>OY728165.1:1794773358-1796023358 GCA_963277665.1 Viscum album
GGGTTACAAGGGTGTGGGGTGTGGGGTTGTTATAGGGAGGGGGTGGGTTTTCCACTCTGATACTCTACAAAAAATAAGAATCACATATAACTAATGTGTATTTACTTTCACATGTTAAGGCTTTTCTTGAAGTTTCGTACCAACACTCACACTTACCCTTCTAAGAAGAAGTGATATTTGAAAAGAAATCTCACTCGGGTTCTTATCCACTATCTATATTGATCTCTTACAAATTTAACATTCATACAACTCCATATCACCTAATGATATAAAAAGGATCATACTCCCATGAGTAGTGTCCCATCAAAACTTGTCTCATATTTCTTACCAACATACATAGGATCATATTTTACACACACACAAAATTTTATAAACATACACCTTGTATCACAACCTAGAATTAGCTCTTAGCTAGCCTCTCAAGGCATCAATAAGCCACATACTTAGCTCAAAATTTGGAGGTGTGTTTACAATTAGGTGTGTTTTTCTTAGAATTCATGTATGATATTTAGAGTGTAATATATAATCTGATCCACATATTTGGAGGTGTGTTTACAATTAGGTGTGTTGTAATTTATATGTATGATATTCATGTTTTATACCAACAGTCTTCTGATTCATCTATAATAGGATTTAAATCATGCTACAATTGGATAGATATTGGATTCTATGACCCTAGTTTGGGGGGGTGGACACTGCTACCCCCTTGGACATCCCCCCACCTTCCTAGACCCCACCTCCCCACCCACCCGCCTAACCCCCCCCCCCCCCCCAACCCCCTGAACATCCCCTACCCCCCTGGACACCCTGCAACCCTCAAGAACAGCCCCCAATCCCCCTGAACAGCCCCCCACCTTCCCTGTACACCCCCACCCACCCCCTTGGACAACCCCCTGGACACCACCCCACCCCCTAGATACCCCCTGGAAACCCCCCACCCCCACAGGGTATCCCCCCCCCCCCCCGGACACCCCCACAACCTTGTACAGCCCCCCCTGGACACCACCCCAACCCCTGGACACCCCGCTACCCCCTTGGATACCCCCACCCCCCTGAACACCCCCCCCCCCCCCGAGACAGCCCCCACCCCCTAGAGACCCCCCCTCGGAACACCCCCACCCCCTTGGGCAGTGTATGTGATCATTCAAACAATCTACTAAAATATAAAATTTCTTCAATCTAAATTTACTCAACTCCTGAATAATTCTCCTCTACAAGTGTACATGATCTTGTACACTCATGTATAGTTCTCCAAAGATATTTTGTTATAAATATAGTGTTTTTTTGTCTTTTATATTATGATTCTCATATAGAGTAGTGTGTCAGTTACAGTTTCATATAAAGTGAAAAAATCTCATTTACTTAAATATATTTTCAATGGAACTTCAATCTTATTGAATTAGTTTTGACAAAATGACTTATAACAAAAAAAAAATTACATAATGGATAAAATTTGGATGTATGAAACTTATCAGATCTCAAGTGATTTTCAATACAATTTAGAGAGATTTTCAGATTTTTCATTTCACAATGCTTCAAATAGTGGTCACATACACTGCCCCTATTACAATTGTGTTGTAAGACCTTGGTTAATCTATGAAGAAGTCAGCTACCACATAACCAAATATGTTTTTCAAGAAAAATACTCTGTATGGTATCACAATGTGGAGAAAATGAAATCTCAATTACTGATGATCCAAATGAGAGGACGGGATTAGAGAATTTGTTATATGATTGGTTTTTGTTTATTCGTCATCATTAAAAAGAAAGGATTTTGATATAAGAAGACTTTTATACGAGCACACATGATGCGTCTAATGAAAATGATGTTGTTGTCAGGGTGAAAAAATTGATTGATTTTTCTACAACTCTAGTATATTGACAATGCGGTAAAATCAAAAATCTAGAGTTTTTAATCTGATTGTTTCATGGGAAAACTATGTATGGGATTTATAATACTACCATCAATTAGATTCTTACCTTCTTAGAGGACTTACTTCTAGATGATGCAGATATTCCCCTCAAACCACTATATGCCATGGAGTTAGTTAAGGAACTTGTATTTTCAAGAAACAAAATTCATTCTTTCCCAAAATATTGCAGTTTATTTTAGTAGGAAACGGATGAAGAAAATGATTGTATAAAATGTGGCATAGCCCACTGAAAGCCAAAAGCTGATGGAACACCATATCATGTGCCACAGAAAGTAATGTGGAACTTTCCATTGATCCCCCAGACTCTAGAATCTTTTTATTTTTAATTAAATATCAATAAAAATGTGATGGCATGATACTGAGAGAGAGAGAGAGAAGACTAGTGATTAGTTGGTTCACCCAACAGATGTATTTTCATGACAGATATTTGATGCTCGATATCCTGATTTTGCAGCTGATGTGCGTAATATGAGGATGGGTCTTTCATGTATAGGTTTTAATCTGTTTGGGAAAATTCTTACTTGGAATATAACATGGATGGTTTTTATACACATTTATAACCTTCCTCGATGGTTGTGTATGAAAAAACCTTCCACTTTCATGAGTATACTCATATCTGGCCTTTCTAATCCCGGTAATGATATAGACATATACATGAAACCTTTAATAAAATAGTTGAAACTTCTTTGGGATGTGGGTGTGTGCACATATGATGTATATTTGAAATACATATTTCAAATGTGTGTTGTGCTTATGTGGATGATCAATGATTTTCCGGCTTATGCAATGATGTATGGATGGAGAATGAAGGGAAAAATATCATGTCCAGTTTTTATGAAGAATACACTATCCATAAGACTAAAACATCTCTATAGTTTTAGTTTTATGGGACATCAAAGATTATTTTCAATGGACCATCCATATAGAAATAATATTCAAAGATTTGACAATATCATGGAGACTGATGATCCACCTCAGCGTATGTCTGAAACTGATGTGCTTAATGAATTGAAAGATTTCAATTTTTCATTCAGGAAGGGTCAAATAAAATATGTAAAGAGGAATATATTTTCCACTAAAACCTATTACAATTGGAAGAAGAGAAGAATCTTCTTTGATTTTCCTTATTGGTCAACCAATTTGTTACGTCATTGCTTAGACGTAATGGATATTAAAAAAAATATATGTGAAATGTTTCTTTTGAATATTCTAAATGTTAAGGTAAAGACAAAAGATGATTTACGGTCTCGGAATGACTTGGTGGATTGGGGAATCAGAGCAGAAATTCATCCTATGCGTATCAGTGAAAATAAATGGAAAGTTCCATGTGCTTCTTATGTGATGACACCTACAGAAAAAAAAATCAATTTCTGGAAGTATTGGAGACTATTAGAGTTCTTTATGGACATTCAAACAACATATCTAAATGGTTCAATAGAAGAGAGTTAAAGATACAATCTTTGAAGAGTCATGATTATCACATCCTTCTACATGAGTTGATTATAATAGGAATCTGTCATCTTTTCTCCAATAATGTAAGGGTGGTTGTTATTTTGTGGTTACATTTGTTTAGAGATCTTTGTGCTAAAAAGTTATCCAAGTATTTCTTGAAAAAAGTGTTGGTAGATGCCCCATTAATTTTGTGTGAGTTAGAGAAAATATTTCTTCCATCATTTTTCACATGAATGTTGCATCTAACTATCCATATTCCCACTAAAATACTTCTCAAAGGACCTATTTATTTTCGTTGGATGTATCCAATTGAAAGAAATATGCATAGATTAAATTCTTATGTCCGAAATAAGAATCATCCTGAAGGTTCTATAATGAACGGTTACTTGGCTCAATAATATATGGATTTCTACTCTATGTATTTGTCTAATCTTACTACATGAATGAATAGACCAATGAGAAATGAATAAGAAAAATATGAGAAAATTGAACCCAGTTTTCCATCACTTCCTCAAACAAGAGAAATTTTGGGATCATATACATTGACGACATTAAGCCTTGAAGAGCGGGAGATGGCACATCGCACAGTTTTGTTCAACTGTGATTTGTTCGATGACTACATATTATAAGTAAATTGAATATGTATATCTTATATATATATATATATATATCTGTTAAACTGTTCCTATTTTTATCTACAGGGAACATAAAGTGATGATAAAAAGAAATCATTGTTCTTTATCTTTGATAAGGAGGGAGACTTTGAATAGAAAAGAGTTTTCTTCTTGGTTAAAATTGAAGGTAATAATATTAAAGTTTAAAATAATTAAAACAATATTTAATTAATATTAATATTCATTTATATTTTAAGTATTGAGTTTGCCTATTGACTCTGTCTCTGAGAAAATAAGATCTTTGGCTTTTGGTCAAAATATCGTGGTTTGTGACTGTAAATCAATTGTTATCAATGAGTACAAATTTATTATCATTGAATGAGAAAATAACATTAGAACACAACATTATGGTGTTATAGTTACTTCCACAACAGGTTGTTATGCCAGTGCATCAGATAGTAGACCGTGATTTGAAAATTTGGGTTATTATGGAGTTATTGAAAAAATAATAATGTTGGATTATTACTCTCATGGATGAGTCACGATGCTGAAATTACAGTGGTTTGATTTGATGACAAGGAAGGGAACATTTATTTATGATTGTGTATTTTTATTAATTGATATGAATCACACTCTTTCTACTGATGAACTATATATATTGGCATCAATGGAGAAACATGTTTTTTATGTCAAAGACCATCTTCGACCTGAATTTGGTTTCCTTATTGAATTAATTCTAAGACATATTTTTATGATGGTGAGAATGTAATTGAAACCATACCTACTTCCATTGGAAACGATCCATTTATTACTTTTTATGACTCAAATAGATCAATTGTTAGAGTTCACTATGAACCTAAAGTTGTGGTCAGAAATATATAGAATCATCTATCTATGTTATCAATTCTTTTGGTTTCACTCGACTTAGGTTGTTAAGGTTGGTACTATTCAAATTTTTCTAATATTTATTAAAAATATATTGTATCCAACCAGACCTTTATGTGATTTTTTAATGATTATTGGTTGCAATTTTATTTTAATTTCATTATTTTTATTTTGGAATTGAACTATATTCAACCCTACAAAACCAACATTTATAACTTGGTGAACATTTCAATGATTTATTAACCATGTATAAAATTATTATAACTATAATACCCTCCTTTAACATTTCATCAGATAATTAACATGATGGTTTGTCTTCTTCTGCAAAACTTTTATTGAAACCTGCATCATCTACCTGGGCTAAATAAATTAAATTTTTCCTTAATTTTGACAAGTTTTTTACCCCTTATAAATCTGGAAGATATCTTATCCTTGTTCATATGTTTATATAATCATTTCAAACTATCTTAAGGGTTTAATCATTCATAATATATAGACTGATGAAACTTAGTAACTAACCATCCTACACAAAATTAAATTTTTTATTACATCTTGTATAATTTATTGATTTCATTATATATTCATTCAATCTCACCTAAAACAATGGATAGTTAAATTATCCATGAATCTGCCTATTCCCTCTCATATATTTTGTTTTTTGGGTTATAAATTATTTATCCTTTTCTAATTACTTCTATATTTGTTTTCAAATACAGGAAATGCAACCAATTGAAGAGAGGCGGCGGAAAAAGATGATGGACAATAATAATTGTATGGCTGAGATGGGAATTCCACCACTAGTACCTATAGTGAGTATTTTATTTCAAATATATATATTCAAATAATATATAACTTCATGTCATTAATTTTTTTTAAACATTTTTGTTGGATCCACCACTTAGGAAACAATTATTTGATGAACAGCCTAGTAGTGGTCCCAGTACTCAGGGTGTTCGTACGAGGGGGTGGTATAAGAGCTAACAGATTTGGTCGGTGTACTCGATTAGACCCTGCCCCTCCCACTGACATACCATCTATCCCACATTCTGATCTCGGTGTTTCATTAGGGACACACGGGATATTTAGGCCTCCCATGTTTTCACCACCTTTTACATTTGAGCCTCATCGCCCATCTTTACCATATCTGATGATGATTCCCACTCCCCATCTAGCATTCGGGCAACAATTTGTGTCATCTTCTTTTACTTATGCTTCCTTCTCTATGAGCTTTTATATTCCATATTATTCTACTCCTTCTCCACCATATTCTGTCCCTTCAGAGCATACATTGGGACCGACTCCACCTGTACATGGTGTTCCTTTAGTTTTTGTGGATCCAGTGGTGCCCATCGATCAGACTACTACAGGTATATTTATACAACCCTAACAAATTTTTATACCATTATTTATTTTCATTATAACATGTATTTATAAAACATTTTTTTCCTTCCATAATAGATACATCTACTAATAGGAGGTAGGGGTGGGGGTGTACACGCATGCGTGCGGTGTGGAACCACCGCACGCAGTTGATAGTGGAATATAATGAAGACAGTGAAATGTTTGAAAAAACAGGGCAGCAATGTTGGAGTTTTTTGGAAACGCTTTCCAAATACTCCAACATCATTCCTTCCATCCCTCTCTCATGGAGATAGTTTCCAAAATTAATTCAAGGATAACTCTTGGTCAGAGATATGGGTAAAAAAATCTGTTTTATTTAATGCAATATATTATTTTTTGTATTTATATGAATTAATATTTTGGTGTCATCTTCGGTTTAATTTCCCCAATGGTGACGGTGAACGACCATAACATATAAAGGATTTAGATGAGATTTGGAGATCCTATAAGCACAATTTTTATATTGGTTGTCATGCTAGAGTTATCATAGATTTATAGGCGGTCCCTGCCATTGATGATTGTCCATTAGAACAGTATCGACAGATGATTACTCATTAGAAGACTACCCAGTTTAAGGTATTAATCACATTTGAGGTATTTAAATGAAAATTTTCATGATTTTCATTAATAATATATTTTGTATTATTGAATTTTATTTAGGAATCATCCATAATAAATAAAAAAACATTGATGCTAAAAAATACCTCCACACATTGGGACGTACTACGATTCCAGGTCATGAAAGAAAGCTGGTATGACAGTTGTTTATATAATTTTAGTTATGAAATTATTTATTGGTGACATATTTTTAATTATGGTTTCCTACATTCAAGGTCATTTTAGAGTCAAACATTGAATAGTGAAGGACGTGTGCCTCGAGAAAAATTGTTTTGCTCGAGTAGAAGGAAGAAAGATGGAGGTGCGTTTAATGAACTGAATCAGCGGTATATTGTACGTTTTACTTTGTTGATTTCAAATTGTAATATCTATTTTGTAACTTAATAATATATTTATATTTCTAACATTCTACTTTAGAGGCCCTTGATTCCTAGGAACCTGACAATTTTGGGCCAAATGATCATTTACATCAGGTGTTGGGAGATGAGCACCCTGGCAGAGTACGTTGTTGACCTGGGAAGAGTATAGTCTCGACGAGGTATTGTCCCTCCTCAGGTATGAGTTGTAGTGACACTGAATTATATAAGGTTAAGGAATATGAGAAATAGTCTAAAAAGGGGCCACAGATAGAGCAGAATAGTCTTCTAAGGAAAACACTGCATTTATGAAACTGATGGAAGTTTTACGACCAACACTTCCACAGAGGCCAGCATAGCTTGTGATGAATATATGTCATTGATGAGTTATATATATGGTTCACCAGGTAGCAATTCTAGAAGTGTTCAAGACGATGTCGAGTAGGAGGGTGAGGTGGAGGAGGAGGGAGAGGGAGAGGATGAGGCTGAGGCAGAGGAGGAGGGAAAGGAGGAGGAGGAGGGCGAGGTGGAGTACGAGGGCGAGAAGGAGGGTGTTGAGGAGGGCGGGGACAATGATGAGGATGACGATCAGGATGGGGGTGAGGCTGATGATGATGATGATGATGATAGTGAGGGCGATGAGGGACATATTGATCCATTACATTTTTGACTGATATTACTAACATTTGATGTTTGATGATTTTTGTGCCTGAATGTATGTGTGATTTGGTAGGTCACATTATCTTTATTTATTTATATATAAATAATAAAACTTCACTTAATGGTTTGTTGTGACTAATTCACCCCTCCCCTAGACACCCCCCACCCCTCCTGGACACCCCCACCCCCTTGGATAGCCCCCACACCCCCATGGACAGCACCCCCCCCCCAACCCCCCATGGATACCCCCTACCACCTGGACACCCCCTTCCCCCTTTGAAAGCCCCCCCAAACCCCCATAGACACCCCTACCCCTGGATAGCCCCCCTCCCACCCCATGGACACCACCCCACCCCTTGGACACCCCCCACCACCCCATGGACATCCCCACCCCAATGGACAGCCCCCCACCACCCTGGACAACCCCCTCCCCACCCCACCCCCCAGACACCCCCTTCCCCCTTGGACAGCCCCCCCACAACCCACTGGTCATCCCCCAACCCCCATGGATGCCACCCCACCCCCTGGACACTACCCCACCCCCTAGACACCCACACCCACCTGGACAGCCCCCCACCCCCTAGACAGCCCCCCACCCCCCCCCCCCCGAACACCCCATAACCCCATAGACATCCCCCCAACCCCATGTATAGCCCCCCACCCCCACACTCCCCCCCCCCTCCCACCTCCGAACGCCCCCTAACCCCTTAGACAGGCCCCCAACCCCCCTGGACAGCCCCACCCCCCCCCCCTAGACACATCCCACCCACCTTGGACACCCCCACCCCCATGGACACCCCCCCCCCCCACACACACACACACCCTGCCCCCCCCCCCAACCCCACCCCCTAAACACCCCCTACTCCCTTTGATAGCCCCACACCCCTGTGGACAGCCCACCCACCCCACCTGGACACCGCCTTGAACACCCTCGACACCTCTGCACCCCCCCCCCCCCGGACACCACCCCACCCCCTAGACACCCCCCACCCCCTAGACACCCCCCACCCACCCTTGGACACCCCCACCCATAGACATCCCCCCACCCCCTGGACAGCCCTCCCCCCCAGACACCCCCAACCCCCTTAGACAACCCCTCCAACCCCCTGGATATCCCCTCCATACCCCCTGGGCATAACCCCAGCCCATAGACACCTCCCCACCACCCCCTGGACACCCCCACCCCCATGGACAGCCCACCACCCCCTGGACAACCCCCCAGCCCTGGACATCTCCCCCCCCCCCACCCCCAGACACCCCTACCCCCTTGGACAGCCCTCATCCCCCTGAACAGCCCCTCCATCCCTCCTGGGCACCACCCCACCCCCTGGACACCCCAACCCCCATAGACACCTCCCCTTACCCCCTGGACACCCCCCCCAGACACCCCCCACCCCCTTGGACAGACCCCCCCCCCCCCCCAACCCTCTGGACAGCCCCCCGACCCCCACCCCCCTAGACACCCCATGCCCCCTTGGGAGCCCCCCCCCCCCAACCCCCTAGACACCCCACCCCCTGGACAACCCCCCTCCCACCCCGTAGACACCCCCTACCCCCTGGAAAACCCCACCACCCCATGGACACCCCCACCCCCATGGATAGACCCCCACCACCCTGGATACTCCCCCCACCCCCTCCCCCTTGGACAGCCCCCCAACCCCCTGGACATCCCCCCCACCCCCTGGACACAACCCCACCCCATAGACACCACCCCAACCCCCTGGACAGCCCCAACCCCTAGAAAGCCCCCCACCCCCTAGACACCCCCCTTGGAAACCCCTTAACCCTTAGACATCCACCCAACCCCCTGTATAACCCACCACCCCCTGGATAGCCCCCTACCCCCTTGGATAGCCACCCCACCCCCCCCCCTAGACACCCCCCACCCCCTGGACACCCCCACCCCGCTTACACCCCCACCCCCTAAACACCCCCACCCCCTTGGACACCCCCACCCCCCTGGACACCCCCACCCCCTTGGATAGCCCCCCCCCCCCCCCACCCCTTAGACACCCCCACCCCCCTGAACAGCCCCATGTGTGTTTTTTTGAATTTTATACATTGTATCATGGGAATGAGTGTTTTTTCTGAATTTTTTTATGAATTTTTTATTTTCAATTGTTCGATAATTATTGTATATACTCTTTGTTTTATATTCAGGTGTTGAATTATATATATTGTAGAGGGGAGGAAAGAGGGGATGTAGGTTTTTGTGTAATTAGGTAGAGGCTATACATGGGAGGCAAGAGTGAAGGATTCTGTACAGGAAAGAGGGAAAGTTGATAGGCTACTGTTGTAATCCTAGAGTGTTATATACCAACGGTTTATAAACCATTGGTATAAATCTGAATAAACCTTATATACCAAATCTTCACATAAAACCGTTGGTAAAACACAATATATACCAACGGTTGGAGGAAAACCATTGGTAAACCTATATACCAACTGTTCTTAAACTGTTGGTCTAGGTTATAGATTTACATTTTCCAATGGTTTGAAACCTTTGGTACTTTTGTATTGAAATGGTTGGAAAAAACCGTAAGGAAGCTGAATTTTTTATAGGTCTAACCCAATGGTTTCAAGGAAACCGTTGGTATAAGGATATCTCCACGCCTTGTCACCCAACGGTTTTCCAAACTATTAGTATAACATATACTGATGGTTTTTCAGCCTTTTCCAATGGTTTTAAACCATAGGGAAAACCTTGGTTTCCAGCAGTGATATGTTTCAAAAAATTCACATTTTCTAAATATTCTATACTAATAAATATTATTATAACAATCCTTTGATGTTTTCTCTAAATCATCATACTAAACTACCATTGATGAATAACACTTCCTAAAAACCACATATTCTATAAATTAACCATAATTACTTTTAATTAAAATCCTTAAAGGTTACATTTATCTATGGGGTATATTCTTTGATTTCCTTTTATCTCATAAATATCAGTAGATATTCCATCCATGAAGACAATATTTCCAAGAAAATAAAACTTCTTGAAATAAACTTTAACACTTTATAAATTTATAATATAATTCATTTTCCTCTAAAATATTCAAGAATTATTATCAATTTATTCACATTATCTTCATAATCCTTAGGGTATATTATGATATCATCAATAAATACCACAAAAAAATTATCAAGGTGATACCTACATTAACCACAGGTGTTTATTCAATTCCTTACTCTATGTTCCATCCCTAAACAATAACACTCACTTAGTTATCCCAAATTCATCATGAATATTGATTCATGGAATAAAAATTCCTAAAAAGTTCTCAATTTATCTAAGGAGATATCATAATACTCATGTTATCTATTTTAATCTAAAATATAGTTCTCAAGGGTCCTACTAAACTTCCTTTGATACTAACTATAGCAGTCTGAATCCAATAACCTAGAGTCAGTTCTCACTTATTAAATTTATATAAGATAAAATGGATCACACCATGAAGTATTGATCACTTTAGTAGTATTTTAAGGCTATATACATTCATCATTCCCATATTATATTTTAAATATAAAAACATAGAATAATAAACATTATTATAATCTTGGAATGATCCAAAATATACTTCTTTATATCCAAAGGAAAATAAAAAACAAAGGGTGAGATCAAATATTTAATAAGGGAAATATTACAATAGAAGATACCATTAATAGATAAGGAATAGTCAAAATGGTATAGTGGATAATAAAAAACATCTATTTCAATCAACCGATTGAGTTAAAAGTACATCTATGGATAATTTCAATATAGAAATCACGTGGTTAATGAAAATTGAATTCAAAATTAAGGAAATGCATAAAATTTTACATTCATGAACTTTTCATCAAGGCCTCTCAACCAAGATATCATGAATATTGCCCTCAAGTACTTCAACCAAGACATCATTCTTAATAAATGGGTAGGTGTAATCCAAATACCCATCTAATGTGGCCACATTTTTTGTCTCGTGAGACATGTCAATACATTGAGGATCTCTCTATAACTAGGAACCATCACTAACTTTCACATCTTATGAATTCCATATATTTTTAATGATAAATACCATTCATTTTCAAAATTATTTATAATCCAACAATTATTTTTATTGTATCAAGAATACAAGAACATCAATATTTCCTCAGTACATGAAATAACTTAATTAATAAGCATTATTAAACTAATATCATCTATAAAAATGGTATATGATTGAAACATCATCGAAATAATATAAATTATTTGGAATTCATCCATGATATTAAAATTTTGGACATGGTGGAGGAAAATAATTTACAATGAATAATGGAGGGTGATAGAGAACATGGTTATAAGAAAGTGATGATCTTAAAAAAGGTATGATAAATGATATATAGATGATGATAAAATAACATTTATTAATCATTAATGAAGGTTTTAAAGTAAAAAAATCCTTAATAAAATAAAATATAAACAATAAATTAAAAATAAATTCCATCTAACTTCATTTAATAAAAAAGTTAGAAATAACTTTTCAAAACTCTTTCATTCTATTAATAAAATAATACCATTTTATTTTGTTGTCATTTTAAATAAAAATTCTGAAAATATTGAGAAAAAAATATTTTTAAATAACCATGTAAACTTGTAAAGAAATGTTGGGAAAAAATCTCTCAAGGTATCATTGAATCATTTTTGAGGTGATTGTGTTTGTTGACAATATGGGCCTTCGTGTTGTGTTTGTTGACAAAGCAAACCATGATGTACAAATTTTTTGAAAAAGGGGATTTCATAGTGGCATGTCGAGTTCAAGGGATGTTTTTAATGATCCAAGATTGATTCAATAATGTCGACAAAGGAATGGTCAATTTGGAGGTGGTTCAAAAAGAGAAGATACAAGGTGGCGCCGTCTTCCAGTGTTTGCCAAATTTTTGGACCTCAAAATCGACAAATGGAGAAAAGTTTTTTTGGTAAAGGTACTTGTGCACCGGTGTCTTGGAGTCTTGGAAACTTGCGCGCCATATGTTTTTCAATATCAGAACATCAAAATGTGGAAAAAGAAAAAGGGGCGCCCAAGTTTTGGGTTTGGTCGTGCAAGTGACTAGGGCGACAGAGACTAGGGCGGCTGGACTTGTGTGCTGAGAGGAGACTTGCGTACCGGCGCTCAGGGTATCCAAATTCCTATAAATAGAGGTCGACCCCTCCTCATTCAGGGATAGTTCAACACTTAGAGAAAATCATATCTCCTGTCATGCAGGTGTTGTGGTCGCGCAAGTGGTGGTGTGGTCACGCAAGTATAAAGATATTTAGAATTTTGCGACAGTTAATAGTTGTGCGCCAAAATTGGTTTGGGTGTAAAAGGGTGTGATTCGTGCAAGTTTATAGTTGAAGAATCGAGTTTTACGTAAGTGGTTGAGGAGAAATTGTGCGCCATCTTGGAAACTTGCATGTCGGCTTGGAGAAGCGCGCCAGGTATGGTAGAAACACGCCAGTCAATTTAGGGCTGCATGAAAGCTAGAAGATTTCTGAATACCTTCAGTGAAAAGTGAGATTCATCTATGGGTGAAAGTTGAACTTCAACAGAGCATCTACATACAATAGAGTAATTATTCATTAGTGATAATGAAGCAATATACAGGTATATAAACTATGAGTGGATCCTTTCCAGAGCAGTGAGCAAAGGAAGAGGAAAAAGGTGATCCTCTCCACCGACGGTGAGCCAGAGAGAGAGAAATAGGGAGTGACCCTTGGGAAAGCAGTAAGATGACCCTAAACATTGTAAAGGCAGTGAGCCTGTGGATAGAAGTGATATATCTCGAACTTTGTAAATAGTAGTGTGCTTATAGTGGATTTGGTACATTGGCACATCGTTGGTGTATGCTCCTTGGACGTAGCCCAATGAGGGTGAACCAAGTTAAAATTGATGTGTCATGTGAATTCTTTAGTTTTTGTTTATACTTTTCTATAGGAAAGAGAGAGAAGAGAGTCTTTCTTAACAGCGAGACAAGATCAATAGGGGCAATTGTTTTAAACTGTCATACCCTGATTCACCCCCCCCCCCTCTCAGGGTATTCAACCTAGTGGACCTAACGAGAAATATTCAAATAAAATAGTAGTCTTGATGATGGGAAAATTCATTCATGTGGTGTATATTAAAACAAATATTATGTTCACACCTTTGGTAAAAATTAATGCATTCAAAAAATTACAATAATTTTCCATTTAAATATTTTTATAGATATTAAAACATGGGTAAAAATTAATTTAAAAAATATTTATAGAATACTAAAAATATTCTTGAAAAAAAATTAAATAAAATATGGACAGGGAAGAAAAATAGTTTGAAGTAAAACTTCAAAACAATATTTTTAAAAGAAAGTCCCTTACAGGCAACTTAATTGTTGATTCATGATCCAACGAGATAATTAATGGTATATAAATATTAAACCCCCAATATAACCTATATAGAAGTAAATATATGGGGTTTAAAATATTATCATCATATATTCTTCCCAAAGAAAATCTGAAATAAACTATCCTAAAATAAAATGAGATTATAATAGAAATCCGTTACTACATTGATATTTTTTCAATCAAAACCCATTAATAGAAAAACTGAATAAAAACATTGAATAAAATTAATAAATAAGGGTTCATGATATAAATTTTCAAAGGGAAATTATATACATCATGTAAAATAAATTAGGTGAATAATGTAAAACATGTCTGATTGAAGTGGAAATGAGACGAAATTACCCTTACCTCAAGTCCTACTTTATTCGTATGTGATATTAATATATTGTATTATAAATTTAGATCTATTATAAATATATAATATAACCATATTCATAGTTATAATACCATATATGATTCACTTATAACATTCTATCACCTATTTGTTGACAATTCTTTATTATCATCATTATCCCAAGTGTTAAATGTTCTGTTTTTCATATATGTTCTGGTTTGGTAGTTTTATACCTTACATCATAGTCATGGTTTAATTAGATAAATAATGTTAATCATGTAATAATTATAATATTTATTCATTATATAATTTTTTAAAACCATCCCTATAAGGGTGTGATGAAAAGTGAATTACATCACTTTGTGGAGACGGTAGTTCGTATGTATGCACGAATGATGTTTCCACTTTTCAATAAATGAAACATAAGAAAGGTAAATAACTGTCCACCTTTAAAAAATCATTATTATATAAAATATATCATATATATATTTATTAAATATATCATTATTACCATTCATGTAAATCATAAATGAAAAATGAATCACATCGCTTCATCGAGGTGGTAGTACCCATGTACGTACGAGCGACGTTATCATTTTACAAAAGATGGGAAGGTAAGAAGGTATATAATATATTATATTTAAATAAGAATACTTATTTCATAAATATCATATATATTCATTAATTACACCTTTATAACCATCCAAGTAAAATAGTGATGAAAAACAAATAACACCACTATATGGAGAAGGTAGGCTAAACTATGCATGACCGATGTTTTCATTTTCCATAGGATGTAGATAAGGTGAATAAGGTTTGTGATACCATAATAATAATATTTAAGTAAATTTAATATACTTATTTTATTATATTATCATGGTTATTATAGATTTGGAGGAGGTGTAAGATGAAATAAATATGAAAGAACTCGGTTAAGAGTTACATCACTTCTTTAGAAATTCACCTTTAACTTACACCTTAAGCCTTCTAATTTGACCCTTTGATGAGAAAAATTCATATAGTTCATGATGAGGAATTTTTTAAAATTATTTATTCAGGTATTTTTTTGAGATAAGTGGCTCAATAATTTTGAGTAAGATAGAAGGGGAGGTTCCCTTTTATAAGTGGGGGGATGGGCACCCTTGGATTTACTTAGAGTATTAAATTAATATAAATTAATTTTTATGTTAAAGTGGTAAAATTGATATATTTAAAATATATGATGATTATTAATCTAAATAATCTCATAAAATAAAAATTCATACAATCTTAGGTGATTTTTTTACATTTATCTCTTAGTTTTAACACCTCGTTAACCCTTTTCAAGATTACTATGATATCATATTTTTAACTATTTATGGATCAAGAACATTATTATAAGAGGAAAACTGAAACATAAGTGTAAAATGATTGATATTATATATCATGACCCATTAAATTGTCCTAATATAATATTTTATTAATTTTAAATCATTTAATAAAATTTTATTTAATATAATAAATCATTAAAGTTTTTTTGAGACTTCATTTTATTTGACTTAAAAGACATCAAGATAGTAATAGAATTGGAATATGAACATATTTAACATTAATTATAATTTATAATTACCTATAAAATTCATCTAATACCATAATTAATTAAAAAAATATCAATTTTAATAATTTTAAAATCATTTACCTTAATTCTTCCACTGCTTTCACAAACATTGTGTCAGTATTGAGTAATAATTTCATGTAATTATTTAATCACTAAAAATTTAAAATAAATTACCATAATTAAATAAATTTATTCATATTAAAAATAATTTTATAACCACTCATATCATTCTTTTATCCATATAACAAAATATTATAGATATTAAAATCAAGAAAGATACATTTAGGAATTTTCCTTTACTTAAAATAATATAAAGGTCTTTATAAAAGAAAAATAGAAAAAAAATTCCATATTTTTAAATATATTAATATTTTTGTCTAATTACACAAATAAAAGTAAATATATTTAGTTTATTGATGATTTTTAATCCTTATTGCATAGTTTTAATTTTTTTCTACCCATTTCACCCTTACCGTAGTGACAACATTTTTACCAAGGTTATTATTCATTATGACCAAAAATAAAGTTGCCCTACTTAAAATATCTAGACATGATGATTCAAAATATAAAATTTATTTTATAAAATCAAATCCCTATAATTGGAATAAATTTATTTTAAAATAAACCCATAAACATTATAAAAACAGTTTTCCATAAAAATGTATTTTTAAGTATAAAAATTTTTTATACGAAGATTAAGTGTAATGTAGATTAAAATAACAATAATTATATTATTTCCATTAAAAATTAACTAATTAAATTTTAAAATAAATTAAAAAAATAGGGATTTTTAAACACCTGAATGGAAAAAGACAAACTTCTATAAAATCAGTATTTTTTCATTATTCAGTGAAAATTTAATCTTTCAGAAAAATCTCAAAATTTACCCTTAAGATATTTTTGATATGATGATTTAAAATTTTTTATCATTTTTATAAAATTAAATTTCTAAAAGTTTTATAAATTAAATATAATATTTTCTCAAAAAAATAATAAAAACCATTTTTGAAGAAAAAATTATTTTTACAACATAAAATGACTTCACTAAGAATTGAGTGATTATTTCCTAATAATTAATCAATAAATTTGTATTGAGTAGTAATATTATAAATATATTTCATGACGTAGTCACTCCTATTCATACCCTCTAATTTAATGGCTAGGTTATAATGGTCATAATTAAAATAATATTATTATTCGATTCATTTAAGCTTGTTTTTATGTTTCATATATGCTCTCGAACATAGTATAATTTTAAAATATAAAGTTATTAAAAATATAAAATATTATTATACCAATCCCTTAATTTCAAATAGTTGTAATGGTTCTAATCTGTCTCAGGTCTCTCATGTTAAATCATTATGATCTCATCATATTAGTTTCCATTATTATAATTGATTTATTCCTAGCGATTCCATGAACACCCCAACATCCCAGTAGGTACCATCTCATCATGGGGGAAGGAATCATTTATGGGGGTCTGGAAAACAACTTTTTAAGGATAACAAGATTATATAAAATGAAAAATTAGGTCCCTTGATAGTTTAAAATACTATTATTATTGATTATAACTTGATATATATAATGTTTGATACTGGAACATCCCATTCTTTTATTGCTTTTGGTGTGGTAAGTTAAATTAGGTTGCATGCAATGATAATGCCCCGTGTCATGAGAATCAAGAAAACTATCATGAAACATGAGTGTAAGATATTTAAGTTATCAGTGAGTTCAATTACCATTGATTAAGTCTAGTTTTTATGGTAGTTCACTATCTGGGAGATGAACATCTTTGATCTAGTTTTGAGGATATACTGATTGGTAGAATTCAAATATCATGTAGAATGAAATGTTTCCCAAGTTACCTTTATATATCCTAATGGATTTATACATATTTTCAAAGGGTAATGGGATATTAACATTAAAAGGGTAGGTATTCTTGTCAAAGGGATTGGAACCTATTTTTCAGCTAGTAGTAATATCTTTAATATATATTGATGCAATTAAGAGTAGGGATATTCTTGACATAGTAGATCTATGCCTTGAAATATTTCAATATAATTTCTCTATATTGCCACATAAAATATAAGTATAGTTTAATGTTGACTAGATTACAATAATGATTCCTATTTATCTCTCATCATATATAATAACACTAAAAAAATTACATGAGATGTAGTTCTAAATTGAAAAATTGGAAAGTAAGTAATTTATAAGACTAAGTACATCACCTTGGGACACTCCAGTTTATTTGTAAAGAATTTGGATGGTACTCTCCAAGTTCATGTTGATTATCATAAAATAAATCAAGTTACAATCAAAAATAAATATCATCTTCCTATAATTAATGATTTTTTTGATCAATTAAAGAGAGAAAATTAGTTTTCTAAAATTGATCTATGATTGGGATACCTTCAAATATGTGTCAATAAGAAGTATATTCCAAATATGTAGTTTTAAAGCTATAATTTCCAATATAATTACTTATTAATGCCCTTTGGACTTATTAATGCACCATCAATCTTCATGTAATTGGTGAACCAAACCTTTCGTAGGTATCTCAACTCTTTTTTCGTTATATATATTGATGGAATCTAGATATACTCTGCACTAGAGATGATCATGAAAGGAACTTAGATATTATGGTGAGAACATTATGATAGAACCATCTCTATGATGGGTGAGATACTTCATGAGATATTATACCACCTTTCTCAAGCATGTCAGTGAATTTTCTTATTGACTCACTCAGACACCAAGATTCAACTTGTTTTATGATTTTTTCCATATATATAAACAAAATAAGTACCATTCAAACCCCAATCATGTGATTAGTTGGGATCATGTTATACTCAATTCGGATTTTATATTATTCCATATCCTAATTCACATAATGGATAGGTAAGAAAGGATCTTATAATAAATACATAACTACTTGATATGAGTATTATAGCGACATTTGTAAGTGAATGAAGTGAATTAGGAGCAGGAAACCTTTATGGAAGAGTAATGACTTGATATTTTCTAAGATCCCACCAACCTATATATTTTTAGGATATAACCACCAATGTAGGGGAGAATACAATATCCCCAATTTTAGGTATTTTCTTGTTTAGTTACATACTTTTAATCTATTGAGAGGATAGGGTGGGTTTCAGGAAGTTCTAGAGTGATTTTAGAGGTTTTAGAGGGTTTTTAAAAGTCACACAATTAGAGTACAGTTAGGGAAACCATGCATGACTCACAAGTAACCGTGTAGGGTGAAATAGGGATATTTAGTTAGGTGCATGGTTGAAACATGATTTGGGTAAACCTTGTGGTATTGTAAGTTTTTGGGTATTTATTTTCACATGGTTGGTGCATAGTTTTCCAAATCATGTGTCTAAACCCTTCATCCCTGTAATATATACAATAAAACCTATATATATGGTTCATGGTTTGGTAAATAATATTTCCAAACCATGAATTATTTTAAAGAGCCTATAAAATTCGATTTTGACCTGATTTTACCCCCTCAAAAAACTCATTTATTCCATATTTCTAGGGATATCAAACCTATAGGGTCCCTTTGGGGGTTTTAGATATTGTCTTCATTTTAGATCTCCCACTCTTGGATTCTTAGAGTGTTTGGTCTAAGAATAAAAGGTAATACCTATATCTCTTCTTCTTCTCTCTTATCCTCATTTTATTTTGGGTAGAAACCCTCATTCGAGGATTCCATGGCCAGATATTGTGTTTAGGGTTTATTTTGATAGGTTTTTTGTTATAAACCTTCATAGAAGAGTTTCAAGAGATCATATCTATAATGGTGTGTGGTTGAATCATTGGGAAAAGATTTTTCATGGTGGGTGGATTCTCTCGCAATCTCCTCATATCAAGAACTTAAAGGTTTTTAGTTTTTAAAATTAATTTCTTATATTTATTTCTATAAAATACTTGGTAAATTCTCTTTAGAGTATAGTATTTTTGTTTTTTAGGATTTAAAAATAAAGGTTGTGAGTGATTCCCACAATATGTTTGGTAAAATTCTTAAGTAGGGATTTGGGTTTTAAAAGAATGAATGTTGGTGTACATGAAATTGTCATTGCATCTGTTAGTGTGAATTCATGAGGGATATGGATGTGGTATTTTTATTTTAGGCTTGGTTTCTAGTGTCAAAATTGGGGCACATGTATTTCACCACCAAGTTATGACTTTGGTTGGGGGTGGAATTACGCTCACAAGTTTGGGTTGTTCAATGAATAAGTTATACAGGTGATGAATTTGGGTTGGTTTCATGGATCCTAGAGTGTATGGGTTGGTGTATTTCATGATTGTGTGAGTTCATGGTGTGGATGTGTGAGTGATGGGTTTTAGGGTGTTCATTGAATGAACTAATAGTAGAATAAGCCCATAGAAATTACTAATCTGTCTTTAACCAAATCTCTATTCTATATAAATGAATGACATAAGTATAAATATGTTTATAATTAATACATATTTTACTATTCAATATATTCTTTAAGGATATCACTTAATTATAAAACAAAATATTCTTGACTTTGATTAGATTACACTAGCCTTGGATCCTTAATCATATTGAGAGGACCTCAACCCACCAAAGTGGTTTTGGTGCCTTTAATGAGTGATAAATTTAAATTTAGGATAAAGAAATCCCCAATAATGGAATTCAAGTATTGATTATTAATCAACATAGGCAATACTTCCCTTATATTGTCTCTTCCTAATGCTCTTGATTGAATGAAGAAGATAGAGTGTCGGCTGCCATCTCATGGAAGCTGATGTGTGTTTCTCATAATTCATGGCCATTGATTAAACTTGATTGTTTGAAAACTTCAAAAAATTGGGTAAACATTAATGAATAAATCTTTATTTATTCAAAATAAAAGAAACCATATGGGAGGATCGGGTATATTCATACAGACAATGTCATATATCATGCACCATATGATATCGTATATTATAGTCACACCATCATACTCTACAAGGGAGTTCCAATCATAAGTTATGATATAGGAAACAAATTACCTATATCACCTACTATGATTCAAGGATATCATAATATATGATATTATTAATTTTATTTCACCTCCAATAATCAATCACTTTTACTAAAATCCTATAAGGAATCTATGAAAACATTCATAACTTTTTATAAATCTATCAAAAACAATTTTTGATACAGTTTATAAAACTCTCTTCATTCTGGAATAAAAAATTCATCCAATACTTAATCCTTATCCAAAGTACAAATGTGTGACCCTGTGGGACTTAGTATCATTTAAAACATATTAAAAATCATGGTTTCATAAATTTAAGAAAATTGTTCCCTCAATCAAATCATTAATTCTACTCAAGCTACTAAGGATTCTAGTTTGATCCTAATTAAACATACTGACATCTTCATATGAACATTTCCACCACAAGATGTATCATATACATTATATGTATAGCTATATAATCCCTTTTTTCCACCACATCAAGTGGCCACTAGACATGGAATATTTCAATCTAGTATAGGTTAACCCACCTATCTTAAATCTCTGAAATAGACTAACCAGGTCAATAAATTCATCATATTTTATTTATTTAATAGATAATCACATCACATGTCCCTAATCAAAGTAGCCGAACACATCATATGTGACTTAACTAAGTATGGTTATTTATTTCCTCAGTCTAAGTCAATTAAAGGTTCAGATGTCTTTTATTTTCATATAAGTAGATAAATTTCATCTTGGTTGAACTCCAACCAATGACATAATAAACAATAGACCCAACCACCCCTAATTAGCTAAGCATCAAGTCTTACAAAAGAAAAATACAAAATTATGAATGTTATCATTCTAGGTATCCCACTAACCTCAAGTAATGGAAATTAATAATAATCATACACCCCTAAGTATATTGATGATTGTATCACATTTTGTTAAATATACGTTGGAGGGTCAGTCTAAGAAATTATTGCCTCATGAGTCGATTCTTTTTATTTTGAATACAAATTTTTTATTAAGTTTAATATTCTAATCAAGCTAACCTTATCATATCATCACAACACATAATAATCTATGATGATCATCAATTAGGGAAAACTCAAAGTCATAATTTGATGGAATATTATCATTCAAATACGAATAAAAAATAAATTGAATCAAACATCAATGAATGTTAAACAGAGATTTACTTTATTTATAAAAACACGATACATGTACAACCATTATAATCAATCCCATATGTAATGTATACTAAGTGATTTAACATAACCCTCATGTTTTTTTGCAGTAATGTTTTCATCAATAGATATGTTACATTGTCTTCTACAGCCACCCAATAGATCTTAACATCACCCCTCTCCATGATCTCTTGTATGAGATGGTATTTCCAAAGTATGTGTTTAGACCACTAGTGAAACTGATGTTCCTTGGCTTGAGAAATGGATCAATTTTTTTCATAGTAAAACTCGGTTACCCCCTCAATTTTATGTACCACCCTAAGTTTAGTGATGAAATTATTAATCCAAATAAATTCCTTCATAGAATTTGATGTGGATTTGTACACTGCCTATATTGTTGAATTTTTTACAGTGCCTTCACTACTGGAAAACTAACCTTTACCAACGGTTTGGAACCGTTGGTATAGGCCTCCAAACCGTTGGTATAGCCTATACCAACGGTTTGGAGAACCATAGCCAAGTAAGCTATTGGGATAGGTCTATACCAATGGTTTTTGGAAAACCATTGGTATAGACCTATACCAACGGTTTTGGAAACCGTTGTTATAGGTAATATGAAATCTATACCAATGGTAATGGAACCGTTGGTATATAAATTCCAAAAATAAAACATCCGCTGGGATTTGATCCCAGGATCCCTCGTTTATAATCGAACAACTTAACCACTAAGCTAACATCACTTTTGTAAACATAATTTCATAAATATATATATGTATTATCATAATTATTTAAAATTTTGATTTATATAATGTTCTCGGTTAGTATACCTGGAAAAAAATCAAAGAACCTATCCCAACGGTTTTCAAAACCGCTGGGATAGGTTAGGGGTGGGTTGAATTCTCTTGGCCGTATGCTGAATTTTTGGGTGGTTTTTCCCAACGGTTTTGGTGAACTGTTGGGAAAGGCCACTCTTTCCCAACGGTTCACCAAAACCGTTGGGAAAGAGGCTCAAAAGACACCCTTTCCCAATGGTTTTGGTGAACCGTTGGGAAAGGTCACTCTTTCCCAACGGTTTTGGTGAACCGTTGGGAAAGAGTCTCAAAACACACCCTTTCCCAACGGTTTAGCATAAACCGTTGGGAAAGGGTCACTCTTTCCCAACGGTTTGCCAAACCGTTGGGAAAGGTGGGGAAATCTATGGATTTCCCAACGGTTTTGGTGAACCGTTGGGAAATGGTAACTATACCAACGGTTTTTACAAACCGTTGGTATAGAAGTGTTGGGAAAGATCATCTTTCCAGTAGTGCTTATTTTGAACTCTTCCAAGTAATATCTCTACTATTTATGAAAACTAAAAAACAAGATTGCGATCTCATGCTGTTTTTATTAGATTAGAAACAGCCATCAGGGTAACCCATTATACATAGCTCATTTTCTCTTACAAATACCAATAAAAAATCCTTATTCAATCTCAATTACCCTAGGATGTTCATAATACAAATATAGTGACTCTCACCAGGATTGGATTGGTATTTACTAGTTATGCAAAGATCATAAGTGAAATCATATTGAGTACAAGGAATGAAATACATGATAGAACCTATAGTGGACACATATAGAATTATATATATCATTTCTAACTCCATAGAAGGATCTTGAATCTTCCTAAGACTTGTGACATATAACATTGGTAAAGACCCCATTTTGGAGTTATACATACTAAACTAATTTAGCACTTTACCAATGTATATGTCATGACTAAGTCCAAGTAGCATCCTAGATCAATATCTATAGATCATCATACCAAACATGTATTCTTATTAATCCAATACTTTCATATATAATTATTTTTTCAACCACATATTTAAATAAAGAAAATTTGTGATGTCATTTCCAATAATAAGTATTTCATCTACATAAAATATTAGAAATAACACTACACTCACACTAATACTTTTATATACATAGTAATCATATGCATTATTGATTAAAGAAAAATATTTAATTGTATCATCAAATAAAATATTCAAACTACGATAAATTTTTTTAGTTCATAAATTGATCATTGCAATTTGAATACCTTAGCAGACATATTTGGCACTAAAAAACTTTTGGGTTGTATCATATACACATACTCTAATATATTTTGATTAAGGAAGGTGGTTTTAACACTCATATGATATATCTCATAATAAAAATGATCTATTATAGAAAGAGATATCTAAAAATACTTGATCGCCACAATAAGTGAAAAAAATTATTCATAATTAGTTTCATGAATTTTCTTGAAATCATTTACCATAATGAGAGATTTATAAGTAGATACTCTACAATACATGTAAGTTTTCTTATATAAAACTAAATTTCAACCTATGTTTCTTTCCCATAAAAGTGTATCCACCAAGTTCCAAACTTGGTTACTATATATGGATTCCATTTCAGATTTTATAAATTTTATACATTTCTCAAAATCAGAACTCTCAATAGCTTCTCGGAAGGTAGTGTGTTCATCTCCTATAAATGTTACTTCGTCATTATTTTCCACAATAAATCCATGTATATTAGGTTCTTAAAAAATCCTACTAGGCCTCTGAGTTTCTTATATAGATTAGGTTGGTTCTTTTTTCAAAACTCTTTATAGAACCGACTCAACTTTAGAATTATGAATAATTCATATTTTTTTATGTTGAAATTATCCAAGTTTAACTTTCCTCCCACTAACTCTTTGAATTATACATTCCTTCTTAATAAATATACCAGTTATAGCCACAAAAAAATTTTGTTCAATATGATTATAGAAATAATACCCCATAGTTTTCTTAGAATAATAAAAAAATAATCACTTCTCTGATTTAGGGTTAATCTTATCAGAATCTAATTATCATAAAACTAATTTACATCCCAAAATATTTATAAAAGTAATTTTTTGATGTTTCTCAATCCATATCTCATATAGTTTCTTTGTGAATGTTTATATGGAATGCAGTTCGGTAGGAATGAATGTTTAGATGGAAAGTATTTCGGTAGGAATGTAACAATCTATAGATCATAACCCCATAATTAAAATGGGAAAATTAAAATGACTCATCATTTATCAAATGATGCCTAAAAAGGTACAATTGCTCTTATCAAACACACAATTTTACTATGGTGTTCTAGGTGGAGTGAATTTTCGAAAAATTCTATAATCTATCAAATGGACACAGAATTCCTAGCTCAAGTATTCACCGCCCCAATCCGATTAGAGAATATTAATACTTTTCCCCAATTGATTATGTACTTAATTTTAAAACTCTTTGAAATTTTAAAAGGTTTCATACTCGTTTATCATTAGAAACACATAACCATATCAACTAAATTCATCAGTAAAGGTATTGAAGTACCTAAAACCACCATTTTTCTTATGTACTCATTAGTTCACATACATCAATATGTATGAAATCCAACAAACCACTAGCCCTTTCACCTTTTCTACTAAATGGTGTTTTGGTCATCTTACCTAATAAATAGGATTTTCAACTATCAAATTATTTATAATTGAATGAGTCAGATAATCAATATCCACGGATTCTTTGTATTTTTTTCTCATTTATATGTCCAAGGAGAAAATAATAATGGCCGGTGGGATTGGAATCAACCCTGACATTCTCTTTCTAAATGTTATAAACAAGATTATCCATATCTAGAATTTATAATATATTTACCATATTCCCAATTCCATAAAAATTTTCATTCTTATATATAGAAAAATCTTGTTATTAATAGTGAATGAAAATACCATATTTTCAAAACATGATATAGAAATAAAATTTTTGATTTTGGTGGGAATATAATAATAGTTATTCATTTATAGTACTAATCCATTAGGTATATTTATATTATAAGTTTTGAATTCTAATAGAACATATCCTACTCCATTTCCATTATAGAGATCTACCTCTCCCTTCATCAATTCTTTCATATCTATGAGTCTATGTTTATCAACAGTAATATGTGATGCACACCTAGTATCCAATACCCATGAATTAGAGTAATAGAAATTGATTTCTATAACATTAACATATATATTCTCAAAATTATTCTTCCTGAGAACACTTATCACCCTTAGATACCAATCTTGAACTGTTCTATATGCCATACCTAAAAGTTATCCTAATATGATTATCATGAAGTATTTCATAATCTATAATAAAGATATATCTATGGAAGAGTTTTATTTTTTATATCTTTTTATAAAGTAATTTTAATGAAATTACTCCCATTAAAAAAGATAAATCCATACATAATATATATTTAGTGATCCAAGATCCATATTTCACTAAGTTTTAGGTCACTTTAGTATTTCTTCCATCACTTAGATATTTAGCTAGAAAATCATTCCAATCATTACATTTATGATTCTAGGATAGTTGAGTGGATAAATATTTATTTAGATCCATCATATGGATTCACTCAACTTTATTCCTCTAATAAACTAATCATATTAGGGTCTCACAAATAGTTTAACCCAAAGAAAGAACCAAGAGAAGGAACCTGATCCAATTAGGTCCACCCATTACTTGTTTTCATTACACAAGATAACCCATGGAAACCCAAATTTAGCATGACCTACCTGGTTGGATGATCAAGGTTTTGAAAAGTATCACTTTGTAAGGAATATCACACTTAGTATTTTATATTTTTTTAAGTCTTTCCAACTTAATATACATCATATTAATATTAAATTAATAAATATTGTAATTTATGAAGCATTTATCATATCATGTTTTATTACTTTGTGTATACATGATTTTAAGGATTTAGTTTTTGAATACTTATTCCATCCACCAAATTAATATGTTTTCACCACATTAATGTGAAAATATTTATACAATCCATAGTGTGTATTACTGACCCAAAAAATAAAAGTCAAACATATTCATAAATATTCATATGAATCTTATAAATAAGGTATACTAACTCTTCATGTAAAGGTTTATAACTATATGAGATTTTAAATCTCCACACAATTATGCTATAAGTGACTAATAGCCAACCCCTACCTTTCTATAACAAGGCACAAACCTACAGGGAAGTGGGAAGTCTGACTCAAAGTCACTATCCCTGGGAAAACTTTACTCAACAGAGAATACAATTAATAATAATTATAAAACCTCATATGAAAAAACTATATTTAACAAAAAAATTCAAGTTAATGACTTAAATTACAAACCAAGGTCATGGTAGATGAAAACTAAATCTTATGTTGTTATACCAATCACGTAATTCATAACATAATAATTTACTAGAAGAAATTTATCTCATAAATAAATCACTCACAATATTCATATATTATAAATTATTTATAAGCATGAATATTCTAAAGGGATAAATATATATTTATTTATTTATTTATTTATTATCTATTTTTTAAAACATGAGATCAAATTAAATCTTTTCATATTTAATTTATGCAAGAAAAATATCATTTTTCATAGATCGGCACTTATTTTTTATAAAAAATTTAAAAACCATAATAAATCCTATAAAATATTAAAATTTTAAACAATTTTATTTATATTTTATTTTATGACTAATAATAGGATTATAGTTCATAGATTATGATTGATTCAAAAGATAAATAGTGTGTGTCAATCATATTATATGATATAAATCCCACTCATATGCTCGGATTATTATTTCCTCTTACGAATGTTGTTATCATAAATCTTATATCATATTTAAAAAATACCTAGATATCATAAATATGTTTTGACACTCTATTTTACCAAAATCCTAGAATCAACCATATTATATGATATTGCATACCATATTATATGGTGTAGTTTAAATTTATAAGTTTTATTCATATTGTCCATTACAATATATGGCTATCATAGTGTAACACCCCAAGGTTTTCTAAAAAATAAATGAAATTCATGAATATTTGTTTTAAGTATATATTTATAACTATCCTTTAAACATAATTTTTCTCCTTAAATGTTTTGAATTGCTAAAAATGGTCATCTAGAATTGTGTTTAGTAAGTTATTTGGAGTCTGATGGAACCAACTTGTTTTTTGGTGAATAGTAACATACCCTTATGAATAGTAATATGAATAGTATTATGACCCTAATGAGTTTTAAATTATATTATTTTTATTTTTATTATGGATTTAAGATAATGACGTCTTGGTTAATTTTTCAATGTGATATAAAAGTAGTTGTGGAATTAAAATTGTTCATTTTTGAATTAAGAGTGATTTTATTTAAAAATTAAATTAATAATATTTAGAAAATTATTTTCAAAAAATGGAGTTCCTTTTTAAATTCTACATGTCTAAAAATGATTAGGGTAAATTTTTTGGTATTTTTTTGAAATAGTTGAATTTTTGGTGAATAGTAAAAATACAGTTTTTGAGTTTCGGTGTGTTTAATGACATCATTAATGATGTAATAATGATTTCATAATTCTGGTAGACTTTTATATAGTAAAATAAGATATTAGGTGTCCCAAGTGGCCAATACCATGGGAAAATAATAAGGTAAATCACATGGTTTTTCAAATACCACTAATGAGGTGTCCCTTGGAAATTATTAAAATATTCCCTCACTTTTTCTATAAATACCAACCCATTCCTTCATTAAATTCATTCCCAATTCATCCTCAATGATGTTATGTCCTCCTTACCTCCCTAATAGTCCTCTCAAGGTGTCCTCAAGCCCCCAAGGTCCCAAACTTTAATTTTTGGTAGTTACTCTAAAAGGTAAGAGAATTCTCAACTTCTTTCTTTTTCCATTAATGTTCTCTTTTATGTGGTATAACTTTTGATTTTCCATACCATTTCCTTATTTCTTTATTATTTATCTATTATGTATTATGATTCATTTCTTGATGTGTGAACCCATTACCCTCTCTTTTTAATGTTTTCTAAAATCTTGTTTCATAGCCGTTATGTTGCAGAATTTTCATCTCAAAATCTCTCTCTTTTTCAAAGAACTCTTATTATGTCATTATATTTAAATTTAAATTGTCTTATGTTTGGATATGTAATTATATATTACCCTTAATTTAAATATTATGAATTATTTATTAGATACCCTATTTTCTCTCATCAAAATATTTTATGAATTTTTATGTGATGTCGTTAGGCTGCTGAATTTTCGTAAGGGATTTCTCGACTATTCTTTCATTTCGAGTTTCTTTCTTTTCTTCTTTCTTAATATACTCTTTTACAATAATAATTAAATCTTTATAAATCTAGTATATTATTTATTTTCTCATGTTAATTTAAAATTAATCATCATTATTCTTCTCCAATCCCACTTATTCAAAGAATAAAAACATTGTATGTGATGTGTCAAATTACCGACATCGTGGATGTTGTGTTTTCAATTTGCATTAATTCTTTCAAGTATGGTTATAAAACCATTTTTATGGTTTAAACAGATAATAATATATGTATTATATATCATCCATGGTTTGGTAATTATTTTCTACACGTGGTTTTAATTTATAAAACAAAATGAGGTTGTTTTTATCAAAGAACCACTAAAATGATCTAAACGAACATCATTAATGTTTTAACTTATGAATCATCCTCATTTCAGAATTAAAAATTATAAATGGAATAATTTATGGTTTTTGAAATATTTAACTAACATTCCATTCCAATTATGTTTTTTCACTTCCAATCAAAAAAATATCCAACATGAACAAATCATGGAAATCATGTAAAGTAACGCCCCCAAAACAATGCAAAAAACAAAATACTAACAATTAAAGGGTGAAATGATGTAATTAAATGATCATATAAGATATTATAAAGATGTATATGTTTCTTTAATATATTAATAACACTCTTTTAACCATTATATAGGAGGTTTAAACAAGTTTTAAGTAAGACAAACCCGAGGTAAGGGAATTCTTAACCCAATTTCCATTCTTTGGGTTAACCTTCTTCTTTATTCATTATGTGGTATTAAGATTATTGGTGTGATAATTTTTTGTTTATATTATGTATTAATATGTCTATTTATAGTTTATACACATATCCATTCAATTATATTAATTCTCACTCCAATTATATTTTAAGGAACTTTCTTTTTAAAATCCTTTTAAATCTCTCTTTAATAAATTTCAAGAGGATTGTTTTGTATGTATACGGCATGAGTGGTCCATTATGAGTTTTAAGATACTTTATTACCATGATATGTTCCCGGTACATTATTTATTTTGTTTCTACCCCATTATAGATCAAGATATGTTCGGTTGAGCCCATTATAGCTCAAGATATGTTGGGCTGAGCCCATTATTGCTCAAGATATGACGGGTGAGCCCCATTATAGCTCTCCAATGCATTGGGTACTTCAGAGATGGAAGTTTACCAAAAGGTTATTCCATGTTAAAGTTTTAATGTAAGAGTTATGTGGTAAATATTTCCCAAGTAAACTACATTATGTTTCTATGCATATGAGTTTTTATGATTATGAATTTTATTAGTTTTTATGTTATCACTGGAATAATGCTTTCTTTATTTATATCCCTTACTGAGTTTTATAATCATCCCAAGTTTTTAAAATGTTTTACATAGGATATAAGGATGGGTAAGATAAATAATGGAGTCGTGATGTTTGATAAATCTTTTTTAAAGAAATCATGTTTTAAGTTTTAATGTTTTATATTTTGAAAAAAATGGATACTATTTTAGTAGCATCCCCATGTATGAATGTGGTATGTCATGTATGTAAGATATCCTAATTATTTAAAACTATAAACCTGAAAATATCTTTAATATGTGATAATGTTTGGTCTTGTGTAAAATTCAGGATTAAGTAACATTTTAAGGTCAGGTCCTTATAGTTGGTATCAGAGGATGGTTTAGAGAACTTTAGGGTTTAGGATGACGTTAATATAATACCATAAATGTTTATTTTACTCTATGATTTATTTTAAATGTTATATAATTTAAGGATTACCATTTTGAATCATCTAATTTATGTTTGTTCAGAATGGTTTTTTGTATAATAATAGGAAAGTTAAATTAGGAAGGCACCAAGAGGCTGATTTCTGTCTGAATCTACAACCCTAAACAGTGGGAATCAGAACCGAGTAGTTTGTGACAGCAATAGCTCAGTTGACTCAATAAATAAATGGTGTTGGTATCCATTATAGATAGTAACATGATCTAACATGAAGAAACATTTATTTTTTGGAGCATTTTATGAGGCAACATTCTTCATCATTCAGTGGAACCTCTGATCCAGTGATAGTTGAAGGATGGATCAATCCTATAGAAAAGATATTTGATGTCATGGGATATTTAAAATTTCAAAAGGTAATACTATCCACTTATAGTTTGGAAGTTGAAGTCGGTCAATGGTGGTCTCTGGTTAAGAATAAAAGAGAAATAAATGATCTTGACAGTCTGGAATGGGATGATTTTAAGAGTCTTTTCTAGAAAAATATTTTCCCAAAACTGTTCGACTCAGAATGGAGAAACAATTCTTGGAACTGAAGAAGAAAGATTATGATTCTATAGTAGCATATGAATATAATTTTACAAGACTTTCTAGGTATGTACCGTATTTTACTCAAGATTTTGAAAGTAAAATTAATAGATTTTACTCTGGTTTGAAACTGTTTTTGCGAAGATCTTTGGCCTCATGAGAGTTTAAAATCTATGAGAAGCTTGTTTGTTGTGATGAAAAAGTTGATATGGGGTTTTTTGAAACATATTTTCTTCGTTATGACAATAATAAGAAGTGATCGGGTTGGCAGGCAATGGGGAATAACTCTTCAAACAAGTCTAGAGGTAAGAAAATGAATTTATCTTCTTATGAAAAGCATGGTAAAAGGCATCCTGGTGAATTTCTTGTAAATTCTGGGCAATTCTACCAATGTGGGAAGTTTGGACACATGTCTTGTGATTGCAAGAAAAATGATCTAAAATTTAATGAGAAGTCTATGGTGATAATATTTAACTATAAGTAATTGGGTCATTTTGCTAATGTTTGTCCGAAGCTAGTTACTCAAGCAGAAAATCAGCAATATTGGAAGTATAAGGGTTTGGTAAATTATTTTTCAACCACTTTAGCAGATGTTGAGCCGTCAAATAAGGTGGTATCAGGTACATTGATTGTTTTTATAGATTTTTCAAATGTTTTGTTTGATTCAGGGTCTACACATTCCTTCATTTCTAAGAATTTTTTGGAAAAATTGGGAATTAAACCTCATGAAATGAAACCAAATCTCATAGTAAAAACACATGTAGGAAATATTTTGGAAAAAAGAAATTATATGAATCTACCTATCCTTTTCCGTGGAAATATTTTACCTGCAAACCTTGTTGTTTTTTCTCTAGTAGAGTTTTATGTTATTCTAGGTATGGACTGGCTTTATTTTTATCATGCTAAGATAGATTACAGATAAAAAGAAGTTTTTTTCATAAATAATTACATTTTGTGTACAAGAATGAACCCATACCATTAATAATATATCAGGAAGCTAAGAAAATGATAAAGGATAGAAATGAAATTTATATTGCTCATATTTTTAAAGACAAGGTGACTATCTAGATTAATGATGTACCAGTGGTAAATAAATACTTGGATGTTTTTACTGATGATTTTCATGGTGTTATTCCAAATCGAGAGGTTGAGTTTACTAATGACTTAGTTCTAGATGTTAATCCAATTTCTAAACCTCCTTAACGAATGGCCCAAATGGAACTTCTGGAATTAAAAAATTCGTTGCAAGAATTATTAGATAAAGGCTTCATCTGACCTAGCACTTCACCACGGGGTGCCCCTATCTTGTTTGTTAAGAAAAAATATGGTTCAATGAGACTTTTCATTGATTATAGATCCTTGAATAATGTTACTATTAAAAACAAGTATCATTTGCCTCATATCGATGATTTGTTTGATTAGCTCTATGGAGCACATTATTTTTCAACGGTTGACCAGATTTCGGGGTACTATAAGTTGAAAGTAAAGTATGAAGACATCTCAAAGACTGTGTTCCGTACTAGATATGGTCATTATGAATTTTTAGTTATGTCTTTTGGGTTAACTAATGCACCTTCTGTAATCATGGATCTTATGAATAGAATATTTCATGAGTTCTTGGATAAGTTTGTGGTTGTATTTATTGATGACATTATGGTATATTCTAGAATTAAAGAGGAGCTTGAAAAACATCTAAGTGTTGTTTTTCAAACCTTAAAAGAAGAGAAACTATATGGAAAATTCATAAAGTGTGACTTTTAGTTGCAACCGATTTCTTTTCTTAGGCACATTGTAAATAAGGATAGAATAACAGTTGATCCTACCAAAACAAAAGTGGTTGATGAATGCCCAATACCAAAAAAATGTTACAAATATTCATAGTTTTCATGGATTATCATGTTATTATTGGAGTTTTGTTAAAAAAATTGCATGATTATCTAGCCTTCTAACTAATTTAACATGAAAAGGGGTTAAATTTTTTTGGACAGAAGAATGTGATGTTTGTTTTTAGAAATTGAAGAAGATATTGGTGAATGCTCTAGTTTTGGACTTGACTTCTTAAAATGGTGAGGTTTTCATCTAAAATGACTCTTCATTGAACCTAATTGGCTATAATATAATTCAGAATGATTAGGTAATTTCTTATGCTTCAAGACAACTAAAACCACATGATTTAAATTATCCTACACATGATTTAGAATTGGAAGCTATGGTTTTTTCTTTTAAAATTTATAGGCACCATTTATATGGAGCCAGATGTCAAATACATACTGACCATAAAAGTATAAAGTATATATTCACTAAAAATTAATTAAACATGAGGTAGAGAAGATGGATTGAACTGATAAAGGATTATGATTTCACGATAAATTACCATCTAGGAAAAGAAAACATAGTTTCAGATGCATTGAGTCAAAAACATCATGCATCATTAACCATGTTACATTTTAAACATGATCCTTTGATTAATGATTTGATGAATTTTGGCTTGGAAGTTGTTGGTGTAGAGAATACATCTGTTTTGTTTTAGGTATCAGTGCAGTTATCATTATTAGACAAAATTAAGCAAGAACATAAGAAAGACAATGATCTACAGAAAAAGGTAGAGTTAGTTAAAATGGGTGAGTTTTCAGAATTTAACCTTGATAAAGATTGTGTTTTAAGATTTGGTAAAAGATTGTGTGTACCTTTTGATTCACAGTTGAAGAAAGAATTGATGTGTGAAGCTCATAGTTCTCCATTTTCAATTCATCCTGGATGTACTAATATGGATAGAGACCTTCTGAAGTATTACTGGTGGGTTGGAATGAAAATGGATATTGTAGAATTTACTATGAAATGTTTGACATGTAAACAGGTTAAAGCAGAGCGGCAATTACCAAAGGGGATTCTTCATCCTTCACCAGTGTTAGAGTAGAAATGGGAGAATATATCTATGGACATTGTGGTGGGACTACCTAAGACTTCTCGAGGTAACAATGTGATTTGGGTTGTTATTGACCGGATGACAAAATCTTCACATTTTCTTTCTTTTTTAGATAAAATGTCTTTGGATCAGATTTCTTGATTGTACCTCAAAGATATTTTTAGGTTACATGGAGTTCCTCTTTCCATTGTATCTTATCGGGATCTTAGGTTCACTTCTAACTTTTGGAAGGGGCTTCAGAAGTCATTGGTCATATAATTAAATTTTAGTACAAATTTTCATCCTCAATCAAATGGTTAGTTAGAAGGAACGATTCAGACTTTGGAGGATATGCTTCGAGCTTGTTCAATGGACTACTAAGGAAGTTAGGATCAGCATCTTTCTTTAGTTTAGTTTTCTTATAATAACAGTTATAATTCCATTATAAAGATGGAAACTTTTGAGGCATTGTATAGCAATCAGTGTCAAACTCTAGCTTTTTGGGATGAAGTTGGGGAAAGAAAGTTAATGGGTCCAAAATTAGTAGAGGAAGTGGCTGAGAAAGTGAAGATGATCCAGCAGCACATGAGGACAACTCAAAGTAGGCAGAAAAGTTATGTAGATAACATAAGGAAAGACTTCTCTTTCGAGGTAGGTGACGATGTTTTCCTTAAAATATCTCCTTGGAAAAGTGTGATACGTTTTGGAAATAAAGGAAATCTAAGTCCGCGATTCATCAGTCCTTTTGAAATCCTAGAGAAAGTTGGACCAGTTTCATACCAAGTAGCTTTTCCTTTGAGTTTATCTCAGGTACATAATATTTTGATGTTTCGATGTTGAGGAAGTATATTCCAGATTCATCTCATGTCTTGGGCCCAGAAGCAGTTCAGTAGGAAGAGAACCTTTCATATGAAGAGAAACCAGTTTAGATTCTTGATCAAAGGGAATAGGTATTCCGGAATAAGGTAATCCATCAGGTAAAGGTTTTGTGGAGAAACCTCATGGTTGAAGAAGCAACATGGGAATCTGGAAATGCTATGAGGAAAAGGTACCCTCATTTGTTTAATGAGTAAATAAAATTGTGAGGATGCAATTTCAAGAAGGTGGGGATAATGTAACACCCCAAGGTTTTATAAAAAATAAATGAAATTCATGAAACTTTGTTTTATGTAGATATTTATAACTAGCCTTTAAACATAATTTTGCTACATATATGTTTTGAATTTTGAAAAACGGTCATCTATAATTGTGTTCAGTAAGTTATTTGGAGTCTGATGGAACCAAATTATTTTTTTGGTGAATAGTAACATACCAATTTTAATAGTATTATGACCCTAATGAATAGTAAATTATTTTATTATTTTATTTTCTTAGGGATTTAAGATAATTACATCTTGGTTAATTTTTCAATGTGATATAAAAGCAGTTATAGAATTAAAATTGTTACTTTTTGAAATAAGTATGATTTTATTTAAAAATTAAATTAATAATATATATAAAATTATTTTAAAAAATTGGAGTTCATTTTTGAATTATACATGTAAAAAAATGGTTAGGGTGAATTTTTGGTATTTTTCTGAAATAGTTGATTTTTCGGTGAATAGTAAAAATTAAGTTTTGAGTTTCGGTGTGTTTAATAACATCATTAATGATGTAATAATGATTTTATAATTTTGGTATACTTTTATACAGTAAAATAAGATATTATGTGTCCCAAGTGGCCAATACCAAGGTAAAATACCATGGGCAAACCCATGTTTTTGCAAATACCACTAATGAGGTGTCCCTTGGAAATTATTAAAATATTCCCTCACTTTTTCTATAAATACCAACCCATTACTTAATTAAATTCATTATAAATTCCTCCTCAAAAAATATATGGCCCACTTACCTCCCTATTAGTACTCTCAAGGTTTTCTCAAGCCCCTAAGGTCCCAACCTTTAAGTTTTGGGAGTTACTCTACAAGGTAAGAGAATTCGCAACTTCTTTCTTTTTCTATTCAAGTTCTCTTTTATGTTGTATAAATTTTGAGTTTCCATACCATGTCCTTATTTCCTAATTATTCTTTCTATATTATTTATTTTGATTCTTTTCTTTATTGGTGACCCTTTTCTCTTCCCTTTTTAATGTTTTCTAAAATCTTATTGCATAGCTGTTATGCTACAGAATTTTCATCTCAAAATCTATCTCTTTTTCAAAGAACACTTATTATATTATTATCTTTTAATTTAAATTATATTATGTTGAGATATGTAATTACATATTCCCCTTAATTTCCATACTATGTATTAAAGATGAAATACCCTCTTTTCTCTCAACAAAATATTTTATGAATTTTTATGTGACGATGTTAGGCTGCCGAATTTTCGTAACAGATTTCTCAACTATTCTTTCATTTCATGTTATTTTCTTTTCATCTTTCCTCATATACTCTTATAAAATAGGCATTAAATCTCCAAAAATCTAGTATATTCTGGATTTTACCATGTTCATGGAAAATTCATCATCATTATTCTTCTCCTCTCCCATTTATTCAAGGAATAAAAACATTGTCTGTGATGTGTCAAATTACCAACATCATGGATGATGTACTTTCAATTTTCATTAATTCTTTCAAGTATGGTCATGAAACCATTTTTATGGTTGAAAAAGATTATAATATATGTATTATATCTCATCTATGGTTCTATAACTCTTTTCTACACATGTTTTTAATTTATAAAACAAAATGAGGTTGTTTTTATCAAAGAACCACTAAAATGATCTAAATGAACATCATTAATGTTTTAACTTATGAATCATCCTCATTTCAAAATTAAAAATGATAAATGGGATAATTTATGGTTCTATAAATATTTAACTACCATTTCATTCCAATTATGGTGTTTCACTTCCAATCGACAAAAATATCCATCATGAACAAATCATGTAATGAAACACAGCCAAAACAATGCAAGGAACAAAATACTAACAATTAAAGGGTGAAATGATGTAATGAAATGATTATATAAGATATTATAAATATGTATATGTTTCTATAAGATATTAATAACACTCTTTTAACCATTATACAGGAGTTTTAAACAAGTTTTATTTAAGACAAACCCGAGGTTACGGAATTCTTAACCCAATTTTCATTCTTTGGGTTAACCTTCTTCTTTATTCATTATGTGGTATTAAGATTATTGGTGTGATGTTTTTTTGTTTATATTATGTTTCACTATGTTTATTTACATTTTATACACATATCCATTCCATCCTATTAATTCTCACTCCAATTATATTTTAAGGAACATTATTTTTAAAATCCTTTTAAAACTCTCTTTAATAAATTTCAAGAGGATTGTTTTACATGTATATGGAATGAGTGGTTCATTCTGAGTTTAAAGATACTTTTTTACCATGATATGTTCCTAGGAAATTATATATGTTGGTTTCATCCCATTATAGCTCAAGATATGTTGGGTTGATCCCATTATATCTCAAGATATGTTGGGTTGAGCCCATTATAGCTCAAGATATAACAGGTGAACCCCATTATATCTCTTTAGTGTATTGGGTACTCCGGAGATGTAAGTTGACCAAAAGTTTATTCCATGTGCCAGAGTGAATGTAAGAGTTATATGGTAAATATTTCCCAAGGAAACTACATGATGTTTCTATGCATATGAGTTTTTATGATTATGAGTTTTATTGGTTTTTATATTATCACTTGACTAACGCTTTCTTTCTTTATATCCCTTACTGAATTTTATAATCATCCCAAGTTTTTTTAAAAAAAAAATCCACATGATATAAGGATAGGTAAGATAAATAAGGGAGTTGTGATGTTTTATATGGAGTGTTGTTAAAGAAATCATGTTTTAAGTTTTAATGTTTTATATTTTGAAAAAAAAATGGATATTGTTTTAGTAGTATCCTCTTGTATGAATGTGGTATGTCATGTATGTAAAATATCCTAATTCTTTAAAACTATAAACCAAAAAATATCCTCAATGTGTAATAATGTTTGTTCTTGTGTAAAATTAAGTATTAAGTAATGTTTCAAGGTTGGGTTCTTATAGTTGGCATCACAGGATGGTTTAGAGAACTTTAGGGGTTATGATGATGTTAATATAATAACATAAATTTTTTTACACTAAGGTTTATTTGAAATGTTATAGAATTTAAGTATTACCATGTTGTTTCATCTAATTTGTGTTTATTCAGAATGGATGTCCATATAATAAATAGGGAAGCTAAAGTAGGAAGGCACAAAGAGGCTGATTTCTATCCGAATCTGCAGCTCGAAATGGTGGGAGTCAGAACCGAGTAGTTTGTGATAGCAATGGCTCAATTGACTCAAGAAATAAACGGGGGTGGTATCCATCATAGATATGAACATGATCTACCATGAAGAAGCATGTCTTTTTTAGATCATTTTATAAGGAAACATCCTCTAGAATTTAGTGGAACTACAAATCTAGTGATAGCCAAAGGATGGATCAATGCTCTAGAAATAATATTTTATGTCATGGGATATTCAGAATGTCAAAAGGTAATAATAACCACTTATCATTTGGAAGGTTAAGTCGATGGTGGTATCTGGTTAATAATATGAGAGAAAGAGATAATCTTGACAGCCTGGAATGGGATGATTTTAAGAGTCTTTTTCTGGAAAAATATATTCCAAAAACTATTCGAATCAAAATGAAGAAACAATTATTGGAACTGAATCGGAAAGATGAGGATTCTATGGTAGCATATGAAGACAATTTTACAATACTGTCCAGGTATGTATAGGATTTTACTTGGGATTTTGAAAGTAAAATTAATAGATTTTACTCTGGTTTGAAATTGTTTTTACCAAGAGATTTGGACTCACGAGAGTTTAAAAGTTATGAGAAGCTTGTTCATTATGATGAAAAAGTTGAGATAAATTTTTTTGAAACATATGTGCCTCATTATGATAAGAATAAGAAGCGGTCAGTTTGGCAGGAAATGGGGAATAACTCGTCAAAGAAGTCTAGAGGTAAGAAAATGAATTTCCCTTCTTGTGAAAAGCGTGGTAAAAGGAATCCTGATGAATGTCTTTTAAATTATTGAAAATTATACCAATGTGGGAAGTTTGTACATGTGTCTCATGAGTTCAAGGAAAATGATCCAAAATATATTGAGAAGTCGATGGTGATATGATTTAACTATAATTAATTGGGTCATTTTTCTAATGTTTTTCCGAATCTAGTTACTCAAGCAGGGAATCAAGAATATTGGAAGCAAAAGGGTTTAGTAAAATCTTTTTCAACCACTTCGGAAGATTTTGATCCATAAAATGAGGTGGTATCAAGTACATTTATTACTTTTACATATTTTGTAAATGTATTTTTTGATTCAGGGTCAACAGATTCCTTCATTTCTGAGAAATTTTTGGAAAAATTGGGAATTCAACTTCATGAAATGAAACCAAATATCATGGTAAAAACACCTGGAGTAAATATTGTGGGAAAAAATAAATAATAGGAATATTCTTATCCTTGTCTATGGAAATATTTTACCTAAAAAACTTGTTGTTTTTCCTCTAGTAGTGTTTGGTGTTATTTTGGGCATGGACTGACTTTCTTTTTATCATTCTAGGATAGATTGTAGAGAAAAAGAAGTTTTTTTTAGAAATAATTTCATTTTGTGTACAATAATGAACCCAAACCATTAATAACATATTAGGAAGCTAATAAACTGATAAATGATGGAAATGAAAGTTATCTTTCTCATATTTTTGAAGACAAGGGAACTATCCAGATTAATGATGTACAAGTGGTAAATGAATATTTATGTTTTTTCTGATGATTTGCTTAGTTTTATTCCTAATCGATAGGTTGAGTTTACTATTGAATTAGTTCCAGATTATAATCCAATTTCTAAACCTCCTTATCGAATGGACCAAATGGAACTTCTGGAATTAAAAAAGTAGTTTCAAGAATTATTAGATAAAGGCTTCATTCGACCTAGCACTTCACCATAGGGTGCTCTTGTCTTATTTGTTAAGAAAAAAGATGGTTCAATGAGACTTTTCCTAGATTATAGAGCCTTGAATAACATTACTACTAAAAACAAGTATCATTTTCCTCATATCAATGATTTTTTTGATCAGCTCTAGGGAGTGCATTATTTTTCGAAGGTTGACATGAGTTCGGGGTACCATCAGTTGAAAGTAAAGGATGAAGACACCCTGAAGACTGAATTCAGTACTAGATATGGTCATTATGAATGTGTAGTTATGCCTTTTGGGTTAACTAATGCACCTACTACATTCATGGATCTTATGAATATAATATTTCATGAGTTTATGGATAATTTTTTGGTTTTATTTATTGATGACATTCTGGTATATTCTAGAAGTAAAGAGGATCATGAAAAGCATCCAAGGGTTGTTTTTCAAACCTTAAAAGAAAAGAAACTATATGGAAAATTCATCAAGTGTGACTTTGGTTTGCAATAGATTTCTTTTCTTGGGAACATTGTAAATAAAGATGGAATGACAGTTGATCCTTCCAAAACAAAATTGGTTAATAAAGGGCCAAGACCTACAAATGTTACAAATATTCATAGTTTTCTTGGATTTTAAGGTTATTATCGAAGTTTTTCTAAAAACTTAGCACATTTATCTATCCAGATAACTAAGTTAACATGAAAAGGGGTTAAATTTGTTTGGATATAATCATGTGATGTTTTTTTTCAGGAATTGAAGAAGAGATTGGTGAATGCTCCAGTTTTGGCCTTGCCTTCCCGAAATGGTGAGTTTTTCATCTATAGTGATGCTTCAATGAAGGGAATTGGTTGTGTTCTGATGAAGAATGATCAAGTAATTTCTTATTCTTCAAGACAACTAAAACCTCATTACTTAAATTATCCTTCATATGATTTGGAATTGGAATTTGTGGTTTTTTCTTTGAAAATTTGTAGGTAGCATTTATACGGAGCCAGATGTCAAATATATACTGACTATAAAAGTCTAAAGTATATATTCACTTAGAAGGAATTAAACATGAGGCGAGAAGATGGATTTAACTAAAAAAGGATTATGATTTCACAGTCAATTACCATCCAGGAAAATCAAGAAAGTGGCAGATGCCTTGAGTCAAAAACATCATGCATCATTAACAAAGTTACATTTGGAACATGATCCTTTGATTAATGATTTGATGAATTTTGGATTGAAAGTTGTTGGTGCAGGGAATACATATATTTTGTTTTAGGTATCGGTGCAGTCATCATTATCAGACAGAATTAATCAAGAACAGAAGAAAGACTGTGATCTATAGAAAAAGGTAGAGTTGGTTAAAATGGGTAAGTTTTCAGAATTTAACCTTGATAAAGATTGTGTTTTAAGATTTTGTAAAAGATTGTGTGTACCTTTTGATTCACAGTTGAAGAAATAATTGGTGTGTGAAGCTCATATTTCTCTATTTTTAGTTCATCCTGGAAGTACTAAGATGTACAGAGACTATCAGGAGTATTACTAGTGGGATGGAATGGAAAGGGAAATTGTAGAATTTACTATGAAATGTTTGATATGTCAACAGGTTAAAGCAGAGCGGTAGTTACCAAAGGGGATGATTTATCCTTTTCCAGTGCCAGAGTGGAAATGGGAGAATATATCCATGGAATTTGTGGTGGTACTACCTAATACTTCTCAAGGTAATAATGTGATTTCGGTTATTGTTGATCAGCTGACAAAATCTGCAGATTTTCTTTCTATTCGAGATACAATGTCTTTGGATCAGCTTTCTCGACTGTACCTAAAAGATATTGTTAGGTTACATGGAGATCCTATTTCCATTGTATCTGATTAGGATCCTAGGTTCACTTCAAACTTTGGGAAGGGGCTTTAGAAGTTGTTGGGCACAGAATTAAATTTTAGTATAGCGTTTCATCCTCAATCAGATGGGCAGTCAGAACGAACGATTTAGACTTTGGAGGATATGATTCGAGCTTGTTCAATGGACTACCATGGAAGTTGGTATCTTCATATTTCTTTAGTTTAGTTTTCTTATAATAATATTATTCATACCAGTATAGAGATGGCATATTTTAAGGCATTGTATGGGAAGTGGTGTCGAACTCCGTATTTTTGGGATGTATTCTGGGAAATAAAGTTGATGGGGCCAGAATTAGTAGAGAAAGTGGCTGAGAAAATGAAGATGATCTAGCAGCACATGAGGACAGCTCAGAGCTGGCAGAAAAGTTATGCAGATAATAGAAGGAAATACTTCTCTTTCGAGGTAGGTGACCATGTTTTCCTTAAAATCTCTCCTTGGAAAAGTGTGATGTGTTTTGGTAAGAAAGGAAAGTTATGTCCGCGATTCATCGATCCTTTTAAAATCCTGGAGAAAGTTGGACCAGTTGCATACCTAGTAGATTTTTCTTTGAGTTTATCTAGGGTACATAATGTTTTTCATGTTTTGATGTTGAGGAAGTATGTGCGAGATTCATCTTATGTCTTGGGCCCAGAAGTAGTTTCAGCTAGAAGAGAACCTTTCCTATGAAGAGAAACTAGTTCAGATTCTTGATCAAAGGGAACAGGTATTGTGGAATAAGGTAATCCATCAGGTAAAGGTTTTTTGGAGAAACCTCATGGTTAAATAAGTAACATGGGAGACTGAAAATGCTACGAGGTAAAGGTACCCACACTTGTTTAATGAGTAAATAAAATTGTGAGGATGCAATTTCAAGAAGGTGGGCATAATGTAACACCCCATGGTTTTATAAAAAATAAATGAAATGCATGAAACTTTGTTTTAAGTAGATATTTATAACTAGACTTTAAACATAATTTTTCTACTTATATGTTTTGAATTTCAAAAATGGGCATCTACAATTGTGTTTAGTAAGTTATTTGTAGTCTGATGGAACCAACTTTTTTTGGTGAATAGTAGCATGCCCTTATGAATAGTAATATGAATAGTATTATTACCCTAATTAATAGTAAATTATATTTTTTTAAGGCTTTGAGATAATTACATCTTGGTTAATTTTTCAATGTGATATGAAAGCAGTTATAAAATTAAAATTTTTAATTTTTGAATTAAGTATGATTTTATTTAAAAATTAAATTAATAATATTTAAAAAAATTATTTTCAAAAAATAGAGTTCATTTTTTAATTATACATGTAGAAAAATGGTTAGGGTTAATTTTTGGGATTTTTTTGAAATAGTTGAATTTTTTGTGAATAGTAAAAATATAGTTTTGAGTTTCGGTGTTTTTAATGACATCATTAATGATGTAAAAATGTTTACATAATTCTGGTTAAATTTTATACAGTAAAATAATATATTAGGTGTCCCAAGTGGCCAATACCATGGGAAAATACCGTGGTCAATCTCATGGTTTTGCAAATACCACTAATGAGGTGTCCCTTGGAAATTATTAGAATATTGCCTCACTTTTGTTATAAATACCAACCCATTCCTTCATTAAATTCATTACCAATTCCTCCTAAATGAATATCTAGCCTTATTACCTCCCTAGTAGTCCTCTCAAGGTTTCATCAAGCCCCCAAGGTCCCAACTTTCAATTTTTGAGAGTTACTCTACAAGGTAAGAGAATTCTCAACTTCTTTCTTTTTTCCATTCTTGTTCTCTTTTATGTGGTATAACTTTCTATTTTCCATAGATTGTCCTTATTTCCTTATTATTCTTTATCTATTATTTATTATGATTAATTTTTGTATGGGTTACCCTTTTCCCTCCCTTTTTAATTTTTTCTAAAATCTTGTTTCATAGTCGTTATGTTGTAGAATTTTCATCTCAAAATCTCTCTCTTTTTCAAAGAACTCTTATTATGTTATTATCTTTTAATTTAAATTATATTATTTTGGGATATTTAATTCCATATTACCCTTAATTTTCATATTATTTATGGATTATGAGATACCATCTTTTCTCTCATCAAAATATTTTATGAATTTTTATGTGACGTTGTTAGGCTGCCGATTTTTTGTAAGGGATTTCTAAACTATTCTTTCATTTTGAGTTCCTTTATTTTATTCATTAATTATATCCTCTTATCCAAGAGGCATGAAATATCCATAAATATAGTTTATTATAGATTTTCTCATGTTCATGGAAAATTCATCATCTTTATTCTTCTCCTCTCCCACTTATTCAAGGAATAAAAACATTGTATGTGATGTGCCAAATTACAGACATCAAGGACGTTGTGTTTTCAATTTGCATTAATTCTTTCAAGTGTGGTCATGAAACCATTTTTATGGTTTAAAAAAGGTTATAATATATATTTTATATCTCATACATGGTTAGGTAACTCTTTTCTACACATGGTTTTAATTTATAAAACCAAATGAGGTTGTTTTTATCAAAGAACCACTAAAATGATCTAAACGGACATCATTAATGTTTTAACATATAAATCATACTCATTTAATAATTCAAAATGATAAATGTAATAATTTATGGTTATGGAAATATTTAACTACCATTCCATTCCAATTCTGGTGTTTCACTTCCAATCGACAAAAATATCTATCATGAACAAATCATGGAAATCATGTAAAGAAATGCACCCAAAACAATGTAAGAAACAAAATACTAACAATTAAAGGGTGAAATGATGTAATAAAATTATAATATAAGATATTAAAAATATGGATATTTTTCATTAAGATATTAATAACACTCTTTTAACCATTATACATGAGGTTTAAACAAGTTTTAAGTAAGACAAACCTGAGGTAAGGGAATTCTTAACCCAATTTCCATTATTTGGGTTAACCTTCTTCTTTATTCATTATGTGGTATTAAGATTATTGGTGTGATGATTTTTTGTTTATATTATGTTTAATTGTGTGTATTTATATTTTATACACATATTCATTCCATTCTATTAACTTTCACTCCAATTATATTTTAAGGAACTTTCTTTTTAAAATCCTTTTAAAACTCTCTTTAATAAATTTAAAGAGGATTGTTTTATATGTATATGGAATGAGTGGTTCATTATGAATTTCAAGATACTTTATTACCATGATATGTTCCTAGTACATTATTTATGTTCTTTTGAGCCCATTATAGCTCAATATATGTTGGTTTGATCCCATTGTAGCTCAAGATATGTTGGGTTGATCCCATTATAGCTCAAGATGTGATGGGTGAGCCCCATTATAGCTCTCCAATGCATTGGGTACTCTGGAGATGGAAGTTTACCAAAATTTTATTCCATGTGTAAGGGTTAATATAAGATTGATATGATAAATATGTCCCAAGGTAACTACATGATGTTTCTATGCATGTGAGTTTTTATGATTATGAGTTTTATTGGTTTTTATGTTATCACTTGACTCATATCCCTTACTGAGTTGTATACTCATCCCAAGTTTTTAAAATGGTTTCCATAGGATATAGGGATGGTTAAGAGAAATAAGGGATTAGTGATGTTTGATATGGAGTGTTGTTAAATAAGTCATTTTTAATTTTTAATGTTTTATATTTTGAAAAAAAATGGATATTGTTTTAGTAGTATCCTCTTGTATGAATGTAGTATGTCATGTATTTAAGATATCCTAATTCTTTAAAACTCTAAACCCGAAAAGATTTTCAATATGTAATAATGTTTTATCTTTTGTAAAATTCAGGATTAAGTAACGTTTTAAGGTTGGGTCCTTATACATACACTATGATAAATCCAAAAAAAATAATTATAACATATCATATTTTATGATATGTATCAAACACCTTACAATAGATAAGTTATTCTAAAAACATGTAAATTAACATATTTATCCTTTCAAGAACAAGTATTTGATATCATTGATGGTTTTTTGGGTGTCCATAAAATAAAATAGTAGTGGAAGAAATCCATGGAAATGCTTGATCTATCTTCAACTAAAGTAATGTTCTATATAAACAAAGAATGTAAGTGTACCTTTTCTACTAAGTAATCCATCATTTACTCTTTTAGGTATGCTTAAATGAGATCACTTAAGTGAAAAATGGAATATTTTTACCTCTAAGTGGATTAAACCATACTTTTATCCTTGATCATATTGAGGTGAACCCAAACCACCAAATGGGTTCTAGTGCCATCACTAGGTGATAAATGGATTTTTAGGATGAAGAAATCTCCAAATATGGAATGAAAATATCGAGTATCAATCAACATAGGGAACTCTTTCCTTATATAAGATATTCCTAATACTATTTATTGAATGAAGAGGATGGAGTTTCATCTTCCATCTCAAGGAATCCGGTGTGTGTTACTCATAGCACATTGCCATTGATTGGACATGATTGTTTAAACACTTAAAACAATCAGGTATCCATTAATTAATCAATATTTACTGATTAAAAACCAAAGAAACCATGTGGGGGAATGTGAGTGAATCATTTATTCAATATTATATATCATGTACTTTATGATATCATATATCATAGGCACTCCATCATAATATATTATGGAATTATGAACATAAGTTATGATATAGGAAACTACTTTCTTATACTATCTTTTATGATTCAGGGATACCATAATATAAAATATCCCTGATTTTAGTGCATCACCAATAATGAGTTTCTTATACTGGTTATATTTATCTTTTTCAATTGTTTACATACTTCTCTCATGTTTTCTATAAAATATGAGATAATTTTTTTTGATTTAGTAGCACATGTGGGAAGTCTTTTAGGGGTTACCTAATAAGTGTATATAATCACCCCCTGAATATACATCTAGGTGAATATGAAAACATAATTCACCATGATGTAGGTAATAGGAATACCACTTACTTATCTAGTGGAAAACCTTGATGTTGTGATCATTAGTGATGGAAGTGGGATCATGGAGGTAGCTTTATTATGAAGCTTGGTGTAGTTTCATGTTTGGAACATTAATTTCTATTTTGGAGTATTTATATCTAGTAGATGTACCATGTGATATTATTAGTTGTTGTGAATCTAATTATTATTATGTTATGTTATTTAAATTTTTTCTGGATTTTATTATGAAACATATCTATATTTTCCCATTAGAGTTATTTTGTTGAATAGTATTTCATATATAAGGTTAAATCATCCCCCGATGATATTATATACCCTTGGAATTTATTTCCAGCCTTTGGTGCCTATGGGATGCAGATAAGGTTGCTATTATTATGATCCTATTAAAGACAGTAGATTAGGTTTGAGATGTTATATTGGCCTTTCATGTAAGATATTATACATATATACTAAGAATTGTAGTTTTGACTATTGGTTTTCTTGATTCCACTAACAAATTGAAGACCATCCATATTAGAAATGGATATGTTCCCCAAAATCTCTATAGACATAAGGTTTCGATACCAAAATGTTGAACATAAATAATAAAAAATAAAATAACTTGAAAATAGAGGAATTAAATGATTCCAGGATGTATTATTTATTATAATACAATTAGTTTAAATATAAAAAATTGCAATAAGAAGTGTTTTGTGTTTCCATAAACATCTAATAAAAAACAACAATAAAACTGACTAAAAACTTCAATAAAATTACAATAAAAACCATTATAAAACTGTTGTAAAATTGATTAAAAGATTGTAATTAATTTAGTCAGTTGAATATGATATTGAAACTATATGTCCTGGATGTATTTAGTAATTAAAATGATGTAGTTTACAGAATTAGGTACAAACCTTATAAAAATATCATATCTTGTTCATTTTTTGTTTTTATTATCTACACAAGTGAGAAAATACACTAAAAAATAGAAATAAATATTTTTAATAATATAGGTTAATCAAAATAAAATTGTAAATCTTTCAAGAAGGGTAATTTTCCCTAATAATTATTTTCCTAATAAACTAATTTATGGTTGATTAATTAAATTTTATATGGTGAAGAATCACGCACATGAGTTTAATGAACTGACCTACGTTGAATTGGCATGTCACCTTATCGGACTCACCATAAGGCCTCAAGTGTAACTCCTCGTATGCCAAAGGCTTTAGACTAGTGGAGATGGTATACAAAGATACATTAGGGAGAATATACCCATGTATCATAGTGTAATACAAGTGTAAAATAACCAAACACATCCAAAACATCTATAAACATCAAAGTAATTGTAAATTAATAACTAAAATAGAAGTATGTTGTAATAAATGGAATATGATAGATGGTCATACAAACTCACAAGAATGATAAAACATAAACCAAATAATCACCCACTAGGTCTATCACATATACAGAACAAATAAAATTAAATAGAATACACAATTCTCTATTATCGACTCTAAGTCATACCTCATACTCAGTCTCCAACAATTGTTGAGATGCACCGGTCTGATCATGAAACTCTATATGAGTATTCCTAGTCGATCAAGCAATGTTGGGCCTTAGCCCCAACCATTTTACATCATGTGATCAACTTGAAATAATACATAAGGGTCTACACACACACCAAATTGCACGTATGGGGGGTGAGAAAATAATTATTATTAGGTCACACCCAATGGTGCTTCTAACATATATTATCATAACAAGTTCTCGTAACACATGATATGCCCAGTCTAGTAAAATAAAAATTATTGGAATAAAAATAAATAGCTACAAAAAATAAATAGGTTAAAAAATAGTGAACCTATGGTTTTAAGGTGACACTTGAGATAGATCTACCCCCACTCCAATCCAAGTCAAGCGACTTATAACACATGGATCACCCAACCACACAACATCAAGAACATATTCTAGATCAAAAATAAGATCCGAGGAATCTTAAAAGCAACATGAATTAATTTCATACCCCAGGGTATAAACATGGGCATCCAAGACAACAACACACATCACTTTTAGGCTCTAGGACTCAAATATCATTATTTGAAACTGACAAAGGGAACTTTACTCACACTGATAAAACATATACATGTCCTGGTAATCCAATAAAACTAACCAAAATCTATCATGATCAAGTCTCATCAATAACCCTAGGCCTTATCCTTAATGTCAAGTATGACAAAACCAAATCACTAGTCAGATTCAAATCCTAAGGGGTTGCACACATCTATGTCATCCATTATCTCCCTAAGCCCACCTAACCCCAACCAAACAATAGAGGTAATAATTAGATAAATCTCAATTACAAAACCAAATCCAATAAAAACCCAATGGTCTATTATAACATTTGACCTAATAAATAACAACCTCAACCATTACTAACATAATCTATAAAAAATGGGTTAATCAAACATCAAAACCAACGATAAGAACAATGCAACAATTATCTTAAACTATAGGTATATGGGTTCTAAGGTGACACACCATGTTTCCAATGTTTTAATCAGTATCTACCCCAATTAGGGTTAACAAAACATAGGGGAACCCTCAATCCCCTAGGTAATATCTATTTCAAACCATGGGATAATCTTAAAATAAAAAAAATCATCTGTAAACTTTGACACCTAACCCATAAATGACCAAAACTTTTTCTGCAATAGAATCCTCAAGAAACACCATGCCAGCAAGGGAATTATAAATGGTCCTCAAGACCCCATAAAAATTAGTACACCCTATAAGGGGCTCCTCAGATGGAATCCCTATCACACCACCCATCCTAGGTCATCTCTATTCCCATGAGGACATCCTCAAGAGTCCCTCAGACTCATATCAACATCTACTCAATGACAATAGGACGTACCCTCTATACCACAATGTCAACCCAACCCAAAGTCACCAATAAAAATAAACCTAAACATGGTGGTAAAAACCCTCAATGACTTAAACCTTGAGAAACTATTACCAACATCAATGGTCCATTCAAAACACAATTGATCCCACCTTTTGGGAACTTCTAAAACACCCAAAACTAAATTTCCTTGGCATCCCCAAGCTATGTCACCATTTGATCCCACCTTATAGGAACCATACAAAGAACCTATAACTATACCTCTTTCCATATCATGTTATAAGTCATTTAATAAGATCATGACCCTACCTTGGGTCTCAAAGCACTTCTCTCACAAAATAAATCTTAAACAAAAACCTCAAGGAAAACTTGTCACTAAACATATCCCAACCCAAAGAATATTTCTAGTAATATCTAAACACTAAAATATCCTCACCATCACATTCTATGTAAAAAAATATCATAATGGAAAATTCACAAGTCCAATTTTGGCTCAAGGGTGAGAAAATAATTGAAACAAAACAAATGGATGAAGTACATAGTGTATACCCCATGTGCATGGAATGTGCTCCCAAACATCCCCCCTTGTTATGTTACGCTCCCCACTCAGTATGCACTTTCTTTGACTTAATTTCATGTACCAAACATACATGGAATATAAGTCGTGTGGGGTACCTATACATGTACCACAAAAAGGGACAGGACAATTACCCCACACTACCACTGGTTATGTACTACACACGAGGTCTGGTCATGCACTTGACACAGTCATGTGCCCCAACATGGGGAGTCTAGTTGAGTACGTGGAAACATCTAGATTCACTCCACATGATGTGACCCAAACACACATCATGTAACCATCATCTTTAAACCTTTTCACAAAAATAAAAACATGCAATGTCAGGAACCGGCCAGAGTCGACCCTGAACCGGTCACCCAGGCCAACCCGCGATAAGTCCCGAGAGGCATTTTCGATCCTCCGAGGATGGTGACAACCACCGAGGGAATCAATAGAGTACACAAGGGAATAATTTTTCCCAAATATAAACAATCAAACAAACAGCGGACAGAAACTGATAGCCCAAAATACATTTACATAAAAATTGAACTGAACATTATTTGTACAAGAAATTGAAAGTTCAACTAAACCAACAACTCAAATGACAAAACCTAACAACAAAATAACTCTATGTTACCCTACTGGTCACTCTCCAACACAATTATCACACTTCTACCAAGGTGATAAAACTCAATTTGAAACCTACACAAGGGCTAAAACAGAAGAAGACTATAAGAGTGAGTATTAAAACTCAGTAGTTTAGCCTGATATTCTATTCCCAATGCACTTCCTTTAAAATAAAAGAAACATAAATTTCAAGTTTTAAATACAATATATAAAGGTTTGTTTTATAGTTGAGGTCCCATGCTATAAAAAATTACCAGAAAAAAACTTGCATGTTTTATAAACAAGAATGCTAGTAATAATTTTCAAAGAGGTGCAACTTCAAAATGAAAATAATTTTGAAGAGGGATTCTTTAAAGAATGTACACTTTTAAATAAATCACACACGCTACTGAATTTACTAAAAAAACACACCATATGTCTATGGTGAGTACAAAATAGCCAATGATCACAAGTCACGGGAACACCCCAATGCACTAGTTAGTTGTGAGCCTCGGGTACCTCATATCTTGGTGAAGGTAACCATAATAAATATCTATTATCATGCACACGAGACACTAGTAGGGAGAATACCCATAACGTAGTGGTCCTCCAACAACATCATTATCACAGTTTATTTAGTGTTTTAATCGTCAAACTTGCTGCATGAAACAGGGGCCAAACCCCATGGGATCACTAGCATACTAGTACACATCCGCCCACCTAGATACCCTAGTTTTCCATTTTTGTGCTCAAACAAGTTACACATATATAAAATACCATTTTATCATGAATATTAAATTTAAAAATCCTACACACATCAAAAATTCCACACACATGTCTCACATTTCTTTCACAGATCAATAAACCACCTAAATTTTCAAAAAATAATTTCAAGAAGTATAACGAGGCCTTGCACATAAAATCCATTAAAAATTCTCTTTTAAGGCCAAAAACCCATAAATACCATATCAACCCAAATTTGGTAGCCCCAAAAACAATTAATAAATCAATTTAATGAACCATAAAATGGCCCCAAAATAAAGAACATGAAATACACATGGAAGCCATTTTTATAAGAAAAAAATGCTAAACAGACCTTTAAGCCTTTCTCAAAACTAACATTTTACAAAGGTATGCATTTCACTTTTATTAAGGAGGTGTATAAACACCATTTAAAGAAGAAAACCACTTTCATAAATCCATTAAAAAACTCAGGTTACATATTAAAAACACAACCATTTTTGTAAGGATGTGAAACAGGCCATTTTTTGGTAGCTCAGGCCAAAACATGTTGTAAACCAAAATCCATTTGTTTGTAAAACCAAATACACATTGGAAAGACATTGAAGGACCCAAAACTACCATTTTTCATTCTTCCAATGAATTTATAAATCCAAAAATAATAATTTTTAAATCACACTTAACACATAAAAGCCAACCGGGAAATTTACTGAACACATGACATGCACTTTTAAACAAAACAATTTATTTTAAGCACTTGACAACGAATAAAAAACTAATTTCATGCCATATTTTATTCAAGATATTGTAACATGTTAAAAATACCATAAACTAGGTTCTAAACCTCAAAAACCAGGTGTGAAAGATAATGGAACATTTAAACTAGGTTTTAAACCTAACAAACCAGGTGCTAAAGATAACCGAACATTTAAAAAAACCATTGGTGTGCACTTTTATGACAAAACAACACTACCTTTCACAAAACAAAGCTTTAAAAAACCATTTTTCACACCAATAAAATTATACAAAGGCTGAAAATAGTAATAAAAATGTATATAAGGTGTGAAAAATAATAAAATGATGAAACTTAAATAATAAAGGCAAGTGCATGGGATATCCTACCTCAAATCCTTTGCGTAATGGAAACGCGCACCCAATATAATCATCTAAGGGTTTATAAACCCTAAACCTATGATGACCAGCCGCAAACAAATAAAACCCCCACAAAAAATCATGTTATAATAGAACCCTAGGATGGTAATTACTAGAGGAGAATATAAAACTAAGAAATAATGAGAGGAAGAAGAGGGAGAAGAAATGAGAAGGAATATCACCTTGGAAACTAGAAAACTCTTCGTATTCCCTTATATATACACCCATAGAGGAAAGTTAATGGATTGAAACTTATAATATAGGTTCATAAGGTCTGAAAGAACCATGGGAATAAGATTTGTGGCAAAAAGATAACTAATTGAAAGATTTATGAATGAGACAAAATACCTTCGGCAAATATGTACGATTTGAAAACCATTGAGAATATTTTCCCTAATACACGAAAATATGAGATTAAAAGAGATAAAATGGAACATGGGGGTTATAATAGGGTTATTTTACTCTATTGGGAGGTATAATAAACAAAAATTATAAAAAAATGAATAATATATAAAAGAAACAAATTATTTTTTTTAACTGGAAATGGTCCCTCGGGCTGGCCCAATACCTGAATAAATAACCCAACTTCACCATGCTTATTAATTTATAAGGGTTCCAAAATGATATGGTAGTTTTAATATGTCCTTGTATGCCAAGTGGGAAGTGTAATGAGTGAAAAATGTTTAAAAATGAAGGATTTTTAAAAGAAACAAATTTGGTATTTAAATCTGGAAATGGGCTCACAGTTGGCTCAAATCATGAAGTAACCACCCTTTCTCCAAAAACTCCTAAACAAGTAATGGAGAACCCAAATTAGGGTGATTAGACATAGATTAAACTTCAAAAATCAACATTAATCTCAACCAATACCCAAGTAAAGGATCTGTATTTCTAATGAACCAGATCAAAAAAAGACATGAAAAACTGGGTGTGACAATTCTCCTCACCATTAAAGTTTTCCGCCCTCGGAAAGCCACAACACATTCCAGATGATTGATTAACACCTAAGGATTATTTATCAATATTGTACAGCCTATGAATCCAATGACACACCATCCACCATTAATGGAACTTAATCCTCTTACCTTAACCAAAAAAACCAACTCTCAACCACTTCCCGAGAATCAACCGAAAGATTGAGCCACTACCTCCACAACCAAACAAAGAACCTGGTTGTTGAGCCATATACCAATGAACCCAACAATCACCCAAACCAAATAGAACTCACAAAAAATCAAATATTCTAGGTTATTGCATAATATAATCCCCACCATTAATAAATAACTAGAACTTGATAAGTTATTAGGAGGAAAAATCAACGAGACCCATGGTGGGTCTCCCCACCATTAGAACCCAACTAGTAATGAACAAACAAGAATTCAACATTTACTAGAATTGGTCCTCACTTGCACAAGTCCACCGAAACACTCCCACAAGAACCTAAAACCCCATTTTATTAGGGTTATAACATGAACATTTAAACCACCAACTCCCGAACTGAGGTTACAAGAACTGGGTCAGCACTTTCAGCACGGATCAAAACCCCCACCACTCGGGGCAGGGAGGGAAAGGGATCCAATCATTGGGCCAATAAAACCACAAAAGAAATATATGAACAACCCAAAACCCTCCATATATGAACAGGTAATACCAAGACCACAACCTATTTACAAAGGCGGTCCACATAGGGACATTGATCAAAAACCCACATTTGTAAATGCATAATCATAGACACTGTGTGAGGGGTAAGTCCACCATGCTCATTGCGACAAGAGAAAATTCACAGTGATGAGGAAACAAAATATAGTAGAAACTACCTTACCAAAATGGTTGAGTAAGGATCCTAGTCAAGCACTTCACACCTCTGGTGATTTCCTGACTGTGTAAAAAGCTTCACTCTGAGGCCTATGGCTGGAGCCCCAATTCTTAAAGCATATGTTGCACCGCAGTCAGGTGCTAAGGATCACACAACTCAAAAAAACTCACTTTATCAACAAAACACATTCATCTAAAAAATAACTCATGGATTCATATCAAAAAAAAATCTCACTCTGAACAAGGAGCAGAATTGATAAGGAATATAGCAAAACACATCAACATCACCAAACATAACTGTTATGCCCAAAAGAATTATCACGACTTTGAAGCACTTTAAATTGATCCTAAACAAGTCTCTATTCCAACAAACGGGATGAGTAATCATCAAAAGAGGTGTATTTAACATTTTAAATTAATACTTAGGTTGATCAATAGGAAAGATAACCAATGGAGAACTATCCATGGCAACATCACAACATCCAACACATCTTTAGAAACCCACTGAACATTACTCCAAAACTAAGCCACCAATAAGATCTCATCTCAATATACAACAAGAGTATGACTTATAGATCAAAATGAAGAATAATAAATAAAAAAATCTTCTAATACATAGAAAAAAATAGCCACATAACCATTGGTTTATAAACAAATGCCACAATTTTTCAGCTCAAAACACTTTTGAAAAAAAAAACTAACTTGGTGGGTTTTCACATTCACCAATGGTGTTTCATAAAGTCTCACCCACATGCACATTTATATGCCACCCCAGGCACCCAACCACCATGACATATAGTCCATCCTTCTAGATATCAATAAAACTATTCATGTGAGCACCCATGAAAACACTAAAGGCTAAAACAAAACAACATCATTCCAAAAATTCATGTACCTTCAAAAGGAACACCAACCACCAAGTCAAAAACCCTTTTCATATTTCAGAAAAAAACCACACTTCATCAAGAACCATTTTCTTAAAAACCTAACCCTTTTCATTTTTAAAACTTTCAAAACAACCAATCTACTCCAAACAACCCCTTCCCATTTTCTAAAATTCAGCAAGGTATCTTTTCATAATTTGATAGCCATTGAGACCAATACCCTTTCTAGAAAAACACCAACTGCTAAAAACCAGTTTCCAAAACCAATTCATTATATTAAAACACTTTTAAACATCACAAAACACCCCATTTAAAACAAAGATTCAGAATCACCTTAAAATTATTCACACTTTCAAAACATTTTATTCCAACAAACCACAAGTTTAGATTAAGGATAATCCAATCCCGTTAAATCATTTTCACTTCCTCCTAAAAAAATTCACAAAAACACAACCTTCCAAAACCATTATTATATTTAATTTTTAAAAACCCCTTTTCCAATTTTCAAAATCCAATACTTCCTTTAAAACCAATTTCCACAATTCTCACACAAGGATTTTCAAAACAAAAATTCAAAATTCAAGAAAGGTCCAAGAGACCCAAAAAAGGGAACTAGTGTCAGTGGGTGACTTGACCATATGGTCAGTGGATATATGTAAAACACAACACCAATACAGAGAGACTTATTAGGACCATGCCCCAGCTCCACATGGATTGCCAGGCCCTGCGAGATCACGGAGGCCATTAGTCAGACTCCCCTTGTCATATCCCAACACCAAATAATCAACAAGAACAAAGGACACTAATAAAATCGGACTTCCCATAGAAACCTGAGGATTAGAAGGAGAAAGAGTTCACGACGCTCTTCCTTCACTTACCCATAAATTCTCAAAAATCCTACTCCATATACCTTGACATCCCCCAAATAAAAAGGGAACTCTAAAAAGAAAGGTCTGTTAAAATCTGACCTCTTCTGATACCATTTTGTCACGAACCGGCCGGAGTCGACCCTGAACCGGTCACCCAGTCCAGCCCGCGACAAGTCCTGAGAGGCGTTCCCAATCCTCTTGGGATGGCGACAAGAACTAAGGGCATAAATATAGTACATAAGGGAAACATTTCTCCCAAATATAAATAATCAAACAAGCAGTAGAAAGGAACAGACATCCCAAAATACATTTACATAAAAAATTAAACTGAACAATATTTGTACAAGAAACCAAAAGTACAACTAAACCAACAACTCAACCGACAAAACCTGACAACCAACTAACTCCATATTACCCTCCTAGTAACTCTTCAAAATAATGATCACACGTCTCCTAGGGTGATCAAACTCAAGATGAAACCTGCACAAGGGCTAAAAATAGAAGAAGACTATAGGCGTGAGTATTAAAACTTAGTAGGTTAGCCCAATATTCTATTCCCAATGCACTTCCTTTAAAATAAAATAAAAATAAATTTCAAGTTTTAAATAAAAGATATAAAGAAATGTTTTCTAAATGAGGTCCCATGCTATAAAAAAATACAAGACAAAAACTTTCATGTTTTATAAACAAGAATACTAGTAACAATTTTCAAAGAGGTGCAACTTCAAAATGAAAATAGTTCTCAAGAGGGATGCTTTAAAGAATGTACACTTTTGAATAAGTCACACACGCTACTGAATTTACTAAACACACACACCATATACCGACGGTGAGTACAAAATAACTAATGAGCACAAGTCATAGGAACACCCCTAGGCACTAGTTAGTTGTGAGCCCCAGGTACCTCGTATCTCGTTGAAGGTAACCATAATAAATATCTATTCTCGTGCACATAATACACTAGTAGAGAGAATACCCATAGCCTAATGGTCCTCAAAAACACCATAATTTTAGTTTAGTTAGTGTTTTTATCGTCAAACTTGCTACATGAAAAAGGGGTTAAACCCCATGGGATCACTACCATACTAGTACATGTTCGCCCACCTAGATAGTCAGTTTTTCCCTTTTTGTGATCAAAAAAGTTACACATATATAAAATACCATTTTATAATGAAGATTCCACTTATAAATCATACACACATCAAACAGTCCACACACATGTCTCGCATTTCTTTCACGGATCAATAAACCACTTAAATTTTCAAAAAAAATCAAGAAGTATAACGAGGCCTTGCACATAAAATCCATTAAAAATGATATTTTAAGGCCAAAAAACCATAAATACCATATAAACCCAGATTTGGAAGCCCCAAAACCAATAAATAAATCAATTTCATGAAACATAAATCTTTCCTAAAAGATAGAACATGAAATACACATGGAAACCATTTATATAAGAAAAAAATGCCCAACGGGCCTTTAAGCCTTTATCAAAACTAACATTTGACAAAGGTATGAATTTAACTTTTATTAAGGAGGTGTATACATGCCATTTAAAGTAGAAAACCACTTTCATAAATACCTTAAAACATTTAGGTTACATATTCAAAACACAACCATTTTCATAAGGATGTGAAGCGGTCCATTTTTCGGCAGCTCAGGCGAAAACATGTTGTAAACCAAAACCCATTTTCTTGTAAAATCAAATACACAATGGAAATACATTAAATGACCAAAAAATAAAATCTCTCATTCTTAAAATTAATTTATAAATCCAAACAAATAATTTTTAAATAAAACTTAACACATAAAATTCAATCGGGCAATTTATCGAACACATGACATGTACTTTTAAACAAAACAATTTATTTTAAGCACTTGACAAGGAATAAAAGAACAATTGCATGAAATATTTTGTTAAAGATACTATAACATGTTAAAAATACCATAAAACAGGTTATAAACCTCACAAACCAGGTTCAAAAGACAACGGAACATTTAAACAAACACTTGGTGTGCACTTTTATGACAAAACAACACTACCTTTCACAAAACAAAGCTAAAAAACCATTTTACACCCCAAGAAAATTATCCAAAGGATTAAAAACAGTAATAAAAATATATATTTGGTGTGAAAAATAATAAAATGATGAAACTTAAATAATAAAGGCAAGTGAAAGGGATATCCTGCCTCAAATCCTTTGTGTAATGGAAACGCACACCCAATATCACCATCAGAGGGTTTATAAACCCTAAACCTATGAAGACCAGCCCCAAACGAAAAAAACACCCACAAAAAATCATGTTAAAAAAGACCCCTAGGTCGATCATGACTAGATGAGAATATAAAACTAGGAAATAATGAAAGTAGGAAGAAGAGGGAGGAGAAATGAGAGGGAATCTCACCTTGGAAACCAAAAAACTTTTCATCTTCCCTTAAATATGAACCCATAGAGGAAATGGAATGACTTGAAACTCCTTGTAGAGGATCATAAGTTCTGGAAAACCCAAGTGAATAATATTTGTGGAAAAAATATAATTAATTGAATTATTTATGAATGAGACAAAATACCTTTGGAAAATCTGGACGATTTGAGAACTATTGAGAATATTTGCCCTAATCCGTGACAATTTGAGCTCAAAAGAGATAAAATGGAACATGGGGGTGCTCCTAGGGTTCTTTTCCTAGATTGGTATGTGTAATAACTAAAAATTATAAAAAAATTAATAAGATATAAAATAAATAAATTATTTTTTAAAAACTGGAAATGGTCCCTCGGGCTGGACCAATACCTGAATAAATAACCCAACTTCACCATGCTTATGAATTTATAAAGGGTACAAAAGGATATGTTAATTTTAATATGTACGTGGAGGAAACGTGGGAATAGGAATTAATGAAAAATGTTGAAAAATGAATGAGTTATAAAAGAAATAAATTTGGTTTTTAAATCTGGAAATGGGCTCACGGTTGGTCCAAATCATGAAGTAACCACCCTTTCTCCAAAAACTCCTAAAAACAATGGGGAACCCAAATTAGGGTGATTAGACATAGATGAAACTTAAAAAATTAACATTAATCTCACAAAAGACCCATGGAAAGGATCAGGATTTCCAATGAACTAGATCTAAACAAATACATGAAAAACTGGGTGTGACATGCAGCATGTGTTCTCTGTACACACCGTGTAGATGTGTTTCTCGAATGAAAATACATTATAAAGCCCTAGAAACCTCTTTTTATCTCTGAATTATCCCAAAAAGTACCTTAAGGTGTCCTCATAAATTTATATAAGGCTTTTAAAATTAAAATAAACTAACCTACGGGGATATCAGAGAAAAATAAAAAAAATGGCCTACTTCAGGGCATGAAACAGCAAAGATTCGATCCCAAATCCATGCCATGAAGATGGGACACTCTAATACAAGATCAAATGAGTTCCTTGGTGATTATATCCTCTCACTATAAATATTTATCTCCCTATCATCTCTTTTTTTCTTATCACCTAGGGGGAGGCCGCATGTGTGAGAAGAAAATGATGAAGGGGGAAAATAAAAGGGAAAAGATAAAATTAGAGAAAAAGAAAAGGAAAAGAGAAAAAGGCTCTGGTCCAGCATCAGTACCCTTGAAAATTTTACACCCCACCTAGGTGTAACCCTAAATTCTGGGCTCAACTATGGAGTTAGAATTTCAAGTAGAGGGTCTGTTCAAAAGATATCTCCAAACACACATGAGAAATTAATTAATATTTAATTAAATAAATATTAAATATGTCATGAATATAAAAATGGCTCAAAATTAAACCAAAATATTTTCCTAGGATAAAAAATATATTATAGGACTAACAAAGTGGTCTTAAAATTATTATAAAATATTATTATAGGAGAAATTATAATTTTCCCCTCAAAAATCAAAGAAAAAATTTTATTTTTTTCTCAATTTTCTCAACCCATGACAATACAAATCATCACAAACTTCCCAATATAATGCTTCTTGGATCTAATAATCCTCGATAATCAACAAGACACTACGATCCCACCCTGAGTACTGTTGAAACCCTAATTCGACTCATCCATGGATCACATCTTATTCATCCTGAGTTTACTACCAAAAAATGAACTCCAATATGCCTTTGAATTAAAAACCCCAATCTAGTACTTTATATGGAACTATTTGCATTTGGATTTTACCTACACACTAGTATTTAATGTCACTTAAACTTTCCAATGACCAGTCCCACAACACCCATGACCCATGAAATGTGGCTTTTAATTATCCTTGAACAACGAGATGCTCCCTACCATATGAGTATCCTCATCATCACCCAACAAACAAAACACCATGCTCCATGGACCATTCTATGTCCATTATTGAACATAAAGACTAGATATAGAAAACTCACTCACAACTATGTTCCAACATGAAAATAGTTGTGAATTACAATGAGGGCCACATCCCCCAATATGTTATGGTGTGCTCCCTACCATAAGGCTTCTCATAGACCACTCCTTAAGAACCAACTTCAATAGGTCCACTACAACTGTACAAATTGGGTTTTCCCAAGTCCTAAAAAAACCCAACAGACCCACACATGGTCCACTTCACTGATCTAAAAACCAATTGATGTGGTTAATGAAAAACTTTCACATGCCCTCACATGCTAAGGTTTTTTTTTCAGAAATGACATGTCAACCGCCACTCTCCTCCTCACAATAAAGGGATTATCCAAGAAATACATGAAATCTATAACACACAAAACTACTCAGACACACCCAAACATAATGGTTGCATGTTCTTGTGAAACCTAATCACACAAAAGGACTCACTCTCACATGAACCGCATCATAATGAACCGCATCCTAATGAACCTTGTCAAGCACGCCTAAACCACTATCCATGATCCTCATAAGGTTCAATTACAATAATCTGAATCTCCCTAGACACTCCTATTTAAAATTTAACCCTCACTCAGACCAAGATTAACCACATGACCACCCTCCACCTGGACATCTCCCTAAATCCACAAGCATTTAACCACACTCCCACCATGCCACCATAAGAACAAAAAAAACTAACAAGTCCAAGAAACCAACCAAACTTACCCTCTCAATTCAACCTCAAAACAAAGAGCACTCCCAGTGCTTCACATTACCACCCTCCATCCATGTGTAAATTTAAATCCACAAGCATCTAACCACACACTTACTTCAACCCCATAAGTTCATCCAAAAACTAACAGATCTAAAAAATCAACCAAACTTACCCTATAAATCCAATATCAAAACTAATATAACTCCTAGTGATTCACCTTTAGAACCCAAGGAATCCTCATTACTAATAACCCCTAGTGATAGAGGACCCATATAGGACCCACCAAAAGGAAGATCATTCACACCCACCCAAGCCCCCAGAATATAGCAGACCCTTGGGACCCCATCGAAAGACCTGGTAGATAACACAAGGTAGGAACTACCCCCACCCCTATGGAGGTTTAAAATGAATTCCCCACAATACAAACCTAGAACTTTAGGGAAACATGATCCCAATACAAACACTTATCAGGAATCCTTGGCATCGTCAAGCCACTACCATGGTATCCAATTCCTACAATGACCCACTAGGGAATCCATGCATCCCTTTATGATTGTAATTCATTTCCATCACCAATGAATATCTCACCCTAAGATCCACATGAATTTTCATTATAGGAAAATATTTTTGGTTCAGTTGAGTAGAATGAAACTAAGAATCTATATGGTAAAATTCTATTTAGTTTGTTGTTTACACTTAAAAAATAAACCTCCATTATCTGTAAAATCACACACATACATGCATATTCCATTTGAATCATACATGCCAAGAATTATTCATGTAAAAAAACTTCTTACCAATGGGCCAAGTTCCAAAAACCAATAAATCATAAATCACAAACCCGATTTGTAACACCCTGACTCTAGTAACCCAGAGTCATTGGTTAAATTACTAAATTGGAATAAAATTCAATATACTTCATCCCATGGTATTGAGTAGTTTATAAGTCTTAGGGACTCGATACATATATTATTCTCACATTATATTCAAAAACATGAAATAAAAATTAAATCTCTAGTAAGAATATTATTATTTTTGTCTGTATATTGCTGAAATAAATCAAATTTTACTCCTTAGTACCTTGGGGAAAGTAAAAAATAATATAGGGTGAGGCTATATGCACAGAAAGGGAATTTATAGCGGAATTTTTCTTAAATAAATAGATCAATAATAATATGGAAGAGATAAAAAATAATCAAGTGTGTTATATAAATAATATTATAAAATGTGGATATATCTATAGATAACATGGAAACATAAATAATCACATGGATAAAAATAAATAGTTTAACACTGATAGAATTGATAATTTAGAAGATCATAAATTTGGTGTCAAGGCCTCATGCTAAGACATTATACATAAATAGGTAAGACATATTCCAAATACCCAAAATAGTTTGTCTTATGAGACCTGATGATGCATCAATTTAATGTAATGATCCATTAACATCACTTTATATGTCAAATTATTACATTATATGAAATAAATGAATAACAACACAATAGATAATCAATATAAACATTCATATTAAAAAAAACTAGCATACGAAATTTCAAAATTTTCCCCTTTCAATAACTAGAATAACATGATCATAAGTTATCCAAAAAAATAATCATATAGTATCATTAGATTATATCCTCAATTAAATATAAAAATACATAAATCATATTGACATGGAAGAAAAATCCCTTTTACAAAGACATTAGAAAGTCACTTTAATAATAGAAGAAATTTCATTTTCTTTTAAAAAAAATAAAAAATTATAGAATATCAAAAAAAATTATTTGAAAATAACCATAGAAAATTGTAAATTAATATTTAAATAAAATAATATTTATGATGATAGGGAAATCTTTTCATTCAGTAAATTTTAAAATAAAGACTCTTTTCATACTTTGGGTAAAAATATAGAAGTACTTCATTTGTAAAATGACAAGAATATTCCTTTCAAACCGTTGTAAATAAATTAAAATATTGTCGAAAATGACTTTAAATTATCATTTAATCATAGTAAAAATATTATTGAAAACATTTTAGAGAACATATATATATTGGAGAAATATTTCTTTCAAAAGGAGAAATAAAGTCAAATTTCTTTAAAAACATTTTCTCAGTTGTTTTAACTAAACATTGAAAAATGAGAGAAAAACATGTAAACTCAATAGATAACAAAATTATAAGAAAATGGATTGAGTTTAAAAAGATAATATCTTATAATTTCCTTCAATTTAAGTTTAAAAATAAATAATCCCAAATAAAAATGAGATTGTAGAATAAACACTTACCTTGGATTTTCTCTTGGCCGGACACGTTCCAACCTCTTATATAATAAAATTATATTAATTATTTAATTTCTTAAGAAATTTTTATAGTTTTACTTCCTTATAATAATCCCTTTTATTTAATTTTTTACCATATCTTATATAGTTACAAAAAAAATTAAGTTTATGTTGGATGCTTTGAGGATGTTCGGTTCATGATCCCAAAACAACTTATGTAGATTAAACATGGTTAAAGAGGTCATTACTCTATAATTTATAGAATATAATTCATGAAATATTTATCATGTTTATATATTAAAAAATTATAATCAAACATGAAAGTGTTTCATGAAAAATAAAACATGTCTCTTCATGGACATGGAAGTTCATACGTATGCATGAATGACATTTTCATTTTTCTAATGGATGAAAAGGAATTGAAATAGATAAATTTTTACCTTTAAATAATAACAGTAATATTTTAAATATTATATTTATTCATTAAATTCATCCTTATTACAATCCATGTAAATCATAAATGATAAAAAAAATCATCGCTTCATGGAAGTGGTAGTCCACATGTATGCATGAGTGATGTTATTATTTTCCAATGAATGGAAGGGTTAGAATTTAGATTATATATTATCATTATAGAAGCATTATTATATCATAAATATCATACATAAACATTATATCAATTATAATAACCAACTATGAAGTGTGGTGATAAGAAATGATATACATTTCTTCGCAGAGGCGATAGTCCACACATATGCACAAGCAATGATTTCATTTCCCATTTGGAAGAAATAAGTTGGATGAAGGTTTTTACATCAACATAATAATATTTTAGTATATAGAAGATACTTTATTATATTTTCATATTTAGGATATAAATTAATGAGGTATAATAATAAATAAAATTAATTAACTCAGTTAATAGTTATACCTCTTCTTTAGAAATCCTCCTTTGGCTTACATCTTAGGCATTATTAGGATGGTCTTAGGGTAAGAATGGAAGATCTAGGATATAGATATGGAATATTGGAATGAATTTTTATAGGTTTTTTATAATATAAGTGGCTCAATTTTTTTAATAAGAGTAGATAAGGGGTTCCCTTTTCTAAGTGAGGTGGGTAGAAATCTTATAAATAATTTAAATGTTATATATTATATTAATACTCATTTTTAGTGGCTCTAAATTATCAAAATTTCTAATATTAGTGGGATAAGGTAGAAATATGATCAACCAATATAATTTAGACAAGTTTTTATGTCATTGTAATACTTATATTTTTAGTTTAACCCCCTTTTAACCCATTTTAACCTTTACCGTAATAATGAATTATTACCTCGATTATTATTCATTATAACACCCCAAGATTTTATGAAATAGTTTTTTTCAAGTAAATTTAATCCTTTATATATTTTAATTATACAAAAATCAAGTTTTGATTACATTGTAAGAAAAACCAAGTTAACCTTGTGTTACACACAACACCAAGTTATGCTTGCATTACACGTAACACTGGGTTAGCTTTCATTACACACGATGCTAAGTTTTAACAAAACCATGATATATTATTAATATATTTATTTTAACACAAAAATTATTACCTTGATGTTAAACTTAGTGGTATTAATATTAATAAATAATTTTTAAAAATTAATTATAATTTATTTATATAAAGAAAATATATTTATAAAAAGTACTTAATTTTTGGTAAAGTCTTTATATGTTTTGAAAATACCATTTTCTCAAAAAATAATTTTTATTTATTTTTGTGAACATTAATAAAATTAATTTTAAAACTTTTAGAAAATTAGTTTGATAAAATAAACTTAATTTTTGAAATTAACATGTTAAAATTAGATTAGGTTTAATTTTATGGATCTTTCTCAAAAGCCTAATTTTTTATGAATATTGAAAAATACTGAATTTTAATTGAAAACTGACTTTTTATTTAATTTATTTATAAAGTAAAATTATATTTTAAATTCGTTTTAAATTAAAATTAGTTCATTTATACATTTATTAATCCAATTTAATTTATTTTAATCAATTTTATATTGAATTTTGATATAAAAACTTTGTAAACTTTTGAATATTTTCTCTTTAAAAACTCGCTTTCTCATCATGTCTATGGGATTAATTTTAAATTAAAGTTTTCAAATTATGTGAATTGAATTTAGAAAATTTTATTAAGTATTTTTAATAATCATTATTTACATTATCTTTTAATTTCAACTTAATTTTTTACCAAAATGAATAGTTAAAATAGTAAAAAAATATTTACCGCGGTTAAAGTAAAAATAGTATTACCAGGGATTAAACTAAAAAGATAAGGGTTAAAAATAAACCAAAACATTTAAAACACCAATTTTCTGGAAATATTTGAACCTTATATATTATACTATTTATAATTTTCTTTTAATGGTGCCTTGTGACATGAAAAAAACATGGGGGGTTCTTTCTTTCAAAAAATTACAAGTGTGCCACTCACCCCACTTATAAAAGGCCACCCCTTCTCCTCTCCGATTCACAAATTAAAAATCTTTTGGTTCATCCAATACCTACACATATACCTTCCCAAATTCTATACTCCCTTCCTATAAGACTTATTTTGGGTAGAAGTATAACCTATTAATGCTTTGGGTGCAAATCTATGGAGGATACCCGAAGAAGAGGCATTGTTCTTCAACGAGCGTTTCTATTTTATTTATTCCTCCACCTCCTTAAATTGTTATTTAAACATGATGATATAATAACCTAAGTATATTATATATACTAATATATTTTTATTTTAAATTCATGGCCTATAAAAAACTTTAATTCTATCAAATGGGTTACAAAATCATTATTCATGTGTACGATGGACTACCACCTCGCAAACCAATGTCATTTATTTTTTAATTAATACCTCTCAAGGTTGGGTATGATGATGGTTATAAATAATATATATATGATATTTATAACATAATTATACTTATGGTTTCATTAGATCATAAAAACCTTTTTACTTTCTATTCTATAGGGGATATAATTGCGTCACTTATGTGTATGAAGGACTACCGCCTCACGAAGCGATGTGATTCGTTTTTCACTAACGCTTTACATGGAAGATAATAAAGATAAATATATGTGATATGCATGAAATAGTTATGATATTAATTACATATTTATCATTATTAAAATATAATATATCATTTTATTTCTTACCTTTTCACTCACTAAAAGATGATAATATCGTTCATGTACGTGTTGACTAACACCTTCATGAAGCGATGTGACTCTCTTTTTATAAACACACCACATGGATGATATATATAAATATATTTAAATAAAAAATATGGTATTTATTATATTATTATAATTTTTTAAATATAATATATTACTTACCTTCTTTCTATAATGATCGTTTAAAAATGGAAATGTTGCTCATGCGTACGTACGGCTTACCGTCTCCATGATCGTAACATAATTCATTTCTCAAAAATATATTTAGTAATTTTTATTAAAATTATAATTGATGTAAAAATATTATAATTATTTAATTATTATTATTATTTAATTTATGGATTCATGATCAAAGTAAGAGTACTGAAAATAATAAATCATGACATATACAAAAAACAAAGCGGTTATTACCCGAAATGTGACTTTGACTTGGAATTGATAATAAAAGGATAATAAAAGGACATAAGTAAATAATATATGGTATGATATATATAAGTATTATTTTTTAATATATTTATAATAAACTTATATTTATTATATAGGTGTTTCAAATGAGTACATAGAAATTTGATACTTACGGTAAGAGATTTCTAGTCTCTCTTTTATTTTCGGGAGACATGAAAATTCATCACTTGTTTCTTTTTTGTGGTATATATACTTCCCCTTTGATATGTTATATAATTAATCACATTATTTTCATGATATTTAAAGTTTAATTTTATTTTATTATTTATTATAGATTATGATTCAAAAGATTACCAAAAGCAGTGAGGGATTTTTATCTTAATTTACCTTCTTTGAGATATACAATATATTATGCACATATATAATTTAATGAGGTGTATATACAGACCCTTTAACATGTAATATCATGAATTTATTTATCCTTATGATATTTTAATTTTTATTTAATTTTATTCCTGCATGGGGCTTACGATTCAAAGTTACCAAAGTTGTAATGATTTTATATTATAATCTCCTCGTTTATCAGGATTTTTTATGATTATGTTTATGATGATATAATATTATGATACATCTCTCAAGAAACTCATGAATTTTATTATCCTCTAATTATGTCATGATAACACATTTTTCCTTCATTATCCTCTCTTTATGTACTCAAGAGTTCAAAAATAATATTTCTAAGAAAAATCATCTTTTCGATCAAAACCCCTTTTTCTTCCAAAAACATGTTTTCTAAAAAAAATAAAAAATGTTTTTATCATTCTAAAAATGATTTATTAAATACATTTTTACTCATGTTTTAACTTTTAAAAAAATTAATAGGAATCTTCATTTCATTTTGAAAAACAATACCATTTTGGATTTTAATGAAAATTTGAAAGGAATCTTTGTTTTAATGTGTATGGAATTAAAAAAAATTCACATCATCATAACCATTATATTATTTTAATATTCCTTTATAAGTTTTTAAGGTTATTTTTCAAATAAAATTATTTTAATTTTTTTTTATTTTAAAAATATCTTTTCAAATCATAAAGTATATTTTCCACAAGAAATTTTTTAAATGATTTTTAAATCTTCCTTTATAAATTTTCAGGGTTATTTTTGAAGGAATGGATTTTCAAAAGGTTTTATATCTCAAAAAAATCCCTATAAAATTGATTTTCTTCAAAAAAAAATGAACTTTAAAAAATAATTTTCCATCTAATATGACATATTTTGATGTTACCTATGCTTTACTGGGGATATAAACCAAGGGTACCAATTTTATTCTTTCTCTGAATGGTTTATTATGACAAGATGTTTATGAAACCCATTTCTTTTACATGGGTTATACCATTATATAATTCTTATAAAACCTTCTTATTTTTCATGGGTTATTCTATGATGAAATAAAGAAATGATAAGGAAACATGTATCTTTTCCACAGGTTATGATATGATGAAATTTTTATAAAACCCATTTCATTTCATGGGTTATGATATGATGAATGTTTTATGATAATGTGGCACACATATTTATGATTTTCATTATCTGATGGGTGGGACCTATATCTCCCTCTAATTAATTGGGCGATTTTTAATGTTATATGAGATCAAAGGATAAACATGAGGTTGTCCCAAGCCCAAAAAAGGGTACACAGTAGGTTATCCCAATCCCAAAAAAGGGTACACAAGAGGTAATACCAAGACCAAATAATATGCATGGGTGTTTATCCCAAGAATAACATGTTATTAATGTCTTTGTGGGTATACTTAACATAAAATCTTCTATGCTTATGTGTATGCCACAAATCTATGTCTTATGCCAATGTTATGATCTCATGGCTCATGTTTTTTGACTTCCTTATGATTCATGTCCTAAAAACTACCAATATTTATTCCATGAATCAATATTATGATATTTGATATGCAGGGTATGGTTTTCATATGTTATTCTCATGTTCTCATTCCCTTATATTCATGTTATGCTTATATAACTCCCTTGTTTACCCTTACTGATCATTTGAGCTCACCTTTTCTTATGTTTCCTTTCCTCAAATTATGAATAAATTTTTTAATTAGGGTATGTTTGTGAGGAGAACTAAATGAGAATATCTTTATGGGAGATGTTGAAGATCTTTCACCAAATTAGAATATTGTGTAACTAGTTTCTAAATACACTGAACTGTTACTATCCTCGGGCATGTATTTGTGTAATTTATTTAATATTCATATAAAAAGATGTAATGTCCATATATTAAAAACTTTGTTCCTTATAGTTTTTATCAGAGGAAAGTCTTAGTTAACCTTTAGAAACTAGGATAATAAAACTTTAGTGAGATACCTAGGGATATTTCTAAGGATATTTCTCAGGGTGTCTCTAAGGATAAGTCTAAGAATGATTCAAAGTATTGGAAAATTTCCTAGAATTTTTTTAAAGGATAGAAGAATTGGTTTCCAAAAAATTACATCCATATGTGGATACTATAAGTGTATGTGGCTCTAGAAAAAATGTACCTAGGTGTAATAACTCCAAAAATAATACATTTATCTAGACTCAATCATCACCCAGTGCGTGACAATGGGCATTGTTGCACACCTAGTTTAACACTCTTGTGAAATATTCTTTAGAAATTAAAAAACTTTTTATGAACTATAATTAAGGATTTAAATAGTTTATAACCATGAATGGCATAGGATAAATCAAAGGTGTCATAGATTAAAAAGTCAGTACCATGATTTAGAAATCCTATAAGTGACTTTTCATAATTATTTGGTTTTATAATATGATTAGTATTGGTCACACTATTGTTTTTGGTTTTAGTGGATGGATGGAACCATAAGTAATTATATTAACACTAAATCTTATAGACAATTTGGTGACTATGAGCAACCAAATTGAATGATAATTAGAGATATAGATATTTTGATCGTGATTAATCATCTATCACAATATATGACTAAAATTGTGAACTTAAGTGATATTCCTAAAGTTTCAAATAAGAGGAAGATGAACTTTTATCAAATTTAATGTGGTAATGAACATAGAGAAAAGAAGATTCATCTTGATATATGTCAAGAAGGTGGGAAGAATAACCTAGAATAATATATCAAATATAGGGGAAGATTTTATCTGTGTGAAAAAGGATATACAGTGAAAATTATCAAGGAGATCAATGTCATATGTGTGGGTAATATAGGCATTATCCAACTAAATACCCTAATATAAGAATTAACTTCTAGAAAAGGGAAGGAACTATTCCATTTCAATCATTGAATTGGAAGGATTTAAGTATTTATGTATTGGGATTCAAGGATTATTTTGTAGAAGTATTTTCATAAATGGTATTTGGGTTGTAAGAATCATGACACATCTAAGGATTATGTTATTTTTGGAAGTATATATGTCTATATGTAAGATTAACTTAAGAGTTATTGATTACATTATAATTTTATAAATTTAAGGTTGATAATAAGTTCAAGTTCATTGAAACCCCATTTTAGGTTTTATGTGATGGCAGTTTACCAAGATTAAGGATATTTTAAGAGACATTTATAGAAAAGCAACCCTTTGGTTTTGAATATAGTGACAAAGTTATTTTAGGAGGAATTCATTTATACTTTTTGTACATATAATTAAAGTTATTGGTAACCATTAGGGATTATCTTATCTTAGATGTTGAGATAATTATGGTTTATAGTTGATCACATTATGAAGTCAGCACACTTTATTGATATCAGAGAAGATTTCTATTTGGATATACTTTCCATAATATACATTAAGAAAGTGGTAATGTTTCATGGAGTACCACATTCAATAGTATTTTATCAAAATATGGAGTTTACCTTGATTTTTTGGAAACTTCTTCAGCAAGCTATTGATTCGGAGTTGAGTTTCATTACTACATATCATAATCAGATATATAGTCGATTTAAGAGAATAATTAAAAACCTAAAGGATATTCTAAGATCTTTTTATATGGATTTTAAAGGCTGTTGGTATCAACACCTTCCTAAAGTTGAGTTTTCTTATAATAATAGCTTTCACTCGAGCATTCATATGGTTCTTTATAAATCCCATTATGGAAATAAGTATATAACTCCAACATATTAGAATGAAGTTGAATAAATAAATCTATTGGGACCTAAGAAAACTGACGAGATGGAAGAAAATATTAGATATATTCAAAAACATGTAAGAACTACACAAAGGTGACATAAATGTTATACTAATAATCTTTGTCAGGATCTATAAGTTTGAGTTTGTAAGAAGGTCTTTCTATGAATTTCTCTATGGAAGAAAGAAGGGAAAACTAATCCCTAGTTATATTGATCCCATTAAAATAATTGATCATATCAGGATAGTAGATTATTATTTATCACTTCCAAAAAACCTCTATTAGGTTCATAATTTGTTCCATGTACCACTCATGATAAAGTACATAACTGATCTATCACATGTACTGAACTTAGAGGTCATACCACTGGAGCATGATATTTCTTATGAGGAATAACTGGCAGAGATTCTAGATTGAATAGAGAAAGTTCTATAAAACAAGATCAATCACCTGGTCAAATTTTTGTGGATAAAACACAATATTAAGAAAGTTACATGGGAACCTAAGTATGTAATGAGTCGTAATTATCCTCAGTTTTTGGTACCAAAGTAACAAATTTTTAGGGAAAATTCATTTTAAGGGGGTAGAATGTAACACCTTGAGATTTTGTGAAATATATTTTTTCAAATAAATTTAATCCTTTAAATATTTTAATTAAATGAAACACCAAGTTAATATTCTGTTAAACACAACACCAAGTTATGTTTTCATTACATGCAACACCGGGTTAGCTAGAGTTACCCACGACACTGAGTTTTAACAAAACCGCGATATATAATTAATATAGTTATTTCAATATGAAAGTTATTACCTTGTCATTAAACTAAGTGATATGAATAGTAATAATTATTTTTAAAATATTAATTAAAATGGACTTATATAAAGAAAACATATTGATAAAAAGTACTTAATTTTGGGTAAATTTATTATATGTTTTGATAATGCTATTTTATCAAAAAAATGTTTTTTATTTATTTTTTAGAACATTAATAAAATTAATTTTTCCTATTTTTTAAAAAAATAATTTGATAAAATAAACTTAATTTTTTGAAATCATCATTTCAAACTTATCTTAGTTTGGATTTTTAGATTTTTCTGAGAAGTTTCATTTTTTGATGAATAGTGAAAAATACCGAATTTTAATTGAAAACTTCTTTTTTGTTTAATTTATTTATAAAGTTAAATTATATTTTAAATTGGTTTTAATTTAAATTTATTTCAATTATACATTTATTAATTCAATTTAGTTCATTTTAATCAATTTAATATTTAATTTTAATATAAAAACATTGTAAACTTTTGAACATTTTCTCTTTAAAACGTTCTTTCTCATTGCATATGTAGTGTTAATTTTAAATTAAAATTTTCAAATTATATGAATGGAGTTTGAAAAAATAGATTAAATATTTTTAATAATAATATTTTATATTATCTAATAAATTTGACTTAATTTTTGATCAAAATGAATATTAAAAATAAAAAATATATCACAGTTAAGGTAAAAATGGTTTTACCGGGGGTTAAACTGAAAATATAAGGCCTAAAATAACAAAAAAACTTCTAAAAAACCAATTTTACGGATATTTATATACCTTATATATTATATTATTAATAATGGACCATTATTTGAGCCTTTTTACATGAAAAATACATGGTTGGAATTCTTTCTTTCAAAAAATTACAAGTGAGCCACTCACCTCTCTTATAAATGGCCACCCCTTCTCTTCCCCTCTTGACAACTTAAAAAACTTTTTTTAGGAAAATAAATACCCAAATATATTCCAAACTCCCCCCCCCAACTTCCTAGAAGTCTTATTTTTTGAAAAAAAATCCAACCTAGGAAGGCTTTTGGTGCAAACCTAACGAAGATACCTGAATAAGAGGTGACGTTCTTCAATGAGTGTTTTTATTTTATTTATTCTTCCACATCCTTAAATTATTATTTAACCATTATTATATAATAAAATTATTATAATCCATATAATAAGGCATTTTTTTTAATTTTATGACCTACAACCATCTCTACTTCCATAAATTGGGCTATGAAATCAGTGTTCGTGTGTTTGGTGGACTACCGCCTCGCAAACCGATGTCATTCATTTTTTCATTAAAACCTATCAAATTTGGTTATGATGAAGTATATAAAGTATATATATTATATTTATAACATAATTATACCTATATATTCATTATATAATATATTCCTTTTTTACTTTACATTTCTTAAGGGATACGATAATGTCGTTCATGTGTATGGCGGACTACTGCCTCATGAAGCGATGTGATTCATTTTTCACTAACGCTTTACATGGAAGATAATAATGATAAATATATGTTATATACATGAAATAATTATGATTTTAATAAGATATTTTTCATTATAAAAAAGATAATATATCATTTTCTTTCTTACCTTTTCACTCACCGAAAGATGATGACATCATTCATGTACGTGTGGACTACTGCCTTCACGGAGCGATGTGACTCTATTTTCATCACCACACCACATGGATAGTATTTATAAGTATATTTAAATAAATAATATTTTATTTATGATATTATTATAATTTTTTAAATATAATATATTACTTTAATCCTTTCTAAAATGATCGTTGGAAAATGGAAAGGTTACTCATGCATATGTAGAGCCTACCGTCTATATGATTATAACGTACTTAATTTCTCAAAACAATCTTTCATGATTGGTATTAAAAGTATAATTTATGTAAAAATATTATAATTATTTCATTATTATTATTATATAAGTTATGGAACCATGATCAAAGTAAGAGGACCAAAAATAAAAAATCAAGACCTATACGAAAAACAAAGCGGTTATTACTTAAAATGTGACTTTAACATGGAATTGTTAATAAATAGGTAATAAAAGGACATAAGTAAATCATATATGGTACGATATATATATAATTTTTTTTAATATATGTTTAATGAACTTATATTTATTATATATAAGGTTTGAATGAGTATGAATCAAGTCGAGACTTATGGTAATGGGTTTTTTGTTTATCTTTTATTTCTAAGAGACATATGAAAACCACCACTTATTTATTTTATGTGGAGTATATAATTCCCCTTTGAAATTTTATATCATGAATCCCATTATTTTAAAGATATTTAAAGTTTCATTTGACATTATTCTTTTTCGGGGATAACGATTCAAAATATTACCAAAGCATTAAGGGATTTTTTGTCTTAATTTTCCTTCTTTGAGATGTGTGTTATGTTATGCACCTATATTATTTTACAAGGTTTATATACCACTAATTTGAAATATAATATCACGAATTTATTTATCCTCGTGATATTTTAAGTTTCATTTAATTTTATTCCTTCATGGGTCTTATGATTCAAAGTTACCAAAGTGGTAATGATTTTATGTTATATCTCAACGTTTATCAAGATTATTTATGATTATGTTTTCGATGATATAATATTATGATCCATATCTCAATAAACTCATTAATTTTATTCTAACATGTTTATGTAATGATAATACATTTTTTCCCCTCATTTTCCTCTCTTCAAGTACTAAATAGTTCAAAAATAATGTTTTTAAGAAAAATTGTCTTTTTGATTGAAAACCCTTTTTATTATAAAACCATGTTTTTAAAAAATGTTTTATAAAACGTTTTTAACATTATTTAAATTATTTAATAAATCAATTTTTACCCATTTTTTAACTTTTTATAATTTTTTTTAAAAGGAATATTCATGTTGCTTTCAAAAACAACCCATGTTTGGCTTTTAATGAAAATATGAAAGGAATGTTTGTTTTAATGTGTACAACATGAATGTAATTTCCCACCATCATAGACATTATTTTCTTTGAATATTCCTTTATAAATTTTCAAGGTTATTTTTCAATTAAAAGTATTTTCAAAATGTTTTTTTCTTTTAAAATTATTTTTTCAAAGCGGAAAGGATATTTTCCTCAAGAAATGTTTTAAAGGATTTTTAAATCTTCCTTTATAATATTTCAAGATTATTTTAAAAGAAATGGATTTTAAAAAGGTTTTATTATTAAAAAAATATTTCAAATAAAATTTATTTTCCTCAATAAATATTTTAAATTATTTTTCAAAATCATTTTATGTCTAAGATGACATCTATTGATGTTACTTATGATTTAGCAGGGATATTAACCAAGGATTCCATTCTTATTCTTTATCTGAATAGATTATTATGAAAATATGTTTATGAAACCTATTTATATTCCATGTGTTATACCATAATATAATTATTATTAAACCCACTTCTTTTTCATGGGTTATGATATGATGAAATAATTATGAAACCTGTCTCTTTTCCAAAGGTTATGATATGATGAAATGTTTTTGAAATTCATTTTATTTAATGGGATATGATATGGTGAATGTTTTATTATCATATAGAACAAATATTTATGATTTTAATTATGTGATATGTAAGACCTATATCTCCATCCAAATAATTGGGTAATGATTAATGCTATATGATCTCAAAGGGTACATGAGAGGTTGTCCCAAGCCCGAAAAAGGGTACACAAGAGGTTATCCCAAGCTTATAAAAGGGTTCACAGGAGGTCATCCCAATATCAAAGTAGGTACATAGGTGTTTATCCAAATCCTAACATGTTATGAATTTCTTGGTGGGTAGCACTGACATAATATTTTTTATTCTTATTTGTATGCCACAAATCTATGTCTTATTTCAATGTTATGATCTCATGGATCATGTTCTTCGGTTTCTTTATGATTTATGTCTTATGAACTGGAAATATGTATGCCATGACTCAAGATTCTAACCTTTCATATGAATAGTATGGTTTTAATATATTATTATCATGTTCTCATACTCTTATGTTCATCTTATTCTTACATATCTCCCATGTTTACCCTTACTAAGAATCTAAGCTCACCCTTTCTTATATTTCCTTTCCCCATGTTATTTAGAAAGTTTTTAGGTATGGTATGTATGTAAGGAGTAATAAAATAGAATATCTTTATGAGACATGTTTAATATCCTTTATCAAATTAGAATATTGTGTTCCTTTTCTCCAAAAATGCTAAACTATTATAGTCCTCGGGCATGTGTTTGTGTAATGTTTTGAGTGTTTATCTAAAAAGTAGTAATATCCATGTATGAAAATCCTGGGTCACTATATTTATTATGAAAAAAAATAAAATTGACCTATTTATAAAATTTTAACATCCTGATTTCAAATATGAAATAAATTTTAGAATATTAAATTTATAAAGGTTTAAAAAATTACTTTTAAAATCGGTACACGTGACGCAATGAAAAACATTCTAAAAAGATGAATGTTTAAGTACAAATGATTTTATAAAAAATACCATGCATAATGTTGGTTATAATGGAATTATTTGAATTATGTATGATAAAGGGAATTTTATGTGACTTTAAAACCAATAAAAACAAATGTACCCATGAAAATATATAATTAAAGAAATTGATCAAAATAGTTCTTTTGTTAGAATAAAAACATTACTTAGATTTAAAAAATGTAAAACATTGGTTTCTAAGATTAAAATAAATTAAATAAATTATATTAATTATTAAAAATAAATTTGATATTTTAAATAGGATTCATAATATTTCAATTTATTCTTATATAATGATAAATTCATAAAAGTGATAGTATTTTCAAAATCAGATTTTTTCACTATTTATCCAGAAAAACCATTACATAAAAATACCAAAATTTAACCCTAAGATAATTTTGACATACTAATTTTAAAAATAAAGTTCATTTTTTAAAATAATATTTCTCTAAATGTAAAAAAATAATTCTAATTATTCACACATAAAAATGCCTAAAACCCATTTTTATGAAGAATGTGTTCTTACGGCATAAAATGAATTTATTTTTATACTTTGACTAGTAAAAAAAATTAAATTAATGTAAAAAATTTTGATTGAATTAATTATTTGTATTTAAGAAATAATTTCTATATATATGTCATAATTTGGTTATTCATATTCATACCCATCAACCCAGAGACAAGGTTATAATATTCATATTTAAATATTATTATTTCATGGTTAGTTTAAGCTTGGGGTTCCATGTGGTGTATGCTATCGAATATAGTGATCATTTGAAGGAAAATAAGATCTTTGGGTGTTATATTATACCCTAATTATAGAAATTTCAACCTAATAATTTTAATTATTATTTAAAAAACATAATATATCATATCATATTAATAATATTAGATATAAATTTTATCATGAACTTTAATTTATAAGTTATAACCATGAAACTTATTATACATATACCTCTAAAATACTCAAACTTTCAAATGAGTTTCTAAAACAATACCTTGGTAGTTGATTATTACTTCCCACATAAGACTAAATATATTTATCTTCGGTTTTCATGGTTTTAGAAATTATTTTTCCATTGGAATATAAAATATGATAAAATTTACTTACTTGATTTATTCTCATTCTATAAGCATGATTTCATCCTTATAAGTGAATCATCACTATCATGATGAAATTTTCATTCCTAAAGTTCTAAAATCAAATTTTAATCAACCATAATATCTATAAAATAATGAAAATTTATTCCTCCTATATAAAATCAAAATTTTTAGAATAATATAAAATAATAAGAAAAGATTAACTTAAAATAATTAAATATGATTGATTAAATTTGAACCCAAAAAACCAGAAAGGTTTGATTAATTATTCTTCATTTTATCCCCAAAAATCTATTATCACTTATATATTCACATAATAAAATATTCATATTCCTTTATCATATATTAAAATATATAAGTTTTCCCAAATAACCTAAATTACCATGATATAAACTACAATAAAAATGAAGTAAACTTATCCAAGGATTACCTTGTCATATCACACAATAACTTTAAAGGAAATCCAGAAATTCTTCCAAAAATATCACATTCTCATAAAAATAACCTTTCTAGGTGATTTATACCATTCAACATAAGTTTTTAAAATTCACATTTTCTAAATTTTTCATACTACTAAATATTACTAGAATAATACTTAGATATTTTCTCTTAACCATCATACTAAACTACCAATGATAAATACCACTAAATCATAATCATATATTCTCAAAATTACAATATCTACCCTAAATTTAAATCATTAATGGTCACATTCGTCTATGAGGTATATTATTTTATTTCCTTTTTATTAGAAATGTCTACTGATATTCCATCCATGGAGATATAATTTTCAAGAAAATAAACTTCCTAAAATCAGAATTTTCACTTACCAAATTTCTCATATAACACATTTTCCTATAAAATATTCAAGAAATACCATCATTAATGGTTTTCAAGTGATTATAATTCTCTTAATAATCCTTATATTAATTCAATATATCATTAATAAATACCATAATAATATTATTAATGTCATCCTTGATTCTTAGAGAATTGATTTTTATAATGCACAATCTCTTTACAGTTAAAGAATTAGACATTAGTAGACTCTTTCTTGCATTTTCATTTATGAGAATGATGGATTTTTTCTTCATACTTGTAACAAACTCTCATTATATTTAATAATTTACCATAGTGAATCTTCCCACATTATTTACACATAGGGAATTTAATCTTTTTCCTTTCATGGTTTTATCACCTGAACTTATATAAAACTCTGTTTTTTCTCTTATTTCATGTGTTAGGAAGTTTTTTTAGGTTCAGATTTTTTGTAATGACTTGATATGTAAGGTTATTCATAAAAATAAGATCCTTAACTCCATATTCTCTCATGTTAGGTTTCTCCATTTGGGAAAGGATATTAATCATAACCTGAGTTAGTTTCCCTAATATATCCATGATCTTCTTAGCTCCGACACCTATTTTATTAGTATGCTCTGCAGGGTAATCCTTATATTTAAAATGGTATTTAATTACCTTAATTTCTCTAGGAGTCATCCATAAATAATGTAACTCACTTAGTTTTTCCAAATTTATCATGACTATAAATCCATAAAATAAAAATCCCTAAAAAGTACTCAAGTACTCTAAGAGATTACCATAATACTCATGTAAGAAATATTAATCTAAAATCTAATTCCCAACATTCCTACTAAGATTGATCTGATACAAATTATAACACCATGACTCTGGTAACCTATATTCAGTTGTTAACTTAATATATTGGCACAAAATATAAGAGATCGCTTTCCATATGATCAAATAGTGTAATAGTCTTGGGAGACTAAATACATGCATGATTCTCACATTACATTCAAAAACATGAAATAAAACTTAAAACTCCAGCGATAAATTTATTATTTATTCTATTATATCCCTAAAATAATTCAAAGTTTTCTTCTTAGTACCCTAGTGAAAGTAAAACATAATAAAGGGTGATCTTAGATGCTTAGCAAGGTAAGCATATAGTATAATCTATCATAGAATAAATAAAGTATTAATAATATGGAATAGATAACCAATAATAAAATATTTACTAATATCATAAAAGGAGAATATATATATAGATGACATAGAATCATATATAATCACATGAATAATAATAACTAGTTTAATAATGATATAATGTATAATGTCGGACATCATAATATTATCGCCAAGGTCTCATGCCAAGACATCATATATAAATAGGTAAGGCATACACCAAATACCAAAACTATTTTGTCTAATGAGACCTACCAATGCATCAAGAGGTTATAATAGGATCCACTCATCACTTACTAAGTCTAATTCATTCATAAAATGAAATAAATGTATAAAAACATAATAAATAATCAATATTCATATTCATATTTAAAAAATGGAATATGAAATATCAATATTTTCCTCAGTAAATAACTAGAATAACATGTTCATAAGTAATATATATAAATAAGATAGATGGTATAATTATATAATATCCCTAATAAAATATAAAAATCCTTAAATGATGCTTACATAAGAAAATATCCATTTTATAAAGATATTAGAAAGTCACTTTCAGAATATAAAAAATATCATTTTCTTTTGAAAACATTTTAAAAGTAAAAAATTTCCATAATATTAATAAAATTCCTTTATTTTAAAATAACCATGGAAACATAAAAATTAATATTCAATGAGAATAATAGTTATAATTGTGGGAAAATTTTCCATTCATTAAATGTTAAAACAAAGATTCCTTTCATACTTTTGGTAAAAATAAAAAACCACCTCATTTAAAAAATGATAATAAGAATCCTTTTAAAAAATTATTAAGAAACTAAAATATAGTTTAAAATGACTTTAAAAATTAATTGGATCATATTAAAATCATTATTGAAAAAAATTTAGAAAACATTGATATAGTGGAGATATATTCCCAGCCAAAAGGATAAATAATGTCGAATTTCAATAAAAAAACATTTTATCAACCATTTTAAGTACCAAAGAGTGTAAAATAGAAGGAAAACATGTAAAAACTATAAACCAACATAGTATGGAAAAATATATAGCATTTAAAAATATAAATAGATTATAATTTCCTTTAATGGAAGTTTAAATATAAATAATCCTGAATAAATATAATATTATATAATAAACACTTACCTTGTATTTTTGTTTGGTCAGATATTTTCAAACTACCAATATAATAAACTTACATTAATTATTTATTTTCTTAATAACCTTTTCCAATTTTATTCACTTATCATGATCAATTTTATTTCATTTATTTCCATGTATTATATAGTTACTAGAATTTTTTAAGTTCATGTGAGATGTTTTGAGGATGTTCGTTTCATAATCCCAAAAAAGCTTTTACAGGTTGACCATGGTCAAAGGGGTAATTTCCCCATAATCACTAAAATATTATTCATGATATATTTATAATTTTTATACATTAAATACAATTATAAAATCAATAATTAAATGAGGTTGTGAAAAATGAAACATGTTGCTTCATGGAGACGGCAGTTCATACGTACGCATAAACAAAATTTTCATTTTTCTATTGGGTGAAAAGGAAATGAAATAGATAAAGATTTAATTTTAAATAATAATATTCATATTATAAATAACATATTTATTCATTAAATCTATCCATATTATCATCAATGTAAATTATAAATGAAAAATGAATCACATCGCTTCGTGGAGGTGGTAGTCCACATATACACACGAGTGGTGTTATCGTTTTTCAACAGATAAAAGGGTGAGAAGGTATAATATATATAATCATTATATAAGCATAATTATATCATAAATATCAAACATAAACATTATATCCATCATAATAACCAACTATGAAGGGTGGTTATGAAAACTACAATACATCACTTTGTGGTGGTGGTGGTCCACATGTATACATGAGCGATGATTTCATTTCTCATTTAATGAAAAGGATGTGGATAAATGTTATAAAATAAACATAATAACATTTTAATATATGGAATATATTTATGTTATTATATCATCTTGGTTAGTATATAATTAAAGGAGATGAAAGAAGAAATAAAATGAAAGGACGTAGTTAAGAGTTATACATATTCTTTTGAAATAATTATTGGTCTTACACCTTAAGACATATTAGGATGGTCTTAGAGTAAGACTGTAAACTACAAGAAGTAGAGAAGGAATCTAGTAAGAGTGGAGAGTGGGTACCCTTTTATAATTAAGGTGGGTGAAAATCATGTAAATACTTGAAATATTATTATATATTATATGTATTACTCAAGTTGAGTGGATCTAAATTTTCAAAATTTAAAATATCAGCAGGTTAAAGTAAAAATATGATCAAATAATGTAATTTAGACAAGGTTTTGGTCATTTTAACCCTTATATTTTTAGTTTTACCCTTTGACTCATTTTAACATTTATCGTAGTAATGAATTTTTACCTTGATTACTATTTATTATGACACAAGATGAAATTGAACTATTTACCAAATTTAAACCTCATAATACCAAATATAAAACTAATTTTATAATATTAAATTTATAAATGTGAAAAAAAAATTCTTTTAAAATTAGTACATGTAATGCAATGAAAAACGTTTTAAAAAAAACATTTTTAAGTATAAAAATTATTTTATACTGAAATAATTTATAATGTTTATTCCAAAGGAATTAATTGAATTATGTTTGATAAAATTATATTTATGTGACTTTAAAACCAATAAAAATCAATTTTATCACTGAAAATACATAATTAAAGAAATAGATTGAAATAGTTCTTTATTAGAATAAAAACACTAATTAGATTTACAAAATGTCCAATATATATTTCTAAGTTCAAAATAATATTTTTTACATAAATTATATTACTTATTAAAAATTAATTTGATATAGTAACAAGGTTTCATAAGATTTCAAGTTATTCTTATATCATGATAAAGTCATAAAAGTGGAAGTATTTCCAAAATTGGTATTTACCCAAAAATAAAATTTTTAGAAAAATCCAAAAAATTCACCATAACCTAATTTTTACATGCTAATTTCATAAATAAAGTTCATTTTGTCAAATGCAGTTTCTAAAAATGATAGAAAATAATTTTAATTGTTTTCACATAAAACACTTAAAAATCATTTTTTATGAATAATTTATTCTTATGGAATAAAATGAATTTGTTATTATACTTTTCCTAATAACAATAGTTAGATGAATGTAAAATTTTTAAATCGAATTCATTGTTTTTATTAAGAAATTAATTTATAAATATATTTCATAACCGAATTATTCATATATATACTTTTCATCCCAACAACTAAGTTATAATAGTTATATTAAAATAATATTATTTTATTGTTTGTTTAAACTTGGGGTTGTGTGTGGAACATGCAATCAAAAAATATGTTCATTTAATGGAAATTAAAATCTTGGGGTGTTATAAAAGTGAATCACACTAGATAAAATCATACAAATTTAAAAAAACAAATAATAGCAAACTAATCACCCTAGTAACCTAGACTTTCCATTGAAAAAGGTGTTTGTGACACATCAGTTTGAGGTTTATCAAAAGATCTGACATGTTTATATACCAATTTTATACCATCTCCCCAAATATTAAGGAGAAAAAAGGATCTTATGACATTTTATAATGAACTAACCTGGTTAGACCAAATATATCACCCAGTACAGCTCTCCATAAGGCCTCAACTGTGCCTCCTTATATGCTATAGGTTTTTAGATAGAAGTTAACATCTAAAAAAATATAGTGGGGAGACTATAGCCTCAAATTAGAGTGTAATAAAAGAAAAAAATAATCAAACACATCCAAAACATATGTAAACATCATAGTATACATAAATAAATAATTGAAATGAATCATTTTGTAATAAATGGAATGTGGAATACAATCATGAAGACTCACAAGAATAATAAAACATATAGAAATTGATTTCCCAATGGGATAATTACATATATAGAACAAATAAAATAATATAAAATACACAAATATCAATTTCTAACTTTGATTCATAACTCATTCCCGATATCCAATAACTTTCTAGTTTCACCATACCAATCATGAAACTCCACATGAGAAATCTCACACAATCATGAAATGTTGGGCCTAAAAACCATCCAATATTAATCATGTGCTCAACATAAAATCATACATAAGGGTCCACACACACACCAAATTTCACTTATATAGGGTGAGAAAATAATTCTTATTAGGCCACCCCTAATGGTGGTCCTAACATCTGATTCTATAATAAGTGCATGCAACATGAGATATACATCGACTACTCAAATAATAACTTCTAGCATAAAAATATAAAATTTTAAAAACTAAAGAGGATGGAAAAAATAAAGAAAAAAAGAAAACCTAGAGTTCTAAGGTGACACCTAAGATAGATTTAACCCTGATCTAGCACAATTTGGAGGACTTATAGCACGTGGTTCACTCAACCACATGACATCAGGCATATTAGCTGAATTAGAAAGGGATCTAAGGCATCTAAAATACAAAATTCATGAATAAAAGACCCCAAGTTATAACTATGGATATCCAAGACAAAAACACATTCCAATGCTAGGCTTTAGGACTCCAATAGTATAATTTGAAACTGGTTAAAGGAACTCTACTCATGGTAAGAGAACTTGTACATGTCTCAGTAGTCCTATAAAACTAACATGTCCTTTTCATAATATGGTGGATCAACAGAAACCCTAGGCCCTATCCTCAACATTCGAGACCATGGAACCAAAGCATTAGTAAAAAAATCCTAACTAGAGTGGTGAACATATATATTCATCCATTATCTCCCCAGCCTCACATGACCATAAACAACTAGTATAGGAGGGAGTCAGGTAAATCTTAGTGCCAACACATAATCCAATAAAATCCCAAAGGTATCCTCTAACATCTGAACTGAGCAAGAACAACCTCAAAAATTCTTGGCATAATCCATAAAACACAGGTCAATCAAATTTCAAACCCAACAACAAGAACACCTCCACAACAAACTCAAACCACCAATATATGTGTTTTAAGGTGACACCCAAAGTCACCAATGTTGTAACCAACACTGAATCCCCTCAGGGTCAACAAAACACTATAGAACCCATAGTCCCCTTGATCATTTCCATCTCAAACTACAATCCAATCTCGTAACAAGAAATGTCATCTGATGACTTTGTCACCTAACCCATACATGACCACCACCTCACCCACAGGGGAATCCTTAAGAAACACTATGTTAACAAGGGAATTATCAATGGACCTCAAAACCACATCAAAAGGAAGACACCCTAAAAGGGGTTCCTCAGCTAGCCTTTTCGGCACACCACCTATCCTCAGTCACTACTACACCTATAAGGTCATCAACAAGAGTCCCTCAAACTCATCTCAACATCAAATAAATAGAACCAGACCATACCTACTATAACACATCACCAAACTAACCTAAATAATCAAACTAAACTAAACCTTAAGAGAATATTATAAAACATCAACCATTCAAACCTCAAGAAAATGGTCTCAACATAAAAGGACCATCCAAAATGCTACCCGGTCTCACCATTTGGGAACCATCCAAAACAATTGAAACTAAACCCCCTTGGAATCCTCAAGCCTTGTCACCACTCAATTTTTCATTCTATGAATCATCCAAATAACCTTGATTTTGGGACCAAAGTCAGCCTGAGTGGGGAGGGATGGATTAGGGTGATGCCAAATTTTAATCTTTTATTTTCAGGATCTTATTCTTAAGTTGTTAGGAATATTCATTCACCTCTTATACCTTTTGAATGCACCCACACCATACAACATGAACATATTTATAATTTAAAGAACATAAGGAAACCATATTTTTACTAGGTTCACCTAAATGGGCTACTCTAAGGAGTACACACTAACAATGTGTTAGTGTGTCACACATTTTAATACTCTTTGTAATTATATTATAATGGATTTGGGAAGGACTCACTATGGACCCCATACACAGTGCCTATTCTCTACTCTCATGTGATAATTAAGTGAGGAATGAATAGTTTATAAACTTGATGGTCTCTTCACTAGTTTACAGATATATGGGTCTTTCTCCCTCTCCAACATGAGACACTACTTGCAACTATATCTCCAAGAAAATGCCCGTTGATATTTTTTGTTAATTACCTCCATTTCTTCAAGTATAAATAATACTAACTCTTTATAGAGATTTGAATCTTGTGATTTTCTATCCAAACACTAGATAAGATAATCCACTTTGTGTAAGTATAACTTTATGCCTTATAAGAATGATCATAGCTACAATACTCTCTTTCTCCAGATGGGGATAATTCCAAACCAAAATTATCCTATTACTTCCATTTTCTTTAGACTAGATGAAACAATGGAATCCTATACTCTTATCTTGATATCATTATTCAGTACGAACTAGATATATCAATGATATTCCTTAAAGGATCTCCTTACTATTTTTCTTTGAAACTAGATATAGCAGTATGCACAGAATCTCTCTTTCATCCTAAAGAATCAGGTTTGATGATAGGGTTCACCTATCTTCTCCAAAACTACCTTGGGAAGTTTATATATATGCATGAAAAACTCTATCAATGGTGGAGATCACACCAGATATCCATTATTCTCTATGGTCTTTCCAAGTGGCGCCTGTAACAACCTTGTTTTAAATATTTTGAGCAATCACATGTGATCTTATTTCTATATTTTCAAATATATGTAAACTTCTAATTTTTCATGGTTGAATACACTCTTTATTTAATCTTATCATTATCTTGGTCCATCATCTCATAAATATGAATCTCCCCTATTCTCATACTTTCTGAATTTATGTTTCCATGTATGATATTTCCATATTTTACGATATGAAAATACATAGAATTAAATGACAAGAATAAACCACTATCATTAAATCCCTGTGATCTTCAATATTTTAAAAGATATTTCATTATTATATGGTAAACTATTTATTCTGATTAATTGATGTTTATATATATTTAACTCTTATTTAAGATTCTTGAAAACCAAGGGATGAGTTTTCATTTATCCTTATGAATATTTTGGAAGAATATATTCATTTGAATTCTTCAAAAATAGCTTTTATATTCATGAAAACTCTTCAATCGCCCTTACATTTAAATAACCTGACCCTAAACATTAGCATGGAAAGAACCAAGGTTCCCCTAACCTTTGTATACATTCCTCAAACACCAAAAGTTGTAAATAAATTTTGAGGGTTTAACAGGAAAGAGGGGGGATTCTTTACCCTTTTACACACACATGAAATGCATAAATACAACCATAAAAACAAATATAGCTATATAAAAATGATTCATTAGTCAAACTAACAAATAAAAGTATAAAAATATAAATAATTAGAGTAACAATAGAAATAATAAATAAAAACAACTAAGACTGCAAAATAAAGTAAGATACAAGCACCAAGGTGGAACCGCTCCTAACTCCGTGAACACGACTAACTCCCAAACTCCATCTCCAATATCCATGAAAGATAAATAAATAAGCACCACTAGTGAAATATTAAATATATACCTTCCCTATATCAAGGAAAATAATGTCTACAGATGCACCAAAGTGCATATACAAGGGGTGAGTATAAGAACCCTGTAGGAAAACTCTAAGAGAATTTTCCCACATACCGCTAAAAAAATCGAGTTAGCTGAACGTTTTTATAAAATAGTTGTAAAAAATATCAAGGTAGTTAAAATAGTTTCATAGTTTATATATAAAAACTATAGGAATAAATTCAAGAATAGTTCATGTAAAATATAGTTTTCATAAATAGTATAAATGGTTGTTTTTAAATCACTTATAATGTCCTTTTCATGTTCTCACCCATGGGAACTCATGCATGTCTAATAATATATCACTTTATAACCAATGGAGATATTTTCTCCAATAAGTAATCACTTAGAAATAAATATTGGTACAAATTTAAAATGTGACCAAGTCCCTCAAGATAAGGTATAATGTACATGAAAAAACTCTAACCATATTATACCAAATTCACACATAAAAACCTTTCTTTATTTGATGAAAAATATTTAATCAATTCACCAACCACGTTATGGGTGTCACTTGGAAACCATGTTTCAAGAACCAGCCATTGAGTGCACAATCCAGTGGAGTTTCATCATGATATTTTCATTTCAAAGTGGAAAGAGATTATTTTAGAAATCAAAGAGACTTCATATTCCATAGGAAGTGGAAGAGTTAAAAAACACCTACCTCAAATACATTTGATACAAATAATATTCACATGATCTCATGGATTTGAACTCATTTAATTAATATAATGAATCCTAATAAGGTCTTATCAAATCCTGTCTGGTCCCATAGATTTGACTATAATATACCCGGTCTAGGGTTCCATTCAAGAGGGAAATAGTTGATATATATTAAAAGGGAATAACAAACCCATTACCTTTTATTTCCAATATCCAATGCTCAAAGAATAATTGAGAACAAAGCTTTAAATTTGTGGATTGATAAAAAACGCCTATAAGAGGGACAAGTATTGGGATCCTGATTTTGAGGAAGAAAAATGATTATTTTTTAACATGTTTTAGATTTTAAAACTAATTTTTGAATTTAACTATTGACATTGAAAATTTAGGTCACGTCGATAGGAAAACTATGAGCCAACCATGTGAATCACCACTATCCAAAAAAATTCAAGTCACACAGTTAGGAAACATAGTTTGTACAAAATATGTGGCAATCATCTGTCTTCACAACAACTCCCATATTCACCTCACATGGTTTCTCAGAGAAGCTTCATGGTTTCCCTTACCCATTCTTAAATTTTTCACCATTAAAAATGCTTTCAAAACATTCCAGAACCATATAAAAACTTCTTGAGACTTAACTCAACCATTCCATAACAAAAAATAATGAATAAAATAGAGATTTAACTTAAAATGGGGGTGTCACATTCTCCACAGAAAGTTATATATTTGCATTATCTTTTAATTTTTTTGACCATTGCTTTAGAATGAATTTCTATCATTCCTAATATCTTCATGAATTTGATCATGGTGTCATAACACTCATACTAAGGAAATATTTCTCTCTCATAAGGTAGTTCCCTATTTATCTCGAATCTAAATTGGTTCACGAATAAATGTCATATTAGGGTGAAGAGTAACATGATCCCATCTAATTACATGACTAGAATTCGGCTCATACTTCTTCAGTTGAGAGACATCAAAGAAATTTTGGACAACACTAAATCTCAGTGGTAAATATAATCAATATGAAATATTGCTAATACGTTCTAGAACCTCAAATGGGCCCACATATCAAGGATCTAGTTTTATTGATTTCCCAAATGATGATAAAATGATCATAGTAACACTTTTATAATTACATGGTCAGATACATCAAAAGATGATGGGTCAAAATGATGATCTGTATATGATTTCTTTCAACTCTAGTTCATATCCATCTGCTTCCTGATCATCATAATTTTTTTATAGTCTCCTAGACAATACTAGGTCCAATTAGTAAAGTTTATCTAGTTTCCACCCAATAAAGTGGAGAGAAAACAAGATTATCATAAAATTCCTCAAATAAAACAATATGTATTGTGGATAGATAACTATTATTATATGATAACTCCACTAAATTCATATGATCTTACCATGATCCACCAAAGTCTATGACACAAACTTTAAGAATATATTCCAATTTCTGAATCATATGTTATAACTACTCACGTGTCAGAGGATGATATAAATTTCTCATGGTCAAATGGGTTCCAAGATCATATTATAAATATTTTCAAACCCAAGAAGTAAATCAAGGATCTCTATTAGAGACAATAGATGGTTTTACTTTATAAAACTCAAACACTGCCTAAATATACATCTTTTTCAGATCCCCTCCGATGTTGTAATCTAAAATTGGGAGAAAGTATTCTGAATTTTTTAATTGATCAACAATTATCTAAATAGAATCATTCTTCTAAAGCATATTTGGTAGACTTGTGATAAATTTTAGCAAAATATACTCCCATTTACAAACAGGTATAGGCATAGATTATAACATACTAGTTGGATGTTGATTATTAGTTTATACTTGTTGAAAAGTGATACATTTTATGATATAGTCCACAATCTTTCTTTTCATACCTGACCACCAAAAATGGGATTTTGTTGCCTTGTACATTTTCTGAGTACCCAGGTTAATAGCCCGTTCAAATTGTGATATTTTGATAGAATCTAATCATAGAAAGATTGGGGGAGCATAATTTGATTCTAAAAATATAATGTTGAATTTTTATCTTATGTCCAATCATTTATGCTCTCCCAACCATTTAGGTATGTCCTAATAGTGATTTAGTTAGGATCTGTTCATTAATCCTCTTTGACTAAATCCATAAAACTAGTAATAAGAGTGATCAAGAAGAAAACTAAATTTTCATTCTATTCATCACATTCCATATACATGTTATAAATAATTCTCATAAACTATCATTGGTCATAATCTTCTATAACCAGGTCATTTTAAGACTTTTGTCTTAAAGAATCATCCACTAAATTACCTTTCTCATATGTATACTCCAAGTTGAATTCAAACATATAGAGATACTTTATCCAATGTTGTTACCTCATGTTTGGGTCTCTCTGAGAGAATATACGTTTCAAGATTTTTTTATTAGTACAGACATTGAACATTTCCCCAAAGAGACAGAAATGCTATATTTTTAAGGCATGAACCATTATAGCTGATTCCAGTTCATGTGTTGGATTATTTTTTTATGCATTCACAATTATCTCAAGTCATAGGCTACAACATATTTTCTCTGTATAATAAAACAACCCAGTACTAATCCAGACACATCATAATATACCACATATCTCTAATTTGATTCTAGTAAGACAGGGATAGGTGCCAAAGTGAGCTAATATTTTAGATCATGGAAGGATTTTTAATAATTTTTAGTCCAATGTAAAGGAATATCCTTTCTCATTAATGTATTCATGAGATAAGAAAGCCTATATAAATCTCAAACAAATAAGAAATAATAACCAAATACTCCCAGAAAACTGTGTATCTCAAAGTCATTCTTGGGTGGATTATAAGGAATAGCAGTTTTGATCTTCCCAGAGTTAAACAATATGCCTTCTCTATAAATTAAATTCTATCCAAAAGTCATACTTATAAAATTTTACATAAATTATTTTATCATGTAATGTGCTCGATACAATCTCCAAGTGCTCCTCATGGTCATTCCTCCTATGAGAGAAAACCAAAATATCATCAATAAATACTATGAAAAAGTAATCAAATACTTATAAAATATAAGGTTCATCAAGGCCATGAAAATTTCAGGTACATTCTCTAGAAAAAATGGCATGAAAACATATACATAATGGTCATATTTACTCTAAAATGATATCATTGAAATATCTTCTTTCCTGGATCTAAGTTGATGATATCCTAATCGTAGATCATTCTTAGAGACCCACTTAGTTCCCTTAAATTGATAAAATGGATCATTTATTTGAGGAATAGTATATTGATTCTTGATCATAACTTGATTCAGTTTATGATATTCAATACATAATTGAAGTGAACCATCTTCCTTCTTTACAAACAGAACTGGAGCAGTCCAAGGTGATGTACTCAGTCTAATGAAGCTATTATTATCCAATTCTTCTAGTTGGACCTTAAATTATTGTAACTATATTGGATCCATTTTATATGAAAGAATTGAAATAGGTATTTTTCCTAGAAGTAGATTAATAGAAAATGTGATTTCATTTTTAGGGGGTAGCCTAGATATTTTTTTGGAAAAGACATTTGGGTATCGATCCATTATTATAGGAAGTTTCCTATTTCTGGTTTCATCAGTAGAACCCAAAGTCATTACTTATAGTTTTATATAAATGGTTCCCTATATTGTCCCTAAATTTCATACTTTGGTAGCATTTATATCTCAATCCCCTTTTAATAAATTAATGGCTCCATCTGGGTATGTGAAATTTACTTGTCGAGCATAGAAATCAATATATGATTTGAATTCCACTAACCAGTCCATTCTAAAGATAAAATCTAAAATATCCATCTCTAAGATAGTAAAATTCTAGAGGAAATATACTATATAAATGGTAATGGTATGAGTTGGTAACTTGAATCCTCTGCATTCCTGCTGACTGAGAGGTGTCCTGATACTCATGAAGTGAGGCACCATTTCTATTTACAAGCCTAATTTTTTAACCATGTGAGAAACTAGAAAAGAATGTGATATACCAGTATCAAACAAGACATTAATAAGAGTCAAGTTTATAATAACGGTACCATGAACCATCAAGGGACCTGATTTCTTAGTCGATATGGCCTACTTAGCTCCATATAATTATCGATCAGCTCCCATAGAATAATCATTGCTCCCTTGTTGTGGTGTTGGATAGACAATCGAGGTGTTTTGGAGTCATCTTAGTTCATCCAATTCGGAGGGTGAGAACTATTCTGATGTTCCATATCCTCCTATTTACTTTGAGGATATAAATAAATATTTATTAAGATGTCCTCTTTTTCCATTATTGTGACAATTCTATAGAAATACAGTACAGTCATTCTTCTTATGTTGAAGTGATCCACACTGAATGAATCCTAGTTCATTACTATGAAATAGTATATAAGATATTTATCCAATAGAATGATTATTTTTTGTCCTGCTACCATGGGAATAACTATCTCGTTTTCACTTATTCCCTGCACTTGGATGGATGAAGGTGTCCCCTTCATTAAGATTCCCTAAATGATCCCTCTATCCCACAAATTTCATATTCACCATCTCTGTATGATATTTAATATAGAACCTGGCTAATTTAGAGTGAATATTATATCATAAACCTTCCTAAAATATTCATTCCTTTAGCCTTTTTGGCCACTACCTTCGATAAAAAGTGATCCAAGTGCATGAATCAAGCATTATATTCAGTCACTAACATACTTCCATGTTTAATCTAGAAGAATTAGTGCATCTTCTCTAGATATAAGGTGTGTAGATAAAAATTTTCATTGAAAAAAACCCCATACCCCTCCCAACTAAGATCTTGATCCAACTTCCCTTTAACAGTTAAGTCGCATCGTTGTATCATTTGTTCTTCAAGAATGTGTATTGATACCTTTAAATTCATCTCAACTGGAGTTTTAAGGAAATTGAATATTTTTTTCATCCTACACATCCATAATTTTACTTGCTCAGATCCTGAATCACTTTGAAATAATGATAGATTATGCTTCTAAGATTCTAATAAGTAATTCACATGATGAGGATCCTCAGCCTGAGGTCCCTTTTCTATATCTTGAAATGCTTACACAATACTCTAGACTAAATAATGGTACACTTTTGGTTAAAGTGGATACACATTCTCTATTTCACCCTCTTGTTTGTTTTTCATTCTCTTAACTGGTGTAATTTCTATTCAATAACCATATCAATAATTTTAAATTAATTATTTTACAATTACCTTATTCAGGTTTATAACATATATCATATTAAAACAATAAAAATCATAATATCACAATACAAAAATCAAATAATTATGTGATAATATATTCCTAGTGGGAAGCATATTTACTCATGAATGATATCAAATGCGCATTAGCTAAACCCACAATGATTATATAAAAACATGCTTAAAAGTGTTTCAGAATACTTTTTGTACCCCAACCACCCTGGTAACTTAAAGTTCAGTATAAAGAGGTTATATATGCCTTTTTAGGATATACATTTCAAGTAAAAACATATCATATTTCCTTTATACCATCATGACTAATAGACCATCTCCTATTAAATTATTTTTAACAGCTCAGTACTAACCATTGGCTTGGAAAGATCCAAGGTTCCATTGATCTTAGGTGACATTCTCCAAACACCAAAGTTTGAACATAAATTTCAAGGGTTTAACTAGAAATAGGAGGGACATTTTACCCTTTTACACACATATAAAACACACAAATACAACCAAAAAATAAAAAAAACCAATATAACTATATAAAAATGATGCAAGATTCAAAATAATAACTCAAAGTATAAAAAGATAAATAATTAGAGTATCAGAAAAAAAAACAACTAAGACTACAATATAAAGCAAGACATGGGCACTAAGGTGGAACTATTCCTAACTCCCAGGACACAACCAACTCCCAATATTTATCTCTAATATCCATGGTAGATACATCAATAAACACTGCTATTGAAATATGAAACATTTCCCCTTCTTGTATTGTGGAAAACAATGTCTGTATACACACCAAAGTGCATATACAGGGGGTGGGTATAACAACCTAGTAGAAAACCCCCAATATACTTTCCTCACATGGAACTAAAATAAAAATTAGGTTGGATTATGTATTTTATAAAATATTTGTAAAAAATATCAAATCAATTAAAATAGATTCAAAGTTTATATACAAAAAAAGTTGGTAGAATTTCAAGAGTAGTTCACAAAGCATAAAGTTTTCATAGGAAATAAAACTATTTATTTTTAAATAATTTGTAATATATATTCTATATACTCACCCACATATAACCATGCATGTTTAATGGAATATCCTTTGCTTGTGAGTAGAAATCCATCCACAACTAAGTCTTCCCTTAGCGATAACTGTTGTTGGCCCAAATTGGCCTTGTGACCAAGTCCCTCCAGATAAGGTCCATTGCACATGAACACACACTAATCAATTTTTGGAAGCACATTTAAATAATTCATCAACAAAATTTTGGGAATCACCCATAACCCATGTTTCAAGACCCAACTAGTGAGTGCATTATCCAGATAAGTTCCAGCATGATATTTTAATTTCAAAGTAGAAAGGAATTATTTTAGAAATAAATGTGCCTTAACATTCTAAAGGAATTGGAAAGAGGGAAACCCCACCTACCTTAAATAAATTTTATGTGAATAAGTTTCACATGATCTCATGGGTCTGGAATCTTTATTTCATTCCTCTAAAAGGTTAAAAAAATATTGATCAAAACTTTTCTGATCTCATAGACCTAACCTAAAAAAACTCAGTCTAGGGTTTTGATCAAGAGGGAATAACAATATTTTGGCTGGAAGGTAAGAATAAATCCATTACCTTATGTTTCCAAAATCTAATGCACAAATAATCATTTATAACAGAGTCCATAAGTTGAAAATCACCAAAAATCATTGAGAAGGGGACCAATGGTCAGGAGCCTAAGTTGGGGAAAGAAAAATGAGGGTTTTCGAGTGATTTTTGGCCTTTAAAACTAAATTTCAGATTTAATTAATGATGTTTCATGGTTAGGAAATGCTATTAGGAAAACTTTACACCAACCTCATGAGTCTCCACTATCCAAAAATTTAGAGGTCACACAGTTACGTCGCACTATTTGTAAAAACCATGCACCAACTATTTTTCTAGCCAGTAACTCCCATATTCACCTTGTATGGTTTCCTGGATAAACTACATATTTTTCCTTACCCATTATCAAACCATGAACCCTTAAAAACACTTCAAAAAAATTCTAAAACCATCTAGAAACTTCCTAAGACTTAGCCCAATCATTCCATAACATCAAATACAGAATAAAATAAAGAGATTCCTCAAACCATGGGTTTCACATACATACTTCCAACAACCCTTATGCAGATTTAGTGGTTTAAGTATCACCTTTACAAAAAACAAAATTCACCCTTACACAACTAAAATATTACCTTGACATAGAAATTAAAAATATGTGTATAACTTTACATAACCTTAAAATGAAGCCTTTACTTTTACATATATCCATAATGTTACCTTCAAGAAAGATAGAGTGAAGACTGGTGACCTTTTTGTGGATCTAGGTTCGATAGATCTATCATTGCACATCATACAAACCATTTCCCAACACCCTTACATAGTTCTTGTACTTTACCTTATGTTTCAATTCCACAATGACTAATGGATTGACCATAAATACCTACATATGACCATCGGATCAACTGTGTTGCTCCACGGTCACTGTACTAACCACACTGCATCATGAATACTTGATTGACTGTGGATGCATAGTCACTTGATCAACCATACCTTTTCATTTAAATCCTTGAAAAAATTACTAAATTTACCATGGATGCACAATAATTGGAATAATAAGGAGTTTTCGTTCACTGGATCGACCGTGACCAAAGGAATAATCATGAGTTTATGGTCACTAGATTGATGGTGCTCCTCTGTACGATCACTGGATAAATCATGGCCAAAGGATTGAGTTTCCTTTACCTATGACACATTCATACCGTTATGAAGGTTCAGTCCGTGTGCATCTACCTTTATGTAGCCTACCATAATCATCATGTTTATCTTAAAGTATCTTGCAAAACTCGATTCATCCATAGCAATTTCAGAATTCCCCAAAGTTGTAAGACCTTATCCTTTATCCAGGTACTTCATTTTTCTAATTTTTTAGTTGATTCATTTAATTTACATATAACAACATCATTTTTGGTATAAAGAGTGGCTTCAGTGGTGATTGGGGGACCAGAGGGACATTTTTTGCTAAGGCTTCCAGCGGCATATAGTAGAGGATCTACTGTAAGACACCAGATAGTCAGTGGAAGTGGAAGTAGCCCAGTAATGATATATGGATCCCACAATATAGTTAGTGAGACCCATCGAATAGCTAGTGGAATTCCGGAAGAATGAGATTCCTATAGGAATTCAACTAGCCAGCTAGTGGAGACCCACCTATTGGTTAATGTGGTTCTCAGGGGTGTAGGTGCTCTACTTAACACCACCTGCTAGACAGTGGAACTGATCTGGTCTAGGTAAGTTATGTCCATAATCATATTTTATCCTCTCAAAATCCCTATTTAAGTTTCTTAATCATCCACTATGCCAAAATTTGTATTTAGAGGCATTTTTTTTTGTTTAGCGGCGGTTTAAACTACCGCTAAATCATTTTATGGTAGTTTTGGAAAACCGTCACTAAATCGTGTGTTAGGAAATAATTAGCAGTAGTTTTTTAAAACTGTCGTAGAACAATTTAGCAATGGTTTAAATCGCCGTTAAATCGTTTTTAATTTTTTTTATTTTTTTTATTTTTTTTATTTTCGTAATTTATTTATTTATTTATTTATTTATTTATTTATTTATTTATTTATTTATTTATTTATTTATTTATTTAGTTAGTTAGTTATTTATTTATTTATTTATTTATTTATTTATTTATTTATTTATTTATTTATTTATTTACTTACTTATTTACTTATTTACTTATTTATTTGTGTGTTTTTTTTTTCAATCAAAAAATTAGCGGCAGTTTTGAAAACTGCCGCTAAAACACTGTTTTCTTGTAGTGATCCCTTTCAACCCTAACTTGTGATTAATGATCTTGAAGGGTTCTCCAAGTCTTACTCAACTTCTCTAATATCTTTCTTTGATCCCTTGACTTGTTGATCAATATAGACATATAGATTTAGGAATTATGATGTTGCGTATAGATCTAAATGCATGATTCTTATATTCTTATTCTCTGATTTTGAGGTCAGTGGTCTAAAGAATCTCCCTATGGTGTGATTTTTGTTTCTAGTATGTGTAACATGTGCAATCATGTTGACATTTTATGAGAATAACCTCACCTAATTAGATTCCACTAAAATTACTTAAATCCTCTTACTTATACCTCCCACAGATCTCATCGAGTTTGTTGGCATTTGAGACCTTATAATTTTGGTCACTCAAGAGGTGTGATTATCCTTAACCCTAGGTTGGAACCTGGAATATACGAACCTATATCCTTATAATGACATTGTGAATTTAGTTTATGGGGACGGTTCAACTTGTGAATTGTTAAACAACATGGGTCGCTTCGCTTGTAATTGAATAATTCGCATGTATTGGATAAAAGACATGTTAATTGGTAATTGGTATATTTTCATGTTGACATGTACATTGGGGATTTACATGTTCTGAAATATTGTCATGTAACTATAATTGTCATTATAATTGGTAATTGGAATGAATTAACCAAAATGGATTATAGTTACCATTCTTGGAAAGTTTTAACATATTGATATATACTAGATCTTTGTTTTTCTTTTTGTATTGAAATGTGGATTTTCCCTTGGGTATTAAATTGGTAACTAAATATGTAATTGGTCAAGGAATTGAAATTTTATTTGGTCCATGGTGAACTGAATATATAAATAACCCTCAGTATGGGAATACACCATGGCTTCAATGTGAATTAAATATGTAATTAACCACTAGAATCGGAATCCGTCTTAGGTCTATTGTGATTTGTTATATCATTTATGGATATTATGGATACTGATACTAGACCCATTTATAGGTATGGACTGAGGCATATGTCATTATGTTGTGGAAGGTATGGCTGACCCTGAGTGTCAAATTGAAGCTCAAGGGTTAGTGAGACTAATAAAATAAACTTTTAATCAACCATAAGATCCACAAAATAATGAAAACTAATTTCTTCTATCTAAAACTGAAATGGTTTTCATAATATAAAATAATAACCAAATATTAACTTTAAACTCCTCAAATATACTTGATTAAATTTGAACCCCAAAACTGAAAAGGATTGATCCCTTATTATTTATTTTATCCCATGAAACCTTTATCACTTGTATAGTCACATACTCAAATATTTATATTCCCTTATCACATATTCCAAAATATAATTTTTCCCAAATAACCTAAATTTCCATGATATAAACTACGAAAAAAATATAGTAAACTTCACCAAGTATTACCATATCATATTCCACAATAACTTTAAAGGTCATTCATACATTCTTCCAAAAATATCACATTTTTATAAAAATCACTTTTTGGGGTGATTGATACTATTAAACATATGTTTCCAAAATTCACATTTTCTAAATTTTCCATACAACCAAATATTAATAGAATAACCCTTAGATATTTTCTCTTAATCCTCACACCAAAATACTCTTGATAAATACCAAAACATCATAATCATATATTCTCAAAATTACCATAATTAACTTGAATTAAAATCCCTAAAGGTCACATTCATCTATGAGGGATATTATTTTATTGCCTTTTTTCTTATAAAGATCAACCTATATTCCATCCATGGAGAAAATATTTATAAGAAAATAAACTTCCTAAAATCAACATTTACACTTACCAAATTTTTCATATAACATATTTTACTCTAAAGTGTTCAAGAATGATTCTCAAGTGATTCTCATGATCTTCATAATGCTTAGAGTATTTCAAGATATCATCAATAAATACCACAATATAATTATTAATGTAATCCTTGATGCTTGTGGAATTGGTTTACAGAATTCATCATCTCCTTATAGTTAAAGCATTATAAATTAATAGAATCTTTATTTCCTTTGTAATTATGATCATGGTGTCATTTTTCTCCACACTTGTAACAAACTCCCATTCCCTTTAATTATTTACCCAAGTGAATATTTCTACATTATTGACATGTAGGATGTTGAATATTTTTACTTTCATGGTCTTTATCATCATAACTTCTATAAAATTCCATTTATCTATTATTTTGTGTGTTAGGTAGCTCTGGTAGTTTTAGATTTTTTGTAAAAACTTGAGATATAAGGTTTGGAATAATTATAATATTCATCACTCTATATTATCTCCTTTTAGTTACACCATATGGGAAATTATATTAATCATAACCTGATTCAGTTTCCCTAATATGTAGATGATCAACTTGGCTCCAACACTTGTTGTATTATTATGCTCTGCAGGGTAATCCCTACATTGACTATAGGTGTTAATTCCCTTCCTTTATCTAGAAGTCATACCTAAATAATGGCACACACTTACTTAACCCAGATTCATCATGAATATCAATGCATAAAATAAAAAACCCTAAAAATTACTCAAATAATCTAAGGGATTATCATAATTCTCATGTTATATATGTTAATATAAAATCTAGTTCCCAAGGTTCCTACTAAAATTTCTCTAATACCAACTATAACACCCCAAATCCAGTAAATTAGAGTTGGAAGTTAACTTAATATATTGGTAAAAAATATAAGATATCGAATCCCACAAGATCAAATAGTTTAGTGGTATTGGGAGACTAGATACATACATAATTCTCATATTATATTTTAAAACATTAAATAAAAATTAAAAATTCAATGATAACTTTGTTATTTCTTCTATTATATCCCTGAAATCATTCAAAGTTTACTTATTAGTACCTTAGAAAAATTAAAACATAATAAAGGGTGATATTGGATGCTCGGTAAGGGAAACAAATAGTAGAAGCTATCATAGAATAAATAAAGCATGAATAATATGGTAGAGATAAACAATAATCAAATATTTCATATAAATAATATCATACAAGGAAAATATATCTATGGATGAAATAGAACCATAAATAATCACGTGAATAATAATAACTAGTTTAATAATGATATAATTCATAATTTCGTATATTATAATATTAACACCATGGAACCATGCCATGATATCATATATAAATAGGTAAGGCATACACAAAATACCCAAACTAGTTTGTCTCATGAGACTTATTGATGCATTTAGGGGATATAAAAGGCTCTACTTATCTCTTACCAAGTCCAATGCATTCATCATATGAAATAAATTAATAAAAACACAGTACATAATCAATATAAACATTCATATTAAAAAACTATCATATGAAATGTCAATATCTTCCCCAATAAATAACTAGAATAATATGATCGTAAGTCATCTGGTGAAAGAAGGTGTATGGTATAATTATATCATATCTATAGTAAAGAATGTTAATCCTTAAAGGATGATGGCATAGATGAAAAATACATTTTATATAGACATTATAAAGTCACTCTAAGAATAGAAGAAATATTATTTTCTTTTGATAATATTTTAAAAGTAAAAATTTTAAAAATATTCATAAAATATAATTATTTTAAAAAAACCATTGAAACTTTTAAAGTAATCTTTAAATTAAATAAAATTTATAATGGTGGGAAATTTTTTCATTTGGTAAATGTCAAAAGAATGCTTCATTTCATACTTTTGGTAAAAAGAAAAAAATACCTTATTCAGAAAATTATAGGAAGATTCCTTTTAAAACTTTATAAAGAAATTCAAATATATTTGAAAATAACTTTGAACAATCATTGGATCATATTAAAAACATTCTTGAAAAAAATTTATAAAACATGGATATAGTGGAGATAGATTCCCATCCAAAATGAGAAATGATATCAAATTTCCTTAAAAAATATTTTCTTGGTTTTTTTAAGTACTAATGAGTGGAAAATGAAAGGAAAATATTTAAAATCCATAGATAACTAGAGGATAAGAAAATAGATATATTTTAATAAGATAAATATTTATAATTTTCTTCAATGTAAGTTTAAACATAAACAATCCTGGATAAATATAATATTATATAATAAACTATTTCTTGGATTTTCATTTGGTCTCACATGTTCTAACCACATATATAATAAACTTATATTAATTATTTTCTTACTTAATAACTTTTTTCCATTTTTATTACCTTATCATAATCCCTTTTATTTCATTTATTATCATGTCTTATATAATTAATATAACTGGTTAAGTTCCTATGAGATATTTTGAGGATGTTCAGTCCATAGTCCCAAAAAAGCTTTTGTAGGTTGACCATGGTCAAAGGGGTAATTACTCCATAATATCTAGAATATTATTCATGATATATTTATCATTTTTATAAATTGAATAAAATTCTAAAACCAACAATGAAAGTAGGTCATGAAAAATGAAACATGTTGCTTCATGGAGATGGTAGTTCATACGTATGCATGAACAGAATTTTCATTTTTATAATGGATGAAAAGGAAATGAAATAGGTAAAGGTTTAATTTTATAGAATAATAATCATATTATAAATATCATGTTTATTTATTAAATCTATCTGTATTGTCATCTATGTAAATTAGAAATGAAAAATGAATCACATCGCTTGATGGAGGTGGTAGTTCACACGTACGCACGAGCGGAATTATTGTTTTTCAATGATTGGAAGGTTGAGAAGGTAGATTATATATTATCATTAATGAAGTATAATTATATCATAAATATATTACATAAAAATTATATCTATCATAATAACCAACAATGAAGGGTGGTGATGAAAAATGAAATACATCACTTTGTGGAGACGGTAGTCCACGTGTATGAACGAGTGATGATTTCATTTCCTATTTGATGGAAAGGAGGTGGATAAAGGTTGTGACATAAACATAATAACATTTTAGTATATTTAATATATTTACATTGTTATATCACTATGGTTATGATATAATTGAAGGATACACAAGAAGAAATAAAATGAAAGAACGCAGTTAAGAGTTATACCACTTATTTGGAAATAATTCTTTGTATTACACATTAATAATTCTTAGTATGGTCTTAGGGGAATATAATAAGCTCTAGAATATATATAAGGAAGTTAGGAATAGTGGATAGTGGGTACCCTTTTATAAGTGAGGTGGGTGAAAATCTTGTAAATACTTGAAATATTATTATATATTATATGTCTTACTCAAGTCAAGTGGATCTAAATTGTCACAATTTTAAATATTAGAGGGATAAGATAAAAATATTATCAACCAATAGAATATAGACACTTTTTTTGAATTTTAATCCTTTTCATTTTAGTTTATCCCCCTTTAACCCATTTTAACATTTACCGTAGTAATGAATTTTTACCTCAGTTATTATTCATTATGACCCAAAATGAAATTGACCTATTTAACAAATTTAATCCTACTAATTCCAAATATGAAATTAATTTTAGAATATTAAATTTATAGAGTTAGTAAAAATTACTTTCAAAATCAGTACATGTAACACAATGAAAACAGTTTTTAGAAGAAAAAAAATATTTTTTCTATAAAAATGATTTTATACCAAAATAAGGTGTAATGTAAATTAAAATGGAATTAATTGAATTATGTATAATAAAATGATATTTATGTGAATTTAAAATAAATAAAAACCGATTTTATACATGAAAATTTGTAATTAAAGAAATAGGTCAAAATAGTTCATTTATTAGAATAAAAACATTACATAGATTTACAAAATTTCCAACATAGATTTCTAAATTCAAAATAATATTTTTAAATACATTATATTTCTTATTAAACATTAATTTTATATAATAATAAGGTTTAATAATATTTAAATTTATTATTATATCATGGTAAATTCATAAAAGTGGCAGTATTTTCAAAATTGGAATTTTTTACTATTTACCCAAAAATAAACCTTTTTAGAAAAAACCAAAAAATTTACCCTAAGATAATTTTGAAATAATACTTTTAAAAATAAAGTTAATTTTTTAAAATAAAATTTTTAAAAATGATATAAAATAATTCTAATTATTTTCACATAAAACACTTAAAAATGTTTTTTATGAAGAATGTATTCTTATGGAATAAAATGAATTTATTATTATACTTCAACTGGTAAAAAAATTAGATGAATGTAAACTTTTTTATTAAATATATTATTTTTATTATGGAATTCATTTCTAAATATATTTCATAATCCAATTATTCATATTCATATCTATCATCCCAAAAACTATGTTATAATAGACACATTTAAATAATATTATTTCATGGTTCATTTAAACTCAGGGTTGAGCATGGTACACGCTATCAAAAATAGTATTCATTTAAAGGAAACTAAAATATCAGGGTGTTATAAAAGTGAATCACATTAGGTGAAATCATAAAACCACAAAAAAACCAAGAATGGTAAACTAATCACCTTCGTAACTTGGACTTTCCATTGAAAAAGGTGTTTGTGACACACCATTCTGAGGTTCATCACAAGATCTGACATGTTTCTACACTACTTATATACCATATAACAAAATATTAAGGAAACTAAAAATTCTACGATGCCATTTTGTAATGAACTAACCTAGTTTGACCTGATACATCACCCATTTTAGCTTTCCATAAGGCCTCAAGCGTGCCTCCTCATATGTTAAAGGTTTTAGACTAGTAAGAAGGGTCTAAGAGATATATTAGGGAAACTATACCCTCAAATTATAATTTAATAAAAGAAAAAAACAATCAAACACATTCAAAAAATCTATAAACATTAGAGTACACCTAAATAAATAACTAAAATAAAGCATGTTTCAATAAATGGAATGTGGCATACAGTCATGTAGACTCAAAAACATGGTAAAAAATACAATAAATGATCACCAAATGGTCCAATCACATATACATTACAAATAAAAAAAATACATAAGTCTCTACAACCCACTCTGATTCATAACTCATACCTGGTCTCCAACAACTATCTAGTTGCACCAGCCTGATCCTAAAACTTCACACGAGCAGTCTCAAATGGCCATGAAATGTTGGGCCACATCCCCATCCATTGTGCATCATGTTCTCATCATAAATAAGGGTCTATACATGCACTAAAGTGCACATACAAGGGGTGATAAAATAATTCTCAGTCGGTCACCCCTAATGGTAGTCTTATTATCTGATGTCATAATAAGTGCATGAAACATGTGATATATATCAACTACTTGAATAATAAATAATGGCATAAAAATGAACTAAAAAATTAAATGGGATGAAAAAAAAAGATAAAATAGAAAACCTTAATTTCTAAAGATAAACCTAAGATAGATCTAACCCCAATCTGGGCCAAGATGGAGGACTTATAGCATGTGGCTCACCCAACCACATGACATCTAGAGTGTATGCCGAATCAAAAAGGACCTATAAGGAATTTCAAGTGAAACAAGCATGAATATTCGGCCCCAAGGTATAACCATGAACATACAAGACAACAACATGCACCACTACTAGTCTCTAGGAATTGAATAGTATAATTTGGAACTGGAAATAAGAAATCTACTCACATTAAGAGAACTTGTCCATGTCTTAGTAGTCCTATAGAACTAACCAAGCTCTATTATAATTTGGGGGATCAATGGAAACCTTGTTCTCTATCCTTAATATCTGAAGCCATGGAACCCAATCATTATTCAAAAAAAATCCTAAATATCAGGGTGCACACATATAGATAATCTATTAGCTCCCTAATATCACCTAACCATAACCATCCAATATAGGAGAGAATCAGATCAATCTCAAGGACAACACCCAATCAAATAATATCCTAAAATTCTCCTCTAACATCTAAATTGAGAAATAATAACCTCAAACATTCTTGGAATAACACATAAAACATTATGTAATCAAATGTCGAACCCAACAACAATAAAACCACCACAACGATATCAAACCACTGGTCTCTAAGTTTTAAATTGATTACCAAAGTCACAAATTTTGTAACCAAAACTTAACCCCCTCAGGGTCAAAAAACACTAGGTCTCCCATAATCCCCTTGATAATGTACATCTCAAACCACAAGAAAATCTTGTTACAAGAAACCTCTTTTCATGACTTTGGAACCTCACCGATACACATCCACCACCTCACTATAGGGGTATAATCAAGAAATACTATGTTATCAAGGGAACTCTCAATGGTCCTTGAGAACTCAAAAAAAACAAACCCTAAAATAAGTTCCTTGGATAGCCTTTCCAGAACACCACCATCCTCGGTCACTACTACACCTAATAGGTCATCCTAAAAAATCCCTCAAAATCATCTTAACATCTACTCAATGGAACCAATACATACCATCAATCCCACATCGTTAACCTAATCTAAATTCTCTAATTGAACTAAACCTCAAGAGAGAAATCTAAAACATCAACCACTCAAACCTCAAGAAACTGGTCTCAACATCAAAGGACCATCTAAAATGATACCGAGTCTCGTCTTCCAGGAACCATAAAAAAACACATAAAACTATACACCCTTGGAATCCTCAATCCATGTCACGACTCGATCTTTCTTTTTAAGAATCATCTAAAGAACCTTGATGTTAGAACCAAAGTCACCCTGGGTAGGGAGGAGTGAATTAGGGTGATGCTAAATTTTTATATTTTACTTTCAGTATATTATTACTGAGTTATAATTAATATTAATTAAACACATTATATCGGATACAGGGTAGGCAGGAGCGATTTCGCGACGCCTTCCCCATTCGTAGATGGCGGTGGATCCCGTCCTGGTCCCTCCTCCCGCGTCGGGGGAGGGAACTCCGGCTTCTGTCACAAGAATGGATTCATCCTTCTCTCCCTTCTCGAACCCTGACTTTCTTCCCTCCTTCCCTCAGATTTATCTTTTCCCTAAAGTTCTGGACTTGATAAATGGCCTTTCGAACCTTTCGATATCAACCTCGGAGTTCAATGAGGCTTAGGGTCTGCTAAATCTCTCCCTAATTGTGCAATTCAAGTAGCGGCGTCCCTTGGTGTATTCATTTGACAGGTATATCTTCAGGTCGTGGGATTTATAGGATAGAGCAGCAGTGGGTCTGATCAATTCCAGGCATATTTAGATTCGATTCACAACTGAGGAGGATCTGGTTAAAGCCTGGTTCAGTGCTCTGTGAAGCTGTAATGGTCTCTGATTTTACCTATTTTGTTGGTCATATGAATTCCACATGCATCGTGACTCCCCTACAGCAGCAGTTTGGGTTAGTTTTCCATAACTCCCTTTACCATTTCAAAACCCCGTAATTTTGAGAATATTATGTAACCTTTTGGGTAGATTTCTATGTGCTGATTCAAGAACTAGGGCGCTCTGTCACCCGGTATGTCCCCGTATATGTGTGGAACTTGATGTCTTAAAAATTCTACATGAGTTTGTGTGGATTACATTGGAGGGAGAGTTTCTGCACAAACAACCTGTAGTATATGAAACTTGGTTTGACTTTCTGTAATTCCTGTAAGAAGATGAGTCATCCTGGGGTATCCTGCAAACATGGGAGGATGCCTCCTAGGAAAGTTGTGGAATCAAGTGATGGTAGAAAGGGATTTTGTATGGGTGAAGGTAGCGGAAAATCTTTGGAATTTGGACCAGTGTGCGCCACTAGTGGTTCCGAATATGGCAATAAAAAGGAGATGGAGGTTCCAGGACTTATTTATGGTCTTACAACATGAGATTCTATGAGGAAAGTAACAAGCCCCTCTCCAAACCCAAATGTTACTATGGTTTTTGACAGATTAAAGAGAGACCTGGGGGTGTGTATCCCAGGGGAAATGGTGAGCAAAGAAACTTCATCTGACATGGGTGTTAACGAGGTGGTACCCCAGGATAAAGAAGTTTTAGGTTGTAGTAATGAGGTAGGAAAAGACCTGCGCTTGCTTTTGTAAGGCAGCTCAACTGTAGGTAACAATAACGGAGTGAAGGAGGACCACCTGGAGGAAACAACAATCCAGACGGTTCCAACAAATGCAGCCAATGTTATAGAGGTTATTGAGAGACTTTGTGAGGACCATGAATCTGGTGGGAATTCTTAGTGTATGGCTCTGAAGGATGCCTCAATGCAATTTCAATATATGGGTCGAGGATATCAATAGGCAAGAGCCCCTAAGGTGCCAAGGCAGGCCATGCAGGTGACCCTTTCTTATGCGGAGAAGGTTATAGCTTGGAGATCAAACATGGACCTTCAAAATCGGTATGTAGTGTTGGGTGATGATGACTTCCAAGCTAGTGGGGATCTAAGTAGGAAGGAGTCTACACATAGAGAAGACCATTTGGTAGATGTGGTTGAGTCCCAATAAGAGATATATGATGTTCTGGATGCCTCTATTGAGCCCAAGGAAGTGAACATGGCCGAGGAATATCTTAGATCATCCTCACAGAAGGGCAAGTTCACTACTACTGATTCTGATGGCTTTATCAAGAACAATCGGAGGGGAGACGTAGGAAGGAATATTCTAACCTACCTAGTCCTCTAATCATGAGGCCTGCAAGTAAGGGCAAGAAGCTCTTAAAGGATCCTATTACTGTGAGAAATTCATATGTAGTGGTCAACACATATAGCGACCTGGTGTCTGTAGGTGGTGAGGTTGGTGTCCCTACCACTCCCTCAACGAAGACGAGGGATCCTAGAGAGCAACATGATACAAGCTCCGCCGGAGACCCTCAGTGAAAGATATCATCAATGCTGGAACGCATGGATCTGCTTTTTCACTGAGATGAAGAAATGGGAGAGGAATATATGGATATGAAATCATTGAAGAAGACATGAAGAACTATTTGTGCGATCACTACTAAGGAACAAGGTGAGTGGATGGATAAGAAGTCTCGTATTCTATTTAGAGGCTTCAATATGGGGAATATTAACATGGAGGAATTCACGAAATCTTGGGACAACATGGAACATCAGTATGAAGGCATCTTGAAGGGATACCCTGACTCCCAGGTAAATTCCATTCCCTGGATATTTTTTAGGTAAATTTATTTCAATTGGCTCAAACTGTTCTTTAACAAATCTGTAGTTTCTTTTGGTGTTTAATGCTATGAGGTTTCTCACTATTTCCTTAAAAGTGTTTGGAAAATAAAAAAGTAAAGTTGGATGGATTCAACACATTATATCTTTTGAATGTATCCACACCACACAAAATGAACATATATAGAATGTAAAATACACAGGGACATCAATATTTTACTTGGTTCACCCAAGTGTGCTAGTACAAGGAGTACATACCAACAATGTGTTAGTGTGTCATGATTTTTAATGCACTTTTTAAGGGAATTACTCACTTTCAACCCCATGTTTAGTGACTCTTATCTAATCTAATTTGTGTCTTAAAAAAGGAATTAACGGTTTTCATACTTGAGGTCCCCTTCACTACTTTACTGATATATGGGTCTCTATCCGTCAAATATGATACTCTTCTTTCATATATATCTCCAAGAAGAAACTTGTTGATATCTATTATATGTTGCCTCCAGCTCTTCAAGTCCAAATAAGACCAACTCTTTATATAGATTTGAGTCTTGTGGATTCCTCTTCAAAAACTAGATAATAGAATCCTTTTTATGTAAGTATAACTTTGTGTCTTCCGAGAATGATTGTAGCAACAACAATCACTTTCTCCAAATGAGGATAATTCCAAACTAGAATTATCCTATTGATTATTTCTTCTTTAGATCAAATGAAATAGTTGAATCCTCCATTATTATCTCAAGCCCCCTCTTCAATATGAACTAGATATAGAAATTATATTCTTTAAAGGATTATTCTTCAACTTTGAAACCAAATATATTATTATGAGAAGAATCTCTCTTTCTTCCTTGAAGAACCATTTTTGATGATAGGTTTCACCTCACTTCTCCGAAACTTCCTTGGAAAGTTTATATATATTCATGAAAAACTCTATCAATTATGAAGATCATACCATATCTCTATTATTATCCATGGTCTTTCCAAGTGTCACCTATAACAACCCTACTTTAAATATTCTAAGCAATCATGTGTGATCATATTTCCATAATTTCAAAAATATGGACACTCCTCATTCTTCTTGGGTGAATCCTATATTTCTTTAATATTTTCATTATCTCAGTCTATCCTCTCATAAATAGAAATTTCCATTATGTTTAGACTTTCCATATTAAGTTTTCCATGTGTGATATTTCCATATTTTACAATATTGAAATGCATGGAATTAAATATTTAGAATAAACCACTATCTTTAAATCCCCATGATCTTTAGTATTTTAAAATATGTTTCCTTATTCTATAGTTAACTATTTATTCCAAATAATCTATGTGTATCTCCATTTGAATCTTATTTAAGATTCCTGAAAACCTTGGTCTGAGTTTCCATTTATCCTTACAAATATTTTGGAAGAATTATTCATTTTAATTATTTAAAAATAGCTTATATTTTAATTCAAACTCTTCAATCACCATTATACAGTAATAACCCAGCCCTAACCATTGTCTTAGAAAGAACCAAGGTGCCACTAACCTTAGGTGATATTTCCTTGACACTAAAGGTTAGAAATATATGTTGAGGGTTTAGAAAGAAATAGGGGGAATGTTTTACCCTACTACACACACATGCAACACACACATAAAACCACAAAAAAACTAAGACGACTATATAAAAAATGATGCAACATTCAAACTAACAACTCAAATTATAAAAAGAATAATAGTCGGATTAACAAAAAAAATAAAGTTAAAAAACTAAATTATATTTCATGCGTACATTTTAAAGTGTTTTAGTATATTAATTTGTGGTTTTAATTGAATATTATTTACAATTTGTGATTTATTTGATTTATTTTATGTTTTATGGAATAAAATTATGAATATTTAGAAAAATAATGAAAATGGGTGTAAATATGAGAAAAAATACACTTCGCTCGTGGCTCGACACCAGATTTTGTAGAATGAAAAAGAACTGTAAAATAAAGAAACATTATTACATTAAGTGTAATATAAGAACACATCATGACTTAATCAAAGGAAATCACCACCACTAGAAAATTTGTGATATTCAAAAAAAATTTAATGATAAGTACATGTTGTGTAACCTCATTACATAATGTGACATCTTTCAAGACACGTTTTCAGAGAATATTTCATTCAGATCTATTATGACTGAATATCAAGCACTTACACATCGTGAGTCCCCAAAACATGATGTAATGGTTTTAAAACTTTAAATTTATGAATGTGATATGCACAAAATTCATGAGTACATGGAGGTAAGATGAATAAGTATTACACGATGTGTATCCCAAGTACACAATATATAAGGGGTCAAATTTCCAAAATCTCATACGATATCCATGCATGTGTCACGCAGATTCATAAACATTGGAAAAACCTTACACAGCATGTAATTAAAGTACACATCGTGAATGGATTCAGGCAGATTTCATCTTGTGCCTATAAATTGAGGGACTACCTGCAGCTGTTGGGCATTCGAATTCGTCCAGAGACCAAAACCTGGAGTGAAGCTATTGCACCCTCCACAAATTATTTTTTTCTTTTCTTTATGAATTTCTTTTATTTTATCCTTCCCTATTATTATATCATCACTAGGATAATAGGGTAAACCCATATTATGCTAGTTCAATGTAACCAAAGGGGGAAGGTGTGTTGGATTTAATTATTTTTATTATTCATGTATTTGGTTTGTGCAATTTATATTCTTCATCTTCCAAATCCCTTTCTTTTTATTTTATCATGAACATTGGTAATCTAATTAAAGGGAACATTAAAATTGCACAACTAATAACCCTAAAGGGTGTGTGACCATTGTCAACTTTAGGGGAAATCAGGATTAAATATGGTATCGAGACAAACTTTATTTGGTGAAATCATAAACTATTAGGAAAAAAGAAATAGGGTATTGCTGAATTGAGGAAGAGATACCATGACCATTGGATCTACCTCGTATCAACTCTGATTCCAATAATAAATAAACTTATTTTATTAAATATAATTTCACCTGAACCTGGAAATTACAAATCCCTGATACACTTTCATCATTTAAGAACAAATCGATCCATCTGCTTCTTAGTTTTTATTCTTCATTTGTAAAACCAATCAATTCACTCTTTTCTCACCTTTTACCTCCATTTAATAAAATTAATCTTTTGAAATACTTATAAAAATAATTCACCATCTCTATGGGTTTGATCTCGAACTTTCCTGATACTACATTTTAATTAATCAAGTAGCATAGTTTGGGGTTTGTAAATTTGTTTCTGCATAGTACCATAGGAAATTAACGATGCCCTAAGGGGCTATCACTAAGACTCCAAAATAAAGAAAGATATAAGCACTGAGTTGTCACCACTACTGACTCCCAAAAAATGTCTAACTCCAAAGCTTCATTTCCAAAATCGATGATAGATACATCAAGAAGAACCATTGGTTAAATATGAAGATTTTCCCACTCTTGTATAAAGGAAAACAACATTTACATATGCACCAAAGTTCATATACGGTGGTGAATATAACAACCCAGTAGGAAAACCCCAAGATACTTTTCCCATATACCACTAAAATAAAAATTGGTTTAGATATTAGTTTTTATAAAATATTTGTACTAAATATTAAATAATTTAAAATATTTTCATAGTTTATATATAAAATAGGAAAGAATAGAGTCAAGATAAGTTCAGAGAAAATAAAATTTTCATAAATAGTAGAAACAATTGTTTTTTAAATAACTTGTGATATGCCTTCCATGTTCTCACCCACACAAACTCATGTAAGTAGAATGACATCTCCCTTTCTTATGAGCAGATATCTTTCCTCCACTAAGTCATCACTTAGTAATAACTGTTGGTCCAAATTTTCCATGTGACCAAGTCCCTCCAAATAAGGTATAGTGAACATGAACACACTCTAACCATACCATTAAAATTTCACACATAAAAAACTTTCTTTAATTTAGGAAAAATATTAAATCAATTCACCAACCACCTTGTGGGTTTCACCTATAACCCATGTTTCAAGAACCATCCAGTGAGTGCACAATCCATCAGAGTTTCAGCAAGATATTTTCATTTCAATATAGAAATAAATTATTTTAAAAATAAAAGAGCCTTCACATTCCATAGGAATTAGAGACAAGAAAAATCACCTACCTCTAATACATTTAATACAAAGAATATTCACATGATCTAATAAATATATATTCCTTTCATTCCTCTAATGAATCATAAGAAGGTTCAATCAGAACTTGTTTGATCTGATATATTTAATAGTTTCAAACCTAATCTAGGGGTTTTTCAAGAGGGAAAGATTATATATATATTATAATGGAATAAAAGAGAACATACCTTTTTTTACAATATTCAATACTCAAAGAATCATTTAGAAAAAATTACAATAGTTGGAGATTACTAAAAATTTCCTATAGGAGGTCCAAGGATCAAGCCTAAATTAGGGAAAGAATATTTTTGAACAAGTTTGATGTTTTAAAACTAATTTTTAAATTTAATTATCAAAATTTAATGGTTAGGATACATGGTTAGGAAAACTATGAACCAATAATGTGACTCACCACTATATAATAAATTCCAAGTCACATAGTTAGGCCACATAGTTTGGACAAACTATGCCTCAACCATTCATCTACCTAGTATCTCCGATATTCACCTCGCACGGTTTCCTGGAGAAGCCGCATGGCTTCTCTTACCCATGATCAAACTGTGTGCCCTTAAAAATGACTCTAAAACATTCTAAACCCATTCATAAACTTCCTAATACTTAACCCAACCATACCATAATGTAAAATAATAGATAAAATAGAGAATTATCTCAAATTGGGGTGTCACATTCTCCTCAAAAATCTGTATATTGGCATTGTCCTTAAAGAGTTTTGAACAATACTTTAGGATGAATTTATATCCTTCCCAATTCTATTCATTAATTTGACCATTTTTTCATAGAAATAATACTAAGGAAATAGTTCTCCCTCACATGGTATTTCCCTATTTATCTAGAATCTGAAACAGTTCATGGATAAATGTCGTATTAAGATCAAGAGTATTGTGATCCCAACTAATTACATGACTAGGATCTGGTTGGTACTTATTTAACTGAGATAAATGGAAATCACTATGGACAACACTAAATCTTGGTGGTAAATCTAATCAATATACAATGTCACTAATACATTCTAGAACCTCAAATGGTCACACATATCAAGGAGGTAGTTTTCTTTTCTTTCCAAAATGATGATGACCTAATCACATAGATGCTTTTAGAAATACATGGTCACACACATAAAAAGATAATGGATGACAACAATGATCTTCATATGATTTCAGTTGACTTTAGGTTGTATCCATCTACTTCCATATCATATGAATCTTTTTTGTAGTCTCCTGGACAAGAATAGGTCTAATTAAAAAAGTTTCTCCAGTTTCCACCCAAAAAGTGGAGAGTGAAAAATATGAGTATGCAATACCTCAATTGAAACCATATGTATTGTGCCCTGATAAGTGTTATTATATGAGAACTCTTCTAAAAATATATGATCTTCCCATGAGCCACAAAAGTCCATGATACAAGATCTATACATATCTTCCAATGTTAGAATCATATGTTCTAACTACCCATCTGTCTAAGGATGATATGTTGTGATCATGGTCAACTCGATTCCACAAGATTGTTTCAAAGAGTTCCAAAACTGATAAGTAAATTGAGTATTTCTATTAGATACAATATATGTTGGTACTCCATGAAAAGTAACCATTACCTGGATATATATCTTTTTCAGATCCACTACTATGTTGGACTCTCAAATTGGTATAAAGTGTTCCAACTTTGTGAGATGATCCACCATTACCCAGATATAATCATGGTTCTAAAGCATCTATGGTAGACATATGGAAAAGTTTATGGAAATATACTCCCATTTCCAAACAGGTATAGACATATATTAAAATATACCATCTAGACATTGATTATTAGTATTTACTTGTTGAAAAGTGGTGCATTTCATGATATAATACAAAGTCTTTATTTTCATACCTGACCATCATAAATGGGCTTTCATTTTCTTGTACATTTTCTGAGTACTCAGGTGAATAGACCATTTTTAATGGTGATACATCCAAATAATCTATTCTTAGAAATATTGGGGAACCACAAATAAGTTTTAAAAATGTAATACTAAATTTGTATCCTTTTTCCAATTGTTCATGGTCTCCCTGCCATTTAGGTTTGTCCTAATGGTGATGAAATCAAGATCTAGTATCATAGCCTTTTTTACTAAATCCATCAAATCAGGAATAAGAGTGATCAGGAAGAAAACTATATTTTCATTCTGTTTGGAATAGTCTAGATGTATGTCAGCAATAATGCTCATAAACTATCATTGGTCATGATCTTCTCTAACCATGTAATTTTAAGACTTCCAACTTAAATCATCATCCACTGAATTCACTTTCCTAGGGGTATAAACCAAGTTGAAGTCAAACATCTGGAGATACTTAATCCAATTTTGTTTCCTCAATTTTATCTCTTTATGAGAGAATATATGTTTCAAGATTTTATTATGAGTGAATATATTGAACTTTTCCCCAAAGAGACAATAGTTTCATATTTTTTAAGGCATGAACCACTACAGCTAATTCCAGGTCATGTGTTGGATAATTTTTTCATGTATTCATAATTTTATCAAGTCATAGGCCACAACATGATCACTCTACATAAGAACAGAACCCATTACCAATCAAGAAACATCATAATATACCACATATCCCTAATCAAGTTTTGAAAATATAAGGATAGGTTCCAAAGTGATCCAAACTTTAAGATCCTAAAATTATTTCTAAAAAAATTGTCCCAATGGAAAGGAATTCCCTTTCTCATTAATATGGTAATGAGATAAGAAAGCCTATATAAATATCAAATGAAGCGATGATAATAGTCAAGTACTCTTAGAAGACTGTGTATCTCAAATACATTCTTGGGTGGATGGTAATAAATGACTATTTCAATATTCCAATGGTCAATTGATATGCCTTATTCAAAAATAAAATGCTCAAGGAAATGGGATTCTTATATCCATAATTCATACTTAGAAAATTTTCCATAAATTTAGTGATTGTGAAATGTGATCAATACAATCTACAAGTGCTTCTCATGGTTATTTCTACTTCGAGATTAAACCAAAATATCATCAAAATACCACGACAAAGGAATCAAGATACCAGTGGAAATATGGTTCATCAAGGCCATGTAAAATGAAAGTAAATTCTATAGATCAAAGGGCATGATAACATATTCATAATGGTCATATTGACTCTAAAGTATTGTCTTAAAAATACCCTCTTTCTGAACTCTGAGTTGATGATATCCCAATCATAGATCAATCATAGAGAACTAATTGGATCCCTTAAATTGATCAAACAGATCATTGATTTGAGGAAGAGGATACTGATTCTTGATCATAACTTGATTCATTTTATGATATTTGACACAAAATCAAAGAAAACCATCTACCTTATTTACAAATAGAACCAGAGTAACCCAAGGTGATGTACTTAGTCTAATAAAGTTATTTATACCTAATTCTTCCATTTATACCTTTAATTCCTACAAAAATGTTTGATCCATTCTATATGAAGGAATTAAAATAGGTCTTATTCCCATAAGTAGATTGATAGAAAATGTATTTTCCCATTAAAAGGGTAGGCCAAAGAAATTTTTTGGAAAGATATTCAGGTATATATCCACTATTGCAGGTTGGGTCTTATTTCCAATTTAATCTATAACACCCAAAGTCATTACCTCTAGATGAATATAAATGGTTCCATCTATTTTCACTAAAGTTTATTCTTCATAAACATTCATATCTTAATCCCCTTTGGATAAATTAATAGCTCTATTCAGGGATATTAAAGTTAATTTTCAAGTATAGAAATCAATATAAGATTTAAATTCCACCAACCAGTCCATTATAATGATTAAATCAAAAATATACATATTTAAGAGAGTAAAATTCAAAAGTGGTGATGGTACAAATTGGGAACTTGAATCCTTTGTATTCTTGCTGATTGAGAGGTGTATTAATGTGTTAGAGTTTGTGTCCTATGACCAACTAATTGTACTCTGATTACATGTATATTCAATTTGTTGAATATTAATTTAACACCTTATTACATATTTTTTATTGTTTCTTCATGGATTTAATAAAATAATGTCATAGAGTATTTTTTTCACGTTAATAAGGTCATAGGAGTTCCCCTCGATAATAAGAACCTTGAAGTTCCATGAAAATATTCTTAAAATATTTCTTCAGTTAGATAACATACTATGATGGTACACATAATATTTAGACCATCAAGTGTGATTGCCCGTAAGTGGATGAGGCTTCTTCTCATGAAGTTCTCACTTGGTAATCTCCAAGATGGGAGATTATGATAATAGACCCACCGGTAGGAATTACACTTGTTTTGGTTTCATAAAATATTCCTATCTGTAATCATTTGTAATGGTCCTTAGACTTTAATAATGTCTTTAATGTATTTCATGACTCATTCACTTAGATTTACTTACCAAAATCGTCACGCCATATGTTGGTGGGAAGTAGATTATGTTGTATGTGTCAAAATTGACATGTCATTAATGGATAAGTTGAGGAATAATTTTTCCCTTCCATATTTATAGAATCTGACATCTAATCCCTTTTATTGGAATAGAACTGTTGCATTAAATTCCATGGTCATGGTGTAATGATGTGTTAATTTCAGATAGTCAAAGAAAGATGTATCAAGTAAATAGGATGATGACACTATCATGAAACCTACTTTATGAGATATTATGAAAAATGTATTATATTATATAGTGATCATTCATATGTGGTTTTCAATGTTGTGACATTAAGTTCTTTCTCTTGGGTACCTTGGCCCATTTATAGATAGTAATATTGGACTTTAGGTAAGTCTGCCTAATAATAGTGAGAAATAATCCTAAAGGGTCGCACACTAAGTGTTTTTGTTCATATCGATTAAATCTTATTTTAGTTTAATTAATGGAATAAATATTGTTCTCAAGTCCAAGGAATAATTTTATTCAAGTTATATTAATCACATAAATTAAAAATATATTTATTCATCGACATGTAAATAAAAATATATTTATTTATTTTATTAAATATTTATTAAATATTTATTCACTAATATGTAAATGAAATATTTATTTATGGACAATTTTTTATTCGGATGTTCAATAAATTAAATAGGAGTTTGAATGGACCAATACCATGTCTGATGACAAATATTAATTAATAATTCAGTTAAATAATATTTTTTATTGTACAAGTTAGTATGCGCTAAAAAATAATATTATTATTATTATTATTATTATTCGGCATTGGTTTTATTAAAGATAATAAATGTTATTTAATGTTCAGTATGTAATTAAATAATATTTTAACCTAAATTCTAACTCTATAAATAAATGGATATGTTTATTGAGTAGTGCATCAAAAAATTGAGAATAAATAATTATTGCGCATAACTAATTCTCTCTCAACTCCTCCATATCTCTCCCTCTAAAGAACAATAAGTGTAAGAGAGATTTATTCAAGATAGAAGAATGAGAAATCAAGAACAAAAAACATAAGACATTAGACTCACCGTACTAGCACCCGAAGATCGAGTGGTGTTTCTCAGATATCATAGGAGATCATGTGGATCACTACAATAGGTATTCTATCCTTAGATCCTAATAGAATAATGAAGGTAATCCAAAAGGGTATTTTTTGATGATCAACATCAACCAATGAAGAAGTTTCCTAATCCTAGGTATTTTATTTCTTTAAATATTAAATAAATTAATTATAGATTTGAGGTTTAATATCCTCACTCTTGGTTTCGAGCAACGATTATTAAAAGAAATTTTAATATATCGCCCACCACTACATGCTTCCACTATGCCTGAAACCAAAAAGTGGTATCAAAACAGTCACATTTAAATTTATAATTATTTATTTGATTGTTGATTTATGCACAATTGTGGTTAGATTTTTATTTCATGTTATTTTTTCTTTAATCTGGTTTGAATTAAAATGTTATCGATATATTAATCATGTTTGTTTAGTGTTTCATTGTCTTAAAGGTTCAAGAATAGATGAAGAATGTATGGAGATTCCATCAGGAAGTTTAAAATATTTTTCTGGTAAAACCGGGGTACATGGTGTGTAGTCAGAGTGCACATCATGTACCCATGCGTATTGTACCTGGATGTGTCGAGTAGTTAATTACATATGGTACATTTATTTCACACCACGTGTTGACCAAGACAACCTGGAACGTAGTAACAAGATACATTATGTGTAGCTATCATGTACATTCCATGTATTCTAGCTGAGTTAACATGTTGAATTCCTAGGCATGTGACTTGGATATGCAACAACCGAGGTACATGGTGTGTTTCTAGATTGTACACGTTCTGTAGTCTCCTAATTAATGGATGAATTAAATTAAATTAAATGTATAATTACAGCATTAAAACCATAATTTATTGGTTGACACCTATTGTATGTTTGAAAATTTAATAATTGTTTTAAATATTATTAAATGCTTAATTAATTTGTTGTAATAAATATGTCATTATTGGTTCTGTCGTTTATTCTCCATGAATTCCATAAATAATGGGTATCTCCAATTAATATTGGATGATCATTAAGATGAAAGGGAATTAATTAATTAACTAACTAACTAATTAATGTAAGCACGTTTATCTTAATAATAAATAATGAATAAAGAAATAAATTCTAGATGGTTACTTTTTCATATTTGTTGGATATATGACCAATAATGATCTTGACCAAGACCTGTGTATGTGTTGGAATTTAATTAATTTAATTTATTACATGGGTTTTCAATTATTTAATATTAAATTAAATGATGGATTGTGTGTTCCCCATACCACCATTATTATGTAGGACGAGTGTGTCCAAGTATATTTATGTAATCTTCTTTAACCAATACTTTGGTTCCCCTCACTTTCACGTGAGTAATAAATACTTTTAATTTATGGATCATCCCAAGATGTGTGGAGGTGGTTCAAGAAGGGACCATTATGATTCCAACTCAGCTGATACATAGGTGGATAGGTGGAATGATGTAACTCATGTCAAGATCAAAAAATTGAATTATTTCCCTAGGTTATATGTTAATTTAATTTCTACCCATTAAATCAAATGTTATATAAGCTCATGGTCAGTTCATTTACTTTATTTATTTATTTTTTCTATAAAGTTATTTATTTTATGGATGCAAGGTCATGATCACATAAATAAATGAATTAATCTACAAATATGGAAATTAAATAAATGAATTGTGTGTAAATGTTTTATTTAACATGTTTAATTAATTAAATAGCATCCACTTAATATTAATAAGACACGTAAAGGATAAAACAAGATGAAATTTATGCATAATAAATTAAAATCCCTCAATTAAATATTAAGTCAGACTTGGCCTTCCATTACTGGATTAGGAATAAAACTAACTATTTGACCAACCCTTATTGGAACACTTTTATTTGGGGAGTTCTTAAGAAATTTTTGGGTATAATTAAACATTTTACATCAAGAGGTGTATCCCTTTCTAGACTTGGTGTAATTTGGAGGCATATTTTGAGGGAAATCCAAGTCAGTATTCTAGGGTAGGGGAGTCCACTCAATGAATCAAGGAGATGAAATCCCATGGTTGTAAAAGACCAACCTACCTAAATACCTTCAAGTAGCTTGACCAACCCTTATTGGGGTTATGTGAAAGGGAATATGTATCCTTTCCACTAGAATTTCCTAGAAACTATATATTATGAGTTCAATGGTGGGGTCTATTTAAACTTGATAAAATAGTGAGAGATTTAATAAAATCAATTAATTTATTATTTCTCACATAATTTTTAATCAAGAAAGGTACTAATAATCTGCTCTTTTAAATTTCAGAATAAAATGGAAATTTCTTCATCCATACTATACCTACGATCAATATTGGAGAAAGACAACCTCCTAACTAGAAGTAACTTCTAGGGGTGGTTTAGATGCCTTAGGGTTATTCTATTCCATGAACAGAAATCTTGCATGCTATAATCCTCAATGCCTAATCCACCTTCTCAAGAGGTGAGTAATGAAGAGTTCCTAGTCTACAAGAGACATATGAACAATGCGGCCTATGTTCGATGTTTGATTCTTTCATCTATGTTTAGTGAACTCATGAAGTCTCATAAAAACATGGATGTATATAGCATGCTTGATAACCTCCATGGTTTTTACCAAGAGATAGATAGGCAAGAGAGGTTTGATATTTCTAAATCACTCTTTCAGAGTAAGCTTGTGGAGGGTTACCCAGTTGGACCTCATGTAGTCAAGATCATTAGCTACATTGATCTCCTAGAGGTTCTGTGGTTTAAACTCCCCAAATAACTAGTAACCAACACTATTATAGAATCACTCCCTCATATCTTCTCCAGTTTTATTCTAAATTTTAATATGAACAACATTGATAAATATCTTCCAAATATTCTCACTATTCTTCACCAAGTAAATAAGGATATGAAGTACAAAAATCTTTATGTCCTTGTGGTGAACAAATAGAAAGGGAAAGTGAATATATTTAATCCCAAAGATTCTTCATGCCCATCCAAGAAGAGGAATATAAAGGGGAAAGTAAGGGAATAATATGTTGTCTATTTATCATGTGGAAAGAAGGGCCACTGGAAGAAAAACTAAACCCAACCAAAGAAGAAAGGGGAAGCTTTGGGTGTGTTTTTTATCGAGTGAAATTTATCTGTCTCTACAAATTGGGTATTAGATACAGCTTTTGGTGATAAAATATGTATTCAAATAAAGGAACCAAGTAGATTCATAAATATTGACTAAGGTGAGGTATATCTATGAGTAAAAAATGGAGCTAAACTCACTATTGTAGCTATCAGGGACTACCACCTCACATTACTGATTGGAATGGTCTTAGATTTTAAAGGTTGTTATTATGTTTCATCTTTTACTAAAAACATTGTATCTTTATCCAAACTTGATATGGATGGATTTTTTTCAAATTTGTAAATAAATGTGTCTTATTTTATAAACATAGAATTTTTTATATTAAGGAACATTTAAATAATGGTATTTATGTGTTGGATTACACAAACCAAGTAATAGAAATCGATAACGATGTTAATTCACAAGACTCATACCGCACCCAACTCTAGAATCACTATCTAGGTCATGTAAAAAAAACTTGACTAAATTACATCAAGATGTATATTTAGATTGTTTTCAAATAAAACCACTTGGTGTATGTCACACATGTTTAAAAAGAAAAATGACCAAATCCTCATTTAGTGAGAAAGGTGGTAGGGCTAAAGGGATTCTTGAATTAGTTCATACTAATGTGTGTAAGCCATTTTATGTTGAATAAAGGGGTGGGTACTCATACTTCAAAACTTTTACTGATGATTTTAGTAGATATAGATATGTCTACTTGATGAGTTATAAGTCTTATTATTTTGATAAATTCAAGTAATACAAGAATTAAGTTAAAACCCATCTTGGTATGAAGATTGAGAAAATCCACTCAGACCATGGTGGTTAATATCTTAATCAAGACTTCATTTATTACATAAATGAGTTTGGGATCTTATCCCAACTCAATCCTCCTTATATGCCTCAGTGGAATAGCATAAGAAAAATGAAGAACTGCACCTTGTTGTACATAGTGAGATTAATGATGAGTCATGCAAGTCTAGCATTATCCTTTAGGGGATATGATTTACAAACAACAGTACATATACTAGTAAATGGTATTCCATATGAATTTTGGAGTGAAATAAAAACCATGTTATCAAATATACATGTTCGGTGAAATGAAGTGTTCATTAAGGCCTCTTTAGGTAACAAAATTGCACCCAGAGGCACAAAGTGCACCTTTATAGGATACCCTAAGGAAATAAATGAATATTAACTATAAAAACCCTAAAAAATGGTTATAGTAGAAAGAAACATCATATTACTTGAAAGGGATAACATATCTAAGAGAGATAGTGGGAGAGAGATAGGCTTTTATGAAGTTGAGGCTCAAGGGACACAAGAGTTGGTACAGGAACAAACTCCACAAAACCTTGTGGAAGATGAAACTATTATAGATACATAACTACTGTGTAGGAGTATAAGAGATTTTAGAGAACCAAAACTTTGTGTTTTTATAGTCACCAAGGATGGTGACTCATTATTAATTGATAATAATGATCCTCTAACCTACAAGAAAGCTGTAAGTGTCATAGATATTTCCAAGTTGAAAGAATCTATGAATTATGAAATGGATTCCATGTACCAAAACCAAATATATTTATTTTTATATCCTCTAATAAATGTAAATCCCATTGGTTGAAAATGGGTATTCAAAAAGAAACTGGATATGGAAGGACAAATCAGTACCTATAAGGCATGACTAGTTGCAAAAGTGTTTAAACTACATTAATTCATTAACTACGATGAAACATTTTCACCAGTTTCAATGTTGAAATCCATTAGAATTCTACTTTACATTTCATATTACCGTGACTATGATATTTTTAAAATGGATGTCAAAACAGCCTTCCATAATAGGAACCTTTAGAAAGATATCTATATGACACAACCTGAAAGGTTTGTGACTCCAAATAATGCTAATAAGATATGAAAATTTTAAAAAATCCATTTACGGATTAAAGAAAACATATAGGTCGTGGAAAATTATTTTTGATAAATCTATAATGGAATTTGGTTTCATAAATAATGAGTGTGATACTTTTTTCTACAAATGGTTTAGTGTAAGTGAAGTCATTTTCTTAATAGTATATGTTGATGAAATATTACTCATAGGAAATTAAATACCATTTTTATAGTCTGTTAAGATGTGGTTGAATAAATGATTCTCTATGAAGGACTTGGGTGAAGCAGTATATATTCTTGGGATCAATGCCCATCATGATATATCCAAGAGACTGCTCAGCCTAAGTCAAAGTATATACATTTACAAGATACTGAAGAGATTCAGTATGGAACAATCCAAGAGGGTATTTTTTCCAGCGTCACATGGAATTCATCATTATAATAAAATGTTTCCTTAGAAACATTAGGAAAGAAAAATAATTAAAAGGATTCCATACACATCAGTGATTGGGTCAGTCATCTATGATATGCTATGTACTAGTCTATATGTTTGCTACGCATTGAATACGGTATGTAGATATCAAGTTGATCCAGGTGAAATCCATTGGATGGTGGTCAAGACTATCCTTAAGTATATAATTAATACTAATGATATATTTCTAGTCTATGGAGTAGATGAGAAACTATTAATTATAGGATATATAGATACTAGTTTCCAAATTGATCAAGATGACATGAAGTCACAAATGGGGTACATCTTCACTTTGAATGGAGGTGTTGTGAGCAGGGAGAGCTCGAAGTAGGTTTTTGTTATAGATTATATTGTAGATTCTTGGAATATTGTGGCTTCTTAGGTAGCTAAGGAAGTAGTATTTATGTGAAACTTCATCCAATATATTGGTGTGGTACTTATTAGTAAAGATCCTATCACACTCAATTATGATAATACTGCAATGATGGATCTCATAAAAGGGACAAGGTAACATTAATAGATAAAACAAATACTTTGGAAGTGTAATATCTTGATAGATTTTTCTCATAGAGGTAAGATTGCAGTGAGTAGTATTTCTACGAAATACAACTTAGAGGACCCCTTGACTAAATACTAAACTCAATATAAACATGATTATCATGTGACGTCTAGTGGACTGAAAGTCTTAGGTTGTTGGCTCTAATACATGTGGGAGTTTTATATATTTGGTTTCCTATGATCAAATGATTTTACTTTGATTATATGTATATTCAGTGCATAGAATATTAATTTAATGTCTTATTATATATGGTTTTGTTGTTTCTGCGTGGATTTGATATAATAATGTTCTGGATTATTTGTCAAATTGATAAGGTCATAGAAGTTTTCCACTATGATGAGAACCTTGAAGTGTTATGAAAATATTATTAATACAGTTCTCTAGTTGGATAATGTAATATGATGGGATACATAGTATTTAGAACATTAGGTGTGAGTGATTTTAAGTGGATGAATCTTATTATTATAAAGTTCACACTTGGTAATCTCTATTATGGGAGATTATGAGAATAGACCTACCAATAGGAATTTTGTATGTTTTTGTGTCATCATATATTACTATCTAAGAGCATGTTTAATGGTCCATAGACTTTAATAATATCATTAATGTATTTAACAACTCATGTACTTAGATTTACTGATCAAAATCGTCACACTATATGTTGGCAGGAAGTAGGTTACATTGGGTGTGTCACGAATGACATGTCATTAATGGATAAGTCAATGAAGGATTTGTCCCTTCCATATTTATGGAAACTGATATCTCATCCCATTGATTTAAATAAAACCATCACATTAAATTCCATGTCTATGGTATAATGATGTGTTTATTTCAGATAGTTAAAGAAAGACATATCGAGTAAATGGGTTGATGACCCCATCGTGCAACCTGTTTGATAAGATATTGTGAAAAGGAGATTATATTACATAGTGATAGTTCGTATGTGGTTTTCAATATTGCGGCATTAAGTTCTTTCTCTTGTATTCCTTGATCCATTGCTAGATATTAATCCTGGACTTTAGGAAAGACCGCCTAATATCAATAAGAAATAATCCTAGAGGGTCATACACTAAGTGTTTCTATTGATCTCAATTAAATTATAATTGAGTTTAATTAATGGAATAATTATTATTCTCAAGTTTAAAGAATAATTTAATTCAAGTTTTATTGATCACATAAATTAAATAAATATTTATTCACTGAAATTTGAACAAAAATATATTTATTTATTTCATTGAATATTTAATAAATATTTAGTCACTGATATGTGAATGGAATATTTATTTATGAAAAACAATATCCAAGAATTCAATAAAATCAAGAGGATTTCAAACAGACCAAGATCGTGTCCAATGGAAAATATTAATTAACAAGACAATTAAATAATATTTGTTATTGTGAAAGTTTTCACACTCTAAAAAATAATAATATTATTATTATTATTATGTTGCATGGGGTTTATTTTTTTTAAGAAAAGTGAGAGCATTGCTGAATATGCACAATGAATTATCTCTCAACTCCTCCTTCTCTCTCCCTATCCAGAATGAGAAGCGCAAGAGATATTTCTTCAAGATCAAAGAATGACCGATCAATAACGAACAATTAAAGACATTTGATTCACCATGCAAGCACCCATATATCAATTGGTGTTTCTATGAGAATATAGGAGAACATGTGGATCACTACTAGAGGGATTCTATCCTTGGATCCTCACAGTGCAACGAAGGTAATCTAAAAGGGTCTTTTCAGATGATCAATATTCACCAATGAATAAAGTTCCTAAGACTGGGTTTTTATTTCTTAAAATATTAAATAAATTAATTAAAAAAATTATGTCCATGATCCTCAATCTTGGTTTTAGAAAATGATTACTCAAAGAAATTTTAATATATCACTCACCACCACAAGCTTCCACTGCACTCAGAACCAATATAATGATCATGGTGTGAGGTGTCATTTCCACATATAATCCCAATTATTTAACAATGTGAGAATAAAGAAAATAATGTGATTCAATAGTATCAAATGGGAAATTAATAAGGATTGAGTTCAGAATAATAGTACCATGCACTGTCGAGGGACCTAGTTGCTCTATGGAGATAGCCTACTCACCTCTATATAACTATCAATCAGCTCTCATAGAATAGTCCTTGCTCCCTTTCTATGGTGTCATCTAAAAAACATAGGTGTTCCTAGATTCATCTTGGTTAATCCAATTCAAAGGGAGGTACTATTCTTATGAGATCATCCCAGTTAATCATGGGAGTTATGAGACAAGTTCGACCCATATCCACTTGTTGACTTCAAGGATCTAAAGAAATATTTCTTGAGATGACCTATTTTTTGAGAGTTGTGAAAATTTTTTGGTGGTATAGTACACTCATTCTTCTTATGTTGAATTGAGCCACACTAAAATCAACCTGGTTTATTACTAAAAAATACTAGATAAGATACTGATCTGATATATTGATTCTCCGTTACCCTGCTTCCTTAGGAATAGCTCTCCCTTTTTTCTTATTCCTTGAACTTGGATGGATGGAGGTGTTCCCTCACTTAGGATTTCCTATAAGATCTCTCTCTACCGCCAGTTTATTATTCACCATCTATGTATGATCTTTAATATAGAACATGACTAATTTAGAGTGAATATCTGGTCGTAGACCTACCTCGAATATTCATGTCTTTAGCCTTTTATTGTCCACTACCTTAGATAAAAAGAAAAATAGGTGCATGAATGGAGCAGCATATTTAGTCAATGACATGCTTCCATGTTTCAGCTAGAAGAAATTTTTTATATTTTCTATCTGGAAGGTTTGTGGATAAAACTTTTTATTGAACAACTCTCCAACCCCCTCTTAAGTAAGATCTTGATCCAACTTCACTTGAACAGTTAAGTCCCACCATTGTAGCATCAGTTCTTAATGCATGTATATTAATAGATTGAACTTCATCTTAGCTAGAGTTGTAAGGAAATTTAATCTTCTATTTATCCTACTCATCCATAATTTTACCTTCTCAAGTCTTGAATAACTTTGAAATATTTATAGGTTCTACTTCTATAATTCCAATGAGTGATTCATTCGACTAGGATCCTCAGCCTAAGGTCCCCTATAGATAGCTTATAATTATTACACAATAATCTGGACTAGTGGGGAACCACATTATTTATTCCAAATTATTTTTTGGAATTCTTATTGATATCTTGGAATGTGGTTAAGGTGGAACTACATTCTTTGTTTCACCCTATTGTTGGTTTTTCATTCTCCTCACTGGTGGCATTTCCATTCTATAACCATATAAAAAAAATTCAATTAACTATTTCACTGCTTCCTTATTTAGGGTTATACCATATATCATATCAAAATAATCACAATCATAATATCATAATACAAAAATAAAATAATCATGTGATAATGTAATACTAGTGAGGAGACATTTTACTAATGCATGATACCAAATGTGCATCATCTAAACCCACAATGATGAGATGAAAACATGGATAAAAGTGTTTCAGAATACTTTATATGCCCTAACCACCCTAGTAACTTGAAGTTTAGTATAAAGAGGTTATTTGTATATTTTTATGTTATATATTTCAAGTCCCAAAATATCTTGTCTCCTTATTACCATCCTGGTTGATGGACTAGACTCTTTGATACCATTTGTAATAACTCATCCCTAACCATTGTCTTGGAAATATCCAAGGTACTGTTGATCTTAGATGAAATTCTCCAAAAACCAAAGGTTAAAAATAAATATTGAGGGTTTAACAAGAAATAGGGGGAAGATTTTTCCCTTTTACACACATATGCAACACAAACATATAAACACAAAATAAACAAACCCAATAAGACTATATAAAAATGATGTAAGAATCAAACTAACTACTTAAAGTATAACAAAATGAATAATTAGAGTATGAGTGGAAACAATAAAGTAAAACAACTAAGACTCCAGTATAAAGCAAGACACAGGCGCCAAGGTGGAACTGCTCCTGACTCCCAGGACATGACCAACTCCCAAGATCCATCTTCAACATCCATGATAGATATACAAGAAGCAACACTAGTGAAATATGAAACCTTTACCATTTCTGTATTATGGAAAACAATGTCTTCATATGCACTAAAGTGTATATACAGGGGGTGAGTATAATAACCTGATACAAAAACCCCAAGAGATGTTCCCCACATGCCACTAAAACAAGAATCGTTTTAGATCATGGATTTTATAAAACATTTGTAAAAAATATCAAAAATATTTAAAATAATTTCATAGTTTATATATAAAATAGGCAGGAAGAAATTCATGAGCAGTTCACAAAAAATACAGTTTCCATAGGTAACAAAAATATTTTTTTTAAATCACTTGGAATATCCCTTTCATGTCCTCACCCACACACACCCATTCTTTTCGAATGAAATATCCCTTACTCATGAGCATAGATATATCTTCCACCAAGTTGTCACTTAGTGATAAATGTTGGCCCAAATTGGCCATATGGACAAGTACCTCTAGAAAAGGTCCAATGCACATGAAGACATGCTAACTATAATATGTCGAGTTCACACATCAAAATATTTCTTTATTTTAGGAAAAACATTAAATAAATTCATTAACATCCTTGTGGGAATCACCCATAACCCATGTTTCAAGAACCTACCGGTGAGTTCACAATCAAGAAGATTTTTAGCATGATATTTTCATTTCAAACTTGAAATAAATTATTACAGAAATAAAATAGCATTCACATTCTATAGGAAGCATAAAGAGGTAAAACCCACCTACCTTGAATACATCTAACATGAAGAATCTTCACATGATCTCATAGATCCAGACTCTTTATTTTTACTGAATGTCCTGAAGGCTTAAATTTTTATTTTTTTTTGGATAAACCCCATTTTAAGGATAAAGGTGGAAACCTCACATGAATTCAAGAACGTATAGACATCAACATAATTCTAAGGCCACAACCCAGAACAAGACTACTTAGAAATACCCCTCCCTAGTAATAGCATCATTATAGAAAACCTCCACCATTACATGATTATTTAGCTAGATGTCTTGCACAGAAATTCATGGGCCTGGTATCGATGGCTAAGCCATACCCTCTCAAACTTCCAAATATGAATAGTCATGCACGGTGAAAGCACCTACTCTGATCCTCTTATAAATCATTTCCTTATAGAAGGTATAGAAAAATCCATCCAAAATCTAATGCCAAATGGTACCCATGTACCCTTTTGTTGCAGATAACTAGGTTCAATATGCAATTCTGACTCAATTTCCTCACTCTTTAAATCAACTCCATTGCTTTGGTTCCATGGCATGGAGAAACTCTGAAAACCAACACCAAAAATTCTATGGATCAAGACCACTGTCACCAAAATACCTTCACAAATTCACCACCGAAGACAATCCACCCAAATAGAAACGTCACTCGTACATAGCAAGACGCGCAGCAAACACATCCCAAACCAGAACATGAATCAAAAACAAGGTAATGGCCATGAGAACGATTTGAATCATCATCCAAATCAACTTCACCTTTTTAGATGAAAGTGTTTCACACAGAACATTGCAGAAAAATAACCAAAAAAATAGAATCACATGCAACAAAATGCATCCAAAACCAGACTTAATCAAAAACAAGAAAAGAAAACACATCACCAAATTGGCAGTCACCCAAAGTAGAATGGTGGTACCACAAGCTAGATCCATAATACCATCATCGCCTTTAATACTACACTCTAATACCACTAAAAACCTCCCAAAACACCCATAGCTGACACAGAAATGAAGCTACAACCCTTAGACTACAGCAGATGATACTCGACTACTAGACCTTCACCACGTCGTCGAGGGAAACCCTATCCAGATTGGAAAAAATGAAAATAATACAATCCATAAATGATAATAATCGAGTAGATGAGCCCATTAAGTTGCACGACACCGTCATTGAATGATTAATCCCACACCACGAGCGTTCCAAACATAATCACTAAAGAGAGGGTCTACTACTAACCTGAGATAGAGAAGACAAAGGGGGCGATAGGGGGAAACCCTAGGTATGCAGAGCCCCTTAAGATCTCATCTCTTGAATACTCCTATTAATGATGGTTTGATCCCATCCCTCTTTACTTCATTCCTATAATGAATCTGAAAAAAAAAGTGTGATCAAAACTTATCTGATCTCATAGATTTGACCATAATAAACTTGGTCTAGGGTTTTTTCAAGAGGGAATGTCCAGATTTAGACTAAAAGGGAAGAACAGAGCCCTTAACTTTTGTTTCCAAGATCCAATTATTTAAGAATCATCTATAACATAGTATATAACTCAAAAATCACCAAAAATATATGAGAGGAGGGATAAGGGTCAGGATTCTAAGTTGGGGAAAGAAAAATGAGGGTTTTCAGGTGAGTTTTGGGTTTTAAAAATAATTTTTAGATTTAATTAATGGAATTACATGGTTAGGTCACACTTTTAGGAAAATTGTGTGCCAAATACATAAATCACCACTATATAAAAATTTCCAAGTCATGTGGTTTGGTCAAACTGTGTGCCAACCATTTTCATACCCAGTTTCTCCCATATTCACCTCATACAGTTTCCTAGAGAAGCTTTACAGTTTCCCTTACCCATTCCTAAACCATGCACCCTTAAAAATGCTTCCAAAACATTATAAAACCATCTAAAAACTTCTATAGACTTATCCTAATAATTTTATAACTTATAATACAAAATAAAATAGATACTTTCCTCAAACTAAGTGGTGTCACTAATGTACTACCAATAACCCTTATGCAACTTTAGTGGTTTAGGTATCAACTTTACACAGAACAAAATGAACTCTTACACAACTCAGATATTACCCTAATGTAGCTCTTCAAAACCTAATTTTACCTTTATGTAACCTTAAAATTAATCTTGTACTTTTATATATATATCCCTAATGTTACCTTTAATCAAGATAGAGTGAATACCAGTGACCTTTGTTTGGAGTTGGGTACAAAATATCTATCCTTACGCAACATACAGTCATGTTCCCAACACCCTTATGCAATTCTTGTACACACCCTTATGTGTGAATTCCATGATGACTAGTGGATTAAACTTGAAGACCTACATATGACCATTAGATCAATTGAGATGCTCCACAGTCACTAGACTAGTCGCACTACATCACAGATACTAGATCAACTGTGGATGTATAGCACTTCATCGACCATGTATTTTTATTCGAACCCTTGAGATCATAGTTATAGAATCGACCATGGATGCACAATCATTGGATAAATCATGAGTGTGTAGTCACTAGATAAACTGTGAGAATTTATTTGATCTTCTATGAACAAGGACATTGGATCAACTATGCTCCTATATACAATCATTGAATTAGCTATGACCAAAGTCTTGATTTTCCTTTACATAAGCCACATTCATACCTTTATGAAAGTTTATTCCTTATAAAAATACCTTTATACATCCTTCCATAATCATATTATTTATCTATATGTATCCTGAAAAACCCGATTCATCCATATCCATTCTAGAATTCCCCAAAATTGTAAGGCCATGTCCTTTTTCCTGGTACTTCCCTCTTCTAATTTTTTCAATTGGTTTTTTTAATTTAAATAGTTGAGAATAATTAATGGTCTAAATAGTGGATTTCGAGGTGATTGAGGGATTTTAGGGGATTTTTTGGCTAAGGTTAGTAGTTTCATTCAATAGAGGAGCTACTGTAGTGCCACCAGATAGTCAGTGGAAGGGGAATTTTCCTGGTAATTCTATAGGAATTCCACTAGAAATCTAGTGAGACCCACTAGAAAAATGGAAGAATTGTAGAATAATAATATTACTATATGAATTCCACCATCCATATAGTGGAGACCCACCTACCAATCAGTGCGGTTCCCGGGGGTATAGGTGATCTTCCTAGCACCACTGGCTAGCCAGTGGCACTAATCTAGGCCAAAATCATATTTTCTCTCCCTAAAACCCCTTGTTTAAGTTTATTAATCCTCTTTTTAGACCCTAAATTGGGATTAATGATCTTGAATGGTTATCCATGTCTTCCTTGACTTCTCCAATGTCTTCCTTTGATCCCTTAACCGGTTGATCAATACAGATGTGCATATTTGGGAATTGTGGTGTTGCACATAGATCTTGATGCTTGATTCATGGATTCTTATTCTCTTCTCCTATGGTAGGTGGTCTAAAGAATCTCCCAATGATCTAATTTTGGTTTATAGTATGTGTAACATGTGCGATCATGTTGGCATGCCATGTGTGCAACCTCACCAAATTAAAATCCACTAAAATTGATTAAATCCTCTTACCCAGACCTCCCACAAATCCCATAGGGTTCATTATCAATTGAGAACCTGGAATTTTCATAACTCAAGATGTGTACCTATATTTTACTCTAGTTTAGAACCTATAATATATAAACCTGGATCCTTATAACAAGATTGGGGTGATGGTTCAACTTGTGAATTGGAAATCAACATGGGTCCTTTAGCCTAAAACTGAATAATTGGTATGTATTAGATAATAAACATGTTAATTTAGTAATTAGTATATTTTCATGTTGAAATGTAAACTAGGAATTGGAATGTTTTAAAATATTTTAATGTAACTATAATTGGCATTATAATTGGTAATTTTCATGAATTAACCAAAATGGAATATAGTTAACATGTTTGGCATGTTTTAACATGTTGATATATATTATATCTTTGTTTGTACTTGATGTATTAGAATGTGGATTTTTTCTTGGGCATGAAATTGGTAAGTGAATGTGTAATTGGTCATGGCATGGGAATTCTCTTTAGTCTTTAGTGAATTAAATATATAAATAACCCTCGACATGTGAATTATTCATGCATTCGATGTGAATTAAATATGTAATTAACCTCTACCATGGTAATCTTCATTGGGTCTATTGTGCAATGTGATATTGTGTTTGGATATTATGGATACTAGTGATGGACCCATTATCAGTATGTTCTGAGACATCTATCATTATGCCATTACAGGTATAGAAAACCCTGAGTGTCATCTTAGAGCTTGAAGGTTGGAAATATTAATAAAATAAACTTTTAATAACCCATAATATCTACAAAATAATGAAAGTTTATTCCTAATATCTAAAACTGAGATGGTTGGCACAAGATAAAATAATAACCAAAAATTATCTTAAAATTCCTCAAATATGTTTGATTAAATTTGAACCAAAAAACCAGAAATTTTTTATCTCTTATTCTTTATATTATCCCTAAAAACCCCTTTATTTATTATATAGTCACATACTAAAATATATATATTCCCTTTTCTTATATTCCAAAATATATTTTTTACTAAATAACCTAAATTACCATGATATAAACTAAAAAAAAATTCAATAAACTTCTCTAAGGATTATCTTGTCATATCACACAATAACTTTAAATTTCATCCATACATTCTTATAAAAATATCACATTGTCATAAAAATCATTTTTATGGTGATTGATACCATTCAACATATGTTTCCAAAATTCACATTTTCTAAATTTTCCATACAACTGAATATTATTAGAATAATCCTTAGATATTTTCTATTATACTTCATAACAAACTACCATTGATAAATACCACTACATCATAATCATATATTCTCAAAATTTCCATAATTACCTTGAATTAAAATCCTAAAAGGTCGCATTCATATATGAGGGTTATTCTTTTATTGTATTTTGTCTTAAAAAGATAAACTGATATTCCATCCATGGATACAATATTTCCAAGAAAAAAAAATTCCTAAAATCAACATTCACACTTACAAAATTTCTCATATCACAACTTTTCCTATAAAATATTGAAGAATGATTCTCAAGTGATTCTCACACTCTTAATAATCCTTATATTACTTCAATATTTCATTAATAAATACTACAAAAAAATATTAATATCATCCTTGGTGCTTGGGGAATTGGTTTTCATAATTCCCCATCTCCTTACAATTAAAGAAATAGACATTAGTATACTCTTTCTTTTCTTTTAAATTGTGAGTATGATGACCTTTTTCTCCACACTTATAATAAAATAAAATTCCCTTTAAGTATTTATCAAAGTTAATATTCTTATATTATTGACATGTAAGATCTTGAATCTTTTTCAATTCATGGTCTTTATCACTTGAACTTCTATAAAACTCCATTTTTTTCTTCTTTTGTGTGTTAGGAAATTTGGTTAGGTTTGGATTGTTTTCATTAATTGAGATATCAGGTTAGGAATAATTATAATATCATTCATTTAATATTAACTCATATTTGGTTTATCTATACAGGAAAGTATATCAATCATAAATTGAGTCAATTTACCTAATATTTTCATGATCTGGTCAACTCTAATACCTATTGTATTAGTGTACTCAATAGAGTAATCCCTACATTGAATACAGGTGTTAATTACATTACTTTCTCTAGGAGGCATCCATAAATAATGGAACTCACTTAGTTATCCCAAATTAATCATGAATATTGAGCCATAAAATAAAAATCCCTAAAATGTAATCAAATACTCTAAGGGAAAATCATAATTCTCATGTTAGATATGCTAATCTAAAATCAAGTTCTCAAGCCTCCTACTAAACTTTATTTGATTCCAACTATAACACCTTGACTCCAATAATCTATAGTTGATAGTTAAATTTATATATTGGTAAAAAATATGAGAGATAATATCCCACAATATCGAATAGTTTAGTAGTCTTGGGAGAGTAGATACATACATGATTCTCACATTACATTTGAAAAATTAAATAAAACTTAAAATTTCAGTGATAACTCTATTATTTCTTCTATTGTATCCATAAATCATTCAAATTTTACATATTAGTATCTTAGGTAAAGTAAAAAAAAGGTGAGCTCAGATACTCATTAAGGGAAACATACAGTGGGAGCTATCATAGAACAAATAAAGCATGAATAATATGGAAGAGATAAAAAATAATCAAATATGTCATATAACTAATATCATAAAAGGAGAATAGATCTATGAATGATATATAAATATAAATAATCACATGAATAATAATAACTAGTTTAATAATTATAGAATTAATAATGTCAGGCATCATAATTTTTCCATCAAGGCCCCATGCTAATACATCATATATAAATAGGTAAATCATATGATAAATACTCAAACTAGTTATAAGATCCCGACATTTTTTAAAGATGTATTGGGATTGATTTCAAGAACTATTTTTCATTAAATTGAGTAATTTTTGTTTGGGTTTAATCTTGGTTGATTTTGGGTGGAAATTTGAGAAAAATGGGAGGAAAGAGGGTAGTGCATGGTTCGCTCACAGTTTTACCAAACAGTGTGCCCCTACCCAGAAAACCATGAAAACTTGGGCAGAGGGGATTAGCATGGTTAGAGCATGTTTTTTCAAACCATCCACCCTATTAGGATAAATTGTGCATCCCCCCCCCCTACAAGAGGAACACGGATAAGGCATACGGTATGGAAAACCATGCTCCCCTGCCCAACAAACCATGCATAGGTTTTTAATTGACCTGAAAATTAGATTTAAATTTACTCAAACCACCAAAACTCACCCAAATCAACCCTAACTCAAACTAATTCGTTTGCTCTCATTTTTTGATGTTCTCAGGAACATTCCTAGGTCTTTTTGACATCCGTTCTTGGTGAATCAAAGGGCATATTGAAGATCTTCACCTCCCTAGGTATGTGGTTTCTTACTAATTATATCTCTCTCTCCCTCCCACTTCTATTCCTGAATAGAAAAGGTTTTTTTATACATTGTTGGATCTAGATATAGATATAGGTTTTTTAGATCTTGATTCATTTAATCTTGGATCTAGGTTTAGTATTTAGATCATGTTCTTCATTGTGGGATTGACCTATCTATTTCAAATTGGGGATTTTATATTGGGTGATTGTTTTTCAAAGAATTGTGGTAGGTGTTCTACTATTCAAGTCCCAGAATATTGAATTTAATTATGTGTATATGATTGTATAATTTATATTTTATAATTAGTAATTGAGTTTCCTAAATTGAATTAATTATATTGATAATTAATTAATTAAGGGATTGTCAAATTGGGGATATTAGGATTGTGAATTGAGTGATTAATTGTTGAATTAATTATGGGATATTAGGATTATGAATTTATTAATTAATTATTAATTAATTAATGGTGACTTTTGCACTATAGAATTTATTTAATGATATTAATTAATTTCTAAATTAATTCATGGGTTATTGTGGTTGTGGAATTGAATCAATTAATTAATGAAGTAATTAATTGATTGTTATGATTTTTCAATTTATTGAATTGGAATAATTAATTTCTTAATTAATTAATGTGAATTGTTGAGATTTTTTCAATTAATTGGGATGGATTAATTAATTTTGGAATTAATTAATGGATGTTTTATTGTGAAATGTGATAATAAGGTTAATGTTGATTAACCTTGATTGATATGATATATGTGAAATATGTGTGATTATGATATATGTGTGTGGTACATGGTCTGCTGCTTCCAAATCTCATAGTGATAGTTTTTTTGATATATATGTGTAGGACATGGTATGTTGCTTCCAAATCCTATAGTAATAAATTATTTGATAAACATGTGTGGGACATGGTATGCTACTTCCAAGGCCCGTAGTGATAAATTTTTTGATAAATGAGTGTGGGACACTATCTGTTTCATCAAAATACCATGAGGTCCTAGGCATTTCAACCTATACCCAAAGTGTTGGCATTATACCATGGTTCCAATTAGCCATATTATAAATTGAAATGAAATGGATAATTAAAGAACATGTGTTATAACGAATCGTGAATTGATTATGTGATATGGTTTATACTCCATCACGATTCGAAGTAGATGTTGATAGTTTATGTCTCCTTGAGAACCAGAGGGTTTTGTGGTTAAATAAAGTGTAATTGAATAAATATAAACTATTTAATTTATTTCTTTTACCTATTCTTTATACAACTGCATACATTGTTTTGACTAGATATTGTTTTAAACACCATTGGTGGTGGCCTACTGAGTTGTACTCACACCTTACTCAGGCTTCTGAATTGGTACTCGGATAGATTTCATGGTTTCAAGATAGGTTAATGGAAGGTCCCTATATTAGATGGATGAGTCGAGATGGATCATGGATGAGGGAACTTGATGTGGTTCAGGACCATTTTGGGAGTTTTCAGTGTATTTATTTATTTGGGTTTTTTATATTGACACTTAACACATATTATGGAATAGTATATATACTGTTTAGTATTGGTATTGTATTACTATTTTGGTCATCATGTGATACTGGTATTATTCTTGTTATGGTTATATCATTTGGTTACTATTTATTTATTTATTTTGGTGTATTAATATTATAAAGAGGGTATAGTCTCCCCATGATTGAGTTAGACCCCCAATACTAGTTGGTAACCTCTGGCATATAGGGAGTTGTGCTTGAGGTTACGTAGCAGTCTGGCTTGGGGCACCAGTGTGTGGCACTAGGGTCAGGATGTTACAAAGTGGTATCAAAGGGGTTTTCTTTTCTTTTCTTTTGTCTTGAAATTTAGGAAAGGTAGACAGGAGACTAAGAAGATTCAGGCCTTGGTCATGTGCTCATGCATGGGAGTAGCTAATCCATGTACAGAGTAAACCCCAATTACCCAAGGTGGGATTGTTGTTGTTGGTATTTTATATTATAATTGGATGTTATTTCACCTTGGGTGATGCACTTGTTGTGTGATGTGAAAATTATTTTCAGATTTTTTGAGATTTGACTCATGGCCCAATATGAAATGAGATTTCAATATGAATGCATCATTCTAAGCACTTAGGAATATTTTTTAAGATGCATAATTTTAGTCATGCATGAGAAAATGAGTTTTGGGTAAGTTTTTAAACTTGAACTATTTTTCCTTTCTTGGGAAATTGAAATGAAAATGTGCCTAATATGAAATTCATAATTTTAAAATGATGTAAGGAGATATAGTTGTGGTTTATGGGTATCGACAGTTTATTCCACATGAACAAGACTACCCTACACACAAACTTTAGTTAACTATAGTGGTTTATGATTTGAAGTGTTAGAAAAATTATCCATTGGATGAAAATTTTATAGTGTATACAGATCACAAGAGCTTAAAGTAAATCTTTTTGAAATGATATTTGAATATTTGGTAGAAAAGGTTGGTTGATTATATGAATTCATTTTATTTTGAACTAGCATATATACCCATAAAGGTAAATATTGTTGTTGACTCTTTGAGAAGGAAAACTCAGACTCAAGCAGTGCAGGAGTCTAGTGTTGAGTGGGAGGTGGTGACTTTGTTGGCTGAGATGCATGTTGTGGTTTAATATAGTCAGGAGTATATGAATCTCGTATCAGTTTCAGTGGAGTCTATGCTCTTGAGATTAATTAGGAACATAAAGTATGAGGATATGGAGTGCTTGACCTTGAGGGAAAACCTTGAAGGTGGGAATTCACCTTTATATTGGACTACAAATGAGGATGAGATCATCTATGTTAGGAATCGAGTTGTTATGCCTACGAGTATGCAGGAGGAGATGATGTGTGAGTTTCTTGCCTTGAAGGGGTAGGTACATCTAGGTTTGAACAAAATGTACAGTGACCTATGATGACAGTTTTAGTGGCTGGGCATGAAAAAGGAGATATCAGGGTTCATGACATGATTTTATACCTGTCAACAGGTGAAGGCCAAAAATCAACAACCTGGAGTTTTACTACAGTAATTTCCCATTATGTAATGGAAGTGGGTGACATTACTATAGACTTTATAGCAGTTCTCCTGAGGATTCCTTGAAATAATGATGATTTTTTGATTATTTTGGATCGACTGATGAAGGTAGAACATTTATTACCAATATGGGAGAACATCTCAGTGGATCAGTTGGTAGAGTTTTATGTTCAGAGGATAGTTCATCTACATGGGGTAGCACTGACTATTGTTTCAGAATGTGATTCATGTTTTACTTTTTTCTTCTAGTACATCTTGTAGAAGGTGCTTGGTATGAAGGTTCTTTTTAGTACAGCTTTCCACCCACAGGCAGATGGAAAATCAGAGTGTACTATACAAGTGCTTGAGGATATTCTTTGGACATGTGTCCAAGACTTCAGTGGGTCTTGGGAGAAGCACCTAGATTTGGTGGATTTTAACAATAATAGCATTTATTAGAAAACTATACATATGGAACTATATGAGGCTCTTTATATTAGGCCATGAAAATATCCTCTATATTGGATGGAGGTGGGTGAGTCAGAGTTATTGGGACTGAGTCTTGTGCAGGAGACGTTGGAGCAGGTACATTTGATTCAGAGCCATATGACTATGGATCAGAGTAGATATAATTTGTATGCCAATAGATTTCTATGACCCCTAGAGTTTACATATGGTGATCATATATTCCTCTAGGTGTCGCCTAGATTGGGTCACCATAGGATATAGAGATAAGGAAAGCTGACGCCCAGGTTTGTTGAACCGTTTGAGGTTGTGGAGAGAATCGATTTGGTTTCATACCTATTGGATCTTACCCAGATATATAGTGTTATGCATGACGTTTTTCATGTGTCACAACTTCAGTGGTATCACCCTGACCCTTCTCATGTGATTGATGTGGATGATGTTGAGCCTGAGACCAATACGTCCTTTGAGGAGCATTTGATATGTGTGTTTGATCATAGTGAGAAATTTTTACGAGGAAAGACCGTGCTGATAGTTCATATATTATGGAAACATGGCCATGTTTAGAAGTAAACTTTGGATAGAAGAAGATATGCGGGCTCAGTGGACCGATCTTTTTGACTTAGAATAATAGAGATTCTAGGGAGTATATCTTAAGGATGATTTATTATAAGGTGGAATATTATAAGATCCTAACCTTTTCTGGAGATGTATCAGACTTATTTTCGAGTACTCTTTTTCCTTGAATTGGGTACTTTTTGTTTGGGTTTAATATTGGGTAATTTTGGGTGGAAATTGGAGAAAAATGGGAGGAAATAGGGCAGTGCATGATTAGCACATAGTTTCCCCAAACCGTGCACCCCGGACTAGAAAACTGTGAAAACCTAGATAGAGGGGATTTTCATGATAGGTGCATAGTTTTTTAAACCGCGCACCCTATTAGGAGAAACCATAAATCCCTACTAGAAAAGGTACACAGTTAAGATGCATGGTTTTGAAAACCATGTGACCCTACCGAATAAACTGTGCACAGGTTTTTAATTAACCCAAAAATTAGATTTTAAATTACCTAAACCCCCCCCCAAAACTCAATCAAATTGACCCTAACTCAGACCAATTCATTTTCTCTCATTTTTGGAGGTTCCTAGACACATTCCTAGGGATTCTAACATTCGTTATTAATGAATTGAAGGGTGTATTGAATATCTACACCTCCCTGAGTTTTTGGTTTCTTCCTAATTAGATATCTCTCCCTTTCGCTCATTTTCCTGGATAAAAGAGAGATTTTTATCCACTATTGTATATAGATATAGAACTAGGTTTGTTAGATCTTGATTTTTTTAATTTTAGATCTAGGTTTTGGATTTAGATTGTGTTCTTTGTCATGATATTGACCTATCCATTTCAAATAGGGGATTTTCCATTGGGTGATCATTTTTCAACGAATTGAGGTAGGTGTTTATTATTCAAATCCCAAAGTCTTGATTTTAATTACGTGTATTGATTGTAGAATTGTTATTGGATGATTATAAATTTAGTTTCTTAAATTGGATTAATTAAAATGATAATTAATTAACTAAGGGATTGTCAAATTGGGGATATTGGTATTGTGAATTGGGTAATTAATTATTGAATTAATTATGGGATATTGGGATTTTGAATTGATTAATTAATTATTAAATTAATTAATTTTGATTTTTGTGTTATACAATTGATTGAATGTGATTAATTAATTGTTGAATTAATTAATGGGTTATTGTGGTTGTGGAATTGAATCAATTAATTAATAAAGTAATTAATTGATTGTTGTAATTTTTGTAATTGATTGAATTGGATTAATTAATTATTGAATTGATTAATGGGAATTGTTGATATTTTTTCAATTGATTGAAATAGATTAATTAATTATAGAATTAATTAATGGATTGTTGATTGTGGAATGTGATAAGAAGGTTAATGTCATTTTACCCTGATTGATGTTATATGTGTGAAATAAGTTTGATTGTGTTATACGTGTACGAGACATGGTCAGCTGCTTCCAAAGCTCATGGTGTTAATTTTTTTTATATATGTGTGCAGGACATGGTTTGCTACTTCCAAAGACTGTAGTGATAAATTGTTTGATAAACATGTGTGGGATATGGTATGATTCTTCCAAAGACTGTAGTGATAAATTTTTTGATGAATGAGTGTAAGACATGGTCTGATGCATCAAAAGATCACGATTTCCTAGGCATGGTGACCTAGACCCAAAGTGTTGGCATTGGACCATAGTTCCAATTAGCTGTATTATAAATTTAAATGAATTGGATAGTGAAATCCCATGTGTTATAATGAATTTTGAATTGATTATGTGATATGGTTCATACTATGGAATGGGATGAAGTAGGTATTGATAGTTTGGGTGCCCTGGGGAACCTGAGGGTTTTGTGGTTAAATAAAGAGTAATTAAATAAATGCAAAACATTGACTTTATTACTTTTACTTTTTCTTTATACAAGTACATACATTGTTTTAACTAGATATTGTTTTAGACACCATTGTTGGTGGCCTACTGAGTTGTACTCACACCCTACTCAGGCTGCCTGATCGGTACCTGAATAAATTTCATGGTTGTGGTACAGGTTAATGGAAAAGTACATATGTTAGAGGGATGAGTCGGGATATAGCATGGATGAGGGAACTGAATGTGGTTCGGGACCCATTTGGTAATTATCAGTGTCTTTGTTTACTTGGTTTTTTCATATTAACACTTGACACGTACTTTGGAAAGGCATATATACTATTTAGTTTTGGTATTGTATTACTTTTTTGGTCATCATGTGATACTAGTATTATTCTAGTTTTGGTTATTTCATTTGGTTATTTTTTATTTATTTCTGCTGGTGTATTACTCTAATAAATAGGGTATAGTCTAATTATGATTGATATTATACCCTCAATACTATTCGGCATCCTCTGGAATATGGGGAGGTTTTCTTGAGGTCACGTAGTGATCCAGCTCGGGGCACCGGTGTGTGGAACCCGGGTTAGGACGTTACACTAGTTTATCTCATGAGACCTACTGATGCATAGAGGTACTATAACTATCTTCACTCATCACTTACCAAGTATAATGCATTCATTATATGAAATAAATTAATAACATCACAATACATATTCAACATAAACATTAATATTCAAAAACTATCATATGAAATGTCATTATTTTACCCAGTAAATAACTAGAATAACATGATCATAATCCATCCAATGAAATAAGGTGGATGGTATCATTAGGTAATATCCCTAGTGAAACATAAAAATCCTTTAAAGGATATTAAAATAGATAAAATGTCCCTTTTATAAAGACATTATAAATTCAATAAAATAAACAACATTTTCTTTTGAAAACATTTTAAAAGTAAATATTTCCAAAAAAATCAAAAAATTCATTTATTTGGAAATAACCATAGAAACTTGAAAAGAAATCATCAAAGAAAATAATAGTTATAATAGTGGGAAAATTTATTCATTCTATAAAATTTAAAAAAATATTCTTTTTATACTTTTGGTAAAAAGACAAAAGTACCTCATTGAAAAAACGACAATAAGATTCCTTTTAAAACTTTATTAATAAAGTCAAATAAAGATGAAAATAAAATTAAAAAATAATTAGATAATATTAAAACCATTCTTGAATTTTTTTAAAGAACATGGATATATTGGAGATAGATTCCCAACCAAAAAGGAGAAATATGTTTGGATTTCTATAAAAAAACATTTTATCAGTCATTTTAAGTACCGAATAGTGAAAAATGAAAGGAAAACATGTAAAATATATAGAAATATATTGGATATGAAATTATATAGAGTTTAAAAATATAAATATCTTATAGTTTACTTTAATCGAATTTTAAACATAAACAATCCTAAATAAATATGAGATTATATAATAAACCCTTACCTTGGATTTTTATTTGGTCATACGTGTTCCAACCTATTGTATAATAAACTTATATTAATTATTTTATTTCTTAATAACCTTTTCTAGGTTTATTAACTTATCATAATACCTTTTATTTCATTTATTATGATGTCTTATATAGTTACTAGAATTGGCTAAGTTCATATGAGATGTTTTGAGGATGTTCTCCTCATAATCCCAAAACAACTTTCATAGGTTTACCATGGTGAAAGGATTAATTTATCAATAATATCTATAACATTAGTCATGATATATTTATCATTTTTATACATTAAATACAATTCTATAATTAACAATGAAAGGAGGTCATTAAAAATGAAATGTGTTTCTTCATGGAGATGGTAGTTTATATGTACACATGAACAATGTTTTCATTTTTTATAATCGATGAAAAGGAAATGAAATAGATCAAGGTTTCATTTTAAAAAATAATAATCAGATTATAGTTATCATATATAGTCATTAAATCAATCCTTATAGTTCTCTATGTAAATCAGAAATGAAAAATGAATCACATCGCTTCGTGGAGGTGGTAGTCCACACGTACGCACGAGTGGCATTATCATTTTAAAATGAATGGAAGGGTGTGAAGTTAAATTATATATTATCATTATATAAGAATAATAATATCATAAATATAATACATAAATATTATATCCATCATAATAACCAACTATGAATGGTAGTGATGAAAAATGAAATACATCACTTCGTGGAGGTGGTAGTCCACACGTATGCACGAACAATGCTTTCATTTCCCATTTTATGAAAAGTAATTGGATAAAGGTTGTGACATAAATACGATAAAATTTTATTATATAGAAGATATTGATTCTATTATATCATCATGGTTAGGATAGAATTGAAGGAGGTGAAAGGAGAAATAAAATGAAAGAACTTGGTTAAGAGTTATACCTCTTCTTTGGAAATCATTTTTTGTCTTACACGTTATGAATTCTTAGGATGGTATTAGTGGGAGACCATAATATTTATGATATATAGAAGTAACTTAGGAATATTTGAGAGTGGGTGCCTTTTAATAAGTGAGGTGGTGAAAATCTTGTAAATTCATGAAATATTATTATATATTATATGTCTTACTCAAGTTAAGTGGTTCTAAATTGTCACAATTAAAAATATTGAAGGATTAAATTTGAAAAATTGTCAACCAATTGAATTTAGAAAATTTTTTGGGTAATTTTATCCCTTATCATTTCATTTTAACCCCTTTTAACCTATTTTAACATTTACCGTAGTAATGAGTTTTTACCTTAGTTACTATTCATTATGACCCAAAATGAATTTGATATATTTATCAAATATAAACCTCATAATTCCAAAAATCATGTATAATGTTGATTAAAATGTAATTAATAAAACTATATATGATAAAAAATATTTGTGTGACTTTGAAACCAGTAAAAACTAATTTTATCCATGAAAATACATAAGTAAAGAAATTGATCAAAATAGTTCTTTTATTAGAATAAAAACATTACTTGGATTTATAAAATGTCCAACATTGATTTATAAGTACAAGATAATATTTTTAAATACATTATATTACATATAAAACGTGAATTTAATATATTAAAAGTTTTTATAAGACTTTAAGTTATTATTATATCTTGATAAATTCATAAAAGTGGTAGTATTTTCAAAATCAATTTTTTCAGTATTTACCCAAAAATAAACCTTTTTAGAAAAATCTAGAAAAAATTACCCTAAGATAATTTTGACATGTTAATTTTAAAAAATAAGTTCTTTTTTTCAAATATATGTTCTAAAAATGATATATATTAATTCTAATTATTTTCACATAAAACACTTAAAAATCATTTTTATGAAGAATGTATTATTATGGAATAAAATGAATTTATTCTTATACTTCGCATGGTAACAAAAATTATATGAATGTAAACTTTTTTGATTTAATTAATTATTTTTAATAATTTAATTCTTTATAAATATATTTCATAATTCAGTTATTCCTATTCATAGCTTCCAACCTAACGACTAGGTTATAATAGTTATATTTAAATAATATTATTTCACAGTTCATTTAAACTCAGGGATGTGTTTAGTACACCCTATCAAAAATAGTGTTCATTTAAAGGAAACTAAAATATTATGGTGATATAAAAATTCATCCCACTAGATGAAATCATACAGCTGTAAAAACAAAAACCAAGAACAATAAACTAGTCACCCTAGTAACCTAGACTTTCCATTGAAAAAGGTGTTTACAACACACTAGCATGGGGTTTATCACAAGCTCTGACATGTTCCTAGAGAACTTTTATACCATATCCACATATAGTAAGGAAAAAACAATGGCTCTAATGTTATTTTTTGATGAATAGACCTTGTTTGAGCAGATATGTCACTCATTTCAGCTCTTCATAAATCCTAATGTAAGATCTCATCTTTTTTCAAGTACATCCCTCTTTGAATTTTTAATTTTAGACTTTGTGGATAGACCTTATTCAGATATGAAGTGTCTTTTGGGGGGAAATGATCTAAATTTTAGGGATATATGTCTGTTTGAATTGATGGAGTCTAGGTATAAATGTGTTAAATGGTTTTATGGGGGTCTTCTATGTCTTGTAAGTCTTTGGAGGTGTTTTGGGTCCTTTTATAGAAACTAGGAAGAAAGATTTATGTAGGATGATTACATGCTATGTACCTATTACATGATGTGAAACTTCTTCCAAACACATGTTGTGAACCAGCACATGGCATGAAATGGTCACACATCGTGTAAACCATTCACATCATGTATTAATCAATTGGGATAAATATTAACCCAAGGCAATGGGTTTTTTGGCGTATCCATCTAAAAAGAAATACACAACATGTAAAAGAGTTACACACTTGTAATTTCTTGAACAATAATTTTAAAGGGTGTTGTGCAGTTAAATTCTCATTCCATCTGCCACAGTATTCCTCCTCTCAACCCTAGGGCATCTACCAGGCAATTTTGGAGCACCATCCTCTATTTCAAACTTTTCATTTATGCGATTGATCCCTAAGAATTCTTTAGCCTTGGTATTCACTTCCTATTATATTGTTCTCCATTAGGGTGGTGGAAACTTTGGACCATATTTGGGTTTGATTTTAATCTTGATCCAATTTGATATAGGTTTCATCTTGTGTTATTTTGTACCTTCTTTCTCATGGTGTTACCTTCTGGAAGCATTATGTTAATCACCAATTAAAGGTAGGGGATCTAAACCTTAACCCTATGGTCTATTAAATTGAAAGTTTGTGAAATTTTGTAATTGCACCAATATAACATGTGCCTAAATTGATTAAATGGTGTATTGGATTATTCTCGGAATCCCTTTGGATTGAATTGGTATTTTACTTAGCTTATGGCTACCGTTCAGGTGAGAAAACCCTTGATTATAAATGTTTGAATAATGTATTAAAGTGTGTTTAGAATGGAATGGGATTTGGGTGATTTCTTGATATATATTCACCTTGTCTTGGCTTGATTATAGAAATTACTAGTATGTTATTGGTTTATAACCAAATGATAAATGGAAAGTGAGATTGAAAGATAAATAGTTATTTGAATAATTAACCATTGATCCCTATTATGTGATATTCTGATATCTTTATTATTATGACTTTTTGTGATTCATGTTGTAATGATTATATAGTGGTCTATACCTAGTGATTCATTTTGTAATTCTTATATAGTAGACTCTGCCCAATGATTTATGTTTAAATGCTTATATACCGAGTTTGGCCTTGATATATGTTGTAATTATTATATACTAGGCTCGGCCCAGATTTATGTTGTAATGCTTATATACTAGGATCATACCTAATACATGCTGTAATGCTTATATACCAAGCTCATCCCTGATTTATTATTGAAATTCCTATATTGCAGGTTTGACCCAGACATGTGTGATTTATACCACAGATATATGGTTATGGTTGGCATGGTTGTGAGACATGCTCAAATACATTCTAGAATCTCACCAAAATAGGTTTTGTTTTACCATGGATATATGTTTATGGTTGGTATGTTTATGGGACATGCTCATATATATTCCATCATAGTACCCAAGAAGGTTGATGTGGTATTAATTTAATTATTTAAATAATTAATACACCTGTTTATTTCATTATTGCATGCACTTATTATCAGACTGGTTATGTTCGGACATGGTGGTATCGATCAAATGATTTATACTCACACCCTACTCAGGATACCATTTGGTATCTGATCAGATTACATGGATGTAGGATTGGATAAGGGAAAGGGATCTTATTGTTGATTGTTTCTTGTTGGTTGGTCTGGAGTTTGAATATGGGATCGACATGGGGTTTGGGACTAGGGCCTTTGAGTTTATTTATCTTGTTTGATTATTTTATTGTATTACTTTCATATTGAAATTTATTTACATTATATAATGACATTACATTACTCCTTTATTATTCATTGTATTATTTCAGTTAGATTTTATTTTTTGGATTCTCCTCTTTATTTTATTGTTTTCATTATTTCCACTACTCTAATATTTATTGTTATTTGATTATTTTATTGTGTTGTAACTCTATAACCAAGGGGTATAGTCTCCCCTATATACTTATCACACCTATATTTCTAGTCTGAAGCCTCTGGTGTATAGGAAGACACACTTGAGGTCCTGTAACCAATCTGATTCGGCCACGTGAGAGGGTGTCGGATCAAGGGATGTTACAAAGTAGTATTAGAGAACACCAGGTTTATTTTCTATTTATTTACTATTTTTTAAAGGTAAAAATGAGACTAGGATTTGTCGAGACTTGGTAATGAGATTGTACGTGTGATTATCTAACCCATGTATGGGGGGAAATCTGAGTGCCCAGGAATGAGATTGTTTTTTATGTTGTTTTCTTGTTACATTTGATGTTATTTCACTTTGGGTGATTCACATGTTGTGTGAGGTTATTATTTCATGATGTTATTGATTCTTGGTATTTATAATCATGGACCAGTGTGGCACAAGATGAATATACATGAATCATGATAGGCATATAGGGATATATATTGATATTCATTATTCATGATAGGGACATATTTATTACATGTGATGTATACTTACCTTTTTGAACTATGATATAAGATGCCAATTATATTTGATAATTACAATGAACTATTATTTCATGCTAAAACACTTGTAATCCATGTTTAGAGAGACCATGAGTCATTGTTTCTCTATTTTTTTCACCATTTGAGGTTGATCCTATTATGATAGCTAGTGTTCTAAGGAATGTGTTTCTCTTGTAGAGAAAATGCATCATCCTCATCTTTGAGTTGGGTGTTAGGAGAGTGGAAATCATAATGATCCTAAAATAGATGAGCCATATATTCTTGTATCTTCTAAGGATCATATAGATGTTCATCTTCACGACAAATTTATAAGGTTCATGCGGTTCATGGAAATAGATATTGTTCACACCATGCCTTCTATGTATAAGATGAATAGATAGTTTTAATTGTATCATCTGTCTACATTCACTGGGGATGGAGGCCCCCAGGCTGTCGAGTTCAAGATAGAGTCAGTCCAGATGATCTTTAAGTATCTTGATACACCCATATATATGAGGGTGAAGCTTTCTTAATATATGCTTCATGGACCAGTCAAACATTAGTGGGAAATTCTAGAGCAGGCAAGGCATCAGAAGGATTTATCTTATAAGTACTTCGAGATGAAGTTCCTGAGCCATTTCTATCTCAACACCTTGAGAGATGATAAGGCTCATGATTTTATTCAGCTGACATAGGAGGTCATGTCAATGCTAGAATACATTGAACGTTTCACCGACCTATAGTTCTATACACCATCTTTGGCAGCTGATGATATCTCTAGGGCAAGAAATTTTCTAGTTGTTCTTCACTGCAAGATAATATCATAAGTGAATGTGTTCCTTATGAGTTGTTTTTCAAACATAATGAATTAGGAACTCATCATGGAAGGGAATATAAGAGAGGCCTCAAGTATTGTCTTGGCTATTTCATAAGGGTGAACTAGGAACTATTCTTTTAGTATAAAGAATCATTGTTATGATAGTTTCCACTAAGGAAATAGCAGTTAGAGCTATCAGGATAGTGGGTAGCCATATCAGGATCTTGTTCTGTTGTAGTGCTATCAGTGTGGAAATATAGGCCATAAATGGCCATAATTTCCTTACCCCAATTTTGAGTGTCATGCTTCTGGAAGGATGGGCCACCTGTAGAGGTTTTGTATGGTCATGTAGTATTAGACCAGTGGAAGGGGATCAATACAAGTATTAGATTATGGGAAGGACTCAACTACTCTTCAATAGGAAAGTAGATAGAGTTCCATTGGATGTTCTGGTTGAGTCAGGGTACATGGTACACTAGGGAAGGAATGGTGGTACTGGGAAGAGGGAATATCTTAGCAGAGTCTGACTGGAGCCTAGGGTAGAGGGTCTAGTCAACTGCACATTATGTAGACTACTATAGCTATTGTGGATGCAGGACATTCTACCGTTAGAGGTATGATTCTTATATCATCTACCCTTTCTTGTGTTTTGTTTGATACAGGAGAATCATATTCCTTTTTATCCTCTATTTTTATAAATATTTTGGACTTGGATTTTTAAATCTTGGATGGTGTTTTAACCATATATGCAACTTTGGGAGTGAGGTCAGAGAATATCAAACATTGCAAGGTGTGTTCTCTAGAGATTGGTGGTTATCGTTTATTTTAGGAACTATTTGTACTATAAATGATAGGTTTTGATTTGATTCTTGGTAAGGATTGACTAGTTCTATACCAAGATCATATCTACTATTATTAAAGGAAATTTACCTTTTTATCTCCAGAAGGATATAGATATTCTCACTAGAGTGAGTGAGATCATTAGGCTGGTCATGCAGGATCAATTTAGTTTAGATTATATAGTATCATGGATTAGATAGTTGGTCTTTCTCTAGATGATGGTGGAATAGAGTAGGATTCTTTTCCTCTAGTGGTAGACTATTTTTAGGATGTGTTTTTTAATGAGTTCTATAGCTTACCATTCGAGCGAGAGATCAATTTTATGATCAAGTTGGTACCAGGAGAAAATCCATTTTCTATTTCACCTTATAGAATGGAACTATAAGAGCTTCAGGAGTTGAAAGTTTAGTTAGAATATCTAGAAACTAAAGGTTTCATATGGAATAGTACATCTCCTTGGTGTTCTCCATTTATCTTTGCCAAGAAGGCTGATGGGGCTTTGCGCTTATGTGTGGATTATCAGAGATTGAACCAGATGTTGTTCAAGATCCGGTATCCCCTTCCACGCATTGATGACATTTTCAATTAGTTAAGAGGTGATAAGATCTTCTCCAAAATTGACCTGAGATTAAGATACCATCAGTTGAGGTTCAGACCATTGACCATGCCTCAGACAACTTTTAGGAGCAGGTATGGATTTTATAAATTCATAATGATGTCTTTTGGGTTGACCAACGCACCAGCGGTATTCATATCCTTGATGAATTGGATCTTTAATTCTTTTCTAGAACATATTTTGGTGGTTTTTGTTGAGATATCTTAGTGTACTCCCATACAAAAAATGGCCATTCCCAATATCTTAACATCATCATGAGTTCATTGAGAGAGCATCGGCTTTATGCCAATCCAACCAAATTTAGTTTTTGGATTGATAAAGTGCACTTCTTGGGTCATGTCATCTCAAAGGAAGTAGTTTCAATAGACCCAGAGAAGGTCACATCCATGGTATCTTAGGAGTATCCTAAGAATTTATTCAAGATTCAGATATTTTTGGGTTTAGTAGGTTATTATCATTGCTTTATCCAGGACTCCTCTCTTTTGGAATCACCAATGTTAGGGTTGACCAAAAAGTGGGTGAAGTTTTTTTGGCCAGATGCTTGTGAGATAGATTTTCAAAAGATGAAAGGTGGGATGGAATCATCAAGTATCCTCACTTTACCTATTTCAGGTAAAGCATATACCATTAAATTTTATGTGTCAGAATTTATACTCAAAGTAGTTCTAATGAAGAAGAATCAAGTGGTTTCTTATGGATCTAGATAGCTAAGACTACATGAGACAAATTTCCCTATTCACAACTTGGAGTTAGTAGCAGTGGTATATACCCTGAGATGTTGGATAAATTATCTTATGGGTGAGAGTTTTGTGGTATACACAAACCATAAGGGCCTTGGGTACATCTTTTCTCAGTGGTACCTGAACCTTTGGCAGAGGAGGTGGGTCGAGTATCTGCAATATTTCAACTTTGAGTTAGCTTATACACTAGGTAAGAGAAATGTATTTTCCCATGAATTAATCCAAAATATTTAGACAGAGGTAGTGTGGGAGTCTTAAAATGAGTGGAAAATGATGGAACTATTTAAAAACATGCATCTAGATATTCAGGAGTCTTAGGGTCAAGTAGCTCTAACTTCAACATCTATTATACTTGTGCTTTTGGACCGAATCAAGACTGGGTAGTTATCTAATCTAGAGGGATTAGTTATGAGAGATAGATTATATGGTGGGGATACACCATTGGGGTGGTCTCTTGGCAGTGTAAATTCTCTTATTTTTCATGGCTGAGTATTGGTTCTTACAGGCTTACATGAGGAGATGATGAGATAGTTTCATGATTCTAGATGGTCAGTACATCCTGGATTGATAAAGATGTATCATGATCTCCAAAGAAAGTAATGGTGTCTAGGAATAAATAAATAAGTATCAGGATTTTTGGTGATATGTTTCACTTTTCAGTAAGTGAAATTTGAGCATCATAGGCCAGTTGGTATTTTGCATCCTTTTCCTATTCCTAAGTGTAAATGGGATGATTTCACCATGGATTTTTTGACAGAGTTACCTAAGACAACCTATAATAATGATGGAGTATAGTGATTTTGTATTGACTAAAGAAGGTAGATCATTTCTTTCCTATTAGGGAGACCTTAACAATTAATGATCTGGGTAGTCTTTACATGCATGAGGTATTTTGACTGCACGGTTTTTTGAGAAGTAGCATTTCAAATAGAGATCCTCTTTTCACATTGTGATTCTAGAAGGGTATTCAAAAGAATTTGGGATCATAGTTTATTCTGATTATGGCCTATCATCCTCAAATTTATGGTCAATCTAATAGGACTATTCAAGTTATGAAGAATATTTTATGAGCCTATATTTTAGATTTCAGTGGTTCATGGTAGCAGCATATGGAATTCTTGGAGTTTGCATATAATAACAGCTTATGGGAATTGATCCAAATGGAACCTTTCAAGGATTTATATGGCAGTCCATGTTTTTCAACTCTTTGTTAGATAAAGGCAGGTAAGTCAGTGTTGGTTAGACCTAGTCTCATGTAGGAGATATCTAAGAAGGTTCAATAGATCAGGAGGTGGTTTCTGATCATAAATAACTAGAATAAATCCTATACTGACCATCAAAGAGAACCTTTGAATTTTGAGGTTGGTCATTGTGTTTTCCTTCAGGTGTTACCTAGGTTGGGGAAATACTGTATTAGAAAATGGGGAAATCTAGCACCTAGGTTTGTCAGGCCATTTGAGATAGTGGATAGGGTCGGTGAAGTGGTGTAGTGATTAGACCTTCCATAGTTCTATAGTGTTATTCATGACATGTTTCACATGTCATAGATTTGGAGATATTATCCTAACCCTTATCATGTGGTTGATGTTGAGGACATAGATCTTTATGATGATGCATCCTTTTAGGATCATCTAATATGGATTGTGGAATATAGTGATAAGTATATTTGGGTTAGTATTATACCTCTTGTTTGAGTGTAATGGTAGCATAGGTGAGTTCAAGTGGAGACTTGGGAGAGGGAGTCTAATATGAAAAAAAATTGTCCAGACTTGTTCACTGAGATCCTATAGTGATTATTGGAGAAGCTTGAGGATAAGTTGTTATAGGGTGGGGGGTTGTAATATCTGTTCTTTTTTCCAAGTACGTCTCACTTTGAGTTTTTCATTTGATCCTTGGTGGATTAGTTTTGTTCGGAGATGGAGAAGCTTTATTAGGGAAAATGATATAAATTTCAGGTATATATGTTTGTTTGAATTAATGGAGTCTGTATATAAATGTGCTAAATGGGTTTATGAGGGTTTTTCATGTCTTGGAAGGATTTGGAGGTGGTTTGAGGCCTTTTTAGAAACTGGGCTGAAAACTATCTGTTGGATGATTACACACTGTGTACCTATTACACGACATGTAACTTCCACCAGAAACATGTCATGAACCAGTACAGGGTGTGAAATGGTTACACAACATGTAAACCATTCACGTCATGTAAAAATAAATTGGGATAAATATAAACCCAAGGTGATGGTTTTTTCAGTGTATCCCTATAAAAATAAATACATGACATGTAAAAGAGTTACATGCCATGTAATTTCCTAACCAGATATTTTAAAGGGTTTTTTGTGGTTGAATTCTCATTCCATCAACTAAAACCTTCCTCCTATCAACCCTATGGTATCTCCTAGATGATTTTGGATCACCATCCTCCATTCTGGACATCTCGTTTATAAGATCGGTCCCTGGTAAGCATTTGGACTTAGTTTCCCCTTCCTCTTATATTGTTCTCTATTAAGGTGGTGGAACCTTTGGAATGTGTTTGGGTTTGAAGTTAATATTGATCTAATTTGATATAGGTTTCATCTTGTGCTCTTCTACACCTTCTTCCTCATTGGTGTTACCTTTTGGAAGCACTGTTTTAATCATCGGTTAAAGGTAGGGGTCTAAACCTTAACCCTATGGTATTTTAAATTGAAAGTATGTGAAATGTTGAAATTTCACCAACATAACGTGCGCCTAAATTGATTAAATGATTAACTAGATTATTCATTATAATCACTTTCGATTCAATTGTCTTTTGACCATGCTTATGGCTACCGTTTGAGTGAGAAAACCCTTGATTATAAATGTTTGACTAATGGCTTAAAGTGTGTTTAGCATGGTATGAGATTTTGGTGATTCCTTGATATAGATTTACCTTGTCTTGGATTGATTATAAAAATGACTAGAATACTATTGGTTTATGAACAAATGATAAATTAAAAGTGAGATTGAAAGATAAATGGTAATATTTATAATTAAACATTGAGCCATATGATGTGATATTGTGATATCCTTACTGTTATGACTCATTGTGATTCATGTTGTAATGCTTATATAGAGAGATATTCTTATTGATTCATGTTTTAATTCTTATATAGTGGTTTATACCTAGTGATTTATGTTGAAATGATTATATACCAAGATTGGACCTAATATATGTTGTAATTCCTATATATTGGGCTCGGCCCTGAATGATGTTGTAATGATTATGTACCAATCTTGGACCTGATACATGCTATAATTTTTATATACCAGGATCAACCCTGATTTATTGCTAAAATGATCATATAGTGGGTTTGACCCGAACATGTGTGATTTATACTATGGATATATGGTTATGGTTGGCATGGTTGTGAGACATGCTCAAAGACATTCCAACATGGCACCGAAGAAGGTTATATTTTACCATGTATATATGGTTATGGTTGGCATGCTTGTGGTAAATTCTTAGATATATTCCAGCATGGTTCTAAAGTAGGTTGATGTGGTATTAATTTAATTTTTTAATTAATTAATACACCTATTTATTGCATTATTTCATGAACTTATTATCATACCGGTTATATTTAGACATGGTGGTGTCGGCTTACTGAGTTATACTCACACCCTACTCAGAACATCATTTATAACCCAAGAAGATTACATGGATACGAGATTATACAAGGGAAAGGGACCTTATTATTGATTGTTACTTGCTAGTTGGGGTGGATTTTGAATATGGGACCGACATGGGGTTTGGGACTATGGTCTTTGAGTTTATTTTTGTCAACTAATTCTTTTATTTTATTAATTTTAGTTTAAATTTAGTTACATTATAGCATGACATTACATTATTCCTTTATTATTTATTGGATTATTTCAGTTGGTTTTTATTATTTTGATTTTATCTTGTATTTTATTTTTTCTATTATTTGAACTACTTTTATATTTATTGTTATATGATTATTCTGTTATGTTATAACTCTATTACTAGGGGGTATAGTCTCCCCACTATACTTATCACACCCTCGTTGTTAGTCAACAACCTCTAGCATATGGGGAGGTGTTCTTGATGTCCCATAACCAACCTGATTTGGCCACATGAGAGAGTGCTAGATCGAGGGATGTTACACCTCAAGCATTCCTCCTCATACGCTAGAGGTTGATAACTAGAAATGAGAGTCTAAAAAGATTTATTGGGGAGACTACACCCTCTAATAAAAGTGTAATAAAATAAAAAATAATCAAATGTGTCCAAAATATTCATTAACATTAGAGAACACATAAATATATAACTGAAACAGAAGAATGTTGTAACAAATGGAATGTGGCATATAGTCATACAGACTTAATGGCATGCTAAAACATACAAAAATTTATCTAACAATGGGTGATCACATATAAAAAACAAATAAAATAAATTAAAAACACAAGTCTTTACTACCAACTCTAAGTCATAACTCATACCTAGTGTCCAATAACTTTCTAGTTGCACCAACCCAATTTGGAAACTCCATGTGAGCAGTACCGCTTGATCATGCAATATTGGGGCACATCCCCATCCACTATACATCCTATGCTCAATATGAAAGTAGACATAAGGGTATGCACACACACTAAATTGCATGTATAGGGGGTGAGAAAACAATTCTCAATAGGCCACCACCATGGTGGTCCTAACATCTAATGTCATAATAAGTGAATGAAACACATGATATGTCTAGGATACTTGAATAATAACCACTGACATAAAAATGAACAATGGAACAAATTAAAGGGGCTGAAAAAAATATAATAGTGAACCTTGAGTTATATGGTCACACCTATGATAGGTCCAAGCCCACTCTAGCCCAAGATAGAGGACTTATAGAATGTGACTCACCCAACCACATGACATTTGGCATGTACACTAAATCAAAATGGAACTCAAATGCATCTAAAATGAAATAGTCATGAATACCAGACCCTAAGGTATAACCATGGACATATAATACAACAACATGAACCAATAATAGGCTGTAATAATCTAGTAGAATAATTTGAAACAAGTGATATAAACTCTATTTATGCTGAGATAACTTGTCCACATATCGGTAGTCTTACAAAACTAATTGGGATCTATCATAATCGGGGGGCTTGACAGCAACTTTGGGACCTATCCTTAATATATGAGACCAAGGAACCAAAGAATTAGTCAAAAAAATCCTAACTAGTGGGGTGTACACATATAGATTGTCCATTAGCTCCTTAGACTCGACTAACCATGACCATCCAACATAGAAGAGTATCAGATCAATTTCAGGGCCAATGCCCAATCCAATAATATAACAAAGGTCACCTCTAATATCTGAACTAAGTAAGAACAACCTAAAAATTCTTGTCATAATTCCTAAAACATAGGTCAATCAAACATTGAACCCAAAAATAATAAAACCTCCACTATAGGCTCAAACCACCGATCTCTAGGTTCTATGGTGACTCCCAAATTCACCAATGCTATAACCAACACCAACCCCTCAGGGTTAACAAAACATTGGGGTCCCATAGTACCCTTGATTATGTCCATCTCAAACCATGTTTTAAGCTCGTAACAAGAAACTTCATCTGATGAATTTATCACTTAACCCATACACATCCACCACCTCACCCATAGGGAAATCCTCAAGCAACACTGCACTAGTAAGGGAATTATAAATAGTCCTCAAGACCACATCAAAAGAAATATTCCCTATAATGGGGTCCCTCAACTGGATTTTCTGGAACACCACCCATCCTAGGTCATTACTACACCTACAAGGGAATCCTCAAGAGTCCCTTGGACTCATCTCAACATCTATTCAATGAAACCATGTCATACCCACCATCCCACATTATTAATCTATCCTAAAGGTTCCAATGGAACTAAACCTCAAGAGAGTGTTCTAAAACCTCAACCACTCAAAACTTAAGCAACTAGTCTCAACAACAAAGGACCATAAAAAGTGATACTTGATCTCACCTTTGAGGAACTGTCCAAAACACCTGAAACTAGACCCCCTTGGTATTCCTAAGACAATTTACGACTCGATCCTACCTTCTAGGAATAATCCAAAGAACCTCAATATTGGAACCAAAGTCCCCCTGAGAGGGGAGGTTTGAATTAGGGTGATGCCAAATTTTTATATTTTAATTCAATATCTTGTCCCCAAGTTGTCAAGAATATTAATTTAACCTATTATATCTTTAAAATGCATCCACACAACACAACATGAACATATACAGAATTTAAACCACACAGGGAATCTAGTTTTGACTTGGTTCACCCAAACGGGCTAGTCCAAGGAGTACACACCAACAATTATTTTGGTATGTCAGATATTGTAATTCTTTTTGAAATGATATTATAATGTCTTCAATAAGGAATCGCTACTAATACTATGTGTAGTTACTCTTTTCTACTTTCATGCATGGATCAAGTGAGGAATGACATGTTTATATACTTGAGGGTCTCTTTACTAGTTTACTGATATATAGGTTTGTAACTCTCCAATGTGAGACTCCACTTGCATATGTATCTCCAAGATGATTCTCATTTATCTTTTTTTTGTTGCCTCTATGTCTTCGTGTCCAAATAAAACCAACTCCTTATAGAAATTTGAGTTTTGTTCCTTCCTCTTCAAACACCGGATAATTGAATCCTCTTTTTGTAGGTATAACTTTGTGTCTTATAAGAATGATCATAGAAATAACACTCTCTTTCTCCATATGAGTATGATTTCAAATAGGAATTTTTTTATTTCTTCCTTCTTCATTAGTTTATATGGAATAATTGAATACTTTATTCTTCTCTCAATACCCTTCTTCAAGATGAACTAGATATATCAATGATATTCTTCAAAGTTTCTCCTTATTATACTACTTTGAAACGAAATATAGCATTATGTGTAGAATATCTCTTTATTCCTTGAATAATTAGGTTTGGTGATAGGGTTCACCTATCTTCTCTAAATGTTCCTTGGGAAGTTTATATACATGCATGTGCAACTCTATCAATGATGGATATCACACCATATCTCCATTATTTTCTATGTACTTTCTAAGTGGCATTTGTAACAACCCTATTTTAAATATTCTGAGAAATCATGTGTGATATTATTTCCATATTTTCTAATATATGGAAACTCTTAGTTTTTTATGGTTGAATCCTCTCTTTTTTTAAGCTTTTCATTATCTCAGTCCATCCTCTCATAAATATGAATCCCCCACCCTATTCTCAAACTTTTTGTATTTAGGTTTCCATGTGCGATATTTCCATATTTTATAATATGGAAATACACAGGATTAAATATTGAGAATAAACCATTATCTTTAAATCCCCGTAATAGTTGGTCTTTTAAAATATGTTTCCTTCTTCTATAGTTAACTATTTATTCCAAAGAATCCATGTATGTCTCCAATTCACTCTAATTTATTATTTATAAAAACATGGTGTTGAGTTTCCATTTATCCATCTAAATATTTTGGAAGAATATATTCATTTGAATTCTTTAAAAACATCTTCTATTTTCATGAAAACCCCTCGATCACCCTTACATTATAACAACCCAACCCTATCCATTGGCTTGGATAGAACCAAGATTTCACTAACCTTAGGTGAAATTCCATGTCACGACCCGTTCCAGTGGGGCCCATGCCGTGACTCCCCAAGCCCGCCTCCAATAGGCCAGGGGCTGGTGACTAGCACCGAGTAGGCATATTACTAACATGGGAGGCATTGCCTAAGTACATGTACCACACGCACACATCTCCAATCCCACAAATGATGAAATGTAAAAAAAACACTATGGAACAAAATGCATGCATACAACTAAACCCAACCAATAGAGTATGACAGGAAGTAAAGTACTAAAAGTAAACTGGGCCAGAATACAAGCCCATCAAACAAAGAGTGTGAAAATTGCAAAGTCCAACCTATAAACACAAAGAGGTACTGGGACTACTGCTCATAGCTGAAGGAACGCCTCAGCCTGTAGGGAACTCAGAAAGATTGGTCATATCCTAGTCTTCTCTAGACTTTTTCAAAAGGATACTCGTCTGCACAAGACACAACACGTGCGGACAAAGCCCATGCAGGGGTGAGTATAACAATACTTAGTATAGGGCCCCGAAAACCACAAATTAGTACATGAAGTAAAGGTACAGTCAGCTAGGCACAGTATTTGTCTACAGAACATATAGCAAGAGAAACACAAACTAGATATACTCAAAATCCAGACCCGCGGTCTAGAGACAAGTCGTACAACCGCATACCCCTACTAGGGATTCAGTTCGAAGATTCCACGAAGCACTCATTCTGGGAGAAAACACTCCACAAGTCTTAAATCTCTGATGACCTCCGTCTGAGAAGTACCATTCATCAGGAACCATCACAAGAGGTAGTTACACTCATTACGGGAGACACACTCCTAAGTGGGAATATTTCTATAGATAGATGCACTCATTACAGGGGACACACTTTTGAGTGGTAAAGATCATGATACACAGATGAGGATCACATCCAGGTCCATGGAGGATACCGCGACTCATCCGAAATTCACCTTCTAGGTAGAGGATCGATGCCCGGTGGAGTTGGTCATGTTGATGCCTGACTCTACCTAGGGTCAAGAATGGATAGAGGATCTCGAACCAGGCCTCTCGGATGGATGTCTGATTCTATCATTGAAAGTCATGTTGAAGGGATCATACTCCTGTAGAATGAAATGATACCTGAGCTTAAGGGGAATGAGAAGAAGGGTCACTAACCCAAACAAAACATGTCTAAGATATGGTGAACAATAGGACCATGCCATTTTTTTAAAGTACGCGGTGTGTAGAAAAGTTACATGCCGTGTCGTCTGACCCTGGGTACTGCATGTGTACAATGGCACGTTTCGTAAGGCTGGTCGTGTAGAAAAGTGAGAACACAGTGTGTAGTACAGTGTACACGCCGTGTTAGCGTGACTGGGGTTGGCTCCGTGTATGCTGGTCATGTGCCTGTAGATGGTTATCAACCCGTGTACTCCAACCCATGTAATCAGTGCATGGGATGGCCCTCATTATTGGCCTTGCCTAGCCGTGTGATGGATTACATGGTTGTGTACTCCATCCCGTTTCCGTGTACCCCCTGGATACATGCTGAGTCCTACGTAGCCGCCTCTGCCATGCTGTACACGCCGTGTTATGAAGCCGTGTAGATCATCCTGTGTCCGTGAACTTCCCAAAATACACGCCGACCTTCGGGGGAAGTCCAAAACTCTGTGTGACCAGGGTCACTTGCCGTGTGATTCATCTCTGACCTCCGAAACCCTATACACCACTAGTACTACATGGTGTGTTCTTCAGAAGTACACGTTGTGTATTCTGGAAATTTCCAGAAACACAGACCTCTACCGTCGCGCCTCCGGTAATGCCCTGTTTGTCGATACGGTCATCCGATCGCCATGTAACACTCGGGTTTTGGTCTCCCCAACACCAAAAAGTTGCTTCTGATGTTTTCAGACCTTCGATCATCCCCCAAAACATGTTTTGATCTTACCGCGTGAAGAACTCTCAAAGAACGGCCTCTTCCGATCCGAGATGATTCTTCATCCGTCATGGTCGTCGCACCTCCGTAGGGTCATTGCGATGTCGGATCTCTAGTTTGAGATATTTTCATTGAAAGACGGGTGCACAACGATCCGTTTTTCATCACCCCACAAATAACGCGAAGAACGCGAAGAACGCGAAGAACGCGTGAGAGGAAAATGGGAAAGAAAAACCAATCGAACAAATTTGAGGAACGAACCTCCGCCATCGTTCATCATGGTGTTGATCTGCTCCCGTTAATAGGATTAAACGGAGTAGAAATCAACAACAATAATAAACATGGATTAATTCCCCATAATCATCCCAAAAAAATCCCTCCCGCAAGAACGTACGAATCCGCAGATCAACATGTTCGTGGTTGATCCGCGTTCGTCATTTAAAATTCAAGAACAGGGAAAATAGGAATGAAATAACAACCCCTACCTTTAAGAAATGATTTATTGTTGAAGAAAGGGCCACGCGGGCTTCGTCGTCAAGATCCTTCAACTTCGTTGGTGCAGTGATTTCCCATTTCGACCCATTGTCGTTCGTCGCTGAGGGTTTTCTCCAATGCTCCACGGATTCTCCAGAGATTTCTCTCAATCTTCGCCAATGAGAAATATTCAATTATCCAAATAAAAAGGGGAAATGTATTTGACACCCCATTACACTGTGGCATTAATGTGTCAGTGTTTCTATTTATGAGTCATTATGACATGACTTTAATTAATGAAATAGTTTCCCCATCTCTGCGCTGCAGCGGATATTTCCAAAAGAAATAAAATAAACTTTGTGAATTTATTTTATTTTATTTCACTTAAAATTTTCTAAAATTAACTTTCTCCCTCGACCCGCGCCGGTCGAGGTTAGGCTCGTTCTTAGGTAAATTTTTTGTTCTGGATGCAATAGTGCCCTCATATTTTTAATCCAGACATCCATTTAGAAATTGTCACAGCCGCGCACAAGTGCCGACTCACTTAACTAAAAAAAGTTCGAACCACCATTCTGGGCTCACTGGGCCTCGGAATGACGTTTCATTTTTGCACTCGGTCTCGAAATAATCCCATATAATATTTAAAAATAATACGTGGAAAATTAGAGACATTACATTCTCCCCACCTTGGGAATTTACATCACCGAAAATCCAAAACAAAGGCTACTCAAAAAGATGTGGGTACTGGGCACGGATTTGAGACTCCCGCTCCCACGTGATCTCCTGAAGATTCTTGTGCTTCCACCGAATTCCCACCAAGGGAATCGATCGCCCATGAAAGATCCTCTCTTGCTGATCTTCGATCTCCACCAGGTAATCAGCAAAGATCACTCCATCCTCGATGTCCAGCTCCCCCCATTCGATGACGTGCGATGGGTCATGCATGTACCTTCTCAACTGTGACACGTGGAAGACATCATGTACCCGATGCAACTGTGGTGGTAGAGCTAGGTGGTACACCACCTCTCCAACTCTGTACAGTATTTTGAAATGTCTGATGAACCTCAGAGATAACTTGCTACCCCATCCAAATATTTGTAACCCTCGTCGAGGTGAGACCTGAAGAAAGACGTGGTATCCCTCTTCGAACTACAGTGGTCTCTATCGTCTATCAACATAAGACTTCTACCAGCTCTGTGTTGTCTTCATCCACTCCCGGATGATCTTCACCTTCTCATTGGTAGCTCGCACCAACTCTGGACCCATGAGTGCTGACTCTCTGGGGTCGGTCCAGCAAAGCGGTGACCGGAAGGGTCTCCCATAAAAGGCCTCGAACGGTGCCATACCAATGGTGGAGTGGTAGCTATTGTTGTACTCAAACTCCACTAGTGGTAGGTGGTCCTCCCAACTGCAAACAAAGTCCAAGACACAGGCTCGCAACATATCCTCCATAACCTGAATGGTCCTCTCCGTCTGACCATCTATCTGGGGATAAAACATTGTGCTCAAGCGTATCTGAGTCCCAAAAGCCTCCCGCAATCCCTTCCACAACTGGGATGTGAAATGGGAGTCTTGGTCCGAGACTATTATTGAAGGGACTCCATGAAACCTAACTATCTCTTGCATGTAGAGGTGTCCCAAGCTCTCTACTAAACTCTGCTCCCTGATAGCTAGGAAGTGGGCTGAATTGGTGATTCGGTCAACGATCACCCAGATGGAATCATTCCCCTTGTACATCCATGGTAAGAATTTCATGAAGTCCATCAATATTTTATTCCACTTCCACTCTAAAACTTCCAGGGGTGAGATAATACCGCTAGAACCTGGTGCTCAGCCTTCACCTGCTGGCATGTGAGGCATCAGGAAACGAGCTCTGGTGATGCCTTCTTCATGCCTGACAACCAGAACTGTTGTCAGAGATCCCGGTACATCTTTGCCACTCTAGGATGTACCGCCAAAGGGGATGTATAAATCTCCCTTAGGACCTCTTCCCACAATGCAACTGGTATAACAGTGCATCCTCTGAAAATAAGTATGTGCTCCCCACCTTGTGAATATCCATCAGGAGCATGTCCTATGGATAACTGAGCATGTAAGGCCACACAGTCAACATCTCCTAGCTGTTCCTACCTAACTCGTTGTAAGAGTGGAGGGGAGACAACCATTGACTGTGGGTAAGTTGTATCCTCTCTTTCCACGAAGGATAACTGTAACGCAGCTAACTTCTCTATCGCCTCACTCAATAGTTGTGAGATCGACCTTCTGCTAAGAGCATCTTTTACCTTGTTCCCCTTCCCAGGAGTATAGATGATCTCAAAATCATAGTCCTGGAGGAAGTCTAGCCAATTCCTCAGCCTCAGATTCATATCCTTCTGTGAAAAGATGTACTTGAGGCTCTTGTGGTCAGAGTAGACGATTAACTGCTCGCCCATAAGGTAGTGTCACCACATCTTCAATGCAAAGACTACCTCTTCCAACTTGAGATCATTGGTCACATAGTTATGCTCATGTGGCCTAAGCTAGCATGAACCATAAGAAATCACTACCTTCCTCTGCATCAGGACACAGCCAAGCCTGGTCCCTGATGCATCGCAGAAAACTATGTACTCGACACTCTCTTCCGGTAATCTCAAGATCGGGGTGCTCGTCAAACTCTGTCTCAACTGTTCGAAATCCTGCTGGCACTTCTTTGTCCACACGAAGGGTTTCCCCTTCCTGGTTAAGGTTGTCATCGGTGATGATATCTGATAGAAGTTAGGAATGAATCTCTGGTAATATCCTACCAATCCAAGAAAGCTTCGCACCTTTGTCACACTCCGAGGTGTCTCCCATGCTAACACAGCCTCCACCTTGGCTGGGTCTACAGCTACTCTATCTACTGAGATGAAATATACCAGAAAGTGGACCTCATAAATCCAGAACTAGCACTTTGAGAGTTTCCCATAAATCTGGTTCTTCTAAAGTACGTCTAGAACCATCCACAGGTGTCTCTCATACTCCTCATCTGACACCGAGTACACAAGGATGTCGTCGATGAAGACTACTATGAACTGGTCCAAGTATGGCTGGAAGATCCATTTCATTAGTCCCATGAACACTACGGGGGCGTTCGTCATGCCGAAAGGCATCACAAAGTACTCATAGTGACTATAGAGGCATCTAAAATCCGTCTTCGGTATGTCCTCGTCTCGTACTTGTAATTGGTGATAGCCTGATTGAAGGTCAACCTTTGAGAACCATTGTGCCCCTCTCCACTGGTCGAAGAGGTCCTTGATTCTTGGCAGTGGATACTTATTCTTCACCATCACCTAGTTCAGGCACTGGTAATCCACACACAACCTCAGAATCTCATCTGCCTTTTTGGAAAACAAGACTGGGGTCGCCCAGGGTGAAACGTTGGGTCTCACTAAACCCTTACTCTGCAATTCCTCAAACTTCACCCTCAGCTCGTGAAGCTCTGTAGGAGATATCTGATATACTGATGAGGAAATTGGTTCTTTCCTGAGGTGTAATTTGATGCAGAAGTCGATTTCCCGGTGGGGAGGTAACCCTGTAACATCTTCAGAAAAGACGTCCTCATATTCCGCCACTACTGCTGGGAACTGGGAGCTCACAATATCCACTGCTCCAAGGGTAAGTCTAGCCAACTCATGAGATATTGGTTGCACCCTCCTATTCATAATCCCATTCTGCACTGCCTGGGTTTCCCTTTCTCCGAAAAAGGAAAACCTCATTTCATCATGGCGGATACACCGCACTCTTCGCCTAAAATAGTCAATCTGGTCATAGACCGAAGATAACCAATCCATAATAAGAATGTCGTCATAAGGCCTCGATGCTACCACCAAGAGGTTCCAACCGAAACTCTAACCTCCAAGGGTAAGATCACACTGTCTTCAAAGGTGGGTGATCGTCGAGTCTCCCCTCGTAGGTGTATCCAAGCATAAGGATCGAGTCAACGGTTCTACCTGAATCTCGAGGTTTCGTACAAGACATGTGGATATGAAGGAATGACTGGAACCTGTATCTATAAGTATGGAAGCTAAGGTAGAAAACACACAGATCGTACCTCGAATCATCCCTGGAGTCCCTGGGTCATACGCCTCGACCGCATGCAGCCGTCCTCGTCCCTGTCCCCCAGCTCCCTGAGCCTGGTGCGGACCTCCTGGGGGTGGTGGTGGAAGTAAGTCAAAGCGTCTTCCACCACCCGCAGATCTCCCTACTCCTCTCCCACGTCCTCTACCTAGAGGTTCTATCTGCTCCACTCTCTGCCTCTGCCTCAGTGGTCCATCCACCACTTCCCTGTCAGCAGCTCAATGGGTCGGGCAATCTCTAGCAAGATGTCCCCTACCATCGCACGCGTAGCATCGCTTCTCCCTAGGCTGACTAGATCTATGCTGAGAGCCATGGACTATCGATCCTCTGTCATGGGTCCTCCTATGATGTTTCCCATATCCAAATCCTTGCGTCTGACATCATCTCCCTACTGTCGAGGTCTCTGGACCTGCCTGCCTGCTGCTGACTGTCGTCGGCTGTCTCTGCTCTGCCAAGAATCTCTCGATCACCAAGGCCCGCTCGAGCACTCCAGCATAAGTCAAAATTCATAGAGGAATGACACTATCTTGGATGTCCCATCGTATACCTTTCTTGATGGTCCGAGATCTGAAGTACTGATCCCTGACCATATCCATCGAGTATCGAGCGAGGTTGGTGAACCTTGATGAATAGTCTTCTACCGTCATACTACCCTTCTGGAGATGAAGAAGCTCCTGGATGCACACATCTCTTAGCATAATTGGATATAACTCCTTCCTAAAGAGTCGCTCGAACTCCATCCATGAAAGAGTCTCCTCTTCGTGAGTCTATGTGGTCAGACTCCACCATCATCCCGCCGAACCCTAAAGAAGGCTCGCTCCTAGGATCACCATATGGTCTGCTAGTGTCCTCACTAGACGGAAAACTATGGTCACCACCTCAAGCCAGTCCTCATCCACCTGAGGGTCGGGATCGCCTCTAAACCTGAGGGGTCTCAGTCTCTAGAACTCATGGAGCGCGCTAAGCATGCACCCCTCCTCGGTCGGTACTGCAGGTACCACGGGCTTCTCCACTGATGGTGTCATAGCAGGAGCACCACCTGGTGTCAACGCCTGGGGAACTAGTCCCTATATCAAAGCCTCATCACTGATGGGGTCATCCTCATGATCATGATGTTGTATCCTAGCAGGTATGCATCGTGGAGGCATCCTTTAATTAAATAAGATGTACCATGGTCAATGAGTATATCTAGAGAGCTGACACAAAGGATATGGAAAATACAACCCATTCCTACATGATGCATGTACCTTTATTTTATTTCCCCTCAACTAGTGTTTTTGTGAACCGAGTCGAAAAGCAGGTTATCAGAGTCCTGGTGTATGTAAAATTTAGTCGTCGTACCGACATTGGAGTCTCTGGCCTGAAAGCTGAGCTTGAAACACTTAACATTGTTACCCCAAACCCATCTCATAGACTCTTGGTCCTAAGATAGAACTAACCACCTCTGATACCACTCTGTCACGACCCATCCCAGTGGGGTCTGCTCCATGACTCCCTAAGCCCGCCTCCAATAGGCCAGAGGCTGGTGACTAGCACCGAGTGGGCATATTACTAACATGGGAGGCATTTCCTAAGAACCTGTACCACACTCACACATATCCAAGCCCACAAATTTTGAAATGTAAAAAAACACTATGGAACAAAATGCATGAATACAACTAAACTCAACCAATAGAGTACAATGGGAAGTAAAGTACTAAAAGTAAACTGGGCCAGAATACAAGCCCACCAAACAAAGAGTCTGAAAACTACAAAGTCCAACCTGTAAACACAAATAGGTATTGGGACTACTGCTCGTAGCTGAAGGAATGCCTCAGCCTGTAGGGAACTCAGAAAGCTCGGTCCTGTCCTAGTCCTCCCTGGACTCTGTCAAAAGGTTTCTCGTCTGCACAAGACACAACACGTGCGGGCAAAGCTCGTGCAGGGGTGAGTATAACAATACTCAGTAAAGGGCCCCTAAAACCAAAAAATAGTACACGAAGTAAAGTTACAGTCAGCTAGGCACAGTATATGTCTACAAAACATATAGCAAGAGAAACACAAAGCAGATATACTCAAAATCTAGACCCGCGGTCTAGAGACAAGTCGCACAACTGCATACCCCCGCTAGGGATTCAGTTCGAAGATTTCATGAAGCACTCATTCTGGTAGAATACACTCCTTGAGTCTTAAAGCTCTGATGAAGTCTGTTTGAGAAGTACCGTTCATCATGAACCGTCACAAGAGGTATTTATACTCATTACGGGAGACACACTCTTGAGTGGGAAGATTTCAATAGATAGATGCACTCATTACGAGAGACACACTCCTGAGTGGAAAAGATCATGATAGATAGATGAGGATCACTGCCAAGTCCATGGAAGATACCACGACTCATCCAGAATTCACCTGATAGGTAGAGGATCGACACCCAGTGGAGTTGATCACATCGATGCCTGACTCTACCTAGGGTCAAGAATTGATAGATGATATCAATCTGGGCCTCTCAGATGGATTCCTGACTCTATCACAGAAAGTCTTGTTGAATGGATCATACTCCTGTAGAAGGAAACGATACCTGACCTTCATGGGAATGAGAAGAAGGGGCACTAACCCAAACTAAACATGTCCAAGATATGGTGGACAAGAGGACCATGCCATTTTTTTAAAAGTACACGACATGTAGAAAAGTTACACGCTGTGTCGTCTGACCCCAGGTACTTCTCGTGTACAACGACCCATGTCGTAAGGTTGTTCATGTAGAAAAGTGAGTACACGGTGTTTAATACGGTGTACACACTATGTTCGAGTGAATGGGGTTGGTTCTGTGTACGCTGTCCATGTGCCCGTGCACGGTTATCAACTCGTGTACTCCAACCCGTGTAATCGGTGCATGGGGTGGCCCACGTTACTGGCCTCGCTTGGCCGTGTGATGGAGTACACAGTCGTGTACTCCATCCTGTGTTCATGTACCCCCTGGATACACGTCGAGTCCCATGTATCTGCCTCTGTCATGCTGTACACGCCGTGTTTTGAAGCCGTGTAGATCATCATGTGTCCGTGTACTTCCCAAAATACACATTGAGCTTCAGGGGAAGTCCAACATGCCATGTGACCAGGGTCACACACCATGTGATTTCTCTCTGACCCTCGAAACCCTAGCCACCGCCAGTACTAAACGGCGTGTTCTTCGGAAGTACATGTTGTGTATTCTGTAAATTTTCAGAAACGCAGACCTCTATCGTCGCGCCTCTGGTGATGCCACATTCGTCGATTTGGTTGTCTAATCGCCATGGAACACTCGGGTTTTGGTTTCCCCGACACCATGAAGCTAGTTCCGATATTTTTGGACCTCTGATCGGCCCCAAAAACATGTTTTGATCTTCCCACGCGAAGAACGCTTGAAGAACAGCCTCTTCTGATCCAAGCCGATTCGTCATCTGTCATGGTCGTCGCACCTCCTTAGGGTCGTTGCGATATAGGATCTCCGGTTTGGGATCGTTGTGTTGCAAGACGGGTGCGCAACGATCCATTGTTCTTCTCCCTGCCAAGAAGGTGAAGAATGCAAAGAACGTAAAGAACGTGAAGAACGCAAAGAACGCGCAAGAAGAAAAGGGGAAAGGAAAACCAATTGAACAAATTTGAGGAATGAACCACCGCCGTCGTTCATCACGGCGTTGATCTGATCCCGTTAGTAGTCTTAAACTAAGAAGAAATCAATAACAATAATCAACGTAGATTAATTCCCTATAATCATCCCAAAGAAATCCCTCCCGCAAGAACATACGAATCCGCGGATCAACATGTTCATGGTCGATCTGCATTCGTCATTTAAAATTCAAGAACGGGGAAAAGAGGAATGAAATAGAAACCCCTAACTTTAATAAAGGATCGATTGTTGATGAAAGGGTCGCACTGCCATCATCATCGAGATCCTTCAACTTCATTGGTGCAGTGATTTCCCACTTCGACCCGTCGTTGTTCATCACTGAGGGTTTGCTCCAATGCTCTGCGGATTCTCCAGATATTTCTCTCAATCGTCACCAATGAGCAATATTTGATTATCCAAATAAAAAGGGGAAACATATTTGACACCCCATTACATTGTGGCATTAATGTGTCAGCATTGCTGTTTCTGAGTCATTATGACATGACTTTAATTAAAGAAATAGTTACCCCGTCACCGTGCTGCAGTGGATATTTCCAAAAGAAATAAAATAAACTTTGCAAATTTATTTTATTTTATTTCACTTAAAATTTCCGAAAATTAACTTTCTCCCTTTTCCCACGCCGGTCGAGGTTAGGCTCATTCTTAGGTAAAGTCGTCGTTCCGGACGCAACGGTGCCCTCATATTTTTAATCCGGACATCCATTTGGAAACTTCCATAGTTGCGCATAAGTGTCGACTCACTTAACTAAAAAAAGTTCAAACCACCATTCCGAGCTCACTGGGCCTCGAAATGATTTTTCATTTTTATGCCTGATCTCGAAATAATCCAATATAATATTTAAAAATAATACATAGAAAATCTGAGACATTACATTCCCTAGATACCAAATATTGGAAATAAATGTTGAGGGTTTAATAAGAATGATAGGGAATGTTTTACCCTTTTATGCACACATGAAACACACACATACAACCAAAAGAAAGTAAGATAACTATATATAAATGATACAACATTCAAACTAAAAACTCAAAGTATAAAAAGATTAATAATTAAAGTAACAATAGAAATAATAAATCAAAATAACTAAGACTCCAAAATAAAAGAAAGACACAAACACCAAGGTGGAACCACTCCTGACTCCCATAACATGACTAACTCCCAAGCTCCATATCCAACATCAATAATCGCTACATCAAGAATCACCATTAGTAAAATATGAAACTTTTCCCTTTCCTACATCAAGGATAAAAATATCTTTATATGCACTAAATTTCATATACAGGGGGTGAGTATAACAACCCATTAAGAAACCCCCAAGAGACTTTTACCTTATACCACTAAAATAAGAATTAGTTTAGTTCACAATTTTTATAAAATAGTTGTACAAAATATCAAAGAAGTTAAAATAGTTTCACAATTTATATATAAAATATACAAGAATAAAGTCAAGAGTAATTCATAGAAAATATAGTGTTAGTAAACAGTATAAATAGTTATTTTTAAATCACTTTGCATATCCCTTCCATGTTATCACCCACACACACTCATGCATGTTAAATGACATCTCCCTTACTTGTGAGTAGAGATATATCCTCCACCAAGTCATCACACAGTGATAATTTTTGGTCTGAATTGGCCCTATGACCAAGTCCCTCCAGATAAGGTACAATAAACATAAACACACACTAATTATACTATGCCAAGTTCACACATAAAAACCTTTTTTATTTTAGTAAAAATATTTAATCAATTCATCAACCACCTTGTGGGTGTGACTCGAAATCCATGTTTCAAGAACCAACTAGAGAGTGCACAATCCATCAGAGTTTTAGTGTGATATTTTCATTTCAAAGAAGAAATAAATTATTTTTTTAAAAAAAGACTTTTTATTCCATAAGAATTGGAAAGAGGGAAAACCCACCTACCTCAAATATGTTTAACACAAATAAGATTCAAACAATATAATAGATATGGACTCCTTATTTGATTCCTCTAATGAATCATAAGAAGGTTCGATCAAAAATTGTTTGATCCCATGGATTTGGATGTAATGAACCTATTCTAGGGTTTTTTTCAAGAGGGAAAGAGTGTATGTAGATTAGAATGGAAAAATGAATCCCTTTACTTCTGTTTCCATGATACAACACTCAAAAAATCATTAAGAACAAATTTTGGAAGTCAAAGATCACCAAAAATCAACTAGAGTGGGTCAAGGGTTAGGATCCTAAGTTAGGGAAAGAAAAAAAATTAAATAAGTTTCAGGTTTTAAAACTAATTTTTTAATTTAACAATTGACATCACACGATTAGGTCACATGGTTAGGAAAACCTTACACCAACCAGGAAAATCACCACTATCCAAAAATTTAAAAGCCACGCAGTTAGACCACAAAATTTTGGAAAACTATGTGTCGGTCATTCATCTGTCCAGTAACTCCCATATTCACCTCTCATGGTTTCCTAGAGAAGATTCATGGTTTCCCTTAACTATGATCAAACCATGAACCCTTAAAAATTATTTTAAAACATTATAAAATGTCTAGAAACTTCCCAAGACTTAGCCCAAACATTCCATAATGTAAAATAATGAATAAAATAGATAATTACCTCAAACTGGAGGTGTCACATTCTCCTAGGAAATATAGAGATAGTGTTATCTTTGAAGAGTTTTGGACATTGCTTTATCATAAATTTATTTCATTCCCAAGTATCTTTATGAATTTTAACCTATTGTCATAACACTCATACTAAGGAAATATTTATCCCTCACAAGGTTTTTCCCTATTTATCTGGAATCAAAATCGGTTCATGGAAAAAAATTCATCTGGCTCAAGAGTAACATAACCCAGGCTAATTACATTATTAGTATTGGGTTGTTCCTTATTCAGTTGAGAGACATGGAAAACATTATGGACAACATTTAATCTTTGTGGTAAATATAATCAATATGAAATGTTTATAATACATTATAGAACCTCAAATAATACCACATATCAAGGGTCTAATTTTCCTTGATTTCCTAAATGATGATGACCCAATCACAGTGACACTTTCAAAAATACATGGTCATCTGCATCATAAGATAATGGATGATGATGATGATCTATATATGATTTTTGTCTACTCTAGGTCATAACCATCTACTTCCTAATCATCTAACTCTTTTTTATAGTCTCCTATAAAATTCTAGGTCCAATTAGTAAAGTTTCTTCAGTTTTTATCCAATAAAGTATAAATTGAAAAGGACATACATACAATGACTCAAATAGAACCATATGTATTATGGACTGATAAATATTATTATAAAGGAACTCCACTAAAGGTATATGATCTTCTCATGATCCACCAAAGTCTATGACATGAGCTCTGAGAATATCTCACAATGTATGAATCGTATATTATGGATTCCTATTTATCCAAGGATGATATATCATGCTCATGGAAAACTGGGTTCTAAGAGACTATTGCAAAGAGTGCCAAAAATGAGAAGTAAATCAAGGATCTCTATTAGTTACAATAAATTTTGGTACTCTATGAAACTTAACCACTTCTTTAATATACATCTTTGTTAGATCCCCTACCGAGTTAGAGCCTTGAAATAGGAGAAAGTGTGCTGAATTTTTTAATCGGTCCAAAATTAACCAAATAGAATAAGGATTCTAAAGAATCTGTAGTATACCTATGATAAATTTTATGGAAATATGCTCCCATTTACAAAAAGGTATAGTCATAGATTACAACATACCAACTGGATGTTTATGATTAGTCTTTACCTATTGAAAAGTTATACATTTCATGATATAATCCACAATCTTTATTTTCATACTTGATAATCAAAAATGGGATTTCATTTCCTTGTATATTTTCCAATTACATAGGTGAATAGTCAATTTTTTATGGTGATAGTCTAAAAGACTATGTTCTTGGAATGTCTAGGGAACCATAATTCAGTTTTGAAAATTCAATGTCGAATTTTCATCCTTTTCCCAATCCTCCATGGTCTCCCTACCATTTAGGTTTGGCCTAATGGTGATGCAATCAAGATCTAATCATTGATACTCTTTGACTAAATCCATAAAATTAAGAACAAGATTGATCAGAAAAAAACTATATTTTAATTCTGTTCGATGCAGTCTAGATACATGTCAGCAATAATTCTCATCAACTATCATTGATCATGAGCTTCTCTAACCATGAAATTTTAATACTTTTGACTTAAACCATCATCAAATGAATTCCCTTTCATAGTTTATACACTAATTTAAAGTCAAACATCATGAGATACTTTATCCAACATCATTGCCTCAAGTTGAGGCCTCTCTAAGAGAAGATATGTTTCAATATTTTTATGATCATTGAAGACATTGAACTTTTCCCCAAATAGACAAAAGTGTCATGTTTTTAAGGCCTGAACCACTACATATAATTCTAGATCATGCATTGGAAAAAAAATGTATTTGAAATTGTATCAAGTAATATAATACAACATGATCTCTTTACATAAGAACACAACTCAGTCATGATCCAGACACATCATAATTTACCACATATACTTGATTTGATTCTGGTGATACAAGGATGGGTTCCAACTATAAGATAATAACTCCTAGAGGGACTATACTACATCAATGGTAATAGTTCAATTTGGGAACTTGAATCCTCTGTATTACCATTAACTAATAGGTTCCCTAATGCTCATGATGTGGGGAATTATTTTCACATATAAGTCTAATTTTTTAACCATGTGAGAATAAAGAAAAAAATGTTATGGATCAGTATCAAATGGTCCATGGATGGGGGTAGAGTTCAAAATAATTGTACTTTTCATCATCAAGGGACTTGGTTTCTCAGTTGAGATAGCCTACTCATCTCCATATAACTATCAATTAGCTCCCATAGAATAATACTTTCTCCCTTTTGTGGTGTTAGAAAGAAAATAGAGGTGTTTCTAGAGTCATTATGGTTTATTCAATTCTGAGGTTGAGAAATATTTTAATGAGATCATCCTGATTGGACATGGGAGATATGAAACTAGTTTGATCCATCTCCCCTCATTAACTTTTGGGATCTAAAGAAATATTTATTGAGATGTCCACTTTTTCCATAGTTATGAAAATTCTATGGTGGTATAGTACATTCATTCTTCTTATATTCAAGATAGATATGTTGAATTCAACCTAATTCATTACTACAAAATAGTGGATAAGTGACTAATCTGATATACTGATTCTTTGGTTCCCTACTTCCTTAGGAATAGCTCTCCCTTTTTTCTTATTCACTGCACTTTGAAGGATGAAGGTTTCCCCTCAATTAGGATTTACTATAATATCCCTATCTATCACCAATATCATATTCTCTATATTTGTATGATCTGTAATATAGAACATGACTAATTTAGAGTGAATATCAGGTCGTAGACCTGCCTTGAATAATCATGACTTCAACCTTTTTTTGGCCACTACCTATGGTATAAAGATAACTAGGTGTGTGAATTGAGAATCATATTTAGTCACTGACATACTTCCATGTTTCATCTATAATAATTATTCTATCTTAGATAGTTGGAAGGTGTGCAGATAAAACTTTTTATTAAAAAACTTCCCAAACCCCTCCAAAGTAAGATCTCAATCTAGCTTCGCTTAAATAGTTAAGTCCCAACATTGTATCATTGGTTATTCAAGCATGTATGAAGATAGCTTGACCTTCATCTTAGTTGGAGTTTTTGAGAAAGTTGGATATTCTATTCATCCTACCCATCCATACTTCTACTTTCCATGGTCCTAAATCACTCTAAAATGTCAATGGATTATATTTCTAGAATTCCATTGAGTGATTCACACAATTAGGTTCATCAACCTGATATCCCTTATCGGTTGATTATAATTCTTAAAAAATAATCTGAACTAACTGTTGGTTCACCTGTGGTTTTGGTGGAACCACATTCTCTATTGCACCCTGGTTTTCCTTTCTCCTAACTGGTGTAATTTCCATTCTATAACCATATCAACAATTTTAAATTAATTATTTTATTGTTTCATTTTTCAAAGATATTCCAAATATCATATCAAAATAATCAAAATATTAATATCATAATAAATAAATTAAATAATCATGTGATAACGCAGTCCTCGTAGGGGGTCTCTTTACTAATGTATGATACCAAACGCGCATTAGATAAATCCATGATGATGAATGAAAATATTCCCAAAAGTGTTTTGGGACACTTTTTGTACCCCAACCACCATGGAAAATTGAATTTCAACATAAAGAAGTTATCTACATCTTTTTATATTATACATTTCAAGTCCCAACACATCCTATCTCCTTATTACCATCCTGACTAATGGACTGACCCCTTTGATATCATTTGTAATAACTCGGCCCTAACCATTGATTTGTAAAGAGATGAGGTTCCATTGATATTAGGTGGAATTATCTAGACACAAAAGGTTAGTAATAAATGTAGAGGGTTTAATAAGAAATAGGGGGAACATTTTACCCTTTTACACACACACGTGAAAAACATACATACAACCACAAAATAAAAAAATCCAATACAACTATATAAAAATAATTAAAGAGTCCAACTCACAACTCAAAGTATAACAAGATGAATAATTAGAGTAGTAATAGAAATAATAAAGAAAAATAACTAAGACTCCGATATAAAGTAAGACATGGGCACCAAGGTGGCACCACTCTTAACTCCCAAGACATGATTAACTCCCAAGATCCATCTCCAACATCCATGGTAACTACATCAATAAGTACCTCTAGTGAAATATGAAACCTATCCCCTTCCTATATCATGGAAAACAACGTCTTCATATGCACCAATGTTCATATGAATGGGGTGATTATAACAACCTAGTAGGAAAAATCCGAGAGACTTTACCCAAATTCCACTAAAAAAGAATCATATTATTTAAAAGATTGTATAAAAAAGTAAAAAAAATATCAAATCAGTTAAAAACAATTTCATAGTTTATATTTAAAATAGGTAGGAAGAAAGTCAAGAGGAGTTCACATAAAATAAATTTTTCATAGGCAACAAAAATAGTTATTTTTAAATCACTTGGAATATCCCTTTCATGTCCTCACCCACACACACCCATGCATGTTGAATGAAATCTCCCTTTATCACGATCAGAGATCCATCCTCCACCAAGTCTTCATTTAGTGATAACTATTGGCCCAAATTGTCCCTATGACCAATTCCCTCCAAAAAAAATTCCAATACACATGAACACATGCTAACTATAATATTTTGAATTCACACATCAAAAAAATTAATTATTTTAGGAAAAATATTTAATCATTTCATAAACCATCTTGTGGGAATCATCCACAACCCGTGTTTCAAGAACCAACCAACGAGTGCAAAATCCATTAGAGTTTCAGCATGACATTTTAATTTCAAAGTATAAATAAATTATTTTGTAAATCAAAGATCCTTCACATTCCAAATGAAGTGAAAATAGAGAAAAAACACCTACCTCAAATAAATTCGACACGAATAAGCTTCACGTGATCTCACATATATGGACTCTTTCTTTCATTCCTCTAAAGAATCATAAAAAAATTCAATAAAAACTTTTCTGATCTCATATATAAGCATAAAAAACCCAATATAGGGTTTTTTCATAAGGGAATGATCAAATTTAGACTATAAGGTTATATGAATATCCCTTTAATTTTGTTCCCATGATCCAAATATTGAATAATCATCAAGAATAAAGACCATAAGTCAAAAATCACTAAATATTCTAAGAGGGCCAAGGTTTGGTAACCTAAAGGAAAGAAAAATGAGGTTTTTCAAGCAAGTTTTTAGTTTTAAAACTAATTTTCAATTTAATTAATAACATATCATGGCTATATTGTACTTTTATACAAACCGTGATCCAACCGAAAGAGTCATCACTATCCAAAAATTTCTAGGTCATGTGGTTAGGTCACAAGGTTTTTTCAAACCATACACTAACTACTTTTTTACCCAATAACTCAAATATTCACCTCATATGGATTCCTAGAGAAGATTCATAGTTTCCCTTAACCATTCTCAAATTGTACACCCTTAAAAATGCTTCCAAAACATTCTAAAACCATCAATAAAATTCCCAAGATTTAGAAAAATCATTCCAAAACATAAAATATAAAATAAAATATAGAATTTCCTTAAATAGGGGGGTGTCACATATGTACTTCCAATAACCCTTATGTGGATTTAGTGGTTTTGGTCTCACCTTTACATAGGCCAAAATGCACTCTTCCACAACTCAGATATTACCTTGACTTAGCTCTTCAAAATCTGCTCGTACATTTTTATAACCTTAAAATGAAGCCTGTAATTTTACATATATCCCCAATGTTACCTTTAAGAAAGATATAGTGGTTCCCAATGACCTTTTTATAGATCTGGGTTTGAGAGATCTATCCTTTCGTATCATACATTTAATTTCCCAATACCCTTACATAGGTCTTGTACATACCCTTATGTATGAATTCCATAATGACTAGTGGATCAACCATTAAGACCTACAGATGACCATTTGATTGAATATGCTACTCCACAGTCATTGGACTAACCACACTAAATCATGGATACTAGATCAATCATCGATTCATAGTCACTTGATCCATAGTTCCTTTTCATTTGGACCCTTACACACATGGTTACTGAAATGACTATGGATGTACAATCACTAGATAAATCAAGACTGTGTGGTAATTGGATAAACCATGAGACTTCATTCGATCTCCTCCGCACATGGTCATTGGATCAATTGTGATCCTATGTATGGTCACTAGATCAACCATGGAAAAAGTCTTGAGTTTCCTTTACATAATCCACTTTTATAACTTTATGCAGGTTCAGCCCCTATGTAGTTACCTTTATATAACCTTCCATAATCATCATGTTTATCTATATATAGCCTAAAAAACTTATTCATCCATAGCCATTCTAGAATTCTATAAAGTTTTAAGACCTCGTATTCTATTCAAGTACCTTCCTCTTATAATTTTTTTAGTTGATTCATTTAATTTTCATAGTTAAGCATCATTCCTGGTCTAAAGAATATATTAATAGGTGATTGAGGGCTTAGAGGGGCTGTTTTGGATAAGTCTATAAGTTTTATGCATTAGATGAGCTACTATGGTGCCACCAGAAATCTGGTTGAAGGGAAAGTAGCCTAGTATTACTATAGAAAGACCACCGACTAGATAGTGATACCCAATGTCCAGTCCTTTTCATTCTAGAATAATGATATTTCTATAGGAATTCCACCGTCTTACTGGTGGAGACCCACCTGTCGGCCGGTGTAGTTCCTAGGGGTGTAGATGCTCTACCTAGAACCATCGTCTAGCTGGTGGCACTAATCTGGGTTGGGTAAGTAAGGACTTGAATCATATTTTCTCACCTTAGAACCCCTGGTTAAGTTTCTTAATCCTCCCTTTCAACCCTAATTTTGGATTAATGATATTAAAGGGTTAACTAGGGCTTCCTTGAATTATCCTATGTCTTTATTTGATCCATTGACTCGTTGATCAATCCAGACATACATATTTGGGAATTTTGGTGTTGTGTGTGGATCTAGATGTTTCATTCTTGGATTATTCTTCTCCTATATTGAGGTCGGTGGTCTAAAGAATATACATATTGTCTACTTTTGGCTTCTAGTTTTTATAACATGTGTGACTATGTCGGCATGCCATGCATGTGGCCTCGCCTAATTAGAATCCACTAAAATTGCTTAAATCCTCTTACCTATACCTCCCATGAATCCCATTGGGTTCAATAGTGATTAAAACCCTAGAATTTAGATTACTCAAGAGGTGTGTATATCTTTAACCCTAGGTTGGTACCTATAATATATGAACCGAGATCCTTATAATGATATTGGGAATTTATTTTATCTGGATGGTTCAAATTATGAATTGGAAATCAACATGGGTCAATTGTCCTGTAATTGAATAATTAGTATGAATTCTATAATATACATATAGATTTATAATTAGTATATTTGCATGTTCACGTGTAAATTGGGAATTAGCATGTTCAGAAATATTTTCATGTAACTATAATTGGAATTATAATTGGTAATTGTCATGAATTAACCAAAATTGATTATAGTTAACATGTTTGTCATGTTTTACCACATTAATATATATTATCTCTTTGTTTATTATTAATCTATTAGAATTTGGATTTGGCCTCAGGCATTAAATTATTTACTGAACATGTAATTGGTCATGGCATGGGAATTTTCTTTGGTCTGTGGTGAACTGAATATGTAAATAATCCCTGGCATGGGAATTTTGCATGTGTTCAATTTGAATTAAATATTTAATTAAAATATGGAATGGGAATCAGCATTGGGTCTTTTGTGAATTATGTTATCATGTTTGTATATTATGGATAGTAGTACTAGGTCCATTTATGGGTATGGACTGAGACATATTTCACCGTGTCTTAGCTGGTATGGTTGACCCTAAGTGTCAACTTAGAGCTTGAGGGTCGGTGAGATTATTAAGACATTTTACATTTGATATGTAATTAATACCTTTGTTTATAGTACTATTATAAGAACTATTACTCAGACTATATTTATTTATACATAGTTGGTGGTGGCCTACTAAGTTTTACTCACACATTTTTTGGGTCGTCATCTGTTACCTAGCCAGACTTCATGGATATAGGTCTATATAAGGGAAAGGGGTCTTGTTATTGATTTTTTTATTTTATATCTAGGGCTGGATCTTAGAGATGAGACTAGGTATGGGGTTTAGGATCGTTTTTGGTAGTCTTTATTTTGGAGTCTTTCTTTCATTTGGTTGCTTGTATGACATTTACTACAACATTTAGTATGACATTGCATGGATTGATTATATTGGATTGGATTTTATTTTACCTATTTATATGCTAGAGTTGATTTATATTTATTTTTATCATGATTCTATTGTTATTGTAATTTATTACCATAGTTTATAGTCTCCTTACTATATTTATTAGGATTTTTATATTAGTCAGCAGTCTCTGGCATACGGGGAGGCACACTTGAGGTCTTATGTAAACCTATCTCAATCGCATGAGAGATAACCAGGACAGGGACATTATAAAGTGGTATTAAAGGAGGTCTTTTATTTTTATTTACTATTTAGGCAAGGTAGACAAGAGAATGGGATATGTCATAGCTTAAAAATGATCTCATGAATGAGAGTAGTTAAATCTTGAGTGGTAGAAAACCCAAGTTTCTAGGGATGATATTGTTATTCTTGAGGTTCTCTTATTATAGTTATGATGTTATTTCACCTTGGATGACACACTTTTTGTGTGATGTCATTTATTTGTGAAATTTTACCTATGGGTTGGTATAATATGAGGTATGTACACTTGCATCATAGTAGGCATGTAGGAAATCATGTTTTCATGCATTTCCCATGTTAGGGATTAATTTATTGAATATGAATCTGCATGCTTAAATTTTACTTAAATTGCACGAAATGTTTAATAAAAGTAATAAATTAATCTTTTATAACATGTTAATTCATTTGTTAAGATAAGAAATTAAGTAACCTTTTTTATATGGTTATCAATTATCTTCTTATCCTTATGATCTTTATCATGTTATGAACTCTGTGATTTGAGAAGAGTGTTGAACCTTGGAGATAAATGCCTCCACATTGTCTTCTGTTTGAACATTGGGAGAGTTTAAATGAGTACGCACTTCATGCAGTAGAGCCAAAACTTCCTATGTCTCTGAGGAATCTGATGGATGATCAGCTCTATGATAGTTTCCTATGGGTCATAAAATACATGGAGAGGGATACTAATCATATATTCCCTTATATGTATGATTTGATAAGGTAGTTATAGCTGTAGAACCCACCTATGTTCATTGGGGAGGGAGGACCTTCAGTGGATGAGTTCTGGATCGAATCAATCTAGATGATTTTTAGTAACCTAGAGACACCCATGTATAGAAGGGTGAATCTTTATACTTATATGCTATGGGGACCAACTAATTTCCAGTGGTAAATTGTATTACAGGATGGAAAACATGAGGAGATGTCCTAGAAAGGCTTTGAGGAGAATTTCATGAGTCACTTTTACCCATAGATGTTGAGGGGCGGCAGAGCTCGGGTGTTTATACACCTGATGCAAGGGATCATGTCCATGATGAACTATATTGGCCACTCTACAAACCTACATCATTATTATTTATTTTTGGAAGGAGATGAGATAGCTAGGGTGAAGCACTTACGTGATGGTATTTGAATTGAAATCAAGTTGCAAATAAAAATCTTCCACCTGAACATCTTCTATGATATGGTGAATCAGACTCTCATCACTAAAGGGAACCTGAAGGTGGTCCCTAGTAGTGATAAGACAGTTCCATTATGATGATTGATAGGTTCCTCTTTAGGAAATAAAAATAATTTCTTTGAGAACTTCTATCAAGTAACTGGATGTTAGAGCAATCAGAGGAGTATACTGTCATCTCAGGACTATGAATAGGTACAATGTTATCAGTGTGGTGAGGATGTCCATAATAATTTTTAGTGTCCTTTCCCTATAGTGGAGTAATGATCATGTGGTAAGATGGTCCACCTATAGAATTTGTGTATAATTTCTCAGTAATCTGGTAGTGTAAAATGATAGTAGTGGACACTAGAGTCTAGAAGGGACTTAGTTACCCCTCAGCAGACAGACAGTTGGAGTTCCACCAGTCGCTTGGGTTGGGGTATGGGGCCTGTTACCCTAATGCAGTAGTAGTAGTATGAGTATAAAGGATCACCTCAAGGGATTCAAACTAAATCCTAGGGTAGAGGGGTAAGTCAGTTGTACGCTATGGAGTCTACTCCTACTAGTCTGGATGTTGGCCCTTCTACTATTAGAGGTACAATTCTTATGAAATATACTCTTGATTGTGTTTTGTTTGATACAGAAGAATTTCATTCCTTTTTATCTACTCAATTCATCAATAATGTGGGTTTGTATAAGGAAAATTTCTATGGGGTTATGATCATCAATACATCCTTAGGAATGAAATAATAGGGCATCATACATTTTAAGGAGTGTTCTCTTGAAATTGGTGGCTACCATTTTCTTTGGGAGATATTTTTTTGGAATTAGATGGTTTTTATTTGATTTTTGGTATGGATTGGCTAGTTCTATACTAGTATCATATCGAATATTATTGGAGGAGAGTAAACTTTCAATATTTAGAAGGGGAAAACTATGTCTATCAAGGTGAATGTGATCTTCATATTAGTTGTGTGGGACCAATTTAGCACAAATTTGATTGTCTCATTGCCTTAGTGGCAAGATTTATTAAAGAATATAGTGATTCATAGCAGAGTAACTTTCCTTCAGTGGTGGAATGCTTTCATGATATCTTTCCTGAAGAGTTATTTGGCTTACCACCCAAGTTGGATATCGATTTCACTATTGATTTGGTGTCAGGAGCTAAAACTATTTTCATCCCTCCCTATAGGATGAAAATAGTTGATCTTAGGGAGTTGAAAGCACAATTAGAGTATTTGGAATCTAATAGATTCATATGACCTAGTACATCACTATGGGCTTTCTCCAAGAAGGCATATGGGACCTTTCATTTATGCATAGATAACTAGAGGTTGAACCTGGTGACAGTTAAGAACTGAAATCCCATTTCATGAATTGACAATTACTTTGATTATCTGAGAGGTTCCTGGATATTCTCTAAGTTTTACTTGAGTTTAGGGAACCCTATATGATATATCTTGGACTACTTTCAGGAGCAGTTATGGCTTGTATGAGTTCATGTTAATAGTTTTTGGTCTGATAAATGCATCAGTGATATTATTGGCCTTGATGAATCAAATATTCCATCCATATCTAGATTAGTTTTCAGTGGTTTTCATCGATGAAATCTTAGTTTACTCAAAGTATAGGTATGATCATGCCCAACATCTTGAAATTATCCTGAGTATGCTAAGAGAGAATCGGCTATATGTCAAGCTATCTAAATTTTATTTTTGGATTGATTAAGTAAACTTCTTAGTTCATGTTATCTTAGAGACCAAAGTTTCATTGGACCCAAAGAAAGTGGTTGTTGTGGTATTTTGGGAACAACCCAATAAGATCTTTGAAATTAGAATCTTTTTGGGTTTGGAAGGCTATTATTGGTGATTCATTCATAACTTCTCCCATCTAAAAGTGATAATGTATGGTTTTTTCAAGAAAGGGATGAGGTTTGATCGGTAATATTCTCACAAGGATTATTTCTGATAATTTAAGAGAAAGTTAAACACAACACGGATCCTAGCCTTTCCTAATCTGAATAAAAAGTTTACCATGTTTTGTGATGCATCATGAGTTGGTCTTGGAGTATTTTTTATGTAAGGGGTCAAGTGGTTACTTATAGATCCAGAAATTTAAGGCCACATGAGTGGAATTATCCCACTCATGACTTGGAGTTAGTTGTGGTGATACAAACTCTTTATCTATTGGGTGAGAGATTTGTGGTGTACATGGATCACAAGATTTTGAAGTACATCTTTTCACAAAGAGACCTAAACCTTCGATAGAGGAGGTGGGTCAAGTATCTATAGTCTTTTGAATTCAAGTCGGTATATACTTTAGGAAAGTTTAATGTCATTATAGATTCCTTGAGTAAGAATACGTGGTCATAGGAAGTGTGGGAATCTTGTGATGAGTGGCGGCTGATGGAACTTTTTTTTAGATATACATCTGGATGTTCATGATTCTTAGGGGTGAGAAACTCTAACGTCGACCTCTTTTGTTCCTTAACTTCTAAATTAGATAAAGGGGATGTATTTGTCTGATCTATAGAGTTTATCACTGAGGGAAAACATATATGTTGTGGAGCCACCATCGAGTTGGTTATTTGAAAATGATGAAATTAATCATGTCCATGGATATATATGAGTTCTGACGAGCATGTGTGAGGAGATGATAAGGGGATTATATCCTTTAAAATGGGCGGTACATCCTGGTTTGAAAATGATATATCATAACCTTCATAGTTGTTATTGATTTACAAGGATAAATAATGATATAAAAGGCTTCACGGAATGATTCTACACCTATCAGGAGGTGAAGTCTGATCATCAGCAGCTTGTTGGGTTGTTACAACCACTACCTATTCCAAAATGGAAGTGGGAAGATATCTACATGGACTTCGTGATAGGTTTTGTAAGATCCCAATCTTTTGATGAGGTATTTTTTCATTTAAACTTCGGTTTAATTCCTTTGGCAATGGTTAATGGAATGCCTCCTAGGATTAGGGAAGGTCTTGGGATTGTCTTGAGGGTTTGGGACATGAAAAAGGGGGGAAATGTGCCATGTTTGGCATGGTTCATGGTTGGATCATGGTTAGTACTAACCATGCTCTATGACCATGCGACATAGAGAAAAGGGGGATCATAGTTTGTAAACCATGCAAGGGGTGGCCTAGAAACCATAAAATGCTGAGCAGATCCATTCACACGACTTTCACATGGTTTCTCAAACCTTGTGTGTACCTCAGTAAACCATGCATATCAGTTTCCCTATGGATAAAGGAGACCACATGATTTGGAAAACTGTGTGTCCAAACCATGTTCCATATTAAAAGTGTAAAATTCACATTTTTTCCTCCCAAAAATTATATGATTTCCCCCAACTTTCACCCTCATTTATCCTATAGTATCCTAGGGTGTGAACCTCCTTCTCCAAACTCTTCCAAGGATCATTCTTCTTAAATTATAGGGTTTTTTAGGTTCCATTTATTACAATTCAAATCCCTAGGTAAGTCTAAGACTCTATTTATTTATATTTGTTGGAAGAATCACTATTTGGTTGTTTCTCTTCTTCTAAGTCTCATGAGAACTAATTCCAAGTAGATCTTTACTTTGTGATTTTGATCATTATAGCTTGAATCAAGGGATGAGTTTGGATGAGTGGTTGTCAACAAGCATTAGGTAGGTTTCCTATAATATTTCTCCCATATTCTTGATGTTTTTATTATGTATGTGGTTACGTTATTTCATTGTCATACTGTTTGTTTTTTTCATTGACTAAGAAAAGTAATTTGGATTTTAAATTAATGTGTGAGGTCCTTCACAAACCCCATCGGGTCCATTGACTGGGCCTATAGTCTCCCATGGGGTGTTCCACTCCCTTAAAAATGGTGAGATGGGTTATTAAATGACGAATTAGAGGGTTTATGAGATTAAACTGTTTATACTTGTGTTTGGAATGTTAGCATGGTATAAGGTTTGTTTGGATTAACTTGGGAAAGTTAATTGGGTTAGGAGATGAATATGTTTAGAAGTGATAAATGGTTAAAGGGGAAATGTTCATGTGGTTAAATTGATTTAAAGATTGTTTAATGGTTGTGGTTATGAATAAATGGTGAAATGGACTATTCATGGAATTAAGTTAAAGGTATCGAATATAATAAACCATGGAAATATTGATAAATGAAAATGGTGAATACTTATTGTTTAAAAATATAAAAAAGGTCAAGTGTTAGATCTTGGAAATTGGTAGTTAATTAAATGATTGAGGGTTTTGGACATGGTGTTACACATTAGTAATTGGAGTGGGTGGACATGGCAATCTATGCTCCTTGGTTTAGGATGTTGGACATGGTGTTCCACATCATTGATGGGGATTTTTGGACATGGAGTTATATATAAACGGTTGAAATAATTGACTTATATTCCTTGTATAAATTATGTGAATCATGTGATATATGGTTTAGATTACTGATGTGATCCAAAGAAGGTTTGATTGGCTCAGGTTTCACTTGGAACCCGAGGGACAATGTAGTAAATTGACAACTAGTAAATTGTGAAACATGTTTACATTTATTACTTTGTTAATTATTCATTTGTTCTCCTGGATACACTATTATTAGATCGGATATTGCTTTATAAACCATTGGTGGTGGATGACTGAGTTGTATTCACACCTTGCTCAAGCCACCATGGGTACTCGAGTAGACTTTATGGTTGCAGGTTAGGATGATTGTAAAGGCCCAATGCTAGAAGGTTGAGTTAGGATCTGCGATGATGCATGGATGAGGGGACCAGACTTGATTTTGGGACCCAATTTAATGGATTTACAGTGTGTCCTTATTTTTTGTTTCCTTTAACATATGGAATCACTATGACATGACATGTTTACTGAATTATTTTGTGGTCATTTATCAATTTTTGGGTATCTTTATATGAGATTCATAGTGATTTTTGGTTGTTGATATTTATTACTTTGTTTATTGTTTATTTTAATTTTGGTTATTTTCTTACTTTGGTAAAGAGGGTGTAGTCTCCCCACATACCTTATTAGACCCTCATTGATATTCATAAGCATATTGAATATGGGGAGATGTGCTTGAGGAAATCTGGCGAACCAACTCTGGACACTGGTTTAGGGTATCCTAGTTGGGTTGTTACAAAGTGGTATCATAGGGGTTTATTTTATATTGCTTTACTATTTGGGAAAGGTATATAGGATACTAGGATGTGTAGGGACTTGGTAATGTGGTCATGTATGAGATTAGCTAACCCATGTGTGGGGGGGGGTCCAAGTTCCCAGGGTGGGATTTTTTTTTTTTATGTTCACGTGTTATAGTTGGATGGTATTTCACCTTGAGTGATACTCTTATCATGTGATATTATTATTTTCAGAAATTTTACTCGTAATGAGAATTTATATGCATGCATCATTTTTTAAACTCAGGGATTTATGTTACATGCATCTTATTAGGAACAAGCGGGAAGGCATGTCATGGTTGGTATGTGGGAAATAAAATGATTTTCTATTTCTTTCATGGTTTTAAGAAAAATGGTGCCTAATAAAGATGTTACAATTATTTTAAAATTTTGAATATGTCAATTTAAATGGTTAAAATTGTTTCTAATGTAGTATTATAATTTTGGAGAGTTCATTTTACCCTAATATGGATAATGACCATGTATGGGGATGGTTGGGTGTAGTGGTAGTGTTGTGGTTGCACCCATTGGGATAGTGTATGTGGGGTGACATGTTTATGGCTAGTTGTGAACCCTATTTTTCATAATTGTGTGCTTGTATGTTATATTCCATAAAACATGTTTTTGGAATTATAGAGGGATACCATCATGATGGTGTTTACTAGTAGGGGGAAGGGCAGGCATTGTTTAGAATGCACCTTTGGTAAGGGACAAGAACATTTATTGGTTCTGGGTGTTAGGGAACAATAGCGGTTTTATGAGAATTTTGCATGATTTATGTAGTTCATATAAAGAGACTCATAGTGGGTTGTGTCAGGTATGTTTGAATTGAAAATGGAGTTCTAGTTATATAACCCTCAGAATATTATTGGAGAGGATAGATCTAAGGTGGTTGAGTTCTGGATTGAATCTATCAAAATGATTTTGGATTACTTGGAAGCTCCTATGAAGAAGAGGGTCGAGTTAGCATCTTATATGTTATAAGTACCAAGGAATATTTGGTAGGATATTTAGTCTTAGGATAAAAATTTGGAGGGAATGGTATGTAATTAATTCTAGGAGAAGTTCCATGAACACTTTTACTTAGAGACCCTGAGGCAAGAGAGATTTTCAAAGTTTATGCGGTTGACCTAGGGAACTATGTCAATTATGGATTATGTTGGCTACTTCAATGAATTGCATAGTTTCATTATGATTTTGAAATCATTTATAGTAGCTACAAAAAAATGTTTTCACGATGGGATTAGATGTGAGATAAAGTCCTAGGTGAATATCTTTCATTTGAAGAAGTTTAATGAGGTGGTGAATTATGCTCAAATTTCTAAGGGAAACCTAAAGGGGGATTCTAGTGGTGGGTAGATATTTTTAGTTGGGTGATCTAATGGCATGAATTATGATAGTAAAAAAGCACCATTATGATAACTTTCACTAAGGTGGTGGAAAAAAGAGTAACTAGGGGAGAGAATCATCCTCTCATGGTAGTGATCAAGTGTTCTAATATCAGTGTGGAAAGTCTGGCCACATGTGTGGTCAATGTATTCGACTACCAGTAGAATTCCAAGCTTGAGGCAATATGAGACAAGTATAGAGTTTCTGTATGAACCCTCAGTGGATGGGAAGTTATGGATGACCTAGGCTGATACAGATCACTGAATGGGGATCTTCTACCCCATATCAGTCGGGCAGTTGGAGTTCCACTGGTTGTACCGGTCGAGGTAGAAAATGTGGTACTTTAGTACAAGAGAGACCATATCAACAGGGTAGTGCAATGAATTGTACTTTGATAGGATCCTGGGGTAGAGGGATAGTTCATCTACATGAAGTTCAACCTACACTTGTTGGTAGTGATGCTTGGTCATCAGCTATTTGAGGTATGATTATTATAGATTCTATACTTTTTAGTGATTTATTTTGACACATGGTCATACCATTCTTTTATATCTTCTCAACTTGCGAATGGTTTTAGTCTAGTAGCAGAGTTCTTGTGTGGGATCATGTTAATAAACACATCATTAGGGGAGTGATCAGAGGGCATCTATCTTTGCAAGGGGTGTGCCCTCGAGGTTGGTGAGTACCATTTCTTTTGGGATTTGTATGTGCTTGAGATTTCAGGTTTAGACCTAATATTGGGTATAGACTAGTTGGTTCTGTATCAATCTTGCATTTATTATTACCATGGGAGGGTGAACTTCATGTCTATTGAGGGTGAAACTTATGTTCATCAAGAGTGGGATATCAATACAGGCCATACAGGGGCAGTCTTTCAATAGTTGGGTGAGATCATAGCCCAAGTTGTGAGTCTAATTCTTGATGATGAGGGAGTGGATCATGATGTCTTTTCTCCATTGGTGGATCAGTTTAAGGATGTTTTTCTTATGGATTTCCCAGTGATACCACTTGAGATAGAGGTTGATTTCACGATTGAGATGATTCTATATAGGGACCTGAGACCCACACTTCTGGGTCTAAAACAAAAATACTATATATTTTTCAAAAAAATAAAAACTAAAAAATATAAAGTCTTTTACAAAAATGAGAATATTTTTCCAGTCTACGTTTTGGAGGAAAATTACAAAATATAATAAAATATCAGAGTTTAAGTAATTAATTAATAAATAGCTATTTCGACTTTACTCACGCTAACTCCTTAATGAAGCTAAACTTCTTTTGAACTTCTAATGAGCCTGTGAAAAACATTTTAAAATGTAGGGTGAGCATAAAATTTCCTAGTAAGGGTTTTTAAAAATATATAATCTTAGAAAATACTTTACAAAAACCTTTGAAACTATATTTTCTTTGAAAAAATTATTTTGAAAACATTTTTCTTTTATATAAAAACATTTGATATAATAAATAATTTTTTTTCTAAAACATAGGGTTTTCAAAATATAACTTGGAAAATAATTTTCAAAAACCTTTGAAAATATATATGATTTTAAAAATATTATTTTGAAAACATTTTTATTTTATATCAACGCATTTGATATTATAAATAATTTTTTTCTAAAATATAGGGTTTTTAAAATATAACTTGAAAATTACTTTTCATAAACCTTGGAAAATATATATGATTTTGAAAACATTATTTTGAAAACAAATTCTTTTATATCAAAATATTTGTCATGATAAATAATTTTTTTCTAAAATACATTGTTTTCAAAATATAAATTGGAAAAAAAATCATAAACCTTTCAAAATTCATATGATTTTGAAAAAAAATTAATTTTCCAAATTTAATAACCTTTAAAAATATTTGGAAATAATTTTCTTAATAAAAAATCCATTGATTTTTTAGAAAATATTTTTGAAATATCAAAAAACAAAATCATGTGGTCACTTGAAACATTAAAGGCTATTGAGATCCTCCCCATCTTTAAGGGTTGGGTTCACTCCCCATATCCCTATCATGTTTACAAAGTCTAAGTGTCGAATTCTATATAACATTTTGATCTTATACTTTTTTTTATTTTTAACTGGAGTTTTTAGATTTTCAAAAAATTACAATGCATTATTATATATATATAGTTACATATATATATATACATATTTATATATATATACATATTTCCATAGGAAATCATTCGCTGAATTTGGAGCAACCAAATCTTATGACAAATAAACTTTGTATGCCTGCATGGAATGTTAATGATGGAAATAGAGAATTTCTATATCTACAAACATGATTAACATCCTTATATTTAGAATAAAATTTCAATTATAAAATAAATAAAAATAATTTTATTGAAATAGAACATAAAATGAAAAAAATCATCATTTAAAATCCATCCTTGAATAAAGAAATAAGATGCCCATTTTTAAAGAACTCGCTTAATTTAAAATTTAGGGTTTGGAAATATTTTATATATATATATAATAAAGGTATGGAGGTATAAATCCTTCACATAAAATAATAGTAACTTTAGTTAGTATTCCTTACATAAAATAATTCTTTGAAACTATTTATTCTTCATAAAAAAATCAAAAACTTTTCTTATAAACATAAATAATTTTTTAAAGGAATAAATGGTTCTTCTTACATAACTATAAGTTTGAAAAAAATGATTTTGAATACATACAACCCTTACATAAATAAGGGTTTTTTAAAATAATAGCTTTTAAATAAAGTGATTTACCCTTATTAAAATGGGTTTTAAAAGAAAACAAACATTATTTATAATTTTTGAAAATAAAATAAATATATATATAATATTTTTGAAAAATTATAAATATCCTAACTAATTACTAGAAAACAAAAATGAGGGGTAGTTCCTTCTAACTGTTTGAATGTTAGAAGAAGGTGGGGGAGAGGGAGAGGAAGAGCTTCATCTTAGGCCATGGTTTTTCCAATGATCGAGGGGTGCTTTCACTATACATATACATTTGTGGGGGGGGGGTTCGGATGATCATCTTGAGGAGAAATCTGGGAAATTCATTGAAAGAAAAATAGTGTACCTATAATTTATAACCTAGAGGTTTCAAGGTGCTACATTTTAATCAAGTATTATAATGGATGTGTATATATATATACACACATGTTTATATCTTTCCTTCACAACCACTATAACCCGAAAAAAATAAAACATTGGTTTTAAAGAAAAATATTTTATCTTACCCGTTGATTCAGCCTCACCAAGATTCTATGGGAAGGCTTGGATCACCATTGGTGATTGAGGTTTGGTGTAGGTAGATTAGACCAAAGACCTATAGATTCATCACCAAATAAATCAACAGAAGGAGGTAGGGTATTGTATGTAGGTCGATGATACTGGTGATTCCTTACATTGGAAGGAGATAAAGATGTCATTAATCAAAGAATACTACAGCAACTTAGGTCTGGTGTACTGAAGAATATGAGTGAATAGTGGGAAGTTTATAAATAAGACAAAGCATAAAAATATCGGATGGCTTCGATGAATTCAATCAGATGGTCACGATCTAAATGGCACTTTTTAAAATGCATGAACAATAACTGCTTAGCACGATCCCACATCAGATTATTCTTTAGGTGAGCATTGTTCTATCAATTAACTGATCTTCATTGATGGGAAGAAGTGATTAATGGGATATTCTCTCAAATACACACACACATACAGGTTGTGGTCCACCAAACCCATGCATGCTCACAGGTCTACACATGACCCTATGGGCACTTAGCCTAAGCTATGCCACTCTGCCTCCATGCGAGGTGACCGGCCTTCCCCTATCGCCACTCAAACTAGACAGGGTCAACCTCTCTATATGGTTGACCCAATTTGGTCCCACATGTGTGTTAAGGGTTCCCTTGGTTGACTAGTGGTGGGATAATTTGTTTTCTTCTAAGTTTTTAAAAAATAAACTATTAGGTAAAAAAATTATTTTCTTTTATAATCTTATCTCTATATTTTTGTAAATTAAATTTTAACTAGATCTTATAATTTTAGATTAATTCTCATGTCACTTATTTTATTTATAAACCTTAAAACTAAATTCATCACTTTCTAACTCCTTTAAAAAAAGTATATAATTGTGTGTGTGTGTGTGTGTGTGTCTGTGTGTGTGAATCTTAATATTTCATATCTCGTTATAATTATTATATAATTATCTATTTTATATTGGTACCATAATGTTAATTTCCAAATAATATTTCATGTATCACTATCATATTTTATTTTCATCAATTAATATATTTATTTTAGATTAACATCTTAACCTTCATTATGTCTATATTATTCTATTATTTTTTTAATTTTAAACATATATTATTTTTTATCATTATACATATACATATATATATACACACATGTTCATAATACTTCTATAATCATTTATTTCAATTCATGTACCATAAGGCTTATATTTTGAAAACCACACTACTATTGTTTCACTTTAATTCGATAAAGTTATATGGACCATTACTTAATATTTTATATTTCTAAAATTGTATTATATATTTATAAGTTATGTTAACTATCATTTCACCATCCAAATTTATAATTATAATTAAATATATTTATTTCTAAAATAATTTCAAATATAGATAAGGTAGTTATATACATAATATTAATAATTTGATTTGATTTATTCTATAATTTATAAAGAAAATATAGAAATTAAATAATAAATCTATAATAAAATCTTATTTTGTTACATTGTACCCCCCTTAAAATTAATTTCATTCAAAGAATTATTTTTTCGTGCTTAATGAAATTCTAAATTTTCCATTTTCAGAATTAGGAAAACTATAATCGCTGGAATCCGATATTTTTAAGAGTCACTTAAAATTTAAATACATATATCCTCAAAATAAAATTTATCTATATTAAATTATTCTTTAAATAAAAATTCCTAATATCCAAATTTTTCTAAATCAATCCTCTGATACCAAGTGTAGCGACCCATGACCCACACTTCCGGATTCGATATAAAAGTGATGTATATTTTTTAGAAATAAAAAATGAAAACTAGAAAATATAGAATTCTTTACAAAAATGAGGATATTTTCCAGTATTGGTTTTTGAGGAAAAAGAAAAACTATTAAAAAATATCGTAGTTTAAGTAATTAATAAATAAACAGATATTTTGACTTCACTCGCGCTAGTTCTTTAACGAAGCTAAACTCTTTTTGAACTTTTAATGAGTCTATGAAAAACAATTTAAAACATTGGGTAAGCATAAAATTTTCTAGTAAAGAGTTTTAAAAATATATAATCTTAAATAATACTTTTCAAAAACATTTTAAAATACATTTTCTTTGAAAAAAAAAATATTTTATATCAAAACATTTGATATAAAAAATATTTTTTTCCTAAAATATAGGGTTTTTAAAATATAAATTGGAAAATAGTTTTCAAAAACCTTTGAAAATACATTTGATTTTGAAAACATTTTTTTGAAAACATTTTTTTGTTATATCAAAACATTTGATATAATAAATAATTTTTTTCTAAAATATAGGGTTTTCAAAGTATAACTTGGAAAATACTTTTCATAAACCTTTGAAAATACATATGATTTTGAAAATGTTATTTTGAAAACATTTTTATTTTATATAAAAACATTTTATATAATATAGTTTTTTTTAAAATATATCATTTTTAAAATATAACTTGGAAAATTCTTTTCATAAACCTTTTAAAATAAATATGATTCTGAAAATATATATATATATAATAACCTTTGAAAATACTTGGAAATATTTTTCTTAATAAAATAATCCAGTGATCTTTCATAAAATATTATTCAAGATCAAAAAATAAAACCATGTGACAAGCTGTAACATTGAATTCTACCAAGGGCCTACTCATCTTAGAGTGTTGGGTTCACTCCATAGATCCCTATCATTCTTACAAAGTCAAAGTGTCAAATTTTTTAAAACATTTGAGCTTGCACTTTTTTTATTGTTCAATGGAATTTTTAGATTTTAAAAAGATGACAATGCATTATTATAATATGTATAGTTACATATATATATATATATACATATTTCCATGGGAAATCATTCTCTGAATTTGGATCAACCAAATCTTATGTCAAATAAACTTTTTATGTCTGCATGGAATGTTAATTAAGTCAATAGAGCAAGAACATATCTACAAACATGATTAAAATCCTTATATTTAAAATGACATTTCAATTATAAAATCCATAAAAAATATTTTATTAAAATAGAACATAAAATGATAAACTTCATCATTTAAAATTTATCCTTGAATAAATAAATAAGATTCCCATTTTGTAATAACTCACTTAATTTAAAATTTTCCATTTGGAAATATTATTTTTATACATAAAATAATGTTTTGAAGGTATAAATTCTTCATATAAAATAATAGTTATTTTAGTCATTATTCATTACATAAAATAATAATTTGAAACTATCGATTCTTTATAAAAAATATTCAAACACTTTTCTTATAAACATAAATAATTTATTAAAAGGAATAAATAGTTCCTCTTATATAACTATAATTTTAAAAAAAATTATTTTGAACACATAACTCCCTTAAATAAACAAGGGGTTTTTAAAATAATAGCTTTTAAAATAAAGTGATTTACCATTATTAAAAGGGGTTTTAAAAGAAATAAAACATGTTTTATAATTTTTGAAAATAAAATAACTCTTACATATAATAGTTTTGAAAAATTATAAATCCCCTTTCCAATTACTGGAAATCAAAAACTATGGGCAGTTCCTTCTACGTGCTTGAATGTTCGAACCAGGTGGGAGGAGAGGCAGAGGAAGAGCTTCAGCTTGAGCCATGGGTTTTCCAATGATAGAGTGGTGGTTTCTCTCTACATATACATATATATATATACTACATGATAGGTCTATGGGTGGTGGTACAAAGTAAAAAAGATGCAGACATGGAGGTTCAAAACCAGAACCTCCTTAACTCGCCGCCACTGGTATAATATGGGCATAACCACTAAATTACCCTCCATGGGTGATTATATATATATGTGTGTGTGTGTGTAAATATATATATAGGGGTTCAGACGAGTATCTTGATGAGTAATCTAGGAAATCCATTGAAGGAAAAATAGTGTACCTATAATCTATAACATCATGGTTTCAAGGTGTTCCAGTTCAACTGGGTATTATAATGGTTGTGTGTATATATATACACACATTTATATCTCACCTTCGCAGCCACTGTAACCTGAAAAAAAATGTTGGTTTTAAAAAAACAATCATCTTACCCATTTATTCGGCCTATCCAAGATTCTATGGGAAGGCTTGGATCACCATTGGTGATTAAGGTTCAATGTATGAAGATTAGGCTGAAGACCTATGGATTCATCACCAAAGAAATCAACAGAAGGAGGTAGGGTACTGTGTGTAGGTCAATGATACTGGTGATTCCATTCACTATAAGGAGATGAAGATGTGATTGATTAAAGAAGATGATAAAAACTTATGTTTTGAATATCGAAGAAGACGTTTGAACAGTGGGTGGGTTGTGAGGAAGATGAAGTGGGAAAATATCGGATCGCTATGATGAATTCAATCGGAAGGTCATAATCTAAACATCATTTTTTAAAATGTGTAAACAGTAACTACTTAGTGTGATTCCACATCAGATTATTCTTCGGGTGGGTGATAGTATATAAATTAACTACTCTCTATTGATGGGAAGAAGAAATTAACAAGGTATACTCTTGAATACACACACACATATGGGTTGTGACCCACCAAACCCATGCACGCTCATGGGCCTATACATGGCTCTACAGGCGCTTATCCCAATCCATGCCACTCTACCTCCATGTGAGGCAATCAACATTCCCCTACCACCACTCAGGCTAGCCAAGATTGACCTCTCTATGTTTTTTACCCAACTGGGTCCCACATGTGTGTTGAGAGGTCCCTTTGTTGGCTAGTGGCTGGCTAATTTTTTTCTTATAAATTTCTAAAATATAAACTATTATGTAAAAAAAATCTTCTATACTATTCTCTGTATATTTTTTAAAATTTCATTTTAACTAGATCTTATAATTTTAGATTTATTCTCATGTCACTTGTTTTATTTATAAACATTAAAACTAAATTCATCACTTGCCAACTCCTTTAACATTTTTTTATATAATTTTGTGTGTCTGTCTTAATATTTCATATCTTGTTATAATTATTATATCATTGTCTATTTTTAATTGGTACCATTATGTTAATTTATAAATAATATTTCATGTATCACCATGTGATTTTATTTTCATCAATGAATATATTTATTTTATATTAAAATCATAACTTTCATTATGTCTATATTATTCTATTATTTATGTAATTTTAAAAAAATGTTATTTTTCTATCATTATACATACATATATATGTATGTATATGTATATTTATATATATACACATATTCATAATATGTATATAATCATTTATTTCAATTCATGCACCATAACACTTATATTTTGAAAATAAAGTACTATTTTTTCACTTTAATTTGATAAAGTTATATTTAGAATTAATTAATATTTTATATTTATCAAATTTTATTATATATCTATAGGTCATAATAACTATCATTTCACCATCTAAATTTATAATTGTAATTAAATATATTTATTTCTAAAATAATTTCAAATATAGATACGGTAGTTATATACATAATATGAATAATTTTATTTGATTTATTATATAATTTATAAATAAAACATAAAATTTAAAAGAAGAAATATATACTAAATTCCCAGGGCATTACATGCCAAGAGTTGAGCTAGTTTCAATTCCACCTTACATAATTACACTAAAAAACTTTAGGATCTTAAGACTCAATTGGAGGAGCTGGGAGATAAGGGATTTATTCTCCTGAATAAATCACCATGAGGATCTCTAGTTTTGTTTTCCAAGAAGGCTGATGGAATATTGTGTTTGTGTGTCAATTACTGGAAGTTGAATCAGATGATTATTAAGAACTGTTATCCCCTTCCTTGTATCGATGATCTTTTTAACCAGCTGAGGGGTTCTTGTGTATTCTATAAGAAAGATTTTAGATTAGGGTGTCATCGGTTGAGGGTGATACCTTTTGATATACCATGAACTGATTTAAATGGAAGGTATGGTTTGTATGAGTTGTGATGTCATTTGGATTGATGAACACTCCTATTGTTTTTATAGCCTTGATGAACTAAATATATCACCCATACTTGGATCAGTTTGTGGTAATCTTTGTTGATGAAATCTTAGTGTACTCCCAAACTCATGACGATCATGTTGAACATCTTGACATTATCTTGAGTACATTGAGAGAGAATCAGCTATATGCCAAGCTATGAAAGTGTAATTTCTAGATCAACAAGGTACATTTCTTGGTCCATGTCATCTTAGAGGAAGGTGTGTTAGTGGACCTCAAGAAGGTCCAAGTAGTTGTTTCTTGGGAACAAACCAAGATTTTTTTTTATATTTGGATGCTTTTGGGTTTAGCGGGTTACTATTTAAGGTTCATCAAAGAATTTTCTCTCTTGGTGGCACTGCTCTCGGGCCTGACCAAGTAGGGTATAAATTTTGAATGGTCTGAGGCATGTGAGAATGTCTTCAAGGATATAAAGGGGTGTTTGACCTCTACACTGATTCTGATCTTACCTGAACTAGGTGAGAAGTATACTTTTTATTATGATGCATCATGGATTGGACATGGGGCACTATTGATGTGGGAAGATCAGGTCGTGGTGTGTGGATCATACCAACTGAGGCCACATGAAGGGAACTATCCTACGCATGATCTCAAGTTATATTCAGTGGTTTATGTCATAAATATTGGTGGAATTATCTTCTGGGTGATAAGTTTACTATGTATACTGACCATAAGAGCCTCAGTTATATATTTTATCAATGGTATTTAAATCTTCAGCATTGGAGGTGGGTTGAGTATATGTAATATTTCAACCTTGAGAAATATTATATGTTGGGAAAGGGTATCATTGTTGTTGATGCCTTGAGTTAGAAGACACAGACTCAGGTGGTTCAAGAGTCTAGTTATGGGTGGAATATGATGGCCTTGTTCATTGAGATGTATATAGGTGTTCATAAGGAGAAGGAAAATATGAAACTAATGTTTTTATCTATTATTCACTCTATTTAGAACTAGGTAAAAAGGATGTAGTATGAGGATCTGGAGTGCCTGGAATTTAGAGATATACTTGATTGTGAGGAGCTACATACTATTTGGACTATCAATGATGATGAGATTATCCACATTCATAGTCGTTTTATTATGTTTACTTGTATGTGGGAGGAGCTGATGTGTGAGTTTCATGCTTTGAAGTGGGTAGTGCACCCTGGTTTGAAAAAAATGCATTGTGACCTTCTTAGAAAATATTTGTGGTCGGGAATGAAGAAATAGATCATAGGTTTTGTGACTCAATGCTACACCTATCAACGGGTGAAGGACAAGAACTAGTGGCCTGCTGGCCTTTTGCAACTGTTTCCCATTCCAGAATGGAATTGGGATGATGTTACCATGGAATTTTTTTTGGGTATTCTAAGGAATCATTATAAGAATTCTATGATATTGTCGATTGTAAATCAGTTGGCAAAGGTATATTATTTATTATCGATTTAAATTACTTTCACCATCAACCAGTTGGGTGAATTATATGTTTAGGAGATGGTACATTAGCATGGGGTGCCTTAGAGTATAGTTTCATATCATGATCCATGTTTTACCTCATGCTTCTAGCAAGTTTTACAGAGGGAATTTGGTACTTAAGTTTTTTTAGTATATATTTTCACTCGTAGATGGACAGAAAATCAAAAAATACTATCAAGGTGTTAGAGGACATGTTGAAGGCATAAATACTATATTTTGGTGGGACATGTTAATAGGATCTATAACTTGCTGAGTTTTCCTATAATAATAGTTACTAGAAAACTATTAAGATGGAACCATAGGAATCACTACATGTTAGTTCATGTTGATCACCCTTTTTTTGAATAGAGACAAGTGAGTCAGGGTTATTGGGGTCAAGTCTTGTCCATGAGACATCATATCATGTTCAGTTGATTTGGAACCATATAGATACGGCCCAGAGTAGACATAAGTCATATGCTGATCGAAGTTTTTTACCTCTTGAGTTTATAGTGGGTGATTGTGTATTTATTCAAGTGTCTCCAAGATTGGGTCACCATCATATTTAGAAGTAGGATAAGTTAGTTCCCAAGTATTTTAGGTTATTTCAGATTATGGAGAGGATCAATTTGGTAGCATATTGATTGAATTTTCTATAGTGGTATAGTATTATGTTTGGCATTTTTCATGTGTCGCAGCTTTGATGGTATCACCCCAAACCTTCTCATGTGATTGATGTTGATGATTTTGAGCTTGAGACTGATGCTTCCTTTTAGGAACATCTAATTCATATTGTGGATTGTAGTGAGAATAATCTTCAGGGTAAGACAGTGTCTTTGGTCTGAGTGTTGTGGAAACATGGTCGTGTTCAGGAGGAAACTTGGGAGGGGGAAGCTAATATATGATCCTAGTGGCTCGACATTTTTACCTTGGAATCTTAGTGATTCTTGGGAGATAACCTCAAGGATGAGTTAATATAAGTTGGGGAGTTGTAAGATCCTAATCTGTTGATGAGGTTCATTTTTGTTTTAATTTTGGTTAAACTTCTTTTTGAATAGTTAATGGAATTCCTTCTAGGAGTAAAGAAGGTCTTGGGAGTGTCTTGGGGGTTTAAGACATGAAAAATTGGGGTAAAGGTCCATACTATGCATGGTTTATAGTTGGTGCATGGTTAGTACTAACCGTTCACCATGACCGTGTGACATAGAGAAAAGGGGAAACATGGTTTGTAAACCTTTCAAGGGATGTATTAGAAACTATGTGAGCCTAGAAAAATCCATCTTCATGGATTTTTATGGTTTTTAAAACTGTGTGGGTACCCTAGAAAACCATGCGACTCCGTTTCCCCATTGGCAAAGGAGACCACATGGTTGGCACACAGTTTGAAAAACTATATGCATCATTAAAAGTGGTAAATTAACCTTTTTAGATCCCAACCTTTATACAATTTTCACCCTCATTTCCCCTCCATAATCCTTGGGTGTTAACCTTCTTCTCCTAACTCTTCTAAGGATCATTCTCATTCAATTCTAGGGTGTTTGAGGTGTCGTTTATTACGATTTGAATCCCCGGGTTAGTCTATAACTTCATTTCGTTCTATTTTATGGATGAAGAACTGTTTTTTTGTTTCTCTTATTCTAAATCTCATGAGTCCTAATTCTATAGAGATATTTGATTTGTGATTTTGGTCATTCTATCATGAATCAAGGGCCTAGGTTGGACGACTGGTTGTCAACGAGCATAAGGTAGGTGGTCTACAAGGTTTTTCCCATAGTCTTGATATTTTTCTTGTGTATGTGGTTGTGTCGTTGTGTTTTCATGTTGATAATTTGTTTCCTTCACTAAGGAAAGTAATTTAGGATTTAAATTGATGTGTGAGACCCTTCACGGACCCTATCGGGTCTATTGATGATTTTTGAGATCGGGCCTATGGTCACCCATTACATGTGCCACACCCTTCAAAATGGTGAGATGATTTGTTAAATGAAGAATTAAAGGGTTTATGATATTAAAACATTTGTACCTATTTTTGGAATTTTAGAATGGAATAAGGGTTGTTTGGATTAACTTGGGAAAGTTAATTGGGTTATGAGATGAATAAGAGTGAAAGTGATAAATGGTTAAATGGGGCATGTTCATGTGGTTAAATGGATTGAAAGAGTGTCTAATGGTTGCAGTTATGAATAAATGGTGAAATAGACTAGTAATGGAATTAAGTTAAAGGTGTTGAATGTAATGAACCATGGAAATATTGATAAATGAAAAAGGTGTTCCCTTGTTGTTTAATATATTAAAGAGGTTAATTGTCATAACTTTGAAATTGGATGTTAATGAAATGGTTAAGGGTTTTGAACATTGCATTCCATGTAGGTAATTGGAGTGAGTGGACATGGTGCACCATGCTCCTTGGTTTAGGATGTTAGATATGCTATTCCACATCACTGATGGGGATTTTCGGACACGGCATTCCATATTCCCGATTGGAATAATGGAATGATGTTCATTATGTAAAATATATAAACTCTCTGATATATGTTTCAGATGATCTGCATGGGCCAAACCAGGTTTTATTGGCTCAGATTTCACTTTCAACCTCAGGGATAATGTGGTAAATTGATAGCTGATGAATTGTGAAACCTATTTACATTTACTGCTTTGTTAATTATTCATTTGTGCTCTGACATACACTATTATTAGACTACATATTTCTTTATACACCATTGGTGGTGGCATACTAATTTGTACTCACACCCTTCTCGAGTCACCATGGATACCTGAGTAGACTTCATGGTTGTAGTTCAGGATAAGGGAAAAGGTAAAATGTTAAACGGCTGAGTCAGGATCTGGGATGGAGCGTGGATGAGGGGACCGGTGTTGGGACTCATTTTAGGGATGGCCAATGTGTCTTTATTTTGTATTTCCTATGACATATGTAACCATTATGACATGACTTGTTTAATGTATTGGTTAGTGGGAATTTACCCAGTTTTGGGGATCTTTATCTGAGATGCATGGCTTTTGTTGTTTGTTGATCTTTATTACTTTAGTTATTTTTTATTTTGATTTTCAATGCTATATTACTCAGGTAAAGAGGGTATAGTCTCCTCACATGCATTAATAAACCCTCGATGTTATTCGGAAGCCTCTAGTGTATGGGTATATGCACCTGAGGTCATGTGGAAAATTAGATTAGGGTACCAGTTTAGTGGCTCTCGGACTGAGATGTTTTAGGTTTACCCATGACAACTTAGAAGAATGATATTGTGTGGGTCATTGTGGATTAACTAATGAATATATCTCATTTCTTTCCTATCAAGGATACCTTATCCATAAATTACTTGGGTAACCTCTATATATAGGAGATAATTGTATTGCATAGTGTTTCAGGGAGAATTATTTTGGACCAAGATCTCCATTTTACATCATGCTTCTGGCAGGGTCTTTAGAAGGTGATGAGATTTCAGGTTCATTTAATCACAATCTATCATCCCGAGACTAATGACTAATATGAACGGATGATTTGGAATTTGGATAAAATGTTGTGAGCCTATTTTATAGACTTCATTAGTTCTTGGGAGTGGTATCTATCTCTCATGTATTTCACCTATAATAATATATTTCAGGCATCAGTTCAAATGATTCATTTCAAGACTTTATATGATAGGTTATGTCATTCACCTTTGTGTTGGTTAAAGGAAGGTGAGTCATCATGATTTGGACCTAGTCTCATGCAAGATATATCTGAATGGGTTCAATTGATTCAAAAGTGGTTGGAAACCATGTATAGAACACAAAAAATTATATTAACCATCAAAGACAACCTATGGAATTTGTGGTTGGTCACCGGGTCTTTTTGTGGGTGTCACCTAGGCTGAGGCAATGCCATATCTGAAATCTTGGGGAAACTAGCACCCAGGTTTGTCGGGTCATTTGAGATGGTAGAGAGGATCGGTCCATTGACATATCTATTGGCTCTTCTATAATGTTTCAGTTTCATGCACGACGTGTTTCATGTGTCTCAGTTTTAGAGATATCACCCTGGTCCTTATCACATGATTGATGTTGATGATGTTAAGATTTATGTTGATGAATCCTTTGAGAAGAATTTGATCCATATCATATACCATAGTGAGAAGAATATTAAAGGAAATATTGCTCTCCTGGTGCAAGTGCAGTAGCGGCACGGGTCTGTTCAGACTAAGAATTGGGAGAGAGAGTCAGATATATGGGTGCAGCGACCCAAGTTGTTCACTGATAGCTCACAGTGATACATGGGAGCATATCTTGGAGATGATTTGTTATGTGGTAAGGAGGTTTAAAGATCTTATCATTTATCCAGGTACTTCCATCTTCTAATTTTTGCATCAGAGTCATTTAATTTCCATATTCGAGCATCATTCTTGGTCTGAAGAGTGGATTTAGAGGTTCTTGGAGGATTGAAGTGGTTGTTTTGGATAAGGATAAAAGTGGTATACATTGGAGTGTTAGGGTTGGTGTCCTGATAACCAACTGTTTTGTACTTTGATTACATAAATATACAATTATTATATATTGTTCATTGTTCTACATGACCATAATATAACAATGTCCTAGAATATTTGTTACATTGATAAGGTCATGGTAGATCTCCGCGATGATGAGAACATTGAAATTCTATAACAATATTCTTAAATAAAGTTCTACAATTGGATGGCATACTATTATAGGACACATAGTATACAGACTGTCATGTGCGAGTACTCATAAGAAGACGAGACTCTCTCTCATGGAGTTCGCACTTGGTAATCTCCAAGATGAGAGATTATGAGAACAGACCCACCAGTAAAAATTCTTCATGTCTTGGTGTCATCGTACATTTATATCTACAAGCATGTGTAATGGTCCTTATACTGTAAGATTATCATTAACTCATGTCATGACTCGCGTACTTAGATTTTCTGATGAAAACCGTCATGAATAGAGTTGGCGGGAAGTAGGGTACATTGGGTGCATCACGAATGACATGTTGTTAATGGATAAGTCGAGGAAGGATTTTTCCCTTACATATTTATGGAAGTAGATATCTCATGACCTTTGATTGAAATAGAACTATCGAACAAATTCCATGGCCATGGTGACACGACGAGTATATTTTTGGAAGTCAAAGAATGACAGATCAAGCATATAGGTTTATGACACTACCATGAAACCTTCTTGATGAGATATTGAGAAAAAGGGATTAAATTACATGGTAAGAATTCATATGAGGTGACACATCAATGTGGAGTCAACTTATTTCTCTTGGGTTCCTTGACCCGTTGCTAGACAGTAATCTTGGACTTTAGGCAAGCTCACCTAATGCCAACGAGAAAGAGGCCTAGAGGGTCATGCACTAAGTGTATTCAAGTATCTCAAGTAGAATAAAAATTATTCCCTTACATGGTTTAATAATTATTCAAGGAATCATAAATCGTTTTAATGTTGGAAGAAGAATAAAATGAAAACAAGCACACATCGTGTATTAATGATTACACGCCGTGTAGTTTTATTTTGAAAACAAGTGCATGCCATGTATAAATGATTACATGCCGTGTAGTTTTCATTTTGGAAAGGAAATGAATAAATGAAAACAAGATATACACACCGTATACATTGAATGTACATGCCATGTATTTTTCAACGAAAAAAATACACGTTGTGTATTTATGATTACACGCCGTGTAGTTTTTCCAGTCGGGATTTTGAAGAAATATTGTCATTTTATTAAATGATATTTATTATAATCAGTGTGGGTGCATGTCAATGAATTAATGAATCGACATGGGGTTTTCAAAAGAGTTAATGAAACAAATAAAATGGGTAACGCGTTCATTTATTGTCATAACTTTACAACCTCAAACCTGATTATAAATATCCTCACAACCCCAACTCCTTTCCTAAGAGAATCGTTGTGCACAACAATTCTAGAGAATTCTTTAAAGGTCGAAAGAACCTCTTCCTCCAAGAATGATCTCAAGACTGAGAGAGATCCTCTTCCATCATATCAAGATGATCTAAGGCGGACAATGTAAGCAAAGGTTTCTCCACGCTAGCATCTGGAGACTCCTTTGGCAACATCCAGATATACGAGGTGCACGTGTGGATCACCGCTAGAGGAAGTCTACACTTAGTTTCTGCGACGCAATGACAAATCACATTGGAACGTGATAAATAATATCAATGAAGAAAGAACACCCAAAAGGTACTTCTTATCAATTAATTAAATTAATTATAATCAACCTGTGACGATCCACTTTTGTGGTTCCAGGACCTTTCTTCTTCTTTGTCTATTTCTGTGAATTGATCCGTGGAGACTGACGTTTATTGTCATATTGATCCTAGATTGATCATTTCTAATAACAAAAATCCAAGTGGGAACATCCACCCACAAGCTTCTGTTGTGCCTGGAACCTTTAATTGGTATCAAATGGAGGTTACAACTTTGATTATAGTTATTTAATTTTCATTGATAATTTACGCATTTTCAATTCATGATAAATTGTTCTATAAAAGTGAGTGAACGAGATTTGTTCTTCCTCCTTCATTTCTCGATTCACATCACAGAAACAAACTTTAAATTTTAATTTTGATTAAATTAAAAATGAGGAACTCATCTGGATGAGCCGCTCTTTCTGTCCGTACAACACAAGAATACACGGCGTGTAGTGAAAACTACACGTCGTGTACTTAGGTTCAATGAACCGGTACTGTTCCACCAAACCATGTCATTTGAATTGAGTATGCTTAAGTATTTATTACCCTTTGTTGACCAGAAATGAATGGCGTATGGAACCGGAATACACGACATGTATATTAAATCTACACGTTGTGTAGTCCGATCCATCCCAGGTGAAACCGTGTACATAGAGAAGTCGTGTTCCATGTACACGGGATTTCTAGGCTAGTAATTGCGTAACAAGGAAGTACACATCATGTTAGATTAATCAACATGTCGTGTACTACAAAAATTCCAAAGTACAAAAAACACACCAAAGCCCCGGCGTGTACTTTGGATAAAGGGTGAAAAATACACGGCATGTAGGCTATATTACACGTCGTGTACTTTCCAGAAATGGAATTTTACCAGGTTTTCTCCAAAAGTACAAAGACCTGTACAAGGGATATGGATGATAATAATCTCAAGTAAATCCAGAAATGAATTTAAGATAAATAATTTATTAATTATAAGATCATAATTAATTAATTTCAAGCGTGAGTTATCTTAAATAATAGAACGATTAAAATAATTTGAATACTAAATATGCGTAAATATCATTGCATGATGTGGATGATCATGAGCTAGACCAGATACCCTTTGTATTTATGTATGGTTTCATTTAAATTTGTTTAATTTAAATTTGTTGTCTTGCGAGCCTTCTTCCAATAAAATGTAGGGTCTGCGTGCCCATGGTTTCTTTAATGTAAACCCCATGTAATGGAGGATCTCCCAAGCCAGAGGAGATGGTTCAAAATTTGAAGCTGAGACAAAACTAACACAAGAAGATACAAAGGTGGACAGGTGGGAGCTGCAAAACATGAACCATCGGGTTCAAGGTGTTTTTTCCTAGGTCAGAGTTATCTTATCAAAACCGCTAGATAAGCTAACCAATGGAATCTCATGATCATGCCATATTATTTTACTTCTGTCTGATTGCATGGTTTATTTATTATGTATGTGTTGTCGCGATCACATAGTTAATAAAATGAACAAGCATGAAAATATGGAATAAAATAAAAACCAGACTATGGGTAAACATTATCGGAACATGGTTAATCACTTAAGCAAGCATCACTTAATATTAACAAGCATGTGATAATGCGAAACTATGAATAAAGGATTAAAATCCCTCAATACCATATTAAGTCAGACCAAGCCTTTCGTTACTTGATTAAGTTTAAGACTCAATAAAACTATGTGTTTGACCAACCCTTGTTGGGGAACTTACTTTTATAAAGGAAGATCTTATGAAAGTTTCGGGTTGACTTAAACATTTTACATCAAGAGGAGTAGCCCTTACTAGACTTGTTGTAAAATGGAGTCAAATTTTGAGGAAATCCAAGTCAGGATTTCAGGATTGGGGAGTCCACTCAGTAGATCAAGAAACTGTAAGCTCATAGTTAGCAAAGACCTACCTACCTAAATACCTTCAAATAGCTTGACCAACCTCTGTTGGGGTTATGCGATGGGGAATATGGATCCTTTCCACTATAATGTCAAAGAAACTGGACATTCTTAGTTCAATGGTGAGGGACATTGGGACTTGATAAAATAATGGGAGACTTAATAAAAATTTATTATTTCTCATAAAATGTAATCAAGAAAGTACTAATAAATCTACTCTTTTAATTTGTAGAATCAAAATGAAAAACTCGTCAACCACATTTTCTCTACGATCAATTCTAGATAAATACAATATCCTCACCGATAGTGACTTTTAGAAATGGTTTAGGTTCCTTCAGGTTATCCTACTCCATGAACGAAAGTTTTACGTGCTGGAGTCCTCACTTCCTGATTCGCTCGCCCAAGGGGCAAGTGATGAAGATTTCATGGTCTATGATCAACATTTTAACGATTCACTTGATGTTAAATGTTTGATTCTATCATCAATGTCTAGTGATCTCATGAAGTCTCATGAATATATGGATGCCTATAGCATGATCGAGAACCTCTGAGGTTTATACCAGGAGAGAGAAAGACAGGAAAGGTTTGAGATCTCCAAGGCTCTATTCCAGAGCAAGCTTGGAGAGGGTGCCCCAGATGGGCCTCATGTCGTCAATCGCATTGGCTACATTGAGCTCTTGGAGGTTCTAGGGTTTAAACTCCCCAAGGAATTGGGTACCGATCTCATTCTTGCATCACTCTCCCAGAGCTTCTCTAACTTTGTTGTAAATTTCAACATGAACAACATTGAGAAGTCTCTATCTGATCTTCTTATCCTCATTCTCCAAGTGGACAATGATATAAAGCATGAAAATCATTCTATCCTTATGGTGAATAAAAGGAAAGGGAAGGTGAATATCTTTAAGCCCAAAGCTTCTTCAAGGCCTTCCAAGAAAAGGAAGATTAAAGGGGAGGCAAGAGAATAGGAGGCTGTTTGTTTCGCATGTGGCAAGAAGGGCCACTAGAAGAAAAACTGCACCCAGCCAAGGAAGCAAGGGGAATATTCGGGTACATTTGTTATCAAATGAAATCTATATATTTCTACCAATTGGGTATTAGATATTTCTTGTGGTTCTCACATATGTATCCAAATACAAAAACCAAGTAGATTCAGAAAGATTGACTGAGGTGAGGTGGATCTGCGAGCAGCCAAAGGAGCCAGACTTTCTGTTGTAGCTGTCGGAGACTACCACCTCACATTGCCTACTGGGATGGTCTTGGTTTTGAAAGGATGTTATTATGTACCCTCTGTAACCAAAAACATTATTTTGGTATCTAGATTAGATACTTATGGATTCATCTTCAAGTTTGGACATGAATGTTGATACTTTTATAAATATAGCATTTGTTTTGGTAGGGTGCATTTATATAACGACCTTTATGTGTTAGACTACACAAACCAAGTAATGGAAATTGATGACAAAGTAAATTCACATGACTCATACCACACCCAACTTTGGCATCACCGACTAGGTCATGTCAATGAGAAACGTTTGACAAAATTACATCAATATGGGTATTTAGATTCTTTCAAACTAAAACCACTTGGTGTATGTCATGTGTGTATACAAGGAAAAATGACTAAATCCCCATTTAGTGGGAAAGGTGAAAGATATAAAGAGATTCTAGAATTAGTTCACACAGATGTGTGTGGACCATTTCCAGTTGAAGCAAGGGGTGGGTTCTTGTACTTCATAACTTTTACTGATGATTTTAGTAGATATGGATATATTTACTTAATGAGGTATAAGTCAGATTCTTTTGATCGGTTCAAAGAATACAAGAATGAATTTTAGAACCAACTTGGTAAGAAGATTAAGAAACTCCACTCAGAAAGAGGAGGAGAATATCTTAATTAGGACTTCATTGATTTCTTACGGGAGTTTGGGATTCTATCTCAACTCACTCTTCCTTACACGCCTAAGTGGAATGGTGTAAGTGAAAGGAGGAATCTCACCCTGTTGGACATGGTGAGATCAATGATAAGTCATGCGAGTCTTCCATTATCCTTTTGGAGATATGCATTACAAACAGCAGTGCACATAATAAACTAAGTACCAACTAAATAGATAAATGGTATTCCATAAAAATTATGGAGTGGACGCAAAACCATGTTATCAAATTTACATGTGTGGGGTAGCGAAGAATTTTTTAAGGCCTCTTTAGGTAACAAGCTTGCACCCTGAGGAAAAAATTGTATCTTTATAGGATATCCCAAAGAAAAAAGGGTATATTACCTATACAAACCCTTAGATAAAAAGGTAACAGTGGAAATACACGCCATATTCCTTGAGAGGGAACACATCTTCAAAAGAGATAGTGGGAGCGAGAAAGACTTTGATGAAGTTGAGGCTCAAGATACCAAGAGTTGGTACAAGAACAGATTCTATAAAGCCCCGTGGAAGAACAATCTGTTCCAAAGACACAAGAACTGTGTAGGAGCACGAGAGAGGTGAGAGAACCAGAATGATATAGTTTTCTTGTCACTGAGGATGGTGACTCATTATTGGTTGACAATGATGATCCTCTTACCTACAAGGAAGCAGTTAAAGGCACAGACGCTGCCAAGTGGAAAAAATCCATGAATTCAGAAATGGATTCCATGTACTAAAACCAAGTCTAGATTTTGGTAGATCCTCCAGTTGATGTAAAGCCTGTTGGTAATAAATGGGTATTTAAGAAGAAACTAGACATGGAGGGGAAAGTCAGCACCTATAAGGCATGACTCGTTGCAAAAGGTTTTAGACAACATCAAGAAATTGACTATAATGAAACCTTTTCACCGGTTGAGATGCTAAAATCCATCAGAATCCTATTATCCATTTCTACTTACCATGACTATGAAATTTGTAAAATGGATGTCAAAACATCATTCCTTAATGGGAACCTCCAGGAAGATGTCTACATGATACAACCTGAAGGGTTTATGACTCCAAAGGATGACAACAAAGTATACAAGTTGCATAAATCCATATATGGATTAAAGAAAGAATCAAGGTCATGGAATATTCATTTTTATGAAGCCCTAACAGAATTTGGATTTATTAAGAACGAATGTGAGCCTTGTGTCTACAAAAGGTTTAGTGGAAGTGAAATTGTTTTCCTAATAGTATATGTTGATGACATATTACTAATTGGAAACGAAGTACCTATCTTACAGTCAGTTAAGGCATGGTTGGATAAATGCTTCTCTATGAAATACTTGGGCGAGGCAGCATATATTCTTGGGATCAAGATCCATCGTGATAGATCCAAGAGAATGCTAGGCCTAATTCAAAGTATATACATTGAAAAGATACTTAAGAGATTCAGTATGGAACAGTCCAATAGGGGAGTGTTTCCAGTGTCACATGGCATTCATCTTACCAAGAAAATGTGTCCTCAGACACATGAGGAAAGAAAGAAAATGGCAAGGATCCCTTACACATTCGTGATTGGATCAGTCATGTATGTCATGCTATGTACAAGGCTAGATGTTGATTACACATTAAGTGTGGTAAGAAGATATCAAGCTGATCCAGGAGACCTCCATTAGATGGTAATCAAGACTATCCTTAAGTATCTGAGGCGTACTAAGGATATGTTCCTAGTTTATGGAGGAGATGAGGAACTAGTTATCAGAGGACATGTAGATGCTAGTTTCCAGACTGATCAAGATTACATGAAGTCGCAGACTGGATACATATTCAGTTTGAATGGAGGTACAGTGAGTTGGAAGAGATCAAAGCAAGGTGTGGTTGCAGATTCTATAGTAGAGTCCGAGTATATCGCAGCTTTTGAGGAAGCTAAATAAGTAGTATGGATGCGAAGCTTCATCCAAGAGCTGGATGTAGTACCTATCAGTAAAGATCCTATCACACTCTATTGTGATAATACTACAGCGGTGGCACTTGAAAAAGAGCCAAGGTCACATTAGTGGACAAAGCACATACTTCAGAAGTATCATCACTAAGGATTTTTCTCAGAGAGGTGAAGTTTCAGTGAGAAGTATTTCCACAGAAGACAATGTGGTGGACCCATTGACTAAAGCCTTGACTCAGTAGAAACATGATCATCATGTGAGGTCTAGCGGACTAAAAGTCGTAGGCAGTTGGCTCTAGTTCAAGTGGTAGTTTGTTAGGGTTGGTGTCCTAAGAACCAACTGTTTTGTACTTTGATTACATAAATATACACTTATTATATATTGTTCATTATTCTGCATGACCATAATATAATAATGTCTTGGACTATTTTTTACATTGATAAGGTTATAGCAGATCCCCTCTATGATGAGAACATTGAAATGCTATAACAATATTCTTAAATAAAGTTCTACTGTTGGATGACATACTATGATAGGACACATAGTATACAGACCGTCATGTGCAAGTACTCATAAGAAGACGAGACTCTCTCTCATGGATTTCGCACTTGGTAATCTCCAAGATGGGAGATTATGAGAACAGACCCACCAGTAGCAATTCTTCATGTCTTGGTGTCATCGAACATTTCTATCTATGAGCATGTGTAATGGTTCTTAGACTGGAAGATTATCATTAACTCATGTCATGACTCACGCACTTATATTTTCTAATGAAAATTGTCACTAAGAGAGTTGGCAGGAAGTAGGGTACATTGGGTGCATCACGAATGACATGTTGTTAATAGATAAGTCGGAGAAGGATTTGTCCCTTCCATATTTATGGAAGTAGATATCTAAGGCCCTTTGATTGAAATAGAATTGTCGAACAAATTCCATGGCCATGGTGACACGATGAGTTTATTTCTGGAAGTCAAAGAATGACAGATCAAGCATATAGGTTTATGACACTGCCATGAAACCTGCTTGATGAGATATTGAGACAAATGGATTAAATTACATGGTAAGCATTCGTATGAGGTGACACGTCAATGCGGCGTTAACTTCTTTCTCTTGGGTGCATTGACCTGTTGCTAGACAGTAATCTTGGACTTTAGGCAAGCCCGCCTAATGCCAATGAGAAAGAGGCCTAGAGGGTCACACACTAAGTGTATTCAAGTATCTCAAGTAGAATAAAGATTATTCTCGTACGTGGTTTAATAATTATTCAAGTAATCCTAAATCATTTTAATGTTGAAAGAAGAATAAAATGAAAACAAGTACACGCCGTGTATTAATGATTACACGCCGTGTAGTTTTATTTTGAAAACAAGTACACGCCGTGTATAAATGATTACATGCCGTGTAGTTTTCATTTTGGAAAGGAAGTGAATAAATGAAAACAAGATATACATGACATATACTTTTAATGTAAACGCCGTGTAGTTTTCAATGAAAAACAAGTACACGTCGTGTATTTATGATTACACGCCGTGTAGTTTTTCCAGTCATGATTTTGAGGAAATCATGTAATTTTATTAAATGATATTTATTATAATCAGTATGGGCGCATGTTAAGGAATTAATGACTCTAAATGGGGTTTTAAAAAGAGTTAATGAAATAAATAAAATGTGTAACGCGTTCATTTATTATCATAACTTTACAACCTCAAACCCGATTATAAATATCCTCACAACCCCAACTCCTTTCCTAAGAGAATCGGTGTGCACAAAAAATCTAGAGAATTATTTCAAGGCCGAAAGAACATCTTCCTCCATGAACGCTCTCAAGACCGAGAGAGATCCTCTTCCATCGGATCAAGATGATCTAAGGTGGACAACGCAAGAAAAGGTTTCTCCACTCTAGCACCCGGAGACTCCTTTGGCGATGTCCAAAGATACGAGGTGCACGTGTGGATCACCGCTAGAGGAAGTCTACACTTGGCTTCTGCGACACAATGAAAAATCATATCGGAACGTGATTAATAATATCAATGAAGAAAGAATTCCCAAAAGGTACTTCTTGTCAATTAATTAAATTAATTATAATCAACCTGGGATGATCCACTTTTGTGGTTCCGGGGCCTTTCTTCTTCTTTGTCTATTTATGTGAATCGATCCGTGGATATTGGTGTTTATCATCGTATTGATCCCATATTGATCATTACTAATGACAAAAATCCAAGTGGGCACATCCACCCACGAGCTTCCGCTACACCCGGAACCTTCATGGAGGAGCTATTGGAGTTCCACTACCAAGAAGGTGGAAGGGGAAGCAACCCAGTAATGCTACAAGATTCCCATCAGTGAGCCAATGGGGTTCCCAGGGGTGCAGGTGCTATGCCTAGCACCATCGATAATACAATGGAACCAATCCAGGATGGGTAAGTTAGGATAAGATCCATATTTTCTCCCCTAAAACCCCAGTTTATGTTTCTTAATCCTCCCTTTCAACCCTAACTCCTGATTAATTATCTTGAAGGGTTCTCTAAGGATTTATTGACTTCTATAATGTCTTCCTTTGATCCCTTATTTTGTTGATCGATCCATACATCCATATTTAGTAATTTTGGTGATGTTCATAGATCTAGACACTTAATTCTTGGATTCTTCTTCTCCAATCTTGAGTTAGGTGGTCTAAAGCATCTATTTATGGTCTTATTTTGGTTTTTAGTATGTGTAACATGTGTGATCTCACCAGTACATTGTGCATGTAATATATTCTAATTGGAATCCACTAGAATTACTTGAATCCTCTTACTTATACCTCCCTCAGATCCCATCAGGTCCATTGGTGATTGATACCCTGGACTTTTGGTCACCTGATAGGTGTTCCTATCTCTGACCCTAGGTTGGAACCTAGAATATATAAACCTAGAGCCTTATAATGGGATTGGGTATTTAGTTTATAGGGATGGATAAACTTTTGAATTGGCAATCAACATGAATTTCTTGGCTTGCAATTGAATAATTGACATGTATTTCATAATAAGCATGTTAATTAGTTATTAGTATATTTTCATGTTGACATGTAAATTGGTAATTGACATGTTTTGGAATATTGGAATGTAATTGTAATTGACATGATAATTTATAATAGGCATTAATTAACCAAAATATCTTATAGTTAACATGTTTATCATGTTTTGGTGTATTGTATTATACTATATCTTTATTTGTGCTTGTTGTATTGGAATGTGGATTTGACCTCAGGCATTAAATTTTTAACTAAATATGAAATCATCCATGGCATGGGAATTATCTTTGGTTTATAGTGAACTAAATATGTAAATAACCCCTCGCATGGGAATTCATGTCCTAACCTGACCCAATAGGGCTTAAGCTATAACTACCCCAAGCCCGCCTCCATAGGCCAAGGGTTGGCGACTAGCACTGAAGGAATAACTAACATGGGTATGCCTTTACCTAAGTACATGTACACACACACACACACATCTATCTCGATGAAAAGTTAAAGAGGAATAAAAGTAAAGGATGAAAAATACTAGGGGAAAAAACCATTCATGTAAAACCTATAGACAGTACAGGATTATATTAGTGTAATACTAAAAGTAAAAAAGGTGTAAAATACACTCCTAACCATAAAAATGTCCCAACCTAAAAAAACTATAAAGTAAAGTAAAAGTATTGAGAGATCCCAGCTCTTGATCTCCAAGCTATAACCATTGTACGTGGTCCAAGGCACCAAGTATCCATATGATCCTCTATAATCATCGTCGACCTATCTGTCATTTTTATAAGACATGACATGTGAGGGAAAATTTCATGCAAGGGTGAGTATATACATACCAGTAGGACTCCCTAAAAGCTGAACGGTGAGTATTAATAGACTCAATAGGAATAGGTGGTAAAAGAAAAATAGTGAACATAAAGTAGCTCAACCCAAACCAAGAGATTAATTAACTTCATACAAGCATAATGGAATCAACATGGTGTGTAGATAGACTACGCGTCAAGTCTTTTCCACCCATATCAGGAGAGTAACCTCATCCAACCATGAGAATCTAAACATGGAAATCACGTGGCATACCCCGCACATCTTTGCATCCCATAGTAAGAGAGTAACCAAAACCAAAGGTATATATATAGATGTATATGTATATGTATATATATGATCAATAAAATAATCTAAAATGAGAGATAAAGGGGATATCCATCTCACAACCCAGGCCAATCAAAGATTCGCCATCAGTTCCAGAAAGTCCATAAATGATGTCTATCATCTCGTGTGTCTGTCCAGAAGTAACTGAGTAGAGGCTCACACCTCTCCACTATGCCACACAACTGAGGGGGAATGATATCCAAGTATAGGCTCCACACCCTAAGGGGTTGTCACTCAAAAAGTATCTGTAGAGTACCTATGCCCTAATGCGTCAGGAGGGTTCCAGGCTAGTGTCACGAGAACCCACACCCTATCTGATAGGGGGTACCACTTGGTAGATAGAGGTATCGCACCCTGGTCCATTAAGGGGGTACTATCCCTGTCTATATAAGAGGTATAGAGGACCCGTTCCCAGGTATGATAGGGGGTAATGTATCCATGGATAGAGTACCCATGTCATGGTGTGATGGGGGTACCGTCTCTATATGTATAACAAACATGGATGACTCACACCCTGGTATGATAAGTGGGTACCATCTCCATGGATATAGGACTTATGCCCTAGTGCAATAGGGGGTATCATTTTTATCTGTATAAAAATAATGGAGGAGTAGTGCCCTGGTATGACAGGGTTACCATCTTCATCTGAACTCTCAAATGATCTTTCTCAATCACTGTCATCATCAAGCATCGCATAAAGAAGAATCATGCTTGGAATATCTTTCATAATATATCAAAATCCACTACTAAGGCTACCATCGTGTTCTATGTGGAAAAATAATCAAGATAGGCTACTCATGGGCCAAAATACAAGTTCAAATGAAGGAGATATGTGAGGTTGAATATTCTAAAAAAAGTACATTATGTGTAAGGGGTATGCACGACGTGTGGCCCTACACCTTTATCTAGTCATGTCCTCACCAGAACATGCTTTGTTGGCCATGTAGTACTACATGGTGTGTAAGGGTACTACACAACGTGTCTCATCTAAAAGCCTGATGACCACACAAGTCTCATCGATGGTCTAAGGGAAAAAATGTAATTCCAATAATATTCCTCTACAAACCACCCTAGATGAACAAATAGATCACACCATTGGGATACTCATGTAAAAAATGCTTGGGATAGGCTATTCACTTTCCCAAATCAGACACCCAGTGAAAAAATTCACATTTCACCACATAATGCACGAATGGTGATTCATGGTCTCAAGCCATGAGTCTGAATTAAATACTTGATATTGGTCTTCAAACTTTAACCTCAATATCATGGTCACAATTTCGTAGATGGTTCTTCATTCTGACACCATATGAAGAATATATATCAGATACTATATTCCATAATAATTATATTATTATTATTATAGGGATCTCTATGGACCTGTGCCATAGGCCTAAATTAAATATCCAACACTTGTCTTAAAATAACCGTCTCAATTACAGGATCATTTTTCCATTGACGGTTCATCAATCGAATACCGTATGAAGAACTTACGTCATAAATAAGATTTTGTGACCAAATATAATTATAATAATATTTTATAATATTATTATTTATATCAATTATTCAATTAGAGGGGAGAAACCCGTGCTTGAGTTCCCCCCACCATCCACACATCCCCTTAGGTGCATTCCTCTACCTCTCTTCTAGATAACATTATTATTATAATAATTTATAATGGAGTGTGAGGAGAATATGTCACCCATATGTATAGGATGTCTTCCCCACTCCCATGCACGTACAGACTTTGTGGCTCTTCCTCTACTACGTGCACACTTAATAAAATAATAATTATAATAATATCATTATCATGATTATTACTAAATTAATATTATGAACCAAACATGATATGCCTACTCTACTTAAAACCTCTTACAAAGGCACCTCATTTTCAAGCCGCGACCACCCCTTATTTTCCTTTTTATTTTAAAAAATTAATTATTATTATTATTAGTTAATATCAGAACTCATCCATTTTTTAAATTTTATTACTATTATTATTATTATTAAAATAATAACATCTGATATGTTGACCACATCTGACCACCACGTTAGAGATCCACCTCTGATTAATTGTTGTCCTCATCACACCTCGATCGTGAACCCGTACATGAGGTACCGATCCAATATATTCACAAAACATTGTCCCATTTGTTTTTCAATCTTTACACAAACCATCAATCCATGTTTCATTTGTACTATCGCAATGAATTTGGGGGCTTGACCACACTCAAACCTACCCTAGAAAAGTTGAATCGTGGCCCTATTGGCCAATGATCACTACTAAAAAATAGGCCTTTATCAGAGCTAAAAATTTCCTTTATTAGTGCTACATAAGCATTGACTATCGGAGAAAGATTAAAATCCCTAGTATTTTATCACCACTAAAAAAGTGATGATAAAGGGGTCCTTTATCAATGATAAAAAAAATCATTATTAAAGGTATCCTTTATCAATGCTTTTATTTAGTAGTGGTAAAGGGGACCTTTATTAGTGCTTATAGAAGCACTAATAAAGTGTAACTTTATCAATAATTATAAAATAACTGATAATGGGTCATTTATTAATGATTTTAAAAGCACTGAAAAAAGAGAATACTATAGTATGATGTAACAGCACACTGCAGCACCAGTGCAGTGTGCTGTAACAGCACATCGCAGTACAAGAAACACCACCATATATCAACAAAATCAAGTAACAATGCATAATTTAAATGAAATGATATATATAAAAAAAGAAAAAAACTATATTATAGAAATTTAAAACATTGGTTTATATAATTACATAAGTAAAAATTATTACATACATTCAAAAACATCAATGTTCCTTTGTCTTTTGATCCTAACCTCAACTCATGCTATTACCAAAAAAACCAACCCTCCTCAAGAAAAATAACGCACCTTTATATGAAAAAAATTATTATGTTAGTAGTAATATAAATAAATAAATTAACATAAAGTGTTAATTTTAAACTGAAATGTTATTCATACTAGGAACATTGTGTATCGGATTGAGTTGTGGTTGATTCTTGCACGTCACACCATTTCTTGTTCGTATTCAAGAATTATCTCTATGAAAATTAATTAAATAAGTATGAGATAAAAATTATAATTAAATCAATAAAATTATATAAAATATAATGATGAGAAAACAATCTAGGATCAGTTGCTCAGTTGTGGAGATGTGATGCGTGTTTTAAACTAAATTGACACTTATATATTGAAAAGATTAACTTGGAGTCATACTGGTAACACCGTGAATTAGATTGATATTAAATGGATTCATACATGTCTCAAATGACTTATGGATTATTTTCCTAAAGTATCGAAATAATCTGAATGTGTTTTCTCAATTTTAAGTATGTCACTTTTCTTTTTTACTAAAATGTCAATTTAAACTGGAAACATGCACTTTGACTCATATAGATCACATCATGTGTATATTTGATGTGATACTAATTCTTATACGTCATAAATGACTTATGAGTCATTTTTCTAAATTATCAATATAATATAAGAATAATTTCTCAGTTTTCAGTGAGTGACACTTTTTGAACTAAAATGTCGATTTTAAACTAATAACGAACACTTTGAGTCATACTGGGCACATCATATATCATATTGAGGTGTGCATAATTACTAAATGTCAAAAATGAATTATTTATCATTTTAATAAAGTATAAAAACAATCCTAATGTGTTTTCTTGTTTTTTAGTAGGTCGGTTGTCTTTTTTACTAAAATTGATGTCAATTTTAAATAAAATGACGCACTTGGAGTCATACTGGTCACACTGTGTGTCAGATTAAGGTGAGGATGAATCATAAATGTCTCAAATGAATTATCAGTCATTTTCCTAAAGTATCAAAACAATATGAATGTGTTTTCTCAGTTTTGAGTACATTTCTTGTCTTTTTTACTAAAATGTCATTTTAAACTAGAACACACACTTTGACTCGTATAGATCACATCATGTGCTGGTTTTATGTGAGACCAAATCCTACATGTTAAAAATTATTTATGATTTTTTTTTACTAAATTATCAAGAAAATATGAGTGTGTTTTATTAGTTTTTAATGACTAGAACTTTTTGAACTAAAATGTTGATTTTAAACTAATAACAGACACTTTGAGTCATACCGAAAACATCATGTATCAAATTGAGATACAGATGATTCCTACACATAAAAAATGAATTTTGGATTATTTTGATAAAGTATTAAAATAATATAAATGTTCTTTATTGGTTTTGAGTAGGTCAGTTGTCCTTTTTACTAAAATTGATGTCAATTTTAAATAAAAAGATGCACTTGGAGTCATATCGGTCACACCATGTGTCGGATTGAGGTGAGGGTGATTAATACACATCCCAAATGACATATGGATCATTTTAATAAAGTATCAAAACAATCCAAATGTTTTTTCTTAGTTTTGAGTATGTCACTTATCTTTTTTACTAAAATGTCATTTTAAACTAGAAACGCGTACTTTGACTCATACTGATCACATCGTGCATCAGTTTGACATGAGACTTATTACTAGATTTAACAAATTATTTATGAATTTTTTTCATAAATTATCAAGAAAATATAAGTGTGTTTTCTTAGTTTTTAGTGAGTGACACTTTTTGAACTAAAATATTGATTTTAAACTGATAACGGACACTTTGAGTCATACCGGGCACATCGTGTATCGAATTGAGGTGAGACTGATTCCTATATTTCATAAATGAATTATGGATCATTTTCATAAAGTATAAAAACAATATAATTTTTTTTATCAGTTTTGAGTCGGTCAGTCATCTTTTTTACTAAAATTGATGTCAATTTTAAATAAAAATAATCACTTGGAGTCATGCTGATCACATCATGCATCGGATTAAGGTGTGGATGATTTCTACATGTCCCAAATGACATATAGATAGTTTTAATAAAGTATAAAAACAATAAAAATTCATTTTCTTGGTTTTGAGTACGTCACTTGCCTTTTTTACCAAGATTTCATTTTAAACTAAAAACACGTACTTTGACTCATACTGGTCACATCATGTGTCGATTTGATGTGAGATCAGTTCCTACACATCAAAAATTATTTATGAATAGTTTTCCTAAATTATCAATAAAATTTGAGTGGGTTTTCTCTATTTTTAGTGAGTGACACTTTTTGAACTAAAATGTCAATTTTAAACTAATAAAAGACACTTTAAGTCATACCGGTCACATCGTGTATCGGATTGAGGTGAGGATTATTCCTACACATTAAAAATGACTTATGGATCATTGTCTTAAATTATAAAAATAATATGAATATTTTTTCTTGGTTTTGAGTATTTCATTTGTCTTTTTTACTAAAATCAATATCAATTTTAAATAAAAATAAGCACTTGGAGTCATACTGGTCACATTTTATGTTGGATTGAGGCGTAGATGATTTCTACATGTCCCAAAGTCTCAAAATAATTATAAATAACAATGTTACCATGATTTCCATTGGATTTATTTTTTGAATTATCAACACTGCATATTGACTTGATGTTCTTAGCCAAAAAAATCTTTTTCGTCTAAGAACATCAAATCAATATGTAGTGTTGCAGTTCGACAAATAAAGGCAATGGAAATCATGGTAGCATTGGCATAAAGGAACATTTTATCTCTTTTGTGTCTTGTTGAAGATGGTTGAAAGAAAAATATGACTTCCTAAAATATTTTTGAAAAAAACTAAATATGTATTATTAGATAAAAATGATAAAGAAATTAACTTAAAAATAGTAGATAAAATGGTGACAAAATTAATTAAATAAATAGTAGGAATTCACATTTTCATGATGGTTGTATGAATTCTTAACGCATTTACTTGTTGTCATTATCTCGGTTATAGGATCTAAGTCCAATATCTTGTGAGCATGAGAAAATTTGAACAAACCACCCTAACTCAAACAAAAGAATCCACTTTTATAAGAAAACAATTATTATATGAGTAATACTAAAAATAAATAAATTAAACATAAATATGAAACAATAAATTAATTCTATGGATAATTATTTTACTGTAAAAACATCAAGATTACCTCTGTGATTGAGCAGTGGAGGGAAATTTAAGGAATGTGATAAATTCCAACATTGCAGGGGTGAAAAGGTTTTGAGGGAGAAGAAATCTATGGAATTTTTGGTTTAGAAATGCATGAAAGATGGATATAAATTTTATAAAACAAAGGAACTGTAAAAATATGACTTCCAAAAATATCTATGAAAAAAACTAAATAAGTATTGGATAAAAATGATAAGGAAGTTAAATTACAAATAATAGATAAAATGGTGATGAAATTAATTAAATAATTAATAGTAATTCACCTTTTCATGATGGTTGTATACATTCTTGACCCTTTTCCTTGTTTCAATTATCTTAGTTGTAGCCTTGAAGTCCAATCTCTCATGAGTATGAGAATCTTAAAAATAACCACTCCAGGTAGAACAAAAGAATCCACCTATATAAGAAAACAATTATTATGTGAGTAACACTAAAAATAAATAAATTAAACATAAATATGAAATAATACATTAATTATATGGAAAATTATTTTACTGTGAAAACATCAAGATTACCTCTTTGATTGAGAAGTGGAGGGAACTTTAAGAAAAGTGATAAATTCCAAAACTATAAGGGTGAAAAGGTTTTAAGGGAGAAGAAGTCTGTGGAAGTTTTGGTGTAGAAAGGCATGAAAGATGGATAAAAATATTTTAAAATAAACAAACTCTATAAGGAATAATGAAAATTAAATCAATGTTTCATTATATAATTTTTCAATAAAATAGTGAAATTATATCATAACATTACCTTTAAATCTTCCCACACTACTGAAATCGGATGTTTTTCCAACAGATATATACCAACAGTTTCTTAAAACTGTTGCTATACTGTAAAAAAATACAACATTTTCCAATGGTTTGTTCAAACCATTGGCAATGTGTAAAAAATCTTAATATTTCCCAAAGGTTTAACAAAACCACTGGGAAATATTTAGTTCCTCTATGATATACCAACAGTTTTAATAAACTTTTGGTAAAGAGAGGCTTTCCTAATGGTTTTTAAAAACCATTGGGAATGTTTTCCCCCAAATACCCAGCACCCCATCTCCCACTTGGCCCGATTACAGACCCTAATCCAAAGCTCCTCTGGAAGTTTTCTTGGCCGTGAAACTCCTTCCAGCCATATATCTATCTTCAATCAATCTATTTTTTATTTCTACACTTCAAATTAGTAATTGTTGCCTTAGTTTTAATTTTCTACCTCTATTTTTTTTGTTTTCTGTTTTTATTTTGGATAAATTAGAGTTGTTGTTGTCTGTGGAGTACTGAACCCTTTGATTTTTTTTCTATTTTTTTCTCTACACTTCAAACATGGTAAAGGGTTTGTTTAGTGGGGTGATATGGTAGTTTTTTTTGAATTTAGTTTAGTTGAAAATTGGATTTGGATTTTGTATTTATAGTTTTTTTTTTCAAGGAATAATGGGAAGGGTATTGATATTGAGGATGAATTGGTGTTGGTTGGGTGGTGGATTGGAATTGTGAACACCCCCACCCCCACCACCCCTGGACACCTCTCACCCCTGGACAGCCCCCCCCCCCCCCACCCCACCCCCTCGACACCCCCCCATTAGTCAGACCCCCACCCCCCTGCACCCCCACCCCCTGGACACCCCCACCCTCCCTGGACACCCCTAACCCCCCATGGACAGCCCCCCCCCCTGGACACCCCCCCACACACCCCCTTAGACACCCCCACCCTTTGGACAGCGCCCTCCCCCCACCCCCCTGGACACCCCCCATGGACATCTCACCCCCTGGACACCCCCCACCCTCCCCTGGACCCCCCCCCCCCCCCCACTACCTTGGACCCCCCCCCCCCACCCTTTGGATAGCCCCCTCCCCCCCACCCCCCTGGACACCCCCACCCCCACCCTCCCTGGACACCCCCACCCCCAGCCCCCATGGACACCCCCCCACACACACACACCCTCATAGACAGCCCCCCCACCACCACGCCTAGACACCCCCACCCCCCCTGGACACCCTCCACCCCCTTGGACACCCCCCACCCCCTTAGACAGTCCCATGGACACCACCGCACCTCCTAAGTGTTGAGCCCAATTTTTAAATTGAAATTAACAATGTAGTTGATTTCCCCTTTCCCCAATGACATTTTCTAAGTTACCCATAGAGCCTTATAAATTGAATTTGTCATGTTTTGATAAATTAAATTTTTCATGTTTTGATAAATTGAATTTGTCATGTTTTGATAAATTGAATGGGTTTTTTGGAATGAAATGGCTAATGCATGATGGTTTGCCTTTCTTAATTAATAAAATTATTTGAAATAAAATTACCCTAAGGGGGGATGCAGGAGGGGTAGGGGGTTGTCCAGGTGGGGGGGGGGTTGTCCAGGTGGGGGGGCTGTCCAGGTGGGGGGTGGGTTGTCCAGAAGGTAGGGGTGCAGGGGGGTAGGGGGCTATAGGGGTGTGGGGGAGGGGGTATGGGCTGCCCAAGGAGGGGTGTGGGTTGTCCAGGGGGGTCAGGGTGGGGTGTCCAGGTGGTGGAGGGGGGTGTGGGGTGTCCAGGGAGGGGGGTGGTCTATCCAGGTGGGGGTGGGGGCTGTCTGGGTGGGGGTGGTTGGGGGTTGGGCTATCCAGGTGGGGGTGGGGGGATGTCCAGGTGGGGGTGGGGGTGGGGGTGGGGGTGGGGGTGGGGGTGGGGGTGGGGGTGGGGGGTGGGGGTGGGGGGTGGGCTGTCCATGTGGGTGGGTTTGTCTAGGTGGGGGGGGGGGGTTGTCCAGGGGGTGGGGGCTGTAGGGGAGGGGGGTTTGGGCTATCCATGGAGGGGGTGTTCTATCCGAGGGGTGGACTATCCAGGTGGGGGGAGGGGGTATGGGTTGTCCAAGGAGGGGGGTTGTCTAGTGGTGGGTGGAGGGCATGGGCAGTCTAGGTGGGGGTGGGGGTGGGCTGTTCAGGGGGGTTGTCAGGGGGGGATTTAAGGGAGGGGGTGTGGGATGTCAAGGGAGTGGGTTGTCCAAGGGTGTGGGGGTGGGCTGTCCAGGTGGGGGGTGTTGGTTGTCCAGGGAGGATGGTGGTGGGCTGTCCAAGTGTGGTGGGGGTGTCCAGGTGGGGTGGGGGGTTCTATCCAGGTGGGGGCTGCAGGGGGGTAGGGGGTTGTAGGGGGGTAGGGGGCTGAAGGGGTGTAGGGGGGTTGGGTTGTCCACTCTAATACTCTACAAAAAAAATAGGAATCTCATATAACCAATGTATAGTTGCTTTCACATGTTAAGACTTTTCTTAAAGTTCCATACCAACACTCACTCTTACCCTTCCAAGAATAAGTGATCTCTATAAAGAAATATCACTCAGGTTCTTATCCACTATCCATATTGATCTCATACAAATTTTAACATTCATACAACTCCATATCAACAAATGATATAATAAGGCTCATACTCCTATGAGTAGTGTCCCATCGAAACATGTCTCATAAAATCTGATCCACGTATGATATTTGGTGGTGTGTTTGCAAATGTGTGTGTTGTGATTTATATGTATGATATTCATGGTTTACACCAATAGTATTCTTGGTCATCTATAATAGGATTGAAATCATGCTACAATTGGATAAAGATTGAATTTTATGACCCTGGTTTGGGGGTGGATAGCCCCAACCCCTTGGACAGCCCCCCACCCCCTTGGACACCCCCCCCCCACCCCCTGGACAACCCCCACCCCCCTAGGTAGCCCTTCCACCCTCATGGATAGCCCACCCACCCCTCTGGACACCCCTGACCCCCCTCGACAACCCTGCCACCCATGTGGAAAGCCTGCCCACCCCCTCGACACCCCATCCCCCTGTGTAAAGCCCCCCACCCCCGTGGACAGACCACCCACCCCCCTGGACACCCCTACCCCCCGTGGACAGTCCGCCAACCCCCCCCCCCCCCCCCAGACACCCCCTACCCCTGGACATCCCTTCCACCCCCATGGACAGCCCGCCCACCACCTGGAAACCTCGTACCCCCTAGACACCCCCCCCCTGTACCCCCTCGACAGCCCTACCACCCCCCTGGACAGCCCACCCACCCCCCTGGACAGCCCCCCACCCACCCACCCACCCCCTAGAAAGCCCCCACCCCCCCTCACCCCCTGGACACCCCCGACCCCTCGTGGACAGCCCCTCCACCTCCGTGGACGGCCCACCCGCCCCCTGGACACCTGCCCACCGTCCCCAAGACACCCCCATCCCCCCAGACACCCCCACCCCCTAGAAAGCCCACCCCCCCACCCCCTAGACACCCCTGACCCCACTGGACAGCCCCGCCACCCCCGTGGACAGCCCGGTCACCCCCCATGGACAGCCCGCCCACCCCCCTGGACACCCCGTACCACTCTGGACAACCCCGCCACCCCCATGGACAGCCCGCACCCCCCCCCCCCCCCGAACACCCTATACCCTCCTGGACAGCCCCGCCCACCCCCTGGACACCCCACCCACCCCCTTGGACACCCCGTACCCCCTAGATAGCCCCTCCCACCCACCCCGTACCCCCCGGGACAGCCCTGCCACCCCCTGGACAGCCCACCCACCACCCTAGACACCTCGTACCCCCTGGACACCCCCCCCCCCCCACTCCTTGGAAATCCCCCCCACCACCACCCTGGACACCCCCGACCCCCCCTGGACACCACCGCCACCCCCGTGGACAGCCCGTTTACCCCCCTGGAAACCCCGTACCCCCCTCGACAGCTCTCCCACCCTCGTGGACAGCCTGCCCACCCCCTGTACACCCTCCCACCACCCCCTGGACAGCCCACATCCCCCCGAACACCCCCACCCTCTGGAAAGTCCCCCCCCCCCCACCTTCCTAGACATCCCCGACACCACTAGACAACCCTGCCACCCCCGTGGATAGCCCGACCACCCCCCGTGGATAGCCCGCCCACCCCCCTGGACACCCTCTACCCCCCTGGACAGCCCCTCCACCCCCATGGACAGCCCTCCAACCCCCCTGGACACCTCGTACCCCCTAAACAGCCCCAACCACCCCCTGGACACCCCACCCACCCCCCTGGACACCTCATACCCCTTGCAAAGCCCCCCCCCCCACCCCCTTGAAAAGCCCCCCACCCCCTGAACAGCCCCGCCACCCCCGTGGACAGCCCGCCCGCCCCCCAGGCCACCCCGTACCCGCCCTAGATAGCCCCCCACCCCCGTGGACAGCCCTCCCACCCCCCCTGGACACCCCCCCCCCCCCGGACACACCCCACCCTCTAAAAATCCCCCCCCCACCCCCACCCCCACCCCCTAGACACCCCTGAACCCACTGGACAGCCCTGCCACCCCTCGTGGATAGCCCGACCACCCCTCGTGGATAGCCCGCCCACCCCCCTGGACACCCCATACCCCCCTGGACAGCCTTGTCACCCCCCTGGATAGCCCGCCCACCCCTTAGACACCCTGTACCCCCTAGACAGCCCCGCCCACCCCCTAGACACCCCATACCCCCTCAAAATCCCCCCCCCCCTAGAAAGCCCCTCGCCCCCCTAGACACCCCCAACCCCCTAGGACAACCCCGATACCCCACGTGGATAGCCCACCTGCCCCCCTGGACACCCCGTACCCCCTAGACAGCCCCACCCCCGTGGAAAGCCCCCCCCCCCCCCCCCCCCCCGTGGACAGCCTGCCTACCCCCCTTGGACACCCGCCCACCAGCCCCCAGACACCCCTCATCCCCCCGGACACCCCCACCCCCTAGAAAGCCACCCCCCCTCCTACCCCACCCACCTAGACACCCCCAACCCAACTGGACAGCCATGTCACCCTCTTAGACAGACCAACCCCCCCCCCCCCTCGTGGACAGCCCGCCCACCCCCTAGACACCCTGTACCCCCTGGACTGCCTGCCACCCCTGTGGACAGCCTGCCCACCCCCCTGGACAACCCCTCCCCCTGTAGACACCCCCCCCCCACCCTCAACCCCGTGGAAATCCCCTCCCCTATGGACAACCCCCACCCCCATGGATAGCCCGCCCACCCCCATGGACAGCCCCCCCCCCCACCACCGTGGACAGCCCGCCCACCCCCTTGGACACCCCATACCCCCCTAGACAGCCCCGCACACCCCCTGGATAGCCCCTCCCCCCATGGACACCTCACACCCTTTGGACAGTCCCGCCCACCCCCTAGACACCTCGTTCCCCCCTGAATAGCCCCCCCACCCCCACCACCCCACCCCCATGGACAGTCCTCCCACCCCTGTGGACAGCTTACCCACCCACTTGGACACCTCGTACCCCCTGGACAGCCCCGCCACCCCCTGAACAGCCTCCCCACCCCCTGGACATCCCCCCCCCATGGATATCCCTCCCACCCCCTTGATCACCAATAAAATATAGTGGATGGTATTTTATAAATTCCCATGCATAATAAATGATCCAAGAAGAACATGGTTATTCCACTTCCACAAGAGTTTGAGTAGAGACCAAGACTAGGAAGACAATTGTTGGATCACAAGAATGACTACCTGAGATATCCCCTTATGGACTTTTTGATTCATTTATAGTGGTAACATTCTAAAGAATTATCAAAAACAAAACCTTTAGTACAATAATCTGATTTTCTAAAACAAGGGGCACAAAATCACAAATCCCATAAAGATACATCATAAATAATTCTTCATAAAACCATTTCAAAATCACATAATAAAGACTTATTTCTATTTAAAACTCCCCAATGGTTTATAAAAATCCCTTTTAAGGTTCCATTTCAAAAATCATATAGTATTTTTGTCCCACAATAAAAACGTAATCCATTTCCTAATAACCAAATCCCCCTTCCTACCATACACACCAAAATCATTCATTTTTTCCTAAAGAAACACATACTATTGAAATAAACACTATTCCAAAACCATTTTAAAAACACCAATTATCTTAAAATTCATTAAATTCATTCCATTAAAACCATTAAATCCCCCCACCCTTGGACACCACCCCCCCCCCGGACACCCACATGGACACCCCCCCCCCTGGACACCCCCATGGAAAGCCCCCCCCCCCCACCACCCTGGATAGCCCCCCCCCCACCCCCACCACCCTAGATGGCCCCCCACCCTTCCTAGACACCACCCCACCAGCTGGACCCCCCCCCCCACCCCGAACACCCCCACCCCATAGACAGCCACCCCCACCCCTTAGACACCACCCCACCCCCCTGGACACCACCCCACCCCCCTTGGACAGCCCCCTAACCCCTAGACCGCCCCCCACCCCCCCTGGACACCACCCCACCCCCTGGACACCCCCCCCCTAGAAAGCCTCCCTAACCCCCTGGACACCACCCCACCCCACCCCCCTGGACACCCACATGGACAGCCCCCTCCCCCCACCCCCTTAGACACCCCCAACCCCCTAGATGCCCCCCCCCCACCCCCTAGACACCCCCACCGCCATAGACACCCACTCCCACCCCTTGGACACCACCCCCACCCCCCTTGGACAGCCCCCCAACCCCCTGGACCCCCACCCCCCTACACACCACCCCACCCCATGGACACCCCCCACCCCCTAGAAATCTCCCCAACCCCCTGGACACCACCCCACCCCCCCTGGGCACCACCCCACCCCCCTAGACACCCCAATATACACCCCCCCCCCAACCCCCTGGATGGCCCCCACCCCTCCTAGACGCCACCCCACCACCTGGACACCCCCCCACCCCCTTGGAAACCCCCACCCCCATGGAAAGCCACCCCCACCCCACCCCCCTTGGACGGCCCCCCAACCCCTAGGACCCCCCCCCCCCCCCCGGACACCACCCCACCCCCTGGACACCACCCCACCCCTTGGACACCCCCCACTCCCCTTGCACAACCACCCTAAAACCCCTGAACAGCCCCCCAACCCCTGAATTCTGAATTGAATTCTTTATGTATTTAATTAACTTATGAATTATGTGTTAATGGTGTATGGGTATACTTGTTGTATGTGTATACTTGCTGTAATTACCTTATGAATTATGTTTTAATTTTGTATGTGTGTAGAGGGTAATTAAATACAGAATTTGAGGTATTCAAAATTCTTTATGAATTATTTGTTGTATGAATTATGTATGTATTATGCAGTTATACTTGTTAATGGTGTATTGTGTTACTTATTGTATGTGTATGTGTTATCCAGTTATTCTATTGTGTATGAATTTTATAGGTATTCTGTATGTGTGTGTATTATGCAGGTATTCTATTGTGTATGAATTTTTTAGGTATTCTGGTGGAATTGTTGCAGCTGCACAGGGGGAGGCCAGCAAGCCGGCTTGCTGCAGCAGGTATTAAAAGGATATTCCAATGGTTTACAACTGTTGGCATATGTGTAAAACCAGAACTTATACCAACGGTTTTATGTAAACCATTGGTATAAGTATATGCCAACGGTTTGTTTGGGATAGATAATTTTACTTCATATATACCAACGGTTTGTGGGAAACCGTTGGTAATTGTCTATACTAACGGTTTTGGAAACCATTGGTATAGAGATAATTCTTGTTATTCCTCACAGTTTAAAACTGTTGGTAAACTTTTATACGAACGGTTTATCGAAACCGTTGGTAAACACTGAATTTTTCATACATATCCCAACGTTTTTCATAGAACTGTTGGGATATGTCTATCCCTATGGCCCAAGATCCAACGGTTTGGACAACCTTTGGTATAGTTTATACCAATGGTTTTCCAGCCTTTACCAATGGTTTAAAACCCTTGGTAAAGCTAAAATTTACAGTAGTTCCAAATGGTTTCCTTTATTATAGTTTTTTTTGTGGGATTGGAAACATCATCATGTGAAAAAGAAATTGTCTACATGAGTATTCAAACATTTAATTTAGAACATGTTAATGCAGTATAGAACATATAATATTATGAGGAAAATTATAGTATATTAAAAAACACTTTTACCTTCTCATTGAACTCTCTTTATTTTTTTAAAGGTTTTAGGGATTTGGTTCCTCTATTGATAATCTAAATACCCTATTTTTGGTCTACTATAACTTATAATACATTTTCTACATTGGGACTGACATGAAATGATTCTGATATATCAATGAAAGGGTTGTCCTTGATTGAATTTCATCTAACCCAACATTTGTTTTAGTTACTAGCAGGAAAATCAACCAATTATTGATTGATGGATCTAAGACATAAAATACTTGCAATACTTGTGATTCCATTATGAACAGCTTTTCTTTTTCCCATTCCACACTGAAATTCACCTTCACAAAGCCCATTTCATTAACTTTCACTACACTCATATTGTCAACTTGTTTACAATGGAAAATTATCACTTGAAATGTTGTATAATCCAACTCGTATGTCTTTTCGGTAATGCCAAAATATGAAATATTTTTATAAATTGAATTTCTATCCTTGGAACCAGATATGTTCATCACTTACACCACAAGAACAATACCACTATTTTGTATCATTATATATTTATCATGTTCTTTTGTATAGAACATATAACCATTGATTACAAAACTAGTGTAATATAAAACATTTTCATTCAGTCCCCTAGTTATCCATAAAATTCATTTGGCAGTTGAATTTTTATTTTTAGATAACTCCTTATAAATTTGATTTTTAAATCATCCTATAAATTATTGATTATATGTACTTGATATCCATACTTCAACCTTTTATGGATTTAAATCTCTAATAATTTCTTTATGGGATTTAATGTATAGATTAACATATTTACTATTATATAAAATTTAAAGGTGCACTTTCTCCCACTCTATCAGGGTAATTGTAACAACATATCTTTTGTAAATCCCTTCTCCCATAAGGAATCTACTATGAAGAGACTTTGGGAGACCGATAATGTCAACATCTGATAGGTAATCGGTTCAAAATTCAATAGCTTATTCTACAATATATCATTCTTCAATACAACCTTCTAGAAGACTTTGATTCTTGACATACCCTTTCAAAATATCCATATACCATTTAATGGGGTACATTCATATGTAATGGATAGTACTTCATAGTTGAACCACTTTAACCAAGTGAACCATAAGGTGGAGCATTATATTAAAGAATTATGGTGGGAAGAACATCTCTAATTCACATAATATGACTGCAACCTCTTTATTCGTGATTGGAAACTTTTTATGGTCTATAACTTTGCTTCATATGGATTGGAAAAATAAGCAGAGTCTGGTTAATTTATTCTATACATTTTGAGGCAGAATGGAATGGAAAGAAACATGCATCAAATCTTTAATCAAAACACAACAATTGTGTGATTTTAGTCCTTGTAACTTCAAATTAGTCATTGAAAAGACATTATTGATATTTGATGAATACCCCTATGGAACTTTTACACTACTAAGGAAAAGAAAAAAAATTAATTTTTTCTATCTGGATTGAGTGAAAGCTGCTGGAGAAAGAAAATTTTACCCTTTACCCTTCACTGGTGCCAACTCTTCCCTAATCCCCATATCAATCATGTATAGCCTATCCTTGATTCCATCTTTTTTTTTCTAGGAACATCTAGTAATTTGAAAATAACACTATAAAATATATATTTTTCTACATGCATGACATCAAGAAAATGTATGAAATACAAAAAAATCTAATATATTAATTCAAAGAAAATTGATCGCTTCTTACAATCTGATTTCATAAGGGTTTTCAAAAATGGTTTACTGAAAACAGTGTCAATATCTTTTACTTTATCGAACAGTTGATCTCCTGTTACTAGAGATGGTGTTGTACCTTGTTGATATTCCCATTGAATTATGTTTTCCAAGATCGGTATTTATGTCTTTGATGTAAAAAAATTTGATGTCCTAAAAACACATTCTTTAAGGAATGTTTCAACCAAACTGAGTGTGTGCTTTCTTCACAAATGGGACACCCTAACATTCCTTTAATGTTATAGAATGATAAATTTACATAAGTGGGGAATTCATTTATCATCACATACAACATGGAACTCAATATGAATTCTTCACTTTTATGAGCATTATACATTGTAAAACATGTATCCCACATCAATTTCAGATCTTCGATCAATGGAGCCAAATAGACATCAATATCATTACCGAGTTTCTTTGGTCCAGATATAAGTAGAGACAACATAATGTATTTATGATTCATGCATAACCCTAGTGGAAAGTTATAATTTACTAACATGATGGACCATGTACTGTGAGTAATACTATGTACACCAAAAGGATTTATTCCATTTGTAGATAATGCAAGATGAAAGATTCTTGGATCATTTCCAAATTCAGGATACTCATAATAAATTTTCTTCCACTAAGAAGAATCTATTGGATGATGTAGGTTCTAATATTTAATTGTTGTATTTACATTAAATGTCAATTGTCTCGTGGTTTCCTGAAATCTATATAGTCTTCTAAACTTTAGAATGATAGGAAATCACCATACAGATTTTGAAGGACTTGATTTATTTTTCTTGTATCAATCTACGCCAAACTTAGGTCATTTTATGAGTGATTAATGGTCCTTGAAAAACAATATGAAATCATTTGAACAATCGTGTATTTTTTTATAGATCATTCCCATTGAATGTAGCATTCATTTAGTATTATATGTTCGGCATGGTAGTTCATTTTCTTCTGGTAGCATATCATTCAAGAGACCAAGTAGTTCTGTAAAGTTGGTGTCACTCCATCCACTTCTAGATTTCAAATTATATAACTTTAATACAGCTGACAATGTTGTGTATTTAGTACAACCAGTATAAAATGGTCTCTTAGCATAACTATTTAACTTCTCAAACAACTTTGGAAAATCATAAAGGTCATCTTCAATTGCCATTGTCATTTCTTTCATGTGATCTCCATCGTCATTTACAGTGGTATTCATATCAAATGATCCATAAACCACAATATCATCCCAATCAGTGTGCATGTTCAGTTTTTTCCCATGTTTAGTCCAATATTTATAGTTATAATGTATTATATGACAAATTAAATGTTCTTGCAACTCTTCCAGAATAATTTTTCTTGAATAAAAACAACATAAACATGGAAAAGGGATTTGGGAAGGCTCATATGCATGCTCTATTGAAAACTTGATGAACTCTTTAACTACATATTATACTATTTTTTCAAATGATTAGAGTTCATCCATTTTTTATTAATATCAATCATATTAGGTTCATAAAATATTCATTTTTCACAATAAATAAATAAATACACCTAAAATATCCATTATCAAAGGTGAAAGTTGTAGATAATTATAATAAGGGAAAACCAACATTTAATTGTTTCAAATAATTTCAGTATGCTTTGAAGAAAATGGATAATTGAATTTAAGAAAATAATTATTCCACTATGGTAGGTGTTATCCTTTGAATCTGTCCAAAGGTGAAAGTTATAGACAACTGTCATCCTCATCAGCTCATCTCTCAGACAATTATCATTACATTTTTTTATTTAACACTCATCCTCCATATCTTGTAGACATGAACCTATGTTACTTGAAATAATCTAAGAAGTAGTCATACATGGTATCACTACTACTCATATTAGTACAAGTGATATAAAAGAGATGAGGGGTGAGTCTCAAATAAAAAATTGAAATAATAATTGTTCGGGAGATGAAGCTGAGGAGGATGACAGTTGTACTCCATTGTGTTCTCTAAAAGGAGTAATGCCTCTCAATTTTGAAAATTTAAATGGTTGTATGAAGGATTTTCAATATTTTATAAAAACATAGATGAATGTGAACAAAGAATTAGAAATGTATTATATGAAAAAGAATGTGATGTAAGAGGAATTTATAGTGCCATGATATTCTATGATGTTAATGGTTGAAGTGGATCATGCCTCGACTGATTTTTTCATGATAAAATTCTATATAAATTGAAAATTATCAAAATGTAATGTAGATAGTCAAACTATGATCTATAAAGAATCTTTATTTTATGATGATTCATTTTGAATTAAAAAAATAGAGAGATAGTTAAAGTTTCTACTAAGGGAATCAATTTGGATGGATGAATTTGAACACACACAAAAATTATGATACACATAGAATGATATTCGAACATGACATAGATGAGAATTTAAGAACGTCATTAAATTAAGTCTTAGAGGTCGAATAGAATTGTGAAAACTAATTTTTGAAGATCTAGATAGGAAACAGGATAATAGAATAACACAGAGATATCTTATTCTACATAGAGGGGGAGAGCTAAGAAGAGATAAATTAACTTCTATATTAAGACTTGTTGGGATAAGAGTCTCATGATGACAGAGATCCAATATTATATATGGATTTGGAGAGAAGATGAATAATGAAATGATAATTCTTCTATGAATTATATTTCATATGGAATTGAATATCTTTTCTTTTTTGATCAAGTGGAGTTTATATATTAAGCTCCCTAAGTAGAATAGTTTTATCTGGATTTGGGGAATAATAATACATGAAGTGGGGTTTAATGATGCATCAATTATATATGGAGTTGTGATATATAGTGATTCAACCCCATATACTAATCTTGAATTAGTATAGAAGTCTATATCCAAATTAAAAATCAAAAACATATTGTATGTATGGTGAAGGAATAAAGGGAGGGTCACTTGGGTTAATTAATAGTGAGAAAGATCAAAATATTTTTTAATAAAGTTTACCATGGTGTGGAGTGGTAATTACTAAATCCATTTATCCATCAAAACAAATAGTTATTAGTCTATTTTTCTACAAAAACACATTGTTTTATTAACTTTATAATCATAGTATAAAACCCAGCACTGTGGAAAATTTCATCACATTTCTAGGTCCTCATAAAATTATGGTCTTGTTTAAATTTGAAATCTAAAAATTATATGGTTGAAATATCCAAATATATCAAGAAAAAAAATAGAAAGAAACTAAAGTATTATCATTAAAGTTCCATTATTCATTCTCCTATATATTTTAGCCTTGAACTTTGGTGTAATTTTTGACTTGTAAGCCATATCATGAAACAATTTTTGTTTTTCCCTCCTATTATGGTGTTACTGTATGTGCATATCAACTAGAGATGGACTACCTCATCATCTCAGCATGATTACTAGTGTACTTTCCATGACATAGAACATGATTTTAACATAGTAAAAATTCCACCATTATTCTAAAATCATATTACGATGTGATTATTAGACTATAACATCCAATTCAAAAAAAATCTTCCCTATTTAATCATGTGTAAGAAATAATATTAAAATATATCCTACCACCATGATTCAATATTATGTCAATTTAATATGCCAATAAATATGATATTGTAACCATAAATATTATGTAAATTTTTTTTTACTTATTCATATTATTAAATCCAAAATTCCTCAGTCTGTCACTAATAATCACCATATTTTTACCATAGTCAGAATGCATTATAAAAATTTTATTTCCCACAAACACAACTAATTATGATAATTTTTTGTAAAAACACATTTTACAGATCATTGATTTCAGAAAACTCAATATCTTAGTTTTCATCATTCTCCCCCTCATTAACATAGGATCTAATAATATTTCTTATGATCCCATAGGTTTTATAACAACTTGCATCTCATCAATATAATATTACAAAATATTTCTCATTTATTTCATATAATACACCATGAAAATTAGATGTCTATTTTCTTTGAGATATTAGATGCATATTTTAAAAAAAAGCACAATATTTTGTTTCCATAATTATTATTTTTCTCTGGATATCATAATGATTCTATTAACTCATGGGATATCTTGAAGACAAACATAAATAAGGGGTGATAATAAAAGACTAGTATGGTTTAATTAATACAAACATGAGGGTGAGATATCATTAGTGATGGAATCATGAAAGGGATGGAAATCATGGGTGGTGGAAATCATGGGTACATGGGCGGTAGAAATCAAGGGTGGATTTATGGAAATTGGGGGCGGTGATAGAAATAATGATGATAAAAAAACACAAATAGATATCTTCAAACAAGCAATCAATGATTGAGGTGGAGGAGAAAAAACATACCTTGGATTGAAGCTTTGAATCGTCTGAGAGAAAGTAGAGATATCTCCAAACCTTGATTTCATTTGGGCCTTATATTTGTTTGACCATTGAGTCATTTGAGACTTGGATTTGAGCCTTGGAATTTTTGGAGCCTTGATTCTATCCTTGATTCGAGTTTGGATTCGACAACGAAGAGTGTCGACAACTGGTGTCTTCTGTAGAAAGCTTCGGATATTGAAAACTAGATTGTGATGGTTAGGGTTCTTAAAATAAATTGGGACACTTTTATCAGTGCTTCCAAAAAAGTGCTGATAAAGATCCCTTTTATCAGTGCTAAATTAATAAGCGATGATAAAAGGCATCTTTATCAGTGCTAAAAAAGTGTTGATAAAGGATTCATAATTATAATTATAAAAAAAATTGTGAATGTATTTATATAATTATATATATATATATAATAAATATATATAAATATAGTAAATATATTCATTATTTAAATATATTTATTAGAATTTTATAATTATTTAAATATATAATTATTTATTTATAATTATATAAATAATTTTTTTAAAAATATTTATATATTTATATCATTATATATGTACATAATAAATATAGTAAATATATTCATTATTTAAATAAATTTATTATAATTTTATAATTATTTAAATATATATAATTATTTATTTATAATTATATAAATAATTTTTTTAAAAAATAATTTTTATTTATTTATAATTATAATTATATAAATGTATAAATATAGTAAATATACATTTATAAATATATTTATTTATAAATATTTATTTAAAAATATATTTTTTAACATTATTAATGAATATTTAATTTTAAGTGCATGCGTGTTAAAAATGAGTGAAATTCAATAATTAAAAATGAGTACACTTTAACAATATTGAAAAATGGAAAAAATTTATTAATTAAATATAAATTATTAAAAAATATGGATATATATATTGAAATAAATATGAATACATATTGAAAATATTAAAACATAATAAATAAATATATATAAACAAATAATAGAAATTGATTAAATTTCCAAAAAAATAAAAAAAATATTAAAAATGAATTAATATCAAATTTTATTAAAATTAAAAATAAATAAATAAAATTTAATGATTAAATACATTATATATTAAATGCGTCATGTTATAATTAAATTCTAAAATGAATACTAAAATTTGAATAAATTACATAAATATTTCATTAATTACGTAAATATTTGGGGGTGTTGAATATAAAAATGTATTAATTATGTATATGTATGTAAAATCAATATAACACATGTTCGATATATGTTAAATAGAAAAAATAAATGACATTCAATTATGTTCATTACTCGATGCAATTGGTCGATATTTTTTATTCATATTAATTTTAAATTATAAACCATTCTTCATTAAATATATAACTATTTAATGTAAACCATAAATATTTTGTATTATATAAATCATATTTATATACATTCTAATGTATATATATACCTATATATTTAATATATAATATTTATTAATATTATCAATGATTATTTATTTAATAAAATGTTTAATATTTTTCTTAATTTACTTATTTTTATTTTTTATTTGTTTAATTTTCATTTTACATATATCTATATATTTAATATATATTATTTATTATATTTATAATTTATATATTTTATAATCAATTTATTCATTTTTATCAATAATTATTTAATAAAAAAAATAATATTTTTTAAATAAACTCATTTTTATTTATTTAATTATTTCATTTTATTCAGGGCCTTTATCAGTGCTAAAAATAAAGCACTAGTAAAGGGTGTCATTTATCAGCATTGATAAAAGGTCGGCACTGTTAAAGGCTTGTTTTCTATTGGTGGGTAAAGAACATGACCAATAGGGAGGGGGAAATCACAAGAACAAAGTGAACCATCATTAGAAAAGTGTTCTTGGCCAACGAATATATAAACAGGATGATAACATGTGCAACAAGGGAAGAATTATGCTAGATCAATTTAATCAATCAAATTGTGTGGCTCATGCGAAGAACATACAATCATAGAATCAAAATAATATAATAATAAATGCTTTAATATTTTAATCAAAAGGGGTATAAAACACAATTGAGGAGTCCTGCCTCGATTGTGGATCGATCGTTGGTGAAGAACACATCCTCTAGTGATGAAGATGATTCGTTGTGTCTATCGCCTTTCAATTCACCTTGATCTGATCATCGGTCATCGTCTGGTCTATATACTCCAACGAAGGATGGTTGGAAGCTCCTCTTAATGATCTCAGGGTTATGCGGTTAACCCTAGTGATTCGTTGTAGTATCTTATTTAAAGAGGAAAACAGTTTAGTCCATTTAATTCAAAATAAATAAATTATTTATTTTTTTTAATTAAACTCACTCATTAACAATTGTATTTACCAAACCTCCCATGCCAACCAACTTTAGGTTGCACCTAGGGTAAAATCCATGTTATGAACTCAATAGTGGTCTCATATTTTCCATTTGAGTCTCCATTTGTGAGTTATTTGGGTTAGGGTTATTGAATAAATTAATTAATTTATCCAATGCATCCGCCAACAGTTGCCCCATCCAAATGTCCTGTGCCGACCAATTTTAAGTCACGCCTTGGATAAACATTGTGCTACAAATTCAACCATGGTGTTAGATTTTTTATCAGAGACTCTATTCAAGATATATTCTAATTTTTTAGAAAAATCACATGCGTGTAATATAAAATATTTTTAATATTTTTATTAAATTAATTACAAGATCACTCGGCCTCAGAATCACATGTTGTCTCAGCGCCTGGCTCCAAAAATATTCTTAAGAATATTCCAAATTCTTACATGAAAAAACTAGAGTCTCTACATTATTCCCTTCTTCAAATATTTTCATCCCTAAAAAGAAAAACTAAGGGAAAAGTGGGGATACTGATCCCGTATCCGGCTCTCCCGCTCCCACGATCTCCCCTGATGGTTTCTTGGACTACCAACAAACGCACATCCAAGGAAAACACTTTCCCATGAAGGGTATTTCTCTATTGGTTATCAATGACATCGACTCCTAGAAAAAGGAAACCCTACTCTCACGACCCAACCTACCCAGGCTGGTATTGTATAATGAGTCATGAACATACATCCTAAGTTGTGGCATGTGGAGAACACCAAGAACACGATCTAATTTCAAGGAGGTCAACTGCTCCTTCACCTCACTCGACAACAGAAGATGGAGAACCTTGTTGTGATCATATGCTATCACAACCACACCCTGGATGTCCTTCAAGATCACACCACCTCAACCTCCATAGGGTCCACTATCACTCTGCTGTCTGAGATGTCATATCCTTTGAATCTATAATTGACACCATGAGAGCTTTCATATGACTATCACTCCTAAAGCATGTCTAGAACCATCCTTATGTGTCTTGTGTTCTCCAATTCTGATGTCAAGGACATGATGTTACCATCACATAAGACTACCACAAACCGATTCAAGATAGGTTAAGGATATGTCTCATAAGTCTTGTGAACTCTGTTGTGTCATTCAACATGCCAAAGAGTATCACCAAGAACTCAAAGTAACTACAGTGACTCTAGGAATCCATGATCGGTACATTCACGTTTTGATTATGGAGCTGGTGATAACCCATATTGAAATAAAAATGAGATCCACTTCACCTCCATCCACTGGGAGAAAATTTCATCAACTCTAAAGGGTGGATACTCCCCCTCATGTCACTCATCTTTGGTGATGCCGATATCCACACCTGGCCTTAAGATCTTATCCATATTTAGGTGAAAAATGTAGGGCTGCCCAAGAAAACACATTGGGTCTTATGAAGCCCCCGATCTGTCAACTCCTCCAACCGCACCACTACCTCTTGCAACTATACGGGGTCATCTGATGTGCTAGCACAAATATTGGGTCGTCCCTAGTGTAAGTCTATACAGAGGTCCATCTCATGGTGTGGAGATAAACCTAGAATTTCACCATACCCCACCATTATTGGATGGAGCTAAGAGCTCATAACATCCACTACTCTGAGGTTAATACTAGCCAACTGATGAGTCAACTATAACCTCCTATGAAGCTCATCATATTGTGCTTGGGGATCACTCCTTATCAAAGGAGGAAAAATATGTCCCATAATTCAGAAGCACTACCACACTCACTGGTAACAAAAATCTAATCATTTATGGTAGATGACCAATCCATGTATAGGAAAACATTGTAGGGTCCCACTATTACTATGGGAAGGTTTCATGAGAGGTTATCTTTATATCCTCGTAGAGTCAGGTCACACTGTTGGAAGAAATGGATGATCACTAATCATCTCTGTAGGAGCCTCTGACACAAGGGTTTAGAAAAAATACCTCCACTAGTATTTATAGGTCTCAAACAAGGGATACATCCTAGGAAATGTGTTTTACAACTCTTTTTCGTCACTACAGCTAGATCAGTGGAGACACATGTCTTGCTCCGAACCCCACTCGATGCCACTGAGTCACAAGATCCAACTGCCTGAATCTATCCATTCCTTTTACCATATGTTAACCTCAACTAGGGATTTCTCCAAAAGCTTAGCATATCAGAAGGACCTAAAGCAGAAAAGTCAAAGGAACTCATCAACCACACCTTAATATTATCCACTTTGGGATGACACTGACTCACCCACATGGTTTTAAATCGCATCACAAGAATGTGTATCAATGGGAGAAGTTTCCCTCTTCCTTGAATATCTAAATTCACATCAAGAATCACCAACACAAGGCTCTACTGATGCCCTATATCTCCCTAGAGAGTCTTACCACTATGACCACCATTAAGAGGGGTCCTATACAAGAAAAACATTCAAACCATTGGCTCGCTCCAGTCCTCTACCACATGAGAAGGGGGAGTCTGGCTCACCACGAAACCTGGGTGATCTCTATATTTAAAACTCATGATGAACACTCATTCTAGTTGCATCATATTCTAGTAACATCGAAGCCAATTTCTACTCTACAAAGAGCATTGGTTTTGAGGTCAACCATTTGATATATCGGTATCTGTAAAAGTCTAGGAACTCAGATCACCGAATCAAGCCAATCCTCTACTATTTTGGGGTTTAGCCCATCGCAGAACCTCATCAGCCTATAGCACTAATACTTATGGAGTGTGATAAGCCTGTTTATATACTCGGCCTGTTATGATGGTAAAATTTTCTACTCGACAGGTGGGAGGGGTGATACCAACCCGTCTGGAGGAAAGATCTCACATGATGGACCCTAAACTGAGGCCTCATCTCTCATCAGATCATCATCATGATCCCGAATCATTAACCTAACTGGTTTTCTTCATAGAGACATCTTAAAGGTGATTAAGATGTACCACGATCAAATGATCATATGTGTACAATAGGGAACTGACTCAAGAAGTATGGTCAAAATACTCGATCTTATATGGTTCATGTACCATTGATCTCTGCAACCAATGTCTTGGTATTCCAAGTCAGTAAGAAGCTATTCAAGGTCCTATTGAATGAATATGTTAGTCGCTGCACCAATACTAGGTTCCCTGGCCTGAGAGCTGCACTCGAGACACTTCGACAGTGCTTCCCTAAATCCCAACCAAATCCTTGAAAGGGGACTGCTCTAAACACCATCACAAGGATTAAACCACCTCTGGTACCAATCAATCACGACCTGACCTAGAAAGTCTCGAGCTTCAACTACCCCAAGACTACCTCCATAATACATGGGCTAGAGACTATCACTAAAGGAATAACTAACATGGGGAGGCCTTTGTCTATGTACCTGTACACACACACACATAGTTATCTCGATGAAAAAATGAAGTGGAATAAAAGTAAAAGCTGCAAAATACTGGGGGAATAACCATGAATATAAAACCTCTAGATAGTAAAAGAGTGCGGTAGTGTAATACTAAAATTAAAAAGGATAAAAATACACGTACAGGCAGAAATATGTCCCAACCTAAAAAAAACTGGAAAGTAAAGTAAAAGTATTGAGAGGTCTCAACTCCTGATCTCTAAGCTACGAGCATCATACATGGTCCAATGAACCAAGTATCCCTAATCTCCTCTTTAATCATCACTGACCTATCTATCATCTGTGTAAGATATGACACGTGTCATAAAATCCCACATAGGGGTGAGTATATACATGCCAAGTAGGACACCCCAAAAGCTGAAGGGGGGGTAGTAAGATACACAATGTGAATAGGCAATAAAAGGGAAACAGTGAACAGAAAGTAGCTCAACCAAAACCAAGAGAGTAAGTAACCTCATCCAAGAATAATGGGATCAGCACAGTGTATTAATGGAATACACATCAAGTCTTTACCACCCATAATAGGATAGTAACCTCATCCAACCATGAGAATCTAAACATAGAAAGAATGTGACATACCCCGCGCATCTTCATAACCCATGGTAGGAGAGTAACCAAAACCAAAGGTATGGATACAAATGTGTGTGTGTGTGTGTGTGTGTGTGCACGCTCAATAAAAGAAGCTCAAACGATAGAGAAGGTGGATCTTCATCTCACTGCCCAGCCCAGGCAATGAGTTGCCATCAGTTCTAAAAAGTCCATCAACGATGTCTATCATCTTGCATGTTTATCTCGAAGTAAACAAGTGGAAGCCCACAACTCTTCACCATACCACATAGTCGAGGAGGCCTGATATCCAAGTAAAGGACCCATGCCCTAGTGCATCAGGGGGTGCAACTCAAAAAGTATATGTAGAGGACATGCGCCCTGATGTGTCAGGGGGTTCCAATATGGTGTCATGAGGACTCATGCCATATCTGATAGGGGGTGCCACTCGGTATATAGAGGACCCGTGCTCTAGCTTGTCAGGGGGGGGGGTATCGTCTTTATCTGTATAAGAGGTATGGAGCCTGGTATGATAGGGGGTACCGTTTCTATGGATAGAAGACCCACACCTTGGTACAATAGGGAGAACCATCTCTATTTGTATAACACGCATGGAGGAACCACACCCTGGTATGATGGGGGAGTACCATCTCCATGGATAGAGGACCTATAACACCCTAAGTTTTTTTGATTTTTTTTTTAATTAATTTAAACTTTTGATATTTTTCATTTCACACAACACTAAATGTATTCTTTGTTATACAAAAGCACTAAGTGTGGTTTGCGTTATATACATCACCAAGTCAAGCTTACGCTATATGCAACATAAATTTTAGCTTTATCTATATGGAACATTGAGGTTAGATTATGTTACATGAAAGACTGACTTTCCTTAATGGCTTACGTAACACACAATACTGACTTTTACCAAACAATAATATATTATTAAAAATATTATTATTTAATATAATGAGATGTAACCTAGTCATTAAGTTTGTGGTTATGAATAGTATTAACTAACTTATTAAAATATATGGTTGAATTCATTGGTTACAAATTAATTATAAATGAGTATATGAACCAATTGAATATCAAGGGAATATATTTATAAAAACTACTTTTATGATCACAAAGAAATATCATCCTAATAAATTAAATTAATTACTATTTTTGAATGATATTGATGAAATATATATTTTATATATTCAATAAAAAAATTATATTCATTAAATATATTATATAGGTATAAGATAAAAACAAATTCAATATTACACATAAAAACCTATATTTTTATAAAAATATTTTTACCACCTTTTAATGATGAACCTATTTTAAATCTAAATTTTGGAACTTTTATAAATTTTATATGTAAAAATAAACTTTATTTTTTAAATAAAAACATAAAAAAATAGTCTAGGGTTTATTTTTTGGTATTTTTCTGTGAAGTTTCATTTTTTGATGAATTGTGAAAGATACCAAATTTTAATTCAAAACCTATTTTTCATCTAATTTATTTATAAGGTTAAATTATACTTGTAGTTGGATTTAAAGAATAATTATATAAATTATACATAAATTAATCCAATTTATATCATTGGGAACAATTTTACTTTGAAATTAGATATAAAAACTTAGCAAAATTTTGAACATTTTTACTTTAAAAACCTGCATTGTAATCTCATATGTGAGATTAATTTTAAATTAATTTCTGTAACTTTTTTGATTGAAATTTGAAAAAAATGGATTCAATATTTAAAATTAGAATAATTTATAATGTCTAATAATATCAACTTAGTTTTTTACCAAAAATATTAGTGAATGTAATTAAAATTAATTACAACGATTAAGAGGAGAATTAACTTAACAAGGGACTAAACCTTAAACATAAGGGACAAAATGACCTAAAAACTTGTCCAAAATTCATTAGATGTTCATATTTAGACTATATGATACCTTTTATCAACTTTTTTCCATTATTGGAGACACTTGACAGGGGGAAAACATGGGTGAAATTTTTTTTCCAAAATTTACAATAATGTCACTCCTCCTACACTATAAAAAGACACTCACCCATCCCCCTTATTCACACCAATAAATCCCTTTATCTCAGCTAAACTCTACTAAAATAATCTCAAAACATCCCTCCATTCATTCCAAAAGCCTCCTTTTGGTAAAAAATTCATCCAAGGAATCCCTTTGGTGTAAAACAAAAGGAGTTACTCAAAGAAGAGGTAACATCCTTCCTCAATCTCTTTTGTTTTATTTTTGTTCTCCACCCCCTAAACTCTTCTTATTACATGATTATATAATAAAATTAGTATCCTAAATATACTAGTATGTTTTTATTATAATTTTTTAACCTAAAATTACACACAATTCCATTAAATATGCAATGAACTTACCGTTCTTGTGTATGGTGAACTATTGCCTCATGAAATGACGTTGTTTGTTTTTTCCTTTACCACCTCTAATGGTTGGGAATTATGATGGAAACTATATTTTTATATGATATATATAATATTTATAATTTCTTTATGATTCTGGAATTATTATATAAAACATAACTTCATGCTTTCCATTTTGTGTAACTATGATAACTTCGTCTATGGAAGTGTGGACTACCGCCTCCTCCAAACGATGTGATTCATTCACACTTTAAATGGAATGTATTAATTATAGGTTTAGTAAAATTATATGATATATATATATATGACATAATAATTCTACCGGAATGATATTATATATTTTTTTGTGTCATTTACTTTCTTTCTTTCAATACGATAATAAAACAGAAGCAGCGTTCTTGCATACTGTCTCTATGAATGGTGCATTTCGTTTAATATTTATATCTTTTATATATTACTATAAATATTTATATTATGAATATATATGATATATGCATAATGTTTTTAATTCTTTAAATAAGTAAATCATGATCTTAGTAAGAGTATCAAGAATAACAAGTCAAAACACGTACGATAAACAAAACGATTGTTACCTGAAACACTACATTAACATGGAATTGTTAATAAACAGGTAATATAAAGTCATAAGTGAATAATATATGGTATTAGAAATAAAAATATGGTTCTTTATTATATATATAATACACTTATATTTATTATACATTAGGTTTGAATGTGTGCAAATAAAGACAAGTCTTATGGTAAGGGAATTTCATATCACTTTTTACTTCTGTGAGATACATGTCATATTCACCACTCGATTATTTTTGTGTGGTTTATATACTTCCATATAAAATTTTATATAATTAATTTACTTTATTTAATGATATTAAAATATTTAAATGATTTTATTATCTCACGGGGACCATGATTCTAAAGTTAATCGAGTATTGGAGGTTTTCTCATATAACTTTTATTTCTGTGAGACTTATGCCTTATTCACTATTCACTTATTTTTTGTGGTTTATATACTAAATGTGAACATATTATATGATTAATATACTTAATTTTATGGGTATTTACATATCCATTTGATGATATTTCTTTCATGAGGTTTATAGTTCAAAAGCTACCAAATTGGTAAAGTAATTTTGTCTCAATTTTCCTTCTTTGAGATACATGTCATGTTATAAAACTATACTTTTGTATGAGGTGTATATAATGAATTTTACATGTTATATCATGAATATAATTATTTTCATGGTATTTTAAGATTCATTTAATGTTATTATTTCTAAATTGGTAACTTTTTATTGCTACAATCTCATCATTTATTGATATTGTTCATGAATATACTTCCACTGATGAAATCTTATGATCCATTTATCAAGAACTCTCATGAATTTTATTAGCCTATAGTTATTTATGTTATATAAAAGTAATGGTTCTATTTTTCCACTCTTTTTTACTTAAGATAATTAAGAAAAAAAATTATGAAAATCCTACTTTATTTCTTCTTTTGGTCGGAAATCTGTGTTCTTTCAAAACCGTGTTTTCTAAAAATGTTTTCAAAAATGTTTTAATATTATCCTATAATATTTAGAGGACCTTTTTTCCCATGTTTTACCTTTTTAAAAAATGGTTTTAAAAAGAATATTATTATTATTTTCTAGTCAAGTCACTTTTCTAAACTGTTAAGGTGAAAAATGAATGTTCGACATGTACGGACTTACCCGTTGTCATGAAAATCATTTCCTTGAAGCTTCTTTTATAGGTTTATAAGGTTATTTTTAATGAAAATTTTTTCTTAATATTCTAGAATTTTTTTGAATTTAAAGTTTTTTTTAAAGAAAAAGTTTTTAAAAAAAATTATGTTCAAAAATTGTTTTGAATTATTTTTAAATCTTTCTTTATATGTTTTCAAAAGGTTATTTTCAAAGAAAATGATTTCAATGATTTCAATATTTATTTATAAGTTTTCAAATAATTTTCAAATAAAAAGGTTTTCAAAATGTTTTATTTTCAAAAAAAATTAAATTATTTTTAAATCATACTTTATATGTTTTCAAAATGTTATTTTCAAATAAAATGATTTCAATGATTTCAAGATTTCCTTATAAGTTTTCAAATCATTTTCAAAGAAAAAGGTTTTAAAAGGGTTTTTAAACATATTTATAAGTTTTTTAGGTTGTTTTAAAGGAAAATTATTTTCAAAATGTTTTATGTTTTAAAAATTATAAAATATATTTTCCTCAATAAATTTTTTAAATGAAATTGTAAAGATTTATTAATAAGAACATGATTTTTAAATGGTTTTATAAAAAGTATTTTCAAAGAAACGTTATTTTCATTAAGAGATGTTTCATTGATCTTTCAAGATCCTTCTCCATCTAAGATGGCATACTTTGTTATAGTATATTACTTAATGGGGATATGATCTAAGAAAACCATTCATATTCTTTCTTGAATGGTTTATACTTTGATGGAATGGTGTTTATGACACTCATTTCTCTTCCATGGGTTATATGCTCCTGAAACCCACTTTTTTCACGAATTATGATTTGATAAAATGATTATGAGACCTATCTATTTTCCATAGTTAATTATATGATGAAATGTTTATGATACCCATTTCCATTAATGGGTTGTTATATGATGCTTATGAAACCCATATCTTTTTATGGGTCATGATATGGTGCAATTTTTATTATCTTGTGGCACATGTATGTATGATTTTATTATGTGATGGGTGAGACCTATTTCTCCCTCCAATGCATTGGATAATGATAAATGGTATATGATATCAAAGGTTACATGGGTTGTAGCCCAAGATTAAAAACAAAAAGGTACATGGGTTGTATCTTAATCCTAAAAACAAGAAGGTACGTGGGTTGTATCCCAATCCTGAAAACAAGAAGGTACACGGGTTATAGCCTAAGCTTGAAAATAATAAGGTACAAGGGTTGTAGCCCAATCCTGAAAATAAGTAGGTATATGGGATTTAGATCAAGAATGAAAGTAAGAGGGTACACGGGTGGTATCTCAATCCCAAAAATAATAAGGTACATGGGTTGTAGCCCAATCCTGAAAACAAGAAGGTACATGGGTTGTAGCCCAAGCCTAAAAATAAGAAGGTACACCAGTTGTAGCCTAAGATTAAAAATAAGTAGGTACACAATTTATAGCCCAATCCTGAAAGTAAGAGGGTATACAGGTGGTATCCCAAGCCCAAAAATAATAAGGTACATGGGTTTTCATACCAATCCCAAAATAGGTACATAGATGATTATCCCAAGCCTAACATGTTATGAAGGTCTTGGTAGGTATCCTTAACATAAGATTTTCTATACTTATGTGTACGCCAAAATAATTATGTCTTATTTCCATATTATGATTTAATAGATTATGCTCTTGATTTCATTATGATTCATGTCTTATGAACTACCAATATTTATGCCATGATTCATTTTTATGATCTTTTAATGTCATGTTCACATTATCATACCCTTATGATCATGTTTATACTTACATATATCCTTTGTTTACCCTTACTGAGCATCTGAGCTCACCCCTTTTTATGTTTCCTTTCCCTAGGTTATGAAGAATGTTTTTAAGTATAAATACTAAATGGGAATATCTTTGTGGGAAATTTTGAATATATTTCACTAATTTGGAAGATTTTGTTCCATGTTTCCAAAGACACTAAACTATTATGGTTCTCAGGAATGTACTTTTGTAATATGCTGAATATTCATCTAAATTGATGTAATATCCATGTATGTTAAGTCTGGGTCACTATAGTTGTTATAAAAGGAAAGTTTTAGTCAAACTTTGGAAACTAGGATGAGAAAACCTTAGTTAGATCCTTAGGGATATTTCTAAGGATATTTTTATGGATGTCTCTAAGGATGAGTCTAAGGATGAGTTAATGTTTAGGAAAATATTCTGAAATTTTAGTAAAGGATAGAGTCAATGGTTTCATAGAAATACATACCTATCTGGATAATACAAGTGGATGTGGTTCTAGTATAGATATACCTAGGAGTAACAAATCCAAAAAGTTGCATCGGGTCTGATTTGAGCATAACTCGATACACGATAATGGGCCTTACTACACACCTGATTTGACACTCTTGGGGTATATGCTTTGTGGATTCGCAAACTCTTTAAAACCCATCATAAAGGATTTAAATAGAGTATGACTATTAATAACCTATGATAAACCTAAGGTTTCATAGATTAAAGAAGTAGGTGTAATGATTTATACATTATATAAGTGATTTTCCATGATTATGAGGCTTTCTACTGTGATAAATATTTCTCACACTATGATTTATGGTGTTAGTCAATAATAGGAACTAGAAGGAACTAGGTTAACATTGAATGTGTTATATGTGTAAAGTATGGTAATTATAAAAATCGATGTCCTGAGTAGAGATCCCATGAAGAGAATCAGGAAGGTGGTACGAGTATTGGTTATACTTATGAAAATAAAGAGACTGCAAATGACATGTGAAAGGTATGAGATGTTCTAACAGTATTTTTTTATTAAATGTAAGAATCATGATTGGATTTAGGTTGAGGAACATTAAGGCATGATTTATATTTCATATTCAAGGAAAGGGGTATTAAGGTATAAGATGATGAAGCTTGATAAATGGTTTAAGAATAAAGTTGAATAATTAAAGTGTATATGTTTTGGAATTCAAAGATTATGTTTTATGAATCATAAAATATATAAGTTTTTTCAGTATAAGTTTTTTATTAAGTATTTGAAAGGATATGTTGAATGGTGCTGGTGAGGTAGAAAAGCGATTTCATGGAAAGGTGATATTTTGAATAAGGTAAGATAACCCTTAATATGTTCTTGATGTTGAGATAATGATGTTCAGATAAAGATGTGTTAGATATGAATAAGTAAATTGGGCAGTACTCTTTACCTCATAACTGATAACAGATTTGTTGAAAAAGTGGTATATGTCATCATGGATGAATTTTACAATTTCTTGGATTTATAGAATATGTCAAGTAATCTTCAGAATACGGAAGCATGCATTTTTTCCAAAAGGATTTATGGCAATTCAGGTTATTACCATGTTTCAAGAGAATATACGATGAGGGTATTCATATGTTTGGAATGTGACAACCAAGATATACCTTTTGATATATGGGGGATCAATGTTAAGATGATTATGTGACCTTCAATCTAATGTTTTGAAATTTCATATTTAGAAAGGGTGATAAAGTTAACCATTTATGTAAAGTTTAAGTTAAAATTTGGATGAAGTTTATGAGATTAAAGTATTATCTCACTACATGAGGATTTATGTATATTGGATAAATTGTGACAACCTTTATGTGTGATAATAAATGGCATATGGAATGACTTGTCATTCTATTTATGGATCTCATGATTTTTTAGTTCTTCAGGAATGAAAAATTCACCTTCATTCGCTGGAGTAAGTGGTGAATTGGGCACATGAGCCTTAGCCCAGTTTGTGAGGACTCCTTTAGTGCATCCAGGTGACCCGGGATCAAATCCAGGCAGAGGCATAATTTCCAGGTACTGTAGTAGTACTGTAGCAGGTACTGTAGTGGGAACTGTAGCAGTACTATAGTAGGTATTGTTTGGAACTGTAGTAGCTAAGACTGCTCCCCCTTTTAGGCCTTCAGGCCACCGATTTGGTCTCTAGGTCCTTTAAGGCCTTCGGGCCACCTTAAGTGAAGATTCAAACCAAACAAACTACAAAGGAACAAGCTCTAGAAGGAGGATGGGCAAGGATATTTCACCATAGAAGAAGCTAAATGGATTGCAAGAATGAGAGGGTATGGCACATGCCATCAGTATAAGACTATTCATGCATGGGAAATCCTAGATGAACAGCCATGCAAAGGTGGAGAGCTAATTTCACGATGAAGATGCTGGGGTGGAGCAGTTCCAAGTAGTTGGTCTGGGTTGTATGTAATATTTGAAGCCTATGGGAAATGAATTCCTATAAGGCCTATGGGTCATGTAATGCTTATGCCTACGGGTCTTGTAATGGTTCCACCTCACCCCTTGAAAGTTGGATTATCAAAAATCAATAAAAAATGAAGACCTTCAGGCCATTGGAGGAAGTGATGAATTGGGAATTGACCAAGGCACAACCAAAGGGTAATATTGTGCATATAAAATGGAATAAAATCAATTAAGTATATATTCTTGTGAATGTTCTTCAACTTTAGGAAAAGGGACCTTGAAACCAAAAATGTTATCATAGTACCGTCATTTTCGATGAATCAAATGTCCCCTTATATCATCGTAGATTTTTGGCTTTGTGATCATTAACTTTCTTCTAACCATGTTCTCTATCACCCTCTATCATAACTTGATAGTTATATTTATCTTCCATTTCCATGTTTTCACTTCCCACCGATGTTCTCCTATGTAGAAACCTAGTTATGCATTACTTTGGGTAACTGTTATGTTTTCAACTTTCCCTCTTTAAAGGAAGTTTTAGTATTCATTCTTACGATGTGGGTTTCTAAGAAATGAACTTTCAAGTATTGGACCTTTGATAGCCCAGACAGATTTCAAGGGAAAAAACATTTTAAGGGGGTTAGAATGAAACACCTTGAGATTTTGTGAAATATATTTTTTTCAAATTAATTTAATCTTTTGATATTTTTCATTTCACTCAACACTAAATATAGCCTTTTTTATACGAAAGAACTAAGTGTAGCTTGAGTTATACACAACACCAAGTCAATATTGTGTTACATGCAACATAAATTTTATATTTCTCTACATGGAACACCGAGGTTAGCTTACGTTACATGCAAGACTGACTTTCCTCAATGGCTTGTGTAACACGCAAGACAGAGTTTTACTGAACAATAATATATTATTAAAAATATTATTATTTAATATAATGAGATATAACCTTGCCATTAAGTTGGTGATTATGAATAATATTAAAAAACTTATCAAAATACATGGTTGAATTCATTGGTTACAAATTAATTATAAATGAATATAAGAACCAATTGAATATAAAGGGAATGTATTTATAAAAACTACTTTTATACTCACAAAGGAATTTCAAACTAATAAATTAAATTAATTACTATTGGTAAATGATATTAATAAAATTTATATTTTATATATTCAATAAAATATTTTTTTACATTCATCAAATATATTTAATAGGTATAATATAGGAACAAACACAATATTACACATAAAAACCTATATTTTTATAAAAGTAGTTTCACCGCCTTTTAATGGAGAACCTATTTTAAATATAAATTTTGGAAATTTTATAAGTTTTTTATGTCAAAATAAACTTAATTTTTAAAATTGAAACATAAAAAATGTTTTATGGTGGATTTTTGGTATTTTTCTATGAAGTTTCATTTTTTGATGAATAGTGAAAAATACTGAATTTAAAATCAAAACTGATTTTTCATATAATTCATTTATATGGTTAAATTATATTTTTAGTTAGTTTTAAAGTATAATTATATCAATTATAAATAAATTAATTCAATTTATTTCATTTGTATCAATTTCACTTTGAAATTATATATAAAAACTTAGCAAACTTTTGAATATTTTTACTTTAAAACCCTGCATTGTCATCCCATATACGAGATTAATTTTAAATTAATTTCTAACAATTATATGATTAAAATTTAAAAAAATGGATTAAATATTTGGAATTAGAATAATTTATAATATCTAATAAGTTAAACTTAGTTTTTGACCAAAAATATTAGTGAATGTAATTAAAATTAATTACAACGATTAAGAAGAAAATTAGCTTAACAAGGGACTAAACCTTAAACATAAGGGCCCAAATGACCTATATACTTAATCCAAAATCTATTAGATATTAATATTTCAACCCTATACTCCCTTGGATCAAAATTTTTATATTATTGGAGCCACTTGACATGGGAAAAACGTGGGTAGAATTCCCTTTTCCAATATTTACAAGAATGTCACTCCTCCTCCACTATAAAAAGACACTCACCCCTCCCATTTATTAATACCTATCAATCCCTTTTTATTGCCCAAAATATACTAAAATAATCTCCTAAAATACCTGACTTCATTCTATAATCCTCCATTTGGTCATAAATCCATCCAAGGAAGCCCTTTAGTACAAACCAAAAGGAGTTGCCCAAAGAAGAGGTAACATCCTTCCTCAAGCTCTTTTGTTTTCATTCTCCACCCCCTAAAATATTATTATTTTATGATTATATAATAAAAGAATTATTATAAATATAATGGTATGTTTTTATTATAAGGTTTTGACCTAAACGTACACACATTTCCATCTAATGGGTAATGAACTTATTATTCTTGTATACGGTGAACGATCGCCTCATGAAATGGTGTTGTTTATTTTTCCTTTACCACCTATCATGGTTGGGAATTATGATGTAAACTCTATTTTCATATGATATATATGATATTTATTATGTATTTATTCTTCTATAATTATTATATAAAACATACCTTCATGATTTATATTTTTTGTAGCTATGATAACTTTGTTTGTGAAAGTGTGGACTACCACCTCCTCAAAGCGATGTGATTCATTCACACTTTACATGGAATGTATTAAGGATGGGTTTAGTAAACATGTGTGATATATATATATATATATTAAATAATAATTCTACTAAAATGATATTATATATATATATACACACATATATTTCATTTACTTTCTTTCTTTTAATACAAGAATAAAATGGAAGCAGCGTTCATGCGTACGTACAACCAACTGTCTCCATGAACGGTGTATTTAGTTTAATATTTATATCTTGTATAGACTACTATAAATATTTATATATGAAATATATATGATATATACATCATGTTTTATATTCTGTAAATAAGTACATCATGATCGAAGTAAGATGATCAAGAATAACCAATCAAAACACATACGATAAACAAAGTGGTTATTACCCAAAACATTAATTTAACATGGAATTGTTAATAAAAGGGTAATATAAAGTCATAAGTGAATCGTATATGGTATTAGATATAATAATATGGTTATTTTTTATATGTATAATAAACTTATATTTATTATATAGGAGGTTTTAATGTGTACAAAGAAATTCAAGACTTAAGGTAAGGGAATTTCATCTCACTTTTTATTTCTGTGAGATACATTCCATATTCACCACTCTCTTATTTTTTGTAGTGTATATACTTCCATATGACATTTTATATCACTAATTTTTTGTATTTAATGATATTTAAATATTTAAATTATTTTATTCTCTCATGGGGACCACGATTCTAAAGTTATTCAAGTAGTAAGGGTTTTTTCATCTCACTTTTATTTATGTGATACTTATGCCTTATTCACCACTCACTTATTTTGTGTGGTGTATATACTACCCATGAAAGTATTGTATAATTCCTATAATTAAATTTATGGGTATTTAGATATCCATTTTATGATCTTTCTTTAATAAGGTTTATGGTTCAAAATTTACCAAATCGGTAAAGTAATTTTGTCTTAATTTACCTTCTTTGAGATACATGTCATGTTATGCACTTATATTTTTATATGAGATGTATATACTGAATTTGACATGTTATATCAAGAATTTCCTTTTTTCATAATATTTTAATCTTTATTTAATGTTATTATTTTGAAATTGGTAACGGTTTATTGCTACAATCTCATCATTTATCGAGATTGTTCATGAATATGCTTCCATTGATGAAATCTTATGATCCATCTCTCAATAACTCTCATAAATTTTCTTAACCTCTGGTTATTCATGTTATATATAAGTAATGGTACCATTTTCCACTCTTTGGTACTTAATATAATTAATAAAAAAATTATTTAAATATGACTTTATTTCTCCTTTTAGTTGGAAATATGTGTTCTTTTTAAACCATGTTTTTTAAAAATTCTTTCAAAAATGTTTTACTATTATCCTATACTATTTAAAGGACATTTTTTCCCATGTTTTACCTTTTTTAAAAATGTTTTTAAAAGTAATATTATTTTCTCTTTCCAGTTAAGTCACTTTTCTAAACTTTTAAGGTGAAAAAGGAATGTTCGGCATGTATGAACTTACCCGTCATCGTGACTGTCATTTCCTTGAAGCTTCATGTATAAGTTTATAAGGTTATTTTTAACAAAAAAAATTTCCTAATATTCTATAATTTTGTTGAATTTAAAGTGGTTTTCAAAGAAAAATGTTTTCAAAGATTTTTTGTGTTCAAAAAGTGTTTTAAATGATTTTCAAAGATTCCTTTGTATGTTTTCAAAAGATTATTTTTAAAGAATAAGATTTTAATGATTTCATGCTTTCTTCATAAGTTTTCAAATAATTTTCAAAGAAAAAGGTTTTTAAAAATAATTTATGTTCAAAAAGTGTTTTAAATGATTTTCAAATAATCCTTTATATTTTTTCAAAAGTTTACTTTCAAAGAAAATGATTTAAATGATTTCAAGATTTCTTTATAAGTTTTCAAATAATTTTCAAAGAAAAATTTTTTAAAAATTATTTCAAGATTATTTATAAGTTTTCAAGGTTATTTTCAAGGAAAATGATTTTTAAAATGTTTTATGTTTTAAAAATCATAAAATATATTTTCCTCAATAAATGTTTTAAATGAAATTGTAAAATTTTCTTTATAATAAAAGGATTTTGAAATGGTTTTATAAAAAGGATTTTCAAAGAAAGGTTATTTTTTTAAGAGTTGTTTCATGTGATATTTAAAAATCCTTCTCCATATAATATGACATACTTTGTTATATTTTATTCCTTACTGAGGATATGATCCTATAACACCATTAATATTCTTTCTTTAATGGTTTATGTTTTGATGAAATGATTTTTATGACACTCGTTTCTATTCCATGGGTTATATGCTCCTGAAACCCACTTCTTTTCATGAGTTATGCTTTGATGAAATGATTATGAGACCTATATCTTTTCCATAGGTACTGATATGATGAAATTTTTATGATACCTATTTCATTTTGTGGGTTATGACATGATGTTTATGAAACTCATCTCTTTTTATGAGTCATTATATGATGAAAGTTTTATTATCTTGTGGCACATGTAAGAATGATTTTATTATGTGATGAGTGGGGCCTATTTCTCCCTTCAATGCATTGGGTAATTATAAATGGTATATGAGATCAAAGGGTATACAAGTTGTAGCCCAAGACCAAAAATAAGAAGGAACATGGGTTGTAGCCCAAGCCCGAAAACAAGAAGGTGCAGGGGTTGTATCCCAAGATTGAAAACAAGAAGGTACACAGGTTGTAGCCTAAAACTGAAAATAAGAAAGTATAGGGGTTATAGACCAAGCCTGAAAATAAGAAGGTACACATGTTATAGCCCAGACCTGAAAGTAAGAGGGTGCACAGGTGGTATCCCAAGCTCAAAAACAATAAGGTACATGGGTTGTAGCCCAAGCTTCAAAATAAGAAGGTACACAGTTTATAGCCCAAGCCTAAAAATAAGCAGGTACACGGGTTGTAGCCCAATTCTGAAAATAAACAGGTACATGGGTTCTAGACTAAGCTTGAAAGTAAGAGGGTACGCAGGTGGTATCCCAAGACCAAAAATAAGAGGGTACATGGGTTGTTAGTCCAAGCCCAAATCAGGTGTATGGGTCATTATCCCAAGACTAACATGTTATGAAGGTCTTGGTAGGTAGTCTTGACATAAGATTTTCTATGGTTATGTGTATGCCAAAAATTCTATATATTATTCCTATGTTATGATTTCATAGATTATTCCCTTTATTCCATTATGATTCATGTCTTATGAACTACCAATATTTATGTCATGATTCATATTTATGATCTTTGTTATGCAGAGTATGATCTTTTAATGCCATGATCACGTTCCCATATCCTTATGCTCATGTTTATGCTTACATATCTTCTTTGTTTACCCTTACTAAGTATCTGAGTTCACCCCTTTTTATTTTTACTTTCCTTAGTTTATGAAGAAAGGTTTTAAGTATAAGTATTAAATGGGAATATCTTTGTGGGAAATATTTAAGATCTTTCACCAAGTTATAAGATTTTATTCCAAATTTCCAAAGAAACTAGATTATTATGGTCCTCAGGCATGTACTTTTGTTAAGTATTGAATATTAATCTAAATTGATGCAATATCTATGTATGTTAAGATTGGGTTGCTATAGGACTCATGCCCTGGTGCAACATGGGGTACCATCTCTATCTGTATAACAAGCATGGAGGACCCGTGCCCTAATAATACAGAGGAGTACCATATCCGTGGATAGAGGACTCACACCCTAGTGTGATAGGGGGTGCTTTATCTATCTGTATAAGAGGTATTAAAGACCCATTACCTTGTATAAAAGGGGGTACCATCTCCATCTGAACTCTCTGATGATCCTTCTTGATCACATTCATCATCAAGAATTGCCTAAAGAAGCATCATGCTCGGAACATCTCATGTTGTATATCAAAATTCACTGCAAAGAATAGCATTGCCTTCTATATGGAAAACACTTGGGATAGGATACTTTTAGGCCAAAATCTGATCCCAAGTGAAGAAGATACTAGAGGTTGGAATATTCTCAAGAATTACACGACGTGTAAGGGGTCTACATGACATGTGGCCCCGCACCTCTTCATGGTTGTGTCCTCTCCAGCACATAGTTTGCTGGTCGTGTAGTACTATAAGGTGTGTAAGAGTATTACACAACGTGGCTTGGCCAAAAGCCTGATGACTGCATGAGGCTCATCATCAGTCCAAGGGAAAAATGTAATTCCACTGATATGCCTCTACAAAAGGCCTTGTATGGCCAAACGGATCACACTATTGTGATCGTCGTTGAAAAATTCTTGGGATAGGCTATTCACTTTCCAAAATCAGATGCCCGGTGAAAAAGTCACATTTCACCACATAACGCACGAATGATGCTTCATGGGACCAATCCATGAGTTCGAATTAAACACCATATATTGGTTTTGAAACATCCACCTCAATATCAGGGTTATAATTTCTTATACGATTCATCATTTTGATACCGTATGAAAAAGATATGTCAGATACTAGATTCCATAATAATAATAATAATAATATTATTATTATTATTATTATTATTATTATTATTATTATTATTGGGCACTGCATAGACCTGTGCCAAAGGTCCAAATTAAATATCCAACATTACTCTTAAAATTATCGTCTCAATTCCATGATCACATTATCATCGACGGTACACCAATCAGATACCGTATGAAGGACTTATGTCATAAATAAGATTATGTGACCAAAGATAATAATAATAATATTCTATAATATTATTATTTATATCCATTATCCAATTAGAGTAGAAAAACCCACGGCTCTTACTCTACTGTGTGTAAACTTAATCAAATAATAATTATAATAATATCATTATCATTATTATTACTAAATTAATATTATGAACCACATGTGAAATGTCTGCTCTACTTAAAACCACTTGAAAAGGCACCACCTCTTCAAGTCTCAACCACCCCTTATTTTTCTTTTTATTTTACAAAATTAATTATTATTATTAATATTTAATATCATAACTCATCCCTTTTTTTAAACATTGTTATTATTATTAAAAATAATAATAACATTTGACATGTTGACCACATATGACCACATCATCAGAGGTCCACCTCCGATCAACCGTCATCCTTGATCATGAACCTGCACATGCGGCACCAATCCAATCTATTCACAAAACACCATCTCGCTCATTTATTAATCCATCCATAAATTGTCGATCCATGTTTTGTTTGTGCTATCACAATGAATTTGGGGGGTTCAACCATGATTGAATTTGCCCTGGAAAAGTCGAACTATGGCCCTGTTGGCCAACGGTGAAGAACACGATGAACAAAGAGGAGAAACCCACACACTACTAAAAAAACGGGCAAGGGAAGCACCACCTTTTATCAGCGCTAAAATTCTAGCATTGATAAAGGTAGCCTTTATCAGCGCTTTTTTAGCGCTGATAAAACCGTAGTCCCATATTTTATAAAATTAGGCACACAATATCCTCTATTTATCGTGCCCTCAATCCCTCGCGGTATTGTACCCCTGCGACAACTCCCCCACCCCCCCCCCCCGATATTCTCATTTTCGGGCCTCCACCGCTAGCCCTACTCCTTATCCTCCCCCTCTAACCCCTTCCATGGATCCTCCTCTCTGATCAACCCTAATTATCCCCCTATTTGCTCGACCCTACTCCCCGCGAACCCTACTCCTCCATTTCTCAACGGTTGGTGGATCCTTCTGTGCACCTCCCCCTCTAGCGGTCGCACCTTCCCCTCCCGATGTAGCGTAGAAGGCTCCTTGACCGCTCAACGCTTCTTCTCTCCCTCCATCGTGGGTTCGATCTACTCTAGGTAACTCTCCCACTTCTCCTTTTAGGTTTATTTTTGGTGGATATGTTTTGAAGTGTAATTTTGGTTACTACATGAAGTATTTTTGTCATGGTGTAAATATCACTAGGTTATTCTTATATAGGGATATCCCTAGATTAATCTGATATACTCCCTTTTGGGTTTATCTTATGTGATCTTAGTTGTGTTGTGAAGGGTGGTAATGCGGTTTGATGTTCTTAACTTGTTTTAAGTTCATATTTCATGATCCTTTTGGTTAATCTTCTATAAGAGGTATTATAGAATGATTCTCCTTTATACGATATGGAAACCTGGGTGGTAATTTTCTAAGTTGTGTCTATTTGAGTTCTATTTCACTATACTACCTTCTATTGCATCATGGTTTGGTTTAAGGTTCTCTGAGTTAGAGGGAGGAGGTTGAGGATCACACTGTGATCCTAGATAGTTTGAGTGTCATGACATGGTTGACTTGTTTGTTTCATCGACCTTATTATATTAATATCAATTTTAATTTGGTTTGACCCTATAGATTCAAGGGATAACATGCCATGGTTTTTGGATCAGAGTTGTATTATGGAATGATGACCTTTTTCACATCATTATCCTTTAATTTTATAGAATTGTTATAAATTTAGTCCTTGTATAAAATTATTTCTTATTTAAAAAACTTTCCTAGAACCCTAGGTGATTAGTGATGTATATTTAGATATATTTAGTATCCCTTTTATTGGTTTTCTTCCAAAATTTTAAGAGATCAGCCTCTTTAAAATCTAAGGTGAATTTATTTTATCTTCTTCTTGGTTCTCTTCTTGAACTTTCTTCTTAGAAAGGATGTGACAACAATGATGATTCGTTTTTTGTGTTTTTTTGTTATGGTTTTAATGGTTAATGGTCATACATAGGCCTTTTATATTACCCTCATGTGTTAAGTCGTGTTTTATTTGAGTACTCTTCTCATTCTTATGAAGTATTTGTTAAATCTTTAGTTGAGGCTGGGGACATGAAATTTACCCTTATTTATTATGTGTAAATTGTGGAATTATCATGATATTTTTTTCCATTGTATGGATAGTACTGATTAACCTAAATACTATAATGAATTACACTAAATTAAATTAAAGTGAAGAGGGATTTTTTCATGTGATTTATGAAGTTCAATAATATTTCTTATATATTTATGGATTTATTGGTGTTGTTGCTAAGTGATTTATTCTTGATATTGTGAAAGAAATTTATTACTACTAATAATATGTTATAATCACCTTTCATAATTTTCTAGTCACTTAAGGTAGGTAATGAATTGGTTGTATGGAAATCTATAATTAAAGTGTTATATTTAAACTATAAATTCTACTTTAATATGAAAGAATGTTTAAGGGGGAGTTTTTAGTGTGAATTTATTATATGTTTTCCCTTTCATGCTACTATGTATGGGGTATTTATCACTATGATTATAAGGGTGATGGTTGATTAATGTGGTTGGGAGCATGTGGTGTGGTAATTAATACGGTAGTGATGGATGGATTATTGTGTGGTTATGATAGCAATGATATGGCTATTTAGGCAGAAAATAAGTGGTTTTATGGATTTTAGAATGTGTTTAGTGGTAATTTATGTCATGAAAATTTAGTTGTTATTGGGTGGTGTTATATTTTCTTTTTGGCATGGAATATGGTTGGAATAAATGAAAATAGTGATGGGTGATGGGTTGGAAATGATAAATGATGGTTTGTTAAATGATTAATGATAATGATTGGAATAATTATGTTTAATAAATGGTTAAAGATATAATAAATGTTATTAATGATTAATGAATGGATTATAGTGGGTAGTGATTTAATGATTGGTTTTACATTAAAATGGTTAACAATTGAAATGCATATGGTAATAAAAATCCAAGAAATTATAATGTTAAATGAAATGAGAAGTTGGTAATGTTGATACGGATGCTTATGTGATTTGTTGGGGATTATTTGTGGCATTATAATGGAAGTGGTTATTAGAGGGTGGTAGTAACAAGGAAATGGTTGACGTGGGTGTTTTCAGTGTTAGTTTGGTGTAAACCCTTAGGGAAGATTTATGTGTGACTATATACTTATTATATTTTCTTATTATTTCTTATGCACCACCACTTGAGTTGAGTAACCTGATTTAAATCCATATGGGTACTTTGGTTCTGAGTGTTTTTCTCAATATCTAGGTTATAGAGGGAACACATATAGAACCACTCCCACTTCCATTCTCCCCCTTCACAATTAGTATGAGTTGTAATGGCTCACAGTGGGTGTATATATATGACCTATAAACGATTTTAGGTTTTTGTGTATATATATTCTTATTGACATGATTATGTGTATTTGGTGTGGATACATAGTGGGGGTTTGCATTGTAGGAGGATATTATGATGTTTATGTCCTTCATATTCATGATATCATACTGTGATGAGGATGTGATGTGTGGTTGTGGTGTGGATATGGTTTTTTATGTGTTTGTGACATGTGTATGTGTGGATATATGGTTATGAGATTATATAGAAGGGGTTGAAGCATAATAAATATTCCATTAGAGTTTGAGAATGACCATATTAGTGGAGAAGTGGATGTGGGGTAATTTATTAAAATATATTCTTTTGATATTATGTTACTATACTTGAATGTGATATTGGGTTAGTGATCCTTGGTGAGCTTGGGTGATATATGACCATATATTGGTATGTATTAGTTCTGTTATTTATTCACTAAGGCATTAATATATTTCATACACATTTTCATGAGAGATTTTGGGAAGGATCCTACTGAGTATACTTGTATGCTCACCCCTATTTATATAATTATTTTTACAAGTTTTTGAAGTTGGATTTGGTGACCAAGATGGAAATTACTATCTTGAGGCTAGAAGTTACCGCCAGAGCCACTGGTGTAGGATTTGTTTTTGATATTTTATTTTAGATACCCTTTTTATGTATGAAATTCACATGAATTATGGATTGGGTTTTATTTTATATTATATGGAGTTGATTGGTGGTTTATCTCTGTTCTTGGGATTTATAAGGGAAACACTTCCCATTTCTTTATTTTATACCCTCAATGCTAGTCTCCAACCAATGTACTATTATAGGTATGATTCATGGATTACACTTATTTTCACTTCCATTTTAGGAGAGATTCCTAGTGGTGGTGAGTTATGATAGTGTGGTATCAGAGATTTAGTTGAGAGTTAAGATGAAGTTTGGAATTAGACACTCATGAGGATTGAATGGGATGATAGGTCAATAATATTTGTTGAAATTTTCATATGGAATAACATGGGAGACCATATATGACACAAGTGATTATCCCCCCTGTGATTTAAATTAAGTAACTTGAGCTTGCCAAAAATATTAGGCATGATGATATTGAATGTAGGGCAGAGACCTAGGAGTGGTAGATGTATCATTCTTGATTATTCTTGTATTTGGAAGTCTTGTTTTGTGTATTTGAACCATAAATACTAATATTTGAGATTCAAATAGGATGGAGATGAATAAATATTGGATGGATGCTAATTGTTTGACAATAGAGTATGAGAATGGAGTGAAAGAGTTCATCAAGTCTGTAAAGGATCGCACAAAGGATCCCTCTCAAATCTTTTGTTTGTGTTTACATTGTTGTTATTCTAGACTAATTACTCCAGAGGAGTTAGAAGAACATTTGATATGTCACAGAATAGATCGGAGTTATAAATGTTGGAATAAACACGTAGAAAAAGCGAATGTAGCTACTAGCTAGGATAAAACTACATTTTATGGATCATTGGATATGAATACAAATATGGATAATGAAGAAGACCGTATGGAGGATGTGATTACAGATGTCAATGATGATGAAGATCGTATTGAGGAAATGACAAGGACAATTGAATATGAACTCCGTGATTGCCCAAAATTGTTTGAGAAGTTAAAGAGTTGTGCAAAGACACCATTGTATGCTGGTTGTACTAAATATACAGCATTTTCAGTTGTACTGAAGTTGTATAAATTGAAAGCAGGCAACGGATGGAGTGATGTTAGTTTTACGGAACTACTTTCTCTCATGAATGACATGCTCCCGGAAGATAATGAGCTCCCAAGCCGGACATATGAAGCTAAATGAATGATACACTCGATGGGTATGATTTCTAAAAGAATACATGCCTGCCCAAAAGACTATATATTGTTTCGCAAGGAGAACAAATCACTTACAGAATTCCCAAAGTGTGGTGCTTCTCGATACAAGAAAGATGAATCTGGTCCTACGAAAGTTGTATGGTACTTTCCAATCATTCCAAGGTTTAGGAATCTATATAGAAGTGAAGAAACTGCAAGACAATTGTCGTGGCATGCAGATAAAAGAAATAAATATGGGAAATTACATCATCTGACCAACTCTTCTTAATGGAAGAAAATTGATCATGAGTATCCTGAATTTAGAAAAGAGCTGAGAAACCTTCATCTTGCGTTATCTACAGATGGAGTGAATCCTTTTGGTTTTCAAACCAGCACTCACATTACACAGCCTTTAATGTTGGTAAATTATAACTTGCCACCCTGGTTATGCATGAAGTAGAAATTCATTATGTTATCTATGCTTATATCAGGACCAAAACAATCAGGTAATGATATTGATGTTTATTTGGCTCCTTTGATCGAGGATTTGAAGTTACTGTGGGATTCAGTTGTTATGTTGTATGATGCTTATAAAAGTTAATACTTCACACTGAGAGCGATTTTGTATGGGATGATAAATGATTTCCCTGCTTATAGAAATTTTTCAGGCTATAGCATTAAAGGAACTCAAGGGTGTCTCATGTGCGAAGAATATATAGAATCAATTAGGTTGAAACATTCATCAAAATCTGTGTTTCTAGGACATCGTAGATTTCCACCTCATCGGTGTAAGTACCGATATTGGATGACATCATTCAATGGAAGTTCAGAACAACCCATAGCACCATCTCCATTAATAGGTGATCAGCTGTTTGAGAAAGTAAAAGATGTGAACACTGTTTTTGGTAAACCATTTTCGAAAAACCTTATGAAAATCAGTTGGAAAAAGAGATCGGTTTTTTTTGAATTACCATACTGGAATTGTTTGTACGTCATACATTTTATTGATGTGATGCATGTGGAAAAAAATGTATGTGACAGTGTTATTGGAACATTGCTAAATGCCCCTGGAAAAACGAAGGATGGAATTAAGGCAAGGTTGGACATGGTTGACATGGGAATATGAGAAGAGTTGGCTCCGGTGAAGGGTGAAAATCGAATATTTCTTCCTCCAGTTGCTTACACTCTTTCTAGGAAGGAGATATATCAGTTTTGCAACTTATTCATTAATGTAAAGGTTCTAGAGGGGTATTCATAAAATATCAAGAACATTGTGTCAATGAATGATTTGAAGTTAAAAGGTTTGAAATCACATGAATTCCATGTTTTGATTCAATATTTAATTCCTATAGCTTTACGTTTCATTTTTCCCAAGAATGTTCATCATACGTTAACCAAACTTTGTTTCTTTTTCAAAGCTATATGTAGCAAAGTTTTAGACCCGAAGAAATTGCCAGCTATGGAAAAATAAATTGTCATCATATTATGTAAATTAGAAATATTCTTCTCACTAACATTATTTGATATTATGGTTCATTTTATGATTCACTTGGTGAGAGAGATTTGAATTTGTGGTCCTGTGCACTATAGATGGATGTACCCCATTGAATGGTATATGAAGATTTTGAAAGGGTATGTCAAAAATCTAAGTCAGTCAGAGGGTTGTATAGTGGAGTGATATATTGTTGAGGAAGCCATTGAATTATGTACTGAATACTTATCTGATATGGAAAACATTGGTCTCCCTAAATCTCGTTACACTGGACACATTGAGGGTGAGGGAATTTTTAGAAGATATGTTGTGACAATCAGTATTACAGATTAGGAGTAGGCCCACCTTTATGTTTTTTATAACAGTTGGGAGGTTTCTCCATATATTGAAACTCACAATGAAATTCTCAGGCAGTTGAATCCATCAAGGGCTGAAAAAATGGATATCTAATACACATAATCACCAGTTTATAGGATGGTTTTAGAACCATATTTTTAAGGAGTTAGATGAAAATCCGAATTCAATTTCAGAATGACTTCGATGGCTAGATTTCGGACCAAGTGTGTATGTATTATCTTACAATGGTTATGTAATTAATGGTTATTCATTCTATATAGATGAACATGATGAAGATAGTACCATGCAAAATAGTGAAGTTACACTTATGGCTGAAGCAATGCATGTTTCTGGTAGTAAGGATAGAAATCCAATTTATGAAAATATGTCATACTTTGTCATTATCAAATAAATATGGGAGTTGGATTATACGACATTACAATTACCAATTTTTTAATGCAAATGGGTTGATAACAACAGTGGTGTTAAAATATATGAATGAGGACTTGTAAAAGTTTATTTTAGTAAAGATGGGTACAAAGACGAATAGTTTATAATGGAATCATAAGTGGTAAAAGTTTTTTATGTTTCAGATCACACAAACTGAAAGTGGTCAATTGTTCTATTATCGTCCAAAACTACTGAAGGGTCTGATGAAAATTTAATTGAGGACGATCCTTTCAGTGGTACGTCACAATCATTTCACAGCGGTCCCAATGTAGATGATGTTTTGTATGTTAGAGGAGACCACAATGAAGGTATTTGGATAATCGATAGAGGTGTCAAATCCCTTCAACCTTTGAAAAAAAGAAAGAGAGTTCAATAAACAGATTATATTTTGTTTGTTATATAGATCTTGTTATCTCATGTTATTATCTTATCATTACTGAATTTATGTAATCTAAATTAAATGTTAAACCACTTTTGCAGATAATGACTTCTGCACATTCTGGTGCTCCTAACCTCAAGGCTGAACAAGTCTCTCAAGCTGTTGTTGATGCTGCTCCTGCTGCGGCTTCTCACAGTTCAGAGCAACAACAAGTTTTTGAACCTATTGTTGCTCCTAGTGTTGAGGTCTAACAACTATTAGAACATTCCATTGCTACCATTTCATATGAACATATAGACGATGTTGATATCTATGAAATGGTCAGGGATGAAGGATCGACGTCGCAGAAAACATAGGTGTGTCATAGTTTAATGGTGTTGGCCAAAGTTCTTAAGGAGAAAAGTAAAGGCATCAAATTTGATGTCAGATGGAATGCATGAGGACAACATGTGAATCCCAACAAGGCTATTTTTGGTAGTTACATTGGAGTTTTCACTCAGCAACGTGTTCCAATTAACATAGATTCATGGAACCATGTTGTGTCTGGGATGAAGGTTGTGATCTGGGAAGAAATTACAGTAACATTATGATATTATTTTTTTAATTTACTAGCAAATAAAATAATGAAACAGTGTCTTACTCTTCTCAATATCTTGTAGAGTACATTTATAGTAGATGATTCATGCAAGAATTATGTACTAAGGCTTACAGGAAGGACTCATCGAGGTTTTCGCACTATTTTAACAAAATGTCACCTGAAAGATTCCAAAGGTAAAATAAACTCATACCCACCCCTTGTTTACGCTCACTTGATATCCCAAGAAGCATGAGATGCATTTATTTTCCACCGTGGGGATGAGAAGTTTCAGGTACATTGTGGGTGATAATAAGTTGTTTGAGGATACATTTATTCATCACTTTGATTGTCAATATTTCATTTATGAAATAGCAATTCAGCACTGAAAATAAGGAACGTTCATCAAAACCAACATACCCCTATCGTAAAGCAAGGATGGGGTAAGATTCACTAGAAAAGAAAATGGTACGTATTTTAAATTTACAGTAATATTGTTAAATTCCAAGAAACAACATCATAATTATATTTCTATATTTATATGTAGATTGGTGAGTCTAAAACCAAAGACACTTCCATCCCACGTCATGTGCTATGGAAGGAGGCACATGTGAATAAGGAAGGGAAGATAGTAGATGAAAACACACAAAAAGTGTGGGAAATATGTGTAAGTATGATACAAAGATAAAAATATTTGTTTTAAATTGCTATGCACTACTGGAAAAATGTCCTAAACCCACGGTTCAAAACTGTGGGTATAGCCCCCAAAACCGTGGGTATAGCCTATAACCACAGTTTTGGGAACTATGGGATGGAAAGGCGTCGGTATAGGTCCCCAGCCTATACCCACGGTTTTCCAAAACTATGGGTATAGGTGTTCTGCCACCGTGTCAATGAAACATACCCAATTGCCACGGTTTCAAAGGCTTTTACCCATGGTTTCAAAACCGTGGGTATAAATCCTAAAATAATGCAGGTGGTGGATTTCGATCTCGCAACCTCTTCACTGCAAACACCGCGTCTAACCACTACCCTAACATCACCTATGTGTGTGTGTGTATATATATATATATAGTTAAATATAGTTTTATAAACCATGGGTATAGAGGGAAGAACCGTGGGTATAGGACTCCCGCCAAAAAAAAATCCTTCTCGCGAGAAAAAAAAACTCCCACACACACAGGAAACATATACCCATGGTTTTTCATAACCGTGGGTATACATATTTTAGCCCAGACCTATCCCCATGGTTTTGGGGAAAACCGTGGGGATAGGTCCATTTTCTAGTAGTGATTACATAAAAATAATTAGTTATTTTCCTATATCTGACAGTCATAGGAATCAGTTACTCCTGTAGCGGATACAGACCTATTATCGACGGCTTTGAAGCAGCCAGAACAATACAGTCATGTCAGAGGTGCGGGGTTTGGGGTGACACCCTGAGTATATTTTGAGAAAAAAAAAGAAATGGATGATAGAGATGAAAAATTGAAACAAATGAGAAAAATACTAGCAACTCTTTAAGAACGATTTCAATGGTAGGGAGAGTTTCTAGAAAATTTTATGGGTGGGAAGTAAGGAGAAGACACAACTGAGGAATAACCAGTGCGTGAAGATCCTGCCCCACCCCCCACCAGCTTTGAGGTGATCCATTCCCCTCAAAGAGTTGTCTTATCCATGGTAATAAATATTCTAATAATTGTTCCCATGAAATGTGAATCAGACAAACACTGATACTTTTCCTGTACTGGTATTCTACAGGGTGATAATGACTATGATTTATATCTTTCAACACCCACCTATCACCTTGTAGCGAGGGATATAGTGTTCAACATCCCAGAGGACAAGCTGCATAATAGACCACTTCTGAAAGATCATCTGAAAGTGATGATTACTGTAGCTCATGAGCCAAATTCATAGCTACCTATTCTACTTGATGATGATGATATTCATACGGTCAAAAAGAATATTGGTACATTCATCACATGGTCTTCACAACTTGTAAGAGTACATGGGGACAAAGAGGTATTTATTTCCTTTTTTTCAAACTAAACCTTTAACAATTAATGAAAAAATGGTCTGAACCAATGAATGTTATTATATATAGAGAAAGGGAAGGGGGTGGAAAGAAATGTTGGCTCAAAAGAATCTAAAGGATCGACCAACCGATCCCAAAGAGCTACTGAAAGCACAATAACACCACATATTCTGTATCCACATTTACTATCATTGAAGACTCATGTGGATACAAAGCTAAGAGGTGGTAGTAGTCATATAGTGGTTTTTGAAAAGAATATATACGAAGAGTAAAGTCAAGATTTTGTTGCTGCTAAAAATGTAAATGAGATCCTTGAAAACAGTTCGCTAGGCATCATAGTTGTAAATTTATATATAAGGTATGTTTTCATGAATTGATTTTCTAAAAGCTGATATAATGTGAAAATTATGACTAAATGAATTTTATATTATTGACAGACGTATATATGAAAAACAGTTGAATGAATTTCCCTATGAGACAAAATTCGGACTCGTTAGTCCTCATACCACATCAACACATCTAATGAAATTAGAGCCATCAAAAAAGGATGAAATAGTGAACGGTTTGCTGAAAACATTTGAAAGCAAGATTATATATGACAGACTCTTCCTAACACCAACCATGCAGGGGTAAAACTCTACGATTAAAGCATATCAATTATATTTTCACTTCTTTTATTACTTATTCCTTTTTGTGTTTTTAGGCAACATTGGATGCTAATTGCAGTTAACTTGGATACTCTAAAGATTTATTTTCTGGATTCAATGCAAGGATATCCAACAAACTGACCACACATGATGGAGTTTGTGAATCTATAAGACACTACATCCTACGTTTTAGGTCTAAACATCAAGTAATATAATTTATATTATCTTTTACTGAGGATTCTTTTATGATAGGGTGGTGTATCATTATCATCTAAAAATAGGAATGAGGACAGGGGATAAGCATAAGGAGACAAGAAAGTACTACGTCTGTACAAATATCAGGGTATATATAATAAAATTTCACTATCCAAACACATATCAACACAAGTTACTTATTCTCCTAATGATCAAATTTTTTGCAGTGTCCAAAAAAATGATAATGATTGTGGTTATTATGTTTGTAAATTTATGAAAGATATCATTTTTCATCAACAAACTATCATCCCTAAAGAGTTATTTTAAGAAAACAACTACTATTTCATTTAAATTATTTATTAATTATTTATTTATATATTTTTCAGTACTACTATGACTGTAAAAAAGCCTCATAGTCACAAGACGATATAGATTTGTTCAGAAATGAGTGGGTTGCATACCTGATGTAAGATTGTACACAAATAGCATGAAGATCTGACTTGGGGACGTGTACAATAAGCGGTCATTTTTGGGAGGGGTTAAGGGGATAAAAAGATGAAACTTTGTTGTATGTAAATGTCCATAGTAAAATTGTAATTATTATTAAATAAAACATCCTTTCTCCAATGAGTCATTTTCCCATTTTAATAGATGAAATGCACCAGCAACATGAAAGAATGATGAACCACTTTTCTTTGGGCTTTGGATAAGAAAAACCAGTAAAATCTCCAAAATACATTCATATCCGACCAAACGCATTCAGATTGTGTTGATCCTTTAGGATAATGATCCATGGGTGCATTGGTGACGTGTACGAGTCAACCCCGCCTCAATACGAGGCACGGTGTGGCCAATATCACTCAAAGTGTCTCTCTTTTGTTTAAAATTGACAGAATTTTAAGTGAAAACAACAATTGACGTAGAGAAATCCGACCAAACACATTCAGATTGTGTTGATCCTTTAAGATAACTATCCATGGGTCATTTTTGACGAGTATAAGTCAACCATGCCTCAATCTGAGGCATGGTATGGCCGGTATCACTCAAAGTGTCTCTCTTTTGTTTAAAATGGACAAAATTTTAAGTGAAAACAACAACTGACCTATGGAAATCTGACCAAACGCATTCGGATTGTGTTAATCCTTTATGATAATGATCCATGGGTGCATTAGTGATGTGTAAAAGTTAACCCCGCCTCAATATGAGGCATGGTGTAGCCGGTATCACTCAAAGTGTCTCTCTTTTGTTTAAAATGAATAGAATTTTAAGTGAAAAAAACAACTGACGTACGAAAATCTGACCAAATGCATTCGGATTGTGTTGATCCTTTAGTATAATGATCCATGGGTCATTTTTGATGTGTACGAGTCAAGAACACCTCAATACAAAGAACGGTGTGGCCGATATCACTCAAAGTGTCACTCTTTTGTTTAAAATTGACAGAATTTTAAGTGAAAACAACAACTGACCTACATAAATTCGACCAAATGCATTCAAATTGTGTTTATACTTTAGTATAATGATCTATGGGTTCATTGGTGATGTGTACGAGTCAACCCCTCCTCAATCCGGGGCACGGTGTGGCCGGTATCACTCAAAGTGTCTCTCTTTTGTTTAAAATTGACAGAATTTTAAGCGAAAATAACAACTAACGTACGAAAATCCAACCAAACTCATTCAGATTGTTTTGAACCTTTAGGAGAACAATTCATGGGTCATTTTTGAGGTGTAAGATTCAACCAAACCTCAATCTGAGGCACGATGTGGCCGGTATCACTCAAAGTGTCTCTCTTTTGTTTAAAATGGACAGAATTTTAAGTGAAAACAACAACTGGCCTATGGAAATATGACCAAACGCATTTTAATTGTGTTGATACTTTAGAATAAAGATCTATGGGTACATTGGTGATGTGTAAAAGTCAACCCCGCCTCAATTCGAGGCACGGTGTGACCGGTATCACTCAAAGTGTCTCTCTTTTGTTTAAAATGGACAGAATTTTAAGTGAAAACAACAACTGACGTATGGAAATCTGACCAAACGCATTCGGATTGTGTTTATCCTTTAGGATAACAATCCATGGGTGCATTGGTGATGTGTACGAGTCAACCTTACCTCAATATGAGGCATGGTGTGGCCGGTATCACTCAAAGTGTCTCTCTTTTGTTTAAAATGGACAGAATTTTAAGTGAAAACAACAACTGACGTACAGAAATCCAACCAAACGCATTCTGATTGTGTTTATCCTTTATTAGAATGATCCATGGGTCATTTTTGACGTTTATGAGTCAACCACTCCTCAATCCGAGGCACGGTGTGGCCGATATCACTCAAAGTGTCTCTCTTTTGTTTAAAATGGACATAATTTTAAGTGAAAACAACAATTGACCTATGGAAATCCAATAAAATGCATTCGGATTGTGTTGATACTTTAGTATAATGATCCATGGGTGCTTTGGTGACATGCACGAGTCAAAACCTCCTTAATCTGAGGCACGGTGTGACCGGTATCACTCAAAGTGTCTCTCTTTTGTTTAAAATGGACAGAATTTTAAGTAAAAACAACAACTAACGTACAGAAATCCAACAAAATGCATTATAAATATGTTGATACATTAGTATAATGATCCATGGATGCATTTTTGACATGTAATAGTCCGTCCTGCCTCAATCTGAGGCACGGTGTTTCTGGTATCACTCAAAGTGTCTCTCTTTTGTTTAAAATGGACAGAATTTTAAGTGAAAACAACAATTGACGTACGGAAATCCAACCAAACACATTTGGATTGTGCTGATCCTTTAGTAGAATGATCCATGGGTCATTTTTTACGTGTACGAGTCAACCAAGCCTCAATATGAGGTATGGTGTGGCCGGTATCACTCAAAGTGTCTCTCTTTTGTTTAAAATGGATAGAATTTTAAGTGAAAACAACAACTGACCTACATAAATCTGACCAAACACATTCGTATTATGTTTCTACTTTAAGAATAATGATTCATGGGTGCGTTGGTGATATATACGAGTTAACCCTGCCTTAATCCAAGGCATGGTGTGACCGGTATCACTCAAAGTGACTCTCTTTTGTTTAAAATGGACAAAATTTTAAGTGAAAACAATAACTGATGTACGGAAATCTGACCAAACGCATTTGGATTGTGTTGATACTTTATTAGAATGATCCATGGGTCATTTTTGACGTGTAAGAGTCAACCACGCCCCAATCTGAGGTATGGTGTGATCAATATCATTCAAAGTGTGTCTTTCTTGTTTAAAATGGACAAAATTTTAAGTGAAAACAACAACTGACCTATGGAAATCAGACCAAAAGCATTTGTATTATGTTGATCCTTTAGGATAACGATCCATGGGTACGTTGGTGACATGTACGAGTCAACCTTGCCTCAATACGAGGCACGGTGTGGCCGGTATCACTCAAAGTGTCTCTCTTTTGTTTAAAATGGACAAAATTTTAAGTGAAAACAACAACTAGCGTACGGAAATCTGACCAAATGTATTAGGATTGTGTTGATCCTTTAGGAGAATGATCCATGGGTCATTTTTGTATGAGTCAACCCCCCCTGGATACTAGCCCACCCCCCCTGGACACCCCCATGTACAGCCCCCCCTGAGCACCCACCAACCCCCCTAGACGGCACCCCCACCCCTCTTAGACACCACCCCACCACCTGGAACCACCCCACCACCTAGACACCTCCCCCACCCCCCACCCCCTGGACACCCACACCCCCATGGAAAGCCACCCCCACCCCCTGGACACCACCCCACCCCCCTTGGACAGCCCCACCAACCCCTTGGACCGCCCCCACCCCCCTTGGACACCACCCCACCCCCTAGACACCCCCACCCCCTGGAAAGCACCCCCAACACCCTGGACACTAGCCCACCCCCTGGACACCCCCATGGACAGCCCCCCTGGACATCCCCCCCCCGGACCCCCCCCCACCCCCGGACCCCCCCCCCCCCACCCCCTGGACGCCCCCACCCCTCCTAGACACCACCCCACCACCTAGACACCTCCCCCACCACCCCTGGACACCCCCACCCCCATGGAAAGCCCCCACCACCACCCTAGACACCACCCCACCCCCCTTGGAAAGCCCCCCAACCTCCTATACCGCCCCCCACCCCCCCTGGACACCCCTATCTACCCAGACACCCTCATCCCCCCAGACACCCCCTACCCCCCTTGGACAGCCACCCCAAACCCCTAAACAGCCCCCCCCCAACCCCCTGAATTCTGAATTGAATTCTTTATGTATTTAATTAACTTATGAATTATGTGTTAATGGTATATGGTGTATGGGTATACTTGTTATATGGGTATACTTTGTATAATTTCCTTATGAATTATGTGTTGATTTTGTATGGGTATACTTGTTGAGATGCTGAATTTTTTGCAGGTCTTGTTTGGGTGTGCTGCTGCAGAATTGGGTGTGTTGCTGCAAAATTTTATGTTACAGCAGACAGGGCATTTATCAGCGCTAAAAAGCGCTGATAAAAAACACATTTATCAACGCTTTTTTAGCACTGATAAAGGATTCCTTTATCAGTGCCTTTTTAGCACTGATAAAGGATCCCTTTATGAACACTTTTTTAGCTCTGATAAAGGGAGCCTTTATCATCACTTTTTTAGCGCTGATAAAGGATCCCTTTATTAGTGCTTATTTAGCGCTGATAAAGGAGACCCCCCCCCTATCAGTGTTGAGCTTTATAGCGTTTTTTTAGCGCTGTTAAAGCCCTTTTTGAGCGCTGATAAAGCCCGTTTTTGTAGTAGTTACAAGAACAAAGTGAACCATTATTGGTCAAGCTTTCTTGTCCAATGAATATATAAATGGGATGATAACATGTGCAAAAAGGGAATAATTGTACCAGATCAATTTGATCAATAAAATTGTGGGGCTCATGTGATGAACATACAATCGCATAAGAAAAAGATGATAATAATCAATAATTCAATATTTTAATAAAAGGGGGCGGAAACTACAATTGATGATCCCTTTATCGATTATGTATCAATTGTTGGTGAAGAATGCATCCTCTAGTGATGAAAATGATTTGTTGTATCTTTCACCTATTGATTCAACTCGATCCAATCACCGGTTGTCATCCGGTGACAATCCTCCAATGAAGAATGGATGGAAACTCCTCTCAATGATCCCAAGGTTATTTAGCTAACTCTGGTGATTCTTTGTAGCCACTTATTTATAGAGGAAAATGATTTAGGTCATTAAGTTCAAAATAAATAAATAAATAAATTATTTTAATTAAACGCTCCGCCAAAAACTACCTTTACCGAACGTCCCGAGCAGACCAAATTTAGGTCACGCCTGAGATAAAATCCACATTCTGAACTTAACGATAGTCTCATATTTTCCATCCAAGTATCCACTTGTGAGTTATTTGGGTTAGGGTTATTAAATAATTTAATTAAATTAACTAATTTATCCAATACATCCACCAACGACTACCCCATCTAAACATACCGCACCGACCAATTTTAGATAGCGACTAGGGTAAACCCTATGATATGAATCCAACTATGGTCTCAGATTTCTAATCAGAGACTTTGTTCAGGATATATTCCACTTTTTTTAGGAAAATTGTGTGCACATAATATAAAATATATTTAATGTTTTTATAAAATTAATTTCGGGGTCACTAAGCCTTGGAATCTCATGTTGTCTCAGCGCCTGGATCTAAAAATATTCCTATGAATATTCAAAATACTTACACGGAAAAACCATAGTCTCTACAATTCACATTGGGTTCGATGTGAATTGAATATGTAATTAACCCCTAGCATGAGAATCCTCCTTGGGTCTGTTGTGCATTATGCTATCATGTTTTCATATTATGGATACCGGTACTAGACCCATTTATGGGTATGGACTAAGGAATCCAATATCATTCCATAACAGGTATGGTTTACCCCAAGTGTCACCCTAGAGATCGAGGGTTAGCGGGTTTATTTAGATGTTCTGCATTTGATATGTAATTAATTCCTTTGTTTATTGTATTGTTGCATGTACTATTTATTATACTGGATTTGTCTATACAATGTTGGTGGTAGCCTACTGAGTTTTACTCAAATCCTGTCTGGATTACTATTTGGTACCTAGATATATTTTATGGATGCAGGTTTGGACAAGGTCATAAAGCTCTATACTTGATTGGTTGATTTGCTAGTTAAGACTAGAGCTTGGAAATGGGACCAAGAATGGGATTCAGGATTGGTTCTAGGAGTCTCTATTTTTTAGTCTTTCTTTTATTTGGTTGCTTATATGACATTCAGTATGACATTGCATGGTTTGATTATATTGGATTGGTTTTTATTTTTCCTGTTTATCTGCTAGAGTTGATTTATATCGATTTGTTTATCATGTTTCCACTGTGATTGTTATTCGGTGCTAGAGGGTATAGTCTCCCTACTATAGTTATTAGATAATAACTGCTGGTCAGAATCCTCTAACATACAAGGAGGTGTTCTTAAGGTCTCATGATGACCCATCTCAATAACGTGAGGGAGAATCAGGTTGGGGACGTTACAAAAGTCCTTCATATATGATCACAACTTCCTTGGATAATGGATTCATAAAAATCCTCTAAGCATCACCATGATTCAACGTAGCACGTCATACTCCATGATCCACTAGATCTTTCATGGATATCCTTCCATCCTCACTATCCACTTAAAGTTTTTTCAACCACACAACTTCATGAGTCTAACTTCTTTACCATTTACCATGTAAGAACTCGATTCTTTATTTAAGGTTTGGATTCCCTATTTTCCATCTTTTCTTAGTTTAATTGTTTACTTATGGCCTTATGTGGATTCTTATTGAGGTCATAGAAGGATTGGGGTATTAGGGGATGGTATGGATCCCAGAACCCAAGTTTTGGGGTGTTTTTGGCCTGGCGCACAGTTAGTATAAATTATGTGGGGCAGGCTGCATGGTTTGTATAAACTGTGCGAGGTTGGACAGTGGGGGACTATAGGCCGCATAGTTTGAAGAAATCATGAAAGAGGAGTCACACGTCCATGTGGATAGGTCTGAAATTCTTGCAGAACATGACAGAGATTCTTCACACAGTTTGTGCACGGTTTGTAAACCGTGCTGGTAAATTGTGCGAGTGCTCCTTGGCCTACAATAAGTTATGAATGATCAGCACACGGTTTTCCAAACCGTGAACCTAAACCATGAAACCTAGGCTATGTTATAATTTTAATAATTTTTAATTAAATTAAAAATTCAATTTAAAACTAAAATGAGGTTTCATTTCAACGCACAATAGCCCCCTCTTCTTAAAAGGCTCTCCTTTGAGCCGAAAGTAGAAATTCAGATCCCTTCTCTATCCGGACTCCGATTCAAGCATGGGTCGCCTCCTTGGATCTGTAACAGTAAGTAATTAATTTATTTTTAATCTTATTTCATTATTCTAGCTATCAGTTGTGTTGCTTGGATTTAGGATCATATGCCATGTTTTCTCATTCTTCATCCATTCTTCAGATTTCTTCCAATTTTGGTTGAATCAGAGCCAGATATTGGATGAGATGTCTATAATGGACCTAAGGTAGGTGGTCTCTTGCCTTTCACTTAAAGTTAGGCCATTTATATATGTCGTCGTGTGGCCTGCCCATTTTTTAGGTGTTACCTTAAATGGAAATTGAACCCTATTATTGTTAGACATGTTCTAGGTAATTGAATAGGCTTGTTAATTATTTTTATAGGTTGAGAACCTTGAATAAACCACCCCTTTTAGTGTATTAGTTAAATTGACCTTTTTATGGGTTATGCCTTGGACACCCCTTAAGGTGTGCCTCTTCCCTTTTCATGGGATGTTAAATATTAATTATTTATAAATGGAATTGCAATGTTGATTGATTGTAATTGGAATGATTAAGGGTAAGGGATATATGAGTTGACCCTTAGCCCTTTATAGGTAATAGTGTGTTTATGCTTGGATTGCCTTAAAATGAATCTCCATGTGAGTTAAATGTTAGTCATGATATGAAATTTCTTAATAAGCTAGAATTGCTCTTTCTAATGGTTACACACGTGAGATAAATGATGTTTAAGTCATGTAATAGCTTGTTAGTCTAGAGAAGATTATTGTATTAAAAGTGTCTATGTGAGTAATTTGAATGGACCTTGAATTACTAATCTCATGTGAGTTAAAGGGGGTTTATGCCTTATGATGGCTTCTTTATGCATGTAATTCCTTATATATAAAAATTCACATGTGAGTTATGTTGATACCATGCTATGTAATGAATTGATTAAGCAAGGGAAGCTTGTTATCATGTTATAACCATGTGAGTAAATGAAGAATAAGACTTCTGAGGTTATCCAATACTTGATTCACCCCCTCGGGTGAGTTTGTTAAAGGATGCTCTTGGTTTTGACCTTGGCATGTTAAATGAATTGTTTAAATGATGTTGAATTGGTTAAATGATAAATATCCTTAGGTGATACATGGATTCAAATTATAATTCCATGGATGGACTCATGTGACTATTAACCTTTATACCTTGGGTGATACATGGATCCACCTTAGGATTCCATGGATGAACTCAATGGTTAAATGTGATTAAGCCACAGGTGATACATGGATACATTGAGGGATACTATGGAAGGATTCATTGAGGCTAGACTTATATGAAGAGTGATACATGGATTCTTATGAGAATGTTGTGGATAGAATCAAAGGGATTTGACTATCTGTTCCATGGGTGATACCCGGGCTCCTTATAGGACCGCTAAGGATGAACTCGATTGATTGGGACTTTATACCTCACTTAGAGTGATACTGGGTTCCTGAGAGGTTTTTCAGGGATGGGTTTGTAGGGTGTTGGTTTATTTTTTACCTGGATTAATACTTTAGTTCCAATTTAGAAATTTCAAGGATGGTATTAGGAACTGATTTGATTATAAATGAAATGACTTAGGACATTTCTTCCAATCCAAAACACAAGCTTAGAGTTAGTCTTGACATGTATTTGTTTAGATGGCCTTTTGAGGCATCTTTTGTGCTTCCAGTTACATGGGGGATGTCAGTCTTGATCTGGATATCGAGACTTATAAATTCAATGTAATTGAATTGTTAAATGAATATAGATTGAATGTAAATGAAAACGAGTACATGTAGGATGTTGACTTTTGAGTGCTTCCTTGATTATTTTTTTTATTATTACACATTACCTTTCATATATATTCACTGACTATTGGGCACAGACTTTGGGTGGTTGCCTACTGGTATTTTATCACACGCCCTGTTTGGGTTACCTTTTTTTACCCAAATATATTATATGATTGTAGGTAATGATAAGCGAAAGCACCCACCTATAGGTACTTGATTTACTGCTTAGGAGCATGAGATCATGGGACCAAGTTGAAGCTTATGATGCTACTAGGATTCTTTTTCCCTTTTTTACTTTTAAGATATGTATTGTATTTGACTGTTGTGTACCTATTTTGGTTGTTTTATTACAACATGTAACAGGAATCATCATTTTGTATATGGTATGACTTCTAGATTTATTTATATTATCATTCTTCCACTGTTTATTTCTATTGTATGGTTTACTACTTCCGTTATTGAACTGTTATTATATTTCTGTTGTGTTACACTCTGCTAATTAGGGCATAGTCTTCCCACTATCTCACCTAGTCCCTTAATGCTATTCAATAGCCTCTATCATTTGGGGAGATGCGTTTGAGGCTATGTAGCCAACCGAGCTTGGAGCACTGTTAAGTGGCATCCGGTTTCGGGATGTTACAAAGTGGTATCAGAGTGGTTATTTTATGGTTTTCTTTACTATTTGGTGACAATATAAAGGGATATGAAGGAATATGAATTTGGTAATGAGTTGTGTTTGTTCATAGTTAACCTGCATATAGGAAAAAGCCAAATTGCCTCGAATGGAATTGCATTTTTATGGATTTTGAATATTACAGTTGATTTGATTCCATCGTCGGGTGATGCAATTGATTTTTTTTGTTACTATTAATATTATTATGGGTTCTATTTTGTTGTAACCCGATGAGATGAGGGTATTCCACCTCATGCATCATATAATCACTTGTTAGAAATCACATGTCATGCATTATTGTCGTTCCATTTAGAGAGCATTATTATTTCATGTTGTTGTGATAGATGATTTGATGGATATGCCTATTTTTGTGATAGGTATATTGGGATATGTTATGGTGTGGATTGAATGGACACCATACTTTGGTCCTTGAGGTGTAAGGCCCTCTTGTATCGTAATTTGGCGGATCATGGTTCAACTTTAAAGTGAAATGTGTTATAATGTGCCATAGGTGGATGTCAAGATTTGATTCTTGGGGAGTATGGGCCCCCATGGACTGGAATTTGGCATACTATTGATTTACCCTTCAAAAAGAAATGTGATAAATATGAAATGAGTATCAATTCAATGAATGTGAATGTGGACTCAGTTTGAAATGAAATAAATGAAAAATCAAGTGAAACTGAAATGGATTATGATAGAGAACTTAACCAGACCCAACCTTAGTAGTGGGATTTTGGTAGTGTTTCTTGCTTTTTTAGCACCCAGACCTGACCCATGGGGTAGGCAGAGGGGTGAGTTCTGTTGGAGGAAGGTTTTTACCTGTCCTGATGGGTGAAGAGTTATCGAAAGTTAGGCGATTCGAGGATGGTCTCAGGTATGACATTCAATCACAGTTAAATGCCTTCAGGATAACTATTGTATCTATGATAGTGAATTAGAAACTAATCACAAAGCATAACCTGAGGGAATATGGAGGTGTGATCTAGGGAGATTTGACACCTAGATCGACCAGTAGTAGGAACCATCATTTGTAGCTTCCACACAGTGATACTATCAGTCAGAACATATCTTTAGGTAGCTAGGTGAGGTGCTACCAGTGTGGTAGACTAGGACATATGAGGCCACAGTGTATGGAAGACCTAATCGAGTGCCAATATTGTGGAAAGATGAGTCATCTACAGTATTTCTATAGAAAATTTTCTCTAGCATCTAGAGAGAGAGGGTCTGCACCGACTCCATGTTCAGGAGAAGGTTTAACAACTTCTCACCAGGAAGGGAGATGGGGTATAGTAGGCTGATCAGACCGTGGTGGTGGTCATGGCCATAGTAATCAGACACCAGTTTTTCAGCAATAGTAGGGTGGATCAGCTCAAGGTAGCCAGGTAGTATCACAGGGTCACGGTATAATCCAAGCATATGCAGTGCAATAGACTCGTCAGGATAAGGATCTTGGACCTTATACTATCAGAAGTACTATTATAGTAGCCTTTGTTTTAGCCTCTTCACTTTTTGATAGAAGGGCTTCGCATAGTTTCATAGTTGTATTTGTGGTAGAAAGCCTTGGTCTTTTTATACAGTATTTTGATGGCATTATGATGAAAAACACTCCGTTGGGGATCAGGACGAAAGTTGTGTGTTAGTGCAGGGAGTTCCCCCTTGAGGTTGGTGGGTGTCACTTCATATGGGACCTCTACATCCTCAAGATGATAGGTTTTGACGTCATTCATGGAATGAAATGGTTGGTTTCCTTCCAAGCCTTTATTTATTGCTATCACTGCAGGTTGAGTTTTACATCACCAGAGAGAGGAGAGTTTATTCACAAGGGTGAATGGGATATCCAGACGAGCCGAGCTAGACCTGGGCATTGTGGGTTGGGCAGAATGACAGCTCATATTCTAAGTTTATATTTGGATGATCAAGGAACCAGTCAGACTGATTTCCCTCCAGTTGTTGATTGTTTTAGGGACATTTTCCCATATGACTTCTCTGTATTACCTTTAGTGAGAGAGGTAGAGTTCTCTATCGAGCTAGTGCCAGGAGCTGCACCAATATCCATTCTTCCTTACAGGATGGCTATGACGGAGTTGCAATAGAACAAGAGGCATCTAGAGGATTTAGAGTAAAAGGGTTTCATCCCAACCCAGTACTTCTTTTTGGGGTCCACCGGTCCTTTTTGCAAAAAAGGCATATTTTACCCTCAAGTTATGCATGGATTATTGTAAATTAAACCAGTTGATGGTTAAGAACTGATATCCTCTGTTATGGATAGATGGTCTCTTTGACTAGCTCTGAGGAGCTCGGGTTTTCTCAAATATTGATTTGAGATCCGGTTATCATCAGGTGTGTGTTAGACCATCATACATACCTCGCATAGCCTTTCGTAGCAGGTATGGTCTATATGAGTATTTGGTTATGTCATTCGGCCTTACGAATGTTCCAACAGTCTTCATGACATTGATGAACTGAGTGTTCCATCTATATCTTGACTCATTTTTTGTGGTTTTCATGGATGATATCTTAATGTATTCTCACAATCGATGAGACTATGCCAAATATATTGAGATCATTTCGAATACACTGAGAGAGCATAGATTATATTTTAAGATCACAAAGTTCCACTTTTGGATGGATCAGATTCACTTTCTGGGTCACATCATCTCAAAGACGAGAGTATCTGTTGACCTAGAGAAGGTGAGAGTTATAGTTTCCTGGGAGCATCCTAAGAATGACTTTGAGGTGTGGAATTTCTTAGGGATTTATGGTTACTATAGGCATTTCATACAGGACTTCTCACATTTAGAAGCACCACTGATGGGCTTGACTAAGAAGGGTGTGAAGTATGTAGGGAAACACTCCTATAAGACTAACTTTTAGGAGTTAAAAGGGAGATTGACCTCAACTCCAATACTGGTATTTCTAGAGCCAGACAGGAGTTACATTGTGTATTGCGATGCATCAGGTATTGGGCTAAGAACAGTTCTTATGTAGGGGGATCAAGTCGTTGCGTACATGTCTCAGTAGTTGAGGCCTCATGAGAGGAATTACCCATCACACAATCTTGAGTTAGATGTAGTTGTTCATGAATTATGTTGTTGGATACATTAATTACTAGGAGATAGTTTTTTAGTATACACAGACCACAAAATCCTCAAGTATATTTTTACACAGCATGATATGAATCTGAGGCAGTGAGTTGGATGGAATACCTTCAGTTTGATTTTGAGCTTGCTTACACACTTGGTAAAGGTAATGTAGTGGCCGATGCACTGAGAAGAAGAACTCGGATACAGGAAGTGCAGTAGGCTAGTAGTGAGTGGCAGCTTATGGCGTTGTTCTCTAAGATGCACTTGGAGTTGCATGATAGTTAGGGATCAAAGTTTCTTTCATCCTTAGCTATTACCTCTACCCTATTGGACAAAGTGAGGATGAGGTAGATATAGTATTTCGATGGCCTGGTTATACGAAAGGGTCTGGTAGGTGAGGACCCTCCTCCTGGATGGACTATAGGTGATGATGAGATTTTGTGAGTACATGTTCGTGTATGGGTCTCTTCAAACATGAGAGAGGAGCTGATGTAGGATTTTCATACTTCAGCTTTGGAAGTGCATCCTGGTTTCACCAATATGTATCAAGATTTGCATTGATAGTATTGGTGTCCAAGTATAAAAAAAGATGTTGTTGGTTTTGTCATGAGGTGTTCCACCTATCAGTAGGTGAAGGTGGAACACCAATGACCAATTGGACTTTTACAGCAGCTACACATTCCCAAGTGGAAGTGGAATGATGTCGTGATGGATTTCGTGACCAGTTTACCAAGGTCACCTCAAGGGAATGATGTTATATGGGTCGTTGTTGACAGGTTCATGAAGGTTTCACATTTCTTTCCGATCAAGGAAACCATCAGTGTGGACGAGCTTAGGAGGTTGTACATTCATGAGATTATACGACTACATAGGTTCCCACATACTATCATTTCAAATAGGGATGTCTGGTTTACTTATTGATTCTGGAAATGGGTACATAGGGCACTAGGTACATAGGTTCTTCTAAGCACGACATACAACCCCCAGACAGATGGTCAGTCAGAGCACACGATTCAGGTACTTGATGACATGTTGTGGGTATGCGTCCTAGATTTTGAGGGCTCTTGGGAGAGGCATATAACCCTGGTTGAATTTGCCTATAATAATAGCTTTTGTGCTACTATACAGATGGCTCCATATGAGGCTTTTTACGGTAGTCCATGTAGATCACCCTTGTGTTGGTTATAGGCAGGTGAGGCAGCTATGTTGGGACCTCGTATTGTCCAGGAGACCACTGAGTAGGTGCAATTGATTCGGAAGTGGATGACTATTGCACATTCTTGTCAGAAATCGCACATTGATTGCCACAGATGACCTCTGAAGTTTGTGGTCGAGGGTTGGGTATTCCTACGTGTTTCACCAAGGTTGGGACACAAGAGGATCGGGAGATAGGGTAAGCTTTCATCAAGGTACGTTGGGTCATTCGAGATTCTGGAGAGAGTTGGTCCGGTAGCCTATCGGTTACAATTACCTCAGAGGTATCGATCCATGCCTGATGTCTTCCACATTTATCAACCGCGACGCTACTATTCAGAATTGACTCATTCTTTTAAACCTAAGGAGGTTGAGTTACAAGAGGATGCATCCTTTTAGGAGAATCCTATATGTATTGTGGATCGTAGCACCAAGGTTCTCTGAGGTTGGTCTGTTCCTTTAGTATGGGTGTTATGGAAGCACGACCGAGTGTAAGACAAGACCCAGGAGAGGGAGATTGATATACGGTCACAATGGCTGGATTTGTTCTCGTATCATGCTTCACCACCCTTAAAAGGTCAATTTGGGGACGAATTATTGTAAGGGGGGGAAGTTTGTAAGAACCTGATTCTTTATTTGAGGTACAGATTCCCTATTTTCCATCTTTTCTTAGTTTAATTTTCTACTTATGACCTAATGTGGATACTCATTGAGTTCATAGAGGGCTTGGGGGTGTTTGGGGCTATTTTGTAGCTCGGAACCCAAGTTTTGGGGTGTTTTTGGCCAGGCACAAGGTTAGTATAAACCATGCAGGGATGGATAGTGGGGGCCTACAGGCCGTACAGTTTAAAGAAATCATGCGGGAGGAGTAGCACGGTCGTACGGCCAGGTCTGCAATTTTTGCAGCACTTGATAGAGGCTCTTCGTACAGTTTGCACACGGTTTGTAAACCGTGTGGGTAAACCGTGAAAATGCCCCTTGGCCTACAGGAAGTCATGCATGATCGATGCACAATTTTCCAAACCGTGTGACCCAGGCTATGTTGGAATTTTAATAATTTTTAATTAAATTAAAAAATCAATTTAAACCTAAAATGAGGTTTCATTTCAACGCACAATAGTCCCTCTTCTTGAAAGGATCTCCTTTGAACCTAAAGTAGGAATTTAGATCCCTTCTCCATCTGGACTCTAATTCAAGCATGGTTCATCTCCTTGAATCCATAATGGTAAGGTCTTAATTTCTTTTTAATCTTATGTCGTTCTTTTGGCTATCAGATGCACTGTTTTGATTTAGGCTCATATGTCATATTTTCTCGTTCTTCGTCCATTGTTCAGATTTCTTCCAATCTAGGTCGAATCAGAGCTTGATACTAGATAAGATATCTAGAACGGACCTAAGGTAGGTGGTCTTGTACCTTTCGGTTAAATTCAGTTCATTTATATATGTCGTAGTGCGGCGCACCCATTTTTCGGGTGTCACCTTAAATAAAAATTGAACCCTATTATTACTACGTAATTGAATAGGCTTGTTAATGCTTGTTATAGGTTGAGAACCTTGGATAAACCACCCCTTTGGGTGTGTTGGTTAAATGGACCTTTTTATGGGTTATGCCTTGGACACCCCTTAAGGTGTGTGTCTTCCCATTTCATGGGATGTTAAATATAAATTGTTTGTAAATATAATTTCAATGTTGATGGATTGTAATTGGAATGATTAAGGGTAAGGGATGGATGAGTTGACCCTTAGCCCTTTATAGGTAATAGCATGTTTATGCTTGTATTGCCTTAAAATGAATGTCCATGTGAGTTAAATGTTAGTCATGATATGCAATTGCTTGTTAAGCTAGAATTGTTCTTTCTAATGGTTACCCACATGAGATAAATAATGTTAAGCCATGTAATAGCTTGTTAGGCTAGAGAGGCTTGTTATATTAAAAATTTCCATGTGAGTAATTTGAATGGACCTTGAATTACTAAGCCCATGTGAGTTAAAGGGAGTTTATGCCTTGTGATGGCTTCTTTATGCATGTGATTCCTTGTATATGAAAATTCTCATGCGAGTTATGTTGAGACCATGCTATGTAATGAATTGATTAAGCATGGGAAGCTCGTTATCATGTTATGACCACATGAGTAAATGAAGTCCAAGCCTTATGAGGTTAGCCAATACTTGAGTCACCCCTTGAGGTGAGTTTGTTAAAGGATGCTCTTGGTTTTGACCTTAGTGTGTTAAATGAATTGTTTAAATGAGATCAAATTGGTTAAATGATAAATAGACTTGTGTGATAAATGGATTCAAATTACAATTCCATGGACATACTCATGTGACTATTAACCATTATACCTTGGGAGATACATGGATCCATCTTAGGATGCCATGGACGGACTCAATGGTTAAATGTGATTAAGTCGCGGGTGATACATGGATCCATTGAGGGATACCATGGATGGACTCATTATGTCTAGACTTATATGTTGAGTGATGCATGGATTCTTATGAGAATTTCATGGAATAACTCAAAGGGCTTTGACTATCTATGCCATGGGTGATACTCGAGCTCCCTTTAGGACCGCTGAGGACGGACTCGATTGGTTGGGACTTTATACCTCACCTAGAGTGATACTAGGTTCCTGAGAGGTTCGTGAGGGACGGGCTTATAGGGTGTTGGTTGATATTGCACCTGGAGTGATACTTGAATTCCAACTTCGTAATGTTAAGGACGATCTTAGGTTCTAATTTGATTATAAATTAAATGACTTAGGACACGCATGTCAGGCCAAAACACAAGCTTGGAGTCGGTCTTCACTTATATTTGTTGAGATGGCCTTCTGAGGCATTTGTTGTGCTTCCAGTTGCACAGGGGATGTCGGGCATGATCCTAATCTCGAGACTTATAAATTCAATGCAATTGAATTGTTAAATGAATATGGATTGAATGTAAATGAAAACCAATACATGTAGGATGTTGACTTTTGAGTACTTCCTTGCTTATTTCTTTTTTTATTACACACTGCCTGTCATATATATTCAATGACTGTTAGGCATGGACCTTGGGTAGTTGCCTACTGGAATTTTATTTCACACCTTGTTTGGGTCACCTTTTTGGACCCAAACAGATTATATGATTGCAGGTAATGATAAGGGCAAGCGCCCTCCTACAGGTAATTGATTTACTACTTATGAGCAGGAGAGCATGGGACCAAGATGAGGCTTGTGATGCTGCTGGAATTCTTTTTCCCTTTTTGTACTTTTGAGACATGTATTGTATATGACTGTTGTGTACCTGTTTTGGCTATTTTATTAAAAACATGTGACATACATCATCATCTTGTATATGATATGACTTCTAGCTTTATTTATACTATCATTTTTCTGCTGTTTATTATGTTGTATGATTTATTGCTTCCATTATTGAATTGTTATTGTATTTCTTTTGTGTTAGACTCTACTAATGAGGTCATAGTCTCCCCACTGTCACACCTAGGCCCTCGTTGTTAGTCGGCAGCCTCTGGTGTTTAGGGAGATACATTTGAGGCCATGTGGCCAACCAGACCTATAGCACTGTTGAGTGGAATCTGGGTCCGAGACGTTACATACCATGATTCTATAGACATATTGTCAACAAATCCAATATATAAAACTATGGTTGCAACACTCAAACTAAACCCCTTGGCATCACCCATGCCAAGTTGTCTAACAAGCTCACGACCCTCTCTGAGTCTCAAACCACTTCTCTCACAAAAGTCTTAAACCAAAACCTCGAGGAAAACCCCTCACCAAACCTCTCCCAACCCAAAGCATATTGTCGACAACCTCTAAACACCATGAGGTCCTCACCATCACATTCTACATGAAAAAAATACTCAGAATTGAGTACTCACAAGTCTAATTGTGAGTTCAGGACGTAAAAAAAATTGAAACGCAACTAGGGGTTATAAGACTCGTACCTCATGTACATAGTGCGTACCTCCAAACAACACCCCTTGTCGTGTACCACTGCCCACTTAGTGTGCACTTTCCCCGAATACACGTTGTGTACTAAGCATGTGTGATGTCTAAGTCACGTGGGATATCGGGCCATTTACCTCACATGAAGTCATACTAATACCTCACGCGCCCACTGGTCGTATACTGCACACGAGGTCTGGCCATGTATCCAACACGACCATGCACCCAAACACAAGATGATTGGTCAAGTACCTGACCACACCCTGAGTCGGCCCAAACAATGTGTCCCCAAACACCCACGTCATGTCACCATCATCTTCCACCCTTCGTCCTAAAAAAAGATCACATGATGTGTTGTGTGTTCTCTGGACTACACATAGTATAGACGAGTTTTTCGAACGAAAATCCCTCACGATGCCCTTGAAACCTTCATTTCTCCTCAAATCAACCCACAAATGGCTCTCAAAAACACATATAAGGCTTTAAAACTTGAAAGCAACTAATCTACGTGGAGGCTAGTGAAAAACAAAACAAACGACCCACCTTAGAGTGTAAAACACTAAAGCTTCGCTCCCAGATCCATAGCATGCAACCGCCACACTCTGATCTAGGCTCGGACAAGCTTCTCTATGACGATCTGCTCCCCCTATCCTCTCTCGGTCGCACGACACCCATGGGGAGGTCGCATACACGAGAAGTAAAAGAGGGAAGGAGGGAAAAAAGGGGGAAGAGGAAAAGGAGAGAAAAATAAAAAGGAAAGGGAAAAAGGTCCTGAACCCAGCCCCTGATGCCCATAGCGAGTTTACACCCCGCCCATGCGAAACCCCCTGTTCTAGACTCAACTGCGAAGTCAAAATTTCAATCCGAGTCTGTGTTCAAAAGATATCGCCGAACACACATGCAAAATCAATTAATATTCGTGTAATTAAATATTTAATATTTCGTGAAAATACAAACAGTTTTGAATTCCACTGAACTTTTGTCATGGGGAAAACACTCTACTCCGTGACCGATGGAGTGATCAAAAAATTACTCTAAAATCTCATCATATGATAAATTACCATTTTGCCCCTAAAAAACTTATGATATCAAAAAATCACATTTATCTTGATTTTCTTAACTCGTGACGACACGGGTCATCACAATGAGGTTCACAAAAAAAATTATTTATAGAACCAAATTTTGACATCTATATCTATTATAAAGTCGGGTTGTTACCAGCTTACGAGTCGCTTCCTCCTTGCGCCACATCCCTCCATCCACTTCTTTCCAATCTAATTCCCTACATTCTACCCCTCCCGCTCACGATTTTCATCTCTGCTCCTAGGGTTCTCACTCGGGTTCCTCCACCACTTCCATCAACTCTGCTGGCTGCTTTGCCTCTGTTTACCCCCTGTTCGGCTACTCCGCCTCCATCTCCTTCACCTCCAACTGCTCTGCCTCTAAATCCTCCGCATTCAACTGCCCCGCCTTCGGCTCCTTTGCCTCCGACAGCTCCGCCTCCGACCCCTCCACCTACGCCTGCTCCGCCTTGGTTGCTCACCTTCACTGATTTTGGTTTTTGTTAATGCAAGGATTTGGATATAACCATCGTTAAGGCCACCAATCACGTTCAGTACCCGCCCAAGGAACACCACATTATAAGTCGGTTTCGTTCAATTTTGAGTTTAGTTCTTGGGTGATTTTATATATTTTGTGTTGTTATTTTGTTTGTTTCGTTAAAATTTAATTGTTGTTTGCACTGTGGAAATTTTGGTGTCTATTATCTACGTAGTATGATCAATCCTTGGATTTTTTCCCCGTGATTTTTTTTTGCAACATCTATTGTTCATCCCCGCGCAGATGTACCCTACTGCATTCATGCCCTCTCAAGGATATTGGCAAAGACAAATAATTGGATTGTAACGGGTTTCTTTATTTCTTTATTTATTTTTTCATGTGTCGCAATGCATTTGTTTTTTTCTATAAGTGAAAATATCCAGCAGTTTCTTCATTGATACCATCCATTTGATTTCAGGTATGAAAAATGAGCTTCTCTTCATAAAATTATTTCTAATTTTTTTTTTTGTTATTAAGAACATTTAATTTATTTCATGATTTCCCTCTAAAAAATTTCACCCTCTCCTTCCATTCCATATATTTTTTCTCATATCAGTTGAATTACACTTAAAAAAAAACAACTTAGTGTTTTTATTTTATTTTTCAATGTCGGTTTAAATGTTTTTTCATATTCTGTCAATATTCTGATTTATGGTTTGTTTTCCTTTTTTCACTTTCCAATAATTGTATTTTTTTCAATTTTGTTACCCAACATGAACTTCTTCATCACGATATATGTGATCTACACATACACACATTTCCACAGAATAAACACACACGTAGCAATGCTTTCATAACATACATACACTCTGCATCTATACATATAGAACATACATACATGCATATAGAATTTCTGAAATGTTTTTTCACAAAATAATATATATATAATGTGCATGCACAAATTTTTATGCAAATTTCTGTAAAACATATACATGTTAGCTATTTTTTTAGTTGAAGCATTCTGTTGAAACTTGTGACGAGAATGTGCATTTCAAATTTTAAGTTGGGTGTTACATTTTATCATCATCCTGATACTTTTCATGATCTTTTTTTTTTCATTTTTGAAGAACTGAACTTCAAATTTCATCACTTACGACCATTCCCTCATCACATTCAACTCACCTTTTGAATTTGATAATGTTTAAACGAGATATGTCACGACCCCCTTCCTTTTTAATGAATCTTGTAAATTTGATTTTTTATTTTAGTAGTCTACATTAAAAAAGAATAATGTTTTCCAGAATCGAGGGATGATCCTTCTTTCGAAAAAAATGAGTTCTGTATATGTTAGGAGGAAGGCGGTGTTGAAGGTGTCATGTGCTTACTATGACATTTTAAAGGTATTTACATGAAATCCATTTTTTTTTTGCACGGATGAATTGTTATTTGGTCTATACATTACTCTATAGTGCATAAACTTATATAGAAATCAGGCTGTCTTAAATATTATTTTCTTTTTGCAAGCTTCTTTTTCCAGCAAAATATTTTACTTAGACACTTGAGAAGGGAGAGACCACTTCTTCTTGATTATGCGTTCTCTAGAGGTGAAATTACAGGTTCAACCCCTCTTGGAAATTCCTCCAATACATAAACTGAATTGCATCATACTCCTATAATTGTTTGGAGTTCTTGATTACAACCCTCAATTATTTACAACCATCATATTTCACATAGAACACATTGTTTTTTAAAATAAATACACACACCAACCATGATATATGGTAATTTTTCCCCTATTTACGGACTATTGAAAATTCAATATTTTTATTAAAAGATTTCTATTTAGGAAATCTATATCTACTAAATAGATATCATGTTATTTCATACACAAGTATTCATATTGTTATTATTATCATTGTATTCTAAACATTATATTTAGTTCATTGGCATTGGCATACACAAATATTCATATTGTTGAACCGGATGATTTAAAGGGAAATTAAATAGTTCCGTGCAAATGCACCGAGGAAGTTGTTATATATATATATGGGTGAGTTTTATTTTTAAATATGAATAAAAAAATTTAAAATAAAACTAATATTTTATTTTTATTTACAAAACTTATTTTATAAAACAATTCGTAAAAAAAAAATAATAATAATTTCGGTAACCCCGACTGGTCGCGTGCAAATTTGTGGATCGCACCACCGCATCAACAAGTCATCATCGACAGACTTTGCGGATGGCCATGCCCGTCAACTCTCTCACTTTCCCCTCACTTCTTCTGCATTGACCTGCCCTGCAGATACGTTTTGATGATCTATTTCCAGAGCCTTCTGTAATGCTATTTTAATGCTCCAAGCAGTGACATTACAAGTTCAATTTCAAGTTCCACTGGTTTCAATTTCATTCTGCAAAATCAGTAGCGACTGAGTAGACCAAAATGAGGAGATTTTCAATACCCATGGCGGGATTAGTCTTTTTCTGTTTGTGGGGATCTTTTGCAGAAGCAGAATACACAAAATATAAAGACCCGAAAATGCCACTGGGTGCTAGGATCAAAGACCTGATGGCTCGGATGACTTTAGAAGAAAAGATTGGCCAGATGGTGCAGATAGACCGTCAGGCTGCGTCCCGTTCTGTAATGCAGAAATATAAAATAGGTAAGCAGATTCATGTGAACCCTATGCAAATTTGCTTTTGCCTACTGATATTTACGGTTGTTGCATTATATACGCGTTTCCATTTTCAAATAAACAATCTCTTCATCTCAAGTTAAAAAAGCTGCTGAATAAGTGAGCATACTCGTGCTGAAAACGCACTGCCCCTACAACGAGCGGTCATAAGTTTACAGTCTGCTGAATAATACGAGAACAATAATCTCTGTGCTACGAGTGCATGGTTTTGCAGGGAGCCTGTTGAGCGGGGGAGGGAGTGTTCCAGCTCCGAAGGCTTCACCAGCGGATTGGATCAATATGGTGAATGAGTTTCAAAATGGTTCTCTATCAACACGTCTTGCTATCCCAATGATTTATGGGATTGATGCTGTTCATGGCAACAACAATGCTTATAAAGCAACAATTTTTCCTCACAATGTTGGTCTTGGAGTTACCAGGCAAGTTTATATCCATTTAAACATTACCTGGATCATTGAAAAAATCTAAGATTTTCCCTTGTGTTTTTTTTAATCCATGGATTTGTGTGTCATACCATGCTTGATTTTAACAAAAGAAAGAAACTAACATCTGTTAAAAATTGTTTATAGTACCTATCACTTAAGTTATCCCGTAGAGGTGTTCAGACTCCTTATCAAGAAACTTCCTTTCTACGAATTATTTATGCGATTTTCTTCTGTATTTAAAGTGCAAGTATTTTTTCAGAAACAGAACAAACACCACTTATTTTTCAAATTGCTTATCATAAGTGATGCTATAATCAGTTTTCAATTAGTGGTGTCAAATGGACCATAAATGTTATTTATATGCCTATTGGAATATCCGTTTCCAAACAATTGACAGCTCATATGAGGCTCCTTTTGACAATGCATATTGAAAATGGATCATGTCATTTGTTTAAGTGTTTTACTTATGAAATATAAGAAGTGTTTTTTCAGAGATAGAACGAGCACCACTTATATTTTTCAAATTATTTTCATAAGTGACGAGTGCTATAAACAGATTTAAATATGTGTTCTCAAATGGAGTCTAAAATACTCGCCAACTTGATTTTCTTGGATTGGCATATATGGAAACCTTTTGATTTCGTTATCAATAATGATAGGCAAATTAAGTTCCCAACTACTGTCAGCATAAGTTTTATTTTTCTTGAGAATACGTGATTCCTTTTTGACTTTTGGTCCTTTTAAAAGGTTTTGCATTTTGAGTCTCAACAAAGCACAACAAGTTCTTGAACATAACATACCGGACTAACTTTATTGTGAACATCAAGAATTTATGAAGTTTGAAGGATTCAATCTGAAACGTGTCTACCACTTCACACAAAACTTATTAGGAAATAAAGTCTTTTGTAAGATTTTTTGTAACTTCTCTTTGCAACATTTAAAAAATTGTTTAAACCTACTGCTTTACATGATTTTCATGCAACTTTTGTTGTCTATCAGGGATCCTGAACTTGTTAAAAAGATTGGAGCTGCAACTGCTCTTGAAGTTAGAGCTACTGGAATTCCCTATGTCTTTGCGCCCTGCATTGCGGTTACCAATTTTTTTGTTTGATATTTAGGTTAAGAGTCATTTTGATGGTAAAACTCATGATTGACATAGCACTTATTTTCACAGGTTTGCAGAGATCCGAGATGGGGTCGATGCTTTGAAAGCTATAGCGAGGATCCTCAGATTGTCCGTTCCATGTCCACACTTATTAATGGCTTACAAGGGGAAAAGCCTTCTAATTATCAGAAGGGCATTCCTTTTGTTGCTGGAGAGTAAGAACTTTAACGACAACATTAAGTAGATTTGAATGTGCTGTTTGCTTCAATAATCATGTCACTTCACTCCCCTTTCCCTTTATGGGTTAACTTTCTAATCTCTAAGAATTTTTTTAAATGTTTTAATAAATAACTATGATTGAATACTTTCGAAATCCCATTCTTCTTGTTTTTTGTTTTTTGCTTTTTTTTGGTTGATGTAATCAACAATGCCAATTTCAAGTTTCTACCCCGCCCCCAACTTTATCTATTCTCTTGATTTAACTATCTGTTAGTGTGCTCATGCTTGCAATTCATCCGAGTCCATACAATTTATAGAAGTAATTTGTGAAGGGTTCAACATTTGATTAAAGCTTGGTGGCAGGTGGCGGTGTGTTACAAAGATAACATTCGACTTCCATGATCACTTAAACATTTGAGAAACATTTAACTCCTCAGGAGTCTCCTTCATTAATTGTAGCGGTGCTATAAAAGGAGGTTTAAAGCTTCATTTCAATATGCACATTGTTGGAGTGTAGCACCATCACTTCTCCTTACTCTTTGCTTCGGGTGATTCTAGTGGACCATGACAGAAGAGAGATCGTATGGATTTGATCCATGATTTCATGGATGGTGGATTGTCTAAGGCATGATCCATTTGGTTAGTGTTAGGTGGTGTTCATCAAACACAAGAGAAGAAGAAGAATGAATAGAGGGTCTGAATGTTCTTTATCACGTTTTCATTATTTTCTATGGATTATCCAAAACCTCTCTCGGTTGATCTAGACTTTGGTTTTTGTTGTTTTTCTATTGAATTAAAGGTATATCAGAGTCAGTAAAGTTTTGAACTAATATAGTGAAACAAAACTTTGGAAATTTTGAAAAACACAATTTTGTAAGGTAAGAAATGTAACGTCTTTGGTCCGGTTGGTAATGACCCGACCTGAATACTTGCACAATACCCGAACCGGACCACCACTATCCGAAGCGCGTTCCCCAATCGCCAGGGGCTGTTGATTAGCGTCGAGGGTCTAAGGGAATCATTGGGGACTGATTTACCTTCTTTTAAAGATATACCAAGTCAATACCGGACTCGACCGAGAGTCTGGCATGACCCACCCATATTGTAATAGACCACCCTTACCAAGATATTGTTCGCTTTGGGCTTCTGTAGTCCCTCACAGATTTGTTTTTCATAGGATATGGGCTGAGCCTCCCCTGGAAATGCGTCCTGGTGGGAGAGGTATCACACTTAGGGGTGCTTTCTTTTTTAGGGGAGGCTTGACCCATATCCCATGGAAAACAAATCCGTGAGGGACTATGGGAGCCCAAAACGGACAATATCATGTTGCGGGTGGTCTTTTACATTTTACGAAAAATAGAACTGAACCTGTACACCTGGAAGTACCGGCTCTATTTGTAGAATAGTATGAATAACTCTATATATATGCATCAAACATCACATGGCAGTCCAAAAGGAAAATATGTGGTAGTTCGAACCAAATAACATGACTGCAATATGACTAAAATAGCACTAAACAGATATGACGATAAGCCAAGACATGTCTTGCCAAGGCTAGACTCCCCAAGCTCCAACTCCCTGCAAAGATCTGACTTGCCAAGAGACATCCACGTCCAGCAAGTCTCCTAAGTGTCCAAGCAGGTCATCTAAATTGATAGGGTTGTCGGCGTTGGGTGCCTGGATCCCCAGTTTCTCAAGACATATTCTAGGAGGAAATGACCAGTTACAAAAACTGAAGGGTACTTTTGTACTTTGCTTAAGTTGAATGTTACAAGTAGGATGTTCTGTCGAAGGAGAGAGGGGGGTGGGGGGGTGGGGAATTGATAGTCACGGCTGGAGGAGGCCGCAATAGGTATTCGTGGGAGTGGTGTTGGGGGAATCTTCCATAACCACCGTGGGGGGTTCGGGGGAATACGGTGTGGGGAATATGCTTAAGATCTTGGAGGAATATTCTGGGGTAGGGGTGCATTTGGGAATAGAATCGGCATAGGCTTGGGCGGGTTAGAGAGTCTCTCTCGAAGTGTTTCTTCCCCTATTTTCTTTTCTTTTTTGTTGTAATTCCCCCTCTGTTCTTAATACAAAGCAGTCTTTGAGTCTTGTTCTTTATCACTTGGTTTGACCTGCTGCCCTTCTCCATCACCCACCCTAGCCGGAGGGAAGCACTGCTGCCGGATACTTCATTAGAACGGTTGAATTGCCCTTCGAAGCAGGGGAGTGCGACTGGATATTGACTGGATATTGACTGGATATTACCTGAAGGAGTGCTGTTGGAAAACGTGTTTCGAAGGAGTATGCTGCGGGAATACGCTTGCAGTATATGCGTGCAGATGGAGGAAGCACTATAGAAATTACGGTGGATCAATGCTGCGGTACGAGAAAACCAGTAAACGTGGGAGAAAAACTGGAAATCCCACCGGGAAGAAGCAGAATTCCAGATAAGATTTCTACTATGGGTGCGTCATCGAGCGGAGCTGCAGCCACATGAGGTCGACCGACCTTGTTTGGCGTCCGAGCTGTTTGAAGTGCGCTTCGACGTGATTGATGAAACGACGGTGCAGGAGCGCAACAATGACGTTCGATTCAGTCAGGTGCCGAGGCAGAACACGGTTCTGCCAACCAAAATTTCTGGTACCATGCAAAGCGAATTGCCCGCTCCTTGCCTTCTACAGGACAATGTACGATCCACACTGATGAAGGAGGACATGATCACATGTACATCACGCCGACAACCTGTGCCTGATGGGGCGACTTTGCTTACTCTGTTGTCTAAGCTGTTTGACGCGCCACTTGTGGCATCTGGCCCTGGCGCAGGTGAAATGATGGTGCATGAGGTGCAGCGGGACGAACTGGCGACGCCATCTACACTTTGTTTCTTGCGGAAAAGCCAAAGCCATACGATCGGGACGTTGGTCGCGTTTGGCATGAACCCGTTGTTGGCGGACAATATGGCTGAAATTAAGAAAGGCCTTACACACTTCGTTCGGAATCCGTGGCACCAACAGTGCCGTCTAGTGATGTGGAGGTTCAATAGTGTGACGTGGGGGTAGCTGCTCATTCGCTTGGCCACACACCAGACTTGTCGTCCACGACGCCACACATGGAGTTCACTCGGCCTACTTTGGAGGTACTGTCAGTCCTTCAGCAGAAGGAACCAGTGCCGTAATATTCAGTCATTGTGGTTAATTTGACGGTAGTGGACCGCCTTGATCGTTTGGACTGGGCATAAGTTATTCTGCTGGGGGAAGCTGAGAGCCACAAGGACTAGGTGGATCACAAACCTTCTATGGGATGACGCTCAACCAGAGTCATATTTGGCTGATTGCTTGGCATGCTTGTGTGCAAAGGGTGCATTGTCAAGAACCTCATCATGTTTCTCAGCTTGAGGACAATGTGATTTTCAAGGGGGTGGCAGTGGTAGGTATTCATGGGAGTGGTGTTGCGGGAATCTGCCATAACTACCATGGGGGGCCATAACTACCATATGGGGCCAGGGGGGAATATGTAGTGGGGAATATGCTTGGGATCTTCAGGGAATATTCTCGGGGGGGGGGGGGGGGCAGTTGTTAGGGAGGCTGTTATAAGGAGCTCGAGAGAAACAGGGGGAGAAAGGAAGGGAATGAAATCGGCTTAGGCTTGGGTGGGTTAGATAGAGTCTCTGCCTGTAATCCCTTTCTGTTCTTAATACAAAACAGTCTTTGAGTATTGTTCTTTATTAGTCAGGACCTTGGCTCTTGGAGAACCTTCCAAGCTTTCTCTATACTCGAGTCTTCTTCTTCTCGTAAGACCTGTAACTTCATTTACCTCCCCTTATGTGTAATTCATCGTCTGGAAAATATTGAACGAATAATATAATTTGATTGGTTAATTCTCCCAGGGTTCTATCACTTTGGTGCTTTAATTGAGAGCAAGTCGTCGTTGGATTGAGACACAATTGCTGTTGAATGCTGCCTAAAATGGAGATGACAATGGCTTTGATTGAGATGACACTGAAACGGATGTTGCAAGCTCAGGAATGGATGAAGATGAGAGCAACTAAAGCACTACGACAGTTATAGCGACAAAAAGTCCAAGAAAGTTGCATATCGGAGTTTCAAATGAATTTAGAAAACCCATCGTGGCAGATGCACGAGCAAACGAATGTTTGCAGAGTTCGCAGAACAATACTCAAATTGAACCGGAATGGAAGAGGCAAGTAGAGGATGAGAAAACCCATCGTGGCAGATGCACGAGCAAACGAATGTTTGCAGAGTTCGCAGAACAATACTCAAATTGAACCGGAATGGAAGAGGCAAGTAGAGGATGAGCCGCAAGTTTTGAAAACATTTTGGTCAGAGTAGGAAGGGACTGGCACAGAGCAAATAGAGTCAAATCCAGTTCGTTCAGACGAGGTAGGAACCGGTCAAAGCTCTAGTAAAACCAGATGAAATTATGTAAACAAGGAACTCGGTTGGAAATCTCATTTAGATTGCGAAACGAGTGCCAACGAGGACGAGATGAGGTTCTATGCTGAGTGCTTTAGCTAGGTGAGTTGAACTATTGACATTTTTTAGTGAAAATTCCATATTGTGGATCGTGCGGGCCGAGGCGTACTTCATGATTCACAAAACTTATAATAATTTGCATGTGTGTATAGCACAATTGCGCATGAAAGGGAGAGTGCAATACTGGATGTTATCTTTGATGTTGCTACACCCGAACTTGGTTTGGGAAGAGTTAAATGCGAAACTCCTAGGATGATTTGGGGCCGCTTTGGAAAACGATTCATTGAAACAACTGAAAGGAATCAAACAGACAGGTTCAGTCGAGGACTGTATTTACAAATTTGAGAGTTGCCTTATGTATACCAGGACTTCAAGCGTCGTGGTATATCGTTTTTTTAGGCGGATTGCGGCATGAAATTGAGAGTACAATGACAACTCCCAAGCCCTGCAAAAGGGCAAGGCTCATTTCCTTGACTAGGAACGTTGAGCGGGAGTTAATTGTGAAGGTTGTTATTCAGGATCATGAGTTGCGTAAGTCCGGACAAAATTCTTTGTTCGGACGATCATACAGTAGAGGAATCGTTAAACTGAATCCCGCTCCAGCGGTTTCGTAAAAAAACAAGGTGGGCAAGAATGTCGAGCAAAGGGTGGCCCCTCCAATGTGGAGGGGAGTTTGAAACATTTCCAAGACGGAGTACGAGGAATGAAGAGCTAAGGTGTTAGTGATGGGATAGTTAATTCCGATAGTGCCAGTTTTAGACCACTTATTATACATACCTGTTGGAGTCTGCATCCCACATCGGACTTGTGGTCCGATGTGGTCTTTATCATTCATTATAAAAGAACCTCAAGGGCTCCTTTAGAGCACCTTGGGGGTTCGGGTTTTACTTATTTTATCATTTTACATGGTATCAGAGGGAACTTAATCCCGAACCCTCCCTCCCATTTTTATTTTATCTTGTCTAGGGTTTCTTATTAATTTCTCCCCCGTGGGGGGCGGCGACCCCCCATGTAGGGCTAGGTTTATTTTTTGCCGCCGCCCCTCCGGGCTCCTTTCCCAGGTGGCCTCCCAGGGCTTTCCTGGCGGATCCCTGCTCCCTCCGGCGTCGTCCCCGCGCGATCGACCTTGCCTCCATCAGGCGGCCCTCGCCCCTCTGTCGCGACGCAACTCAGTTTCATGCGCGACGACGTCCTTTGCTGCGAGTCGGCTTCATGCGCGACAACTTCCCCCGCTGCGAGTCCGCCTCTCTGTGCACCTGAATGTCTGGCGCCCTCCCGCGATCCCGACGGCCGGCCGCGGCCCTTTTGCCACCCGTCGCGCCTCCAGGCTCTGACGACTTTCCTCCCGACGCGTGCACCTCTATCCGACCCCGCCGACTTTCCTCCCTCCCGCGGTGGCTTTCCCTCCCAGCGGATCTCTCACCCTGCAGACCTCCCGTCGCAACTCCGGACCTGCTGCCCTCCCTTCTCCCGGCCCTTCTGATCCCGTGGCGCCTCCTCCTGCAACACCTTCAGATCCCGTTGCGATTCCGCCTTCCTGCGTGCCACCTCTTCAAAGCTGCTCTCTCCGCGTCGGCCTCCTGCGACATCTCTGCCTCCTCGCCGACAACTCTTGCGGAATCCCCGCCTCCCGTCGCCGACATCTCCCGACGGCTCCCGACAGCCACCTCTCTATCTGCCGGCACACCCTCGCGCTTCCTCCACCGCGGCGCAGCACTTCGACCGCCTAGGATCCGGGCCCTTTGGCGCCGCCAGATCCTGCAACAATTCTGCGGAATCACCGCCTCCCGTCGTCGGCTCCGCAAGTGCGGCTTTCTCGGTGCTGGTGCGGCTTTCCCGGTGTCTCATCGACCGACCCCACTAGTGCGGCATTCCTGGCGCTCCGTCAACCAGCCCGGTCTGTGTGGTTCCTTTGCTGCGCCCGCGACAACTTCATCCATCAATCATCCTGCTGGGGAGCTGCGATCGTAAGGGGGAACAACAACCTTGAAGCTTTATCTTTTATACTGTTTTGTCTTGTTTTGTTGTCAAGCTGGGTATGTCCAGCTTGAGGGGGAGTGTTTGCAGTTGATTGCTTTGTTTTCATTGGTTTGGTTTGGTCTCTTTTCTTTATGTGTCCAAGCTAGGTACACCTAGCTTGAGGGGGAGTGTTGGAGTCTGCATCCCACATCGGACTTGTGGTCCGATGTGGTCTTTATCATTCATTATAAAAGAACCTCAAGGGCTCCTTTAGAGAGCACTTTGGGGGTTTGGGTTTTACCTATTTTATCATTTTACAATACCTATTATAGATAGAGGGATGAGAGATAAGTCCCTTGTTTGGCGGTGACGTGACAAGTTGGTTAGGATTGGGAGTAACAATGTTAAAGACCAGAGGGCATACTTTTTATATTAATGTAAGAAAGTAACCACAAATACAACATAACAAAGGTAGGAGAAGAAGAAAATCGGGAGAGATCCCGCCCAAGTCCAACGGTCGATCTGCACTAAGCAACCCACTAAACTCATTCTCTTCGGGGTGCCCTCTCATTCACCATCTACCTTTATTTACAACCTTCCTCCCTAACCAACTAATAATATTTCCTAGAATATTCCCTGGGGGCCCGCAACATATTCCATATAATATTCCCCAGAATATTCCTCCTAACCAACCTCTCTCCAGGTGGCATACATGGTATCTATCATTGCCACCGTCTTTAGAAACCACCTTGTCCTCAAGGTGGTGGATCTGATAGGCATGTCAGGCGATCTCCCATATCATTCGTGCTGTAGGGAACTGAGGACAAGGGATGCTAGTCAGACAGTTATGCCAAACAATCTTCCATATTCTTCGCCCTGCTCTGGCGTGTTGGGTCGAAGCAAGCACCCGTGCTGCAGGTGCACGCCACGTAATCTCCCAAACACGTCGTCCGCAGTCATGGATCAGGGTTGAATAGACGAAGGTGAGAGTGCTTCTTGTCATAATGCTCGCCCTCATTCCATCGGGAAGGTCCCTGGTGTGCTATCGTGAGCTGGGCCGCAAGTGCAGCTGGTACCACCCGACTTCTGGGTTATAAAAATTGGGCGAACCTTCTTCATGAACCCGAAGACCCCATTCTGACTCCGCAGGTGAGACCTGTACAGCTGGTGTTAAAATAACAAGAGTCCATGGTTGAGCCGGCTCAGTCTGCTGCGGCTCGTGCTCCAACATGATGAACTGTGAAGTGTTTGGCTCCTCATTGGGCGACAGGTCTATCACACACGAACTTGAGGTAGTGCCATCATGATTTTTAGGCAGCCCCATGCTCCAACTTTGTGTTTCGGGGTTGGTAAGCCCTCCGAAGTGCGACACAGACAACTGCGTTTCCATTGTCGGGAACGCGGGCGTAGTTGCAGGAGGTTCCCTGGCGGAGCTTCCAAAATCCTCAAGGATTGCTTCTTTGAGATGCGCACAAATGAACGTAGTCGTTGGCCACTAAAAATCAAAGTGCAGACCTACCTGACATGCATAGGTGTGCCATTGACACCTTCATCTGATCCGGCGTTTGATTGCGCAAGAAATAATCATCAGCTCTCAATATCCACGTCTCCAGATGTGTGGCAGAAAATTTCGGTAGAATCTCTTTCTGTAAGTATTGTTCTTGATTTCTGGTCACCTGAGCCATTGAAGCCTAGAGTTCCTGCATGTGACTCGCCATAGGCTGCCGCCGAGACTGAACAGCTGAGCGTTCCCTGCGAAACTTTGGGGAGGGAGCGGGCAGTGTGCAACTTGCTGTTTTCCTGTCGGGCAGCCCCTCTGTAGGTTCTGTTTTTCTTTGTTTTCTTTATTGTGGTCCGAAATAAAAATCAGGAGAGCGGATCACCTGTGCGAGCTGAACTGGTAGAATGCCCGACGCGAGCTAAAGGACGTCACTGGGCTGGACCAATTCCGACAGTGCGCGCAGGCACAAAACAGGAGGCGAGGGGGCGCACATAGGGGAAAATAGCTGGTGCCCGCAGAAGTTGAAGTGGAGCTGCTAGGGATGTGAGCGGAGTACGATCGTGGGGGTGCGTGTCGCAATTGGACGAAGTCAGAAGCCACTGGCAGTGCACAACGTCGTGGATGGAGCAGTCGACAGTGCGCGCCTCTGGGAGAAAACGAGCCGACGGTGCACGACTCAGATGAGAGCCGGCGGCGCGCGCTTCCTTGAAACGCGAGTCGGCAGGTGTGTCCTTCGTAGAGAGCGACGTTGGAGGCAGAGCGACGAGGTACGTACTTGACGAGCAGTGTCGCGTTGGAAGAGTAGCCGACTCCCGTGGATGGACACCGCCTGAGCGCAGTGAGAACAGCCGCACAAGCCTGTTGTAGGAGAGGCGAGCGGACATTGAGCCTCCATGTGAATGCACTTCACCTGTGTGGTTCGTCCGATTGAGATGATTTTCACCAGCGGTGCGCGCTGGACGGGATGAATTGGGCTAACAGAAAAGAAGAACCGGTAGTGTGCCTCCTTACACGAGTGAGGTGGCGCGGCAGGTCGTACCATTTGTTAAAGACCTGAGGACTGACTTCTTATATTGATGTAAGAAAGTAACCAGAAATACAACATAATAGAGGTAGGAGAATAAGAAAATAGGAAGTGATCCCGCCCAAGCCTAACGATCGATCTTCACCAAGCAGTCCACTAAACTCATTCTCTTAAGGATGCCCTCTCATTCACCATTAACCTTTATTTATAACCTTCCTCCCTAACCAACTAATAATATTCCCCAGAATATCCCCTGGGGCCCACAACACATTCCATATAATATTTCCAGAATATCCCCCCTAACCAACCTCTCTCCAGGTGGCATACATGGTATCTATCAAACTGCCTATAAATAAGCAACCGTTTGGCTTGGGCCGGGGGATTGGAAACATTCCAAAGAGGTCTTGCTGGTTGCAGAACTCTCCCTTCATGCCATGCATTCACAGCGTGCTCTAGGTACTTGGTGGTGGTTTCTCTACGACACTAGTTACTGTAACTCCCTTCTTCCCATATTGTTCCGTTGTGGTTTTAAGCGATATTGGATACATAATGATTAGTTGATTCCTCTTTCATTTTGATTCCAAATTGAAATGTATTGTTACTGTTACATAACAATTGGGTGCTTTCATTGAGAAAGGGGCGACGATCGTTGTGGATCTCGCTTGGTGTGGACGTGTAACATCCTCGCCCAACTCATTGGCTTGGGTTGGGTCGGTGGTGCCACAATCTTAGGTGATACACCAAAGTCTCATAAAAAATTTCAAGAGATTACCTAAACATTGGGGGATGATTTTCCATTTAAAACAAAACCTGTCAAGACAAAAAATAAACCAAACCCACTACATGATGCATGAATATAAATAATACAACTCAAATGGAAATCAATAAAACAGAAATATCAGAGTAGTAATGATAAAGTAAAACATGATATCCAACTAAGACCGAATGACATCCTGACGTATGACACTGATGTGGCGACACCAAGAGAGACCATCAAGCTCCAAACACCAATCTGAGGAAGTAGCATCATGATGCGTCACTAGAGAAATACGAGACCTTTCCTTTACCTGTGTCATGAAGAATAACGTCTTCATACGCACCAGGGGCGAGTAATCATACCCAGTAGGCTTTCGCCAAGAGACTTCCCAACTCACGCCACTAGGCCAAGAAAACATTAGCTCACAGTTTATAAATACAATTTATAACGAAGAGAGGAACATAAAAACAGTTTACCATAATAAAACAGTTTAAACAAAACAATTGAACTAAATCAATTTGGCCATTCTTTCTTTCCACTTGTCATACCCGACCACGTTCCACACTCACACACACATGCATGCCGAATGACAATCCCAATACCCGCGAGCGATGATCCGTCCTTCACTAAGTCGTCACAAGATGATAATCCCATGTGCCCCCGGGCACCGAGCACCAAATCAGTATCAACAGGGCCCCGTATGCAATATGAACACACTCCAACCATGTATGCCAAGTTCTCATATCAAACCATTCCACAAAAAACATTTCTTCACTTTAAAACATTTCATCGAACATCTTGCTTGCGTTAAACCAAAACCATAATTTTAAAACCATAAATCGAAGGGGTTTTCCAAAAGCCATTCAAATTCCCATGTTTCATACATCAAAAACCACAAAAGGGTTTTTCTTTAAGAAATCATCAACATTTCCTTAGCAAATCCAAGAAAAACATTTACTAAGAAGCCACCTACCTGTCAACGGGTGAAGAAAATGGTGAACGACACTACAAAACCTCTAAATCCGGGCTCACGTCACCTTTCTTTCAATAAATCCAATCATGATCTCATCAAAACACATCATAAACCATAGTTTTATCCATAACGGATTAGATCTAACGTTTCGGGTGAGAGGAGTTGAGAAGATCTACAGAGAAAGAGAGAAAACAGAGAGTTATCGATGATTTTGGCAATCCGACACATTTAGATCCGTCAAAATTGCCTTTTGGATTAAAGGGAATCGCCAAGGATGCCTAAGAGAGGAGATGAGTTCGATAGCCTAAGAGAATAAGAGAAAAATGAGAGCTTCAGGGTGTAAAACCGAGTTAAACTCTACTTTTTGGAGCATTTAATGCACGTCGTACGATTTAACAATTCGTGCGCCAACCGTGCGCCAACCGTGCACATGCTACTGGACATCACCTAGGGAGTTGCGTGATTGTTCTGCACAGTTTGGTAAACCGTGCGCATGCTGCTGTCAAAATGCTCCAATCTCGCACGGTTTCTTCTGGGCACCCACACAGTTTGGCTAAACTGTGCGCAAACTGTGTGCCTGCGTGACTCCCATAATCTCCTTGCACGATTTTCCTTGAGAGGGTGTACAGTTTCCCCGAACCATGCTTAAATCGTGAACTCTTAAAAACCCTTCCAAAGCACTCCAAAACCATCCATAAATTCCCGAAACTCAACCCAAGTATTATATAACATCAAAATATGCTTTGGATATCTTGCAGGATACTGGCTTGTCTCAGGCAGCTGCCGTTGACACTCCTCTTGAACCAAGAGAACGGTCCTCCATGCTGCCATTGACTCATATTCTCATCTGGATAGGTATCGTCGTCTTGTGGACAACCTCAATTATCTTACCATGACTCATCCAGATATTGTCATCGCTGTCAGCAAGGTCAGCCAATTCTTAAGACTCCTCCTGTGGTCTTTGGTATTCATATCATGATCATCTGGACATTGAGGCCTTCTGTGATGCCGACTACGCTGACTGTTTATCTACCCGAAAGTCCACTTCTGGATTTGCGTTTTTTCTGGCTGGTAACTTAATCTCCCAGCGAAGTAAGAAACAAACTGTCATCTCCAGATCCAGTTTTGCATGAACGCACGAAGCATATTGAGATTGACTGTTACTTTCTTCACCATCACCTAGAACAAAAACATATCAGCTTTAGCTACATTTCAACAGCTCATCAGCTTGCCAATATCTTCACCAAAGGCTTGTCGGGTGCTCAACTGGATTCTCTATGCACCTAGCTGGGAGTATGTTGAGCGCGTCACGAATGATATGTTATTAATGAATAAGTCGAAGAAGGATTTGTTATTTCCATCTTTATGGAAGATGATATCTCGGCTCTTTGATTGAAATGAAACCGTCACATTAAATTCCATGGTCATGGTGTATAGACGAGTTCATTTCAGATAGTCAGAGAAAGACCTATCAAACATATAGGTTGACAACACAGGTGTGCAACCCGTTTGATGAGACTTCATGGCAAAGAGGTTATATTACAAAGCGAGCCTTCGTCTGCGGTTGTTGTTGTTGCGACATATTCTCTTGCTCTATGGCTGCCATGAACCGTTGCTAGACAATAATCTTGATTTTTAGGCCTAGCTAATGCCACAAAGTAAGAGGCTTGAGGGATCATACACAAAGTGTTTTCTTTGATCTTAGTTAAATATTATTTGTATTTAACAATTGGAATAAATATTATTCTCTAGACCGATTTATAATATTTATTCAGGTTTTATTAATCGATCGCAAATATTAAATAAATATTTATTTGTAAGTTAATTATTTAATTATGCGAATATATATAATATTTATTTATTTCTTGTTATTCGCACAATAATAAATAATTATTTATTTATTAAATAAATATTTTGTTTAGTTACGTGAATATTAAATAAATATTCATTCGTCAGACTGAATAAAATATTTATTCGAAGGTTTAATAAATATTGAGGACGATCGGACCGAATTTTGTCCGGTGATAAATATTTAATTACTGCGCGGGTTTGCGTACATAATAATAATAATATTATTTACATGACATGAGGTTTATTAGGGATTCATTCATAGTTGAGGGTCTTTGGACAATTAATTGGAATTAAACCCTAACCCTAGATCTATTTATAGATTTCCATGTCAACGGGAGAAAGGTTAATCGTGTGTACAACATTTCTCTATATTTTCCTCTTCATTTCTTCCTCTCAAGATCGAGAAGAACAAGAGAGAGATTCTTTCAAGCTCAAAGGAAAATGAAATGATCAAGACGAACGACGCAAGACGATCAATCAGTTGCGCTAGCGCCCAATGTTTCATCAACATTGTTTTGAAAATCGAAGGAGTACGTGTGGATCACCGTTATAGGAGCTCTGCTTTAGGTCCTCGCGATGCAGCGATGATACACTGGGCGAGTTCGAACAATCAAGGTAATCAACGGAGAAAGAACTCAAGACCGAGGTAATCTTTCTTTTTGTGCTTTGAGTTAATTATAAATTAACATAAAAAGATTTTCTCTTGGTTCCGGTGAAAATATTTGTCAATATTATTTGGAAATTTTTTTGTTGGTCATGACATTCATTGTCATGTACATTGCGGATGATCCGCTGAATCTGACAAAAGCCGAGTTGGCCATAAACCCAATAGGTACTTCCACTGCATCCGAAACCATCATGTTGTATCAGAACGATAATGTTAAATTTATAATTATTTAATTATTGTCGATCGTTATACGCATTTAAAGCTAGTTTTTATTTCATGCAATTTGTTCTTGAATTCGATCATTGAGATCTCTTCTTCCTCTTCGTTTCTCACTCATATAACCCAGATTTGGTTAATAATTAACAAAGAACATCTGAAAATCCACCCGGAGGTGCCAAGGTTCTGGTTGGATAACACTATAGTACATGACGTGTAACCCGAATGTACACGTCGTGTACCTGTGTTCAATGCACCAACACGACTCTTGAATTAATTTGGAGCGTTGTGCATTAATTTCATGCGACATGCATTAAATGCACACCACTTGTTGATCGGGTTGGGTTGAGATACGGTTGGCTAGATTACATGTCGTGCAACTCGCTTATATGCCGCGTAATCCACGTGTTTTCACGCTAGAAAACATGGGGTCCAAGTCGTGTCGTACTTTTATTACATGACATGAGGACTAACAACTGTGTAGCATGGAGGTTACATGACGCGTACCATCTATACACGCTGTGTACCTCATAAATGTCTGCAGTAATACACGTCTCGTTTGTAGACGTGTATCACAGACACGTTTGTAGACGTGTATCACAGACATACGACGAGTAAGATACACAACATATAGCTGGATGTATATGCCGTGTACCCAATCTGTTTATGTTGGAAATTAAAATCTAATTTATTACTCATTTAAACCTTATCGGCATGTGTTTTGTCTGTCATTTATTGATTTGTACACGCCGTGTGAGAGGTTATATATATATATATATATATTAAATGCTTAATTAAATTTTGCGTCAAATTCCAAACCACATACAATGTATAGCCCGTAATACGTCGGCGACTCCGTGCACATTAAAAGCATTACGTGCCACGTTAATGAACATGTGTAACATGTATCATTTATTGACTTGTACATGCCATGTAATTACGTGGCAAAATGTGCATGCTATAATGCCACATGAGTAGAATGTATACGATCTCAATACATGTCGAGTAGTTCAAACAGGTACTCGCCGAGCTGCTTCAAAGTAAAATCTGTGTACTTGTCTTATTAAATTTTAAATAAAATTAATTAATTTAATTTATTTAAAATCACATCGAATGAATATCTCTAGGACAGATTGGATGGAGATTAAGATAAAATGAATTTATTGATTAATCAAATAATTAATCAGATTAATTCGTGCGTGTTTTATCGCAATAAAAGAACGAATCAAAATGAATGCTAGCAAGTTATTTTGAATTCGTATTCGTTTCACTAGCGGATGATCACGAGTTTAGACCGACCTGTGTATGTTTATGGTTTCTTTTAATTTAATTACTGCGTGAGTTTTTGCAATTATTTTATTAAATTAAATTGCTAGTCTACGTAGTTTTTATAACATTGCTCATGGTGAGGTGGATCTACGAGCAACCAAGGACTTACTGTTGTGGCTATTGGAGACCACCATCTCACGTTGACGACTGAAATTATCTTGATTCTGAAAGATTGTTATCATGTGCCCTCAATAACCAAAAAACATTATTTGTGTGTTCAGACTTGATATAAATGGATTCATTTTCAAATTTGGGAATAAATGTTGGTTCTTTTACAAAGAGCTATAGATCTTCTTGAGTTGGTTCATACCGATGTGTGCGAACCATTTCTAGTTGAAGGCAGTGGTGGGTACTAATACTTCATAACTTTTATTGATGATTTTAGTAGATACGAATGTCTACTTAATGAGATACAAGTCAGATTACTTTGGCAAATTCAAGAAATACAAAAATGAAGTTAAGAACCAGCTTGGTAAGAAGATTAAAAAACTCCGCTCAGATCGTGGCAGAGAATATTTTAATCTCAACTTAATTGATTACTTATGAGAGTTTGATATTTTATCTCTAACTCATTCGTTATACACCACAATGGAATGATGTAAGTGAAAGGAGGAATCACATCCTTTTAGACTTGGTGAGATCAATGACGAGTCATGTGAGTCTTCCATTATCCTTTTGGGGATACACATTACAGTTAGAGACTGTGTTGGCCTGGGTGTGTCTTGGCTTCGAATGCCACATGAGGTGTTCTCGGTCGCCCTGAGAGTGAGGATGTGCATTGTACTGGTACATCATCAATGGGATATGCCGTAACGTCTTGAAAAGAAACTTGGTGACGGGGAATGTGAGGTTACGAGTTAAGCCATGGGCATATATGGATTATGTGAGACTTATTTGAAAAGTCGTTCTTGTTGTCATCATGTGACAACTAATGGGATGTGTCGTTTGATGGTGCTTTGTGTATGTAATAGATGTGATATTCATGGTTGTGTGGCAATGTTGTTTGCCGATGTAGAACCGTATTTCTTACCTCAATGAGAGGTGGAGCCCTTTATTTATAAATAGAGGGAAAATAATACATGTCAGAGAAAATCAACGTTGGACTCTAAAATACACGTAAACGGGTCCAACACTCTCCCTCAAGTTAGAACAAGTATGGCTTGAAATAAGACTCCCACAAACAAAAAACAAAGAGAGAAGACACCACAAAGACCGAACTCACTTCCCCTCAAGCCGGGTCGTTGATGCCGTGTATGCCAGACTTGGTGCATGGTGCATAGAGAATTTAGTCGAGCTCTTGACAAGCCTTTGGTGAAGATGTTGACAAGCCGATGAGCAGTTGGAATGTAGCTAAAGGTTATATGCTTTTGCTTACGGTGATGGCGAATGAAGTGACAATCAATTTCAATATGCTTCGTGCGTTCATGGAAGACTGGATTAGAAAAAATCTTTATGGTTGCCTGATTATCACACCAAATATGAGTAGTAGTCTGTGATGGGAAATCAATTTCATGAAGGTGACAAAACCAAAGAATTTCGGTAGTGACCGTGACCATCGCACGATATTCAAATTCAACATTGGATCTAGAGATAACGGTTTGTTTCTTGCTTCGTCAGAAGATTAAGTTACTAGCCAGAAAAAACACAAACCTAGTAGATTTTCGGGTAAATAAACATCCCACGTAGTCGACATCACTGAAGACCTCAATGTTCAGTTGATCGTGATGTGAATACTGAAGATCACAAGTAGAGTCTTTCTTAATGTACTTGAAAATGTGAAGGACAACGTCCTATTGAGATTTCGTCAGATGTTCCATGAATTAACCGATCTTGCTTACAACGCAGACAATATCTGGATGAGTCATTGTAAGATAATTGAGTTTGCGCACAAGATGACGATACCTAGCTGGATGAAAATATGGGTCAGTGGTATCATGGAGGACCTTTCCCCTAATTCAAGAGAAGTGTCAACAATAGTTACCTGAAACAAGTCAGTATCCTGTAGGATATCCAATGCATATTTTCGCTGTGAAATAAAGATGTCGGTTGGAGAGCGAGAGACTTCAATGCCAATAAAATATTTCAAAGGACCCAAATCTTTGGTATGAAACCGTTGTTGAAGATAAGCTTTGAGATGAGCAATGTCATTCGTGTCGTTACTAGTAATAACGATATCATCAACGCACACAACCAACAGGATGCAGCTGGAGGACATGTTTCGATAGAAGACAGTACGATCCTTCATACTTTGAGATAAACCAAATGTAGTGATGGCAATGCAAAATCTGCCAAACAAAGCGATGAGACTACTTGAGTTCATAAAGGGACCGACGAAGCCGACAGACATGAGAACCGGCCCGGCCCGGCCCCTGAGGCAATGAAGCCAGGTGGTTGTTGCAGATAGACTTCCTCATCAAGAAAACCACGTAGGAACACATTCTTGACATCAAGCTGATGAAGAGACTATTTTAGCAACCGGAGTGAAGTTGTCGAAATAATCAAACACCATATGTCTGAGCAATGCCTTTGGACACAAAACGTGATTTAAGGTGATGATGTGTACCATCAACATTTAGATGGATGATATAAATCCATTTGCTGCCAACAACTTGTTTACATGCCAGAAGTAGAACCAGATCCCTGGTGTGATTGTCGTCAAATGCATGTAATTCATCATGCATTGCTTGAAGCCAACCAAAGTGAGATTTGCCTTGACAACCGTATGAGGAACAAATATCATCTCCCGAGCGGAGAAGTCTTTGTAGGAAGTTGTGTATATAGTATTATTCTGGCATGAGCGAGTACTTTTCCGCAATGTGATACGCAAGTCTTCTGTTCCCGGAGCAGGAGCGACTGATAAAGTTTGGGAAATGACTTCCTCGGTCTGGGCGTGGGGCATGTTCGATGGACGACGTGAGTAAACAGAGTCAAAGCGACAATCATCAAAGCGTGACAACGGAGGCAGGGTGGGTGGATAGTGAGAGAGAGACAGTCATCGATGATGGTATCGAGGTGGGGAGAGGCGGAGAGGGTGAGAATGGAGAGTTCTCAATAAATGAGACATTAATGGAAAGATGGGGATGTGTGTCACGAACATAACAGTGACGCCCAAACACATGAAGTGGGAGAGGGTGAGGAGGGAGAGAGGGGAACAAAGCCCGAAACGAACTCTCCACCTGAAGGATAGAGGAAGGAAGACGATTTATAAGATAAGTGACAGTAATAATAGCATCCCCCAAAAACGAAGAGGCGCCTGCATGTGAAATAATAGGGCACGAGCAGTTTCTAGAATATGATGATGTTTACCCTCAGCCATACCATTCTGCTGAGGGGTAGCAGGGCATGATGTTTGATGAAAGACACCGTGTTCCTTGAGAAATTGCTGAAGTGAAAAAGATAAATATTCCCGTCCATTGTCTGAGTAGAGGCATTTAGTAGTCATGAAGAACCGAGTGTGAATTTCATGATAAAATGTCTTGAAGATATCAAACACCTCAGAACAATCACGAATGAGATAATGTCATGTCATGCGAGAGAAATCGTTAATAAAAGATACATAATAACGACACCCTAATTGACTTGGAATCGCCTAGGAACCCCATACATCAGAATGGACTAAGTCAAAAGATTCACGCGTCACCAAACGAGGAACATAAGACGCTCAATGATGTTTAACAAACTTACAGGACTCATAATAGAATGAAAAGTGCGGATTGAAATTGGGGCAAAGCTGATGTAAGACTGAAGCTGGTGGATGACTGTGGCGAAAATGTTGATTCAAAGCACGAGCAGTGATGGACGAGCAAGCAAGAGATGTCGAGGTATCGAAGATTTACACCCCATCACAAAGATGACCTCTACCAAACTCCCAATTCGTTGAACGCTCCTGAAAAACATCAAATGATGTAAAAACTACACAATTCAAGTCTTTTGTGAGCTTTCTGATGGAGAGGAGATTAAAAGGATTTTGAGGAACATGAGCCACTGAAGTCAGACAAATACAAGGATTCAGGGAGCAACTACCAAATCCCGCAATAGGGATTGTGGATCCGCCAACAACAGTAATTGTAGTGGCGCAAGTATACGGACGATAGGTAGTTTTAAGCATACCTGTATCACCAGTGAGATGATCAGAAGCACCAGAATCAAACATCTAAGCAGTCGTGCGATGAGAGACATAAGCGGTAGGGCCACCAGTCTGAGCAACATAGGCTGAAGAGGTGGCAAGTAGTGAAGTGGCTCGATGAGAGTGTATAAGCTCGATCTCACCCATTGATAGTTTTCCAGGCTATGATGGATATATGATGGTGGAGGGGAGGGATCTGCCATATCAGGAGGGAGATAGGGAAGATGCTACAAGATACCACTAAGTCAGCAGGAAGGGTGAGCGAGAAATCCAACAAGAATAGCCGAAAATGGGAAACTGCGAGCGCGTTCTCATGGCGTCATGATGCCTGAGCCCCGCGCATGACTTTGCTGCAACCCTTGCCTGGGAGGTGCGATGTGTTGGGCGCAGGCGCACTCGTCGGGGGAGCCACAAGGGCGGCGCGTAAGCATACCTGTATCACCAGTGAGATGATCAGAAACACCAGAATTAAACATCTAAGCAGTCGGGTGATGAGAGACAGAAGTGGTAGGGCCACCAGTCTCAGCAATAGAGACTGAAGAGGTGGCAAGTAGTGAAGCGACTCGATGAGAGTGTATAAGCTCGATCTCACCCATTGATAGTTTCAGGCTATGATGGATATGTGATGGTGGAGGGGAGGAATCTGCCATATCAGGAGGCAGATAGGGAAGAGGCTACAAGATACCACCAAGTCAGCAGGAAGGGCTGAGCGAGGAATCCAATAAGAATAGCCGAAAATGGGAAATCGCGAGCGCGTTCTCATGACGTCATGATGCCGGAGCCTCGTGCATGACATTGTCGCAACACTCGCCTGGGAGGTGCGATGTGTTGGGCGCAGGCGCACTCGTCGGGGGAGCCACAAGGGCGGCGCGGCGTGCTTGGGAGGCGCAATGGGGCCGCACTCAGGGCGACAGGCGACTGGGGCTTGGGTGTGGCGGAGTGCAGCGGGGCGTAACCTGGATGGAGGCGACTGGGGCGCAGCGGGGCCTGATTTGGACGGAGGGAGGCGGCGGGCGACTTGGGCTAAGGCAGGCGTCGGGGCACAGTGGTGGGAAAGAGGTTAGGGGGGACTTATCCCTCTGATACTATGTAGAACCGTACTCACCTCAATGAGAGGTGAAACCCTTTATTTATAGATAAAGGAAAAATAATACATGAGGAAATCAATGCGGAACTCTAAAATACACGTAACTGGGTCCAACAGCCGACATGATGTGGGGCGATATCGATCATCGATGACGGTGGTGGTTGGGTTCCGTTGGTTATGTGGTTGAAGGTTGGTGGCGATGTCACTCACCATTTGGGGTTGAGGCCATTGGGGCCTTGTGCACACAGGGTGATATGGTCACCAGAATTGTGGCGAGATCCTTAGTAGATGCAGTGACACTAAGTTAAGTCGATTGTTGGACTTGTGGAGGGATACACCGTAGATGTGGTTGCGGTTTGTTGCGGAAACACTGGGAGTCGCAGTGAAAAAATGGTTTGCAGATGAAGAAAAAAAGAGCAAAAGAGAAAAAACAAAAGAACGAGAAGATCACATGTCACAACGATTACGTGGTTCGGAAAAAATTCCTATGTCCACAGAGGCAGAATAACTTCACTAATTTGGGTGCACAAATACTAGGACACAATCAGAGTTTCACAATACAGAAACCCTAGTTCGAATGAGCTAATAAAGAAAACGATGCACTGTTTCACCAACCGCACAATAGTGACTATGATAATTGTTTAGGGGCAAGACACTCGTCGTGTATGGGTTTTCATCGGAGCTATTGAGCCAGAGATCGTAAAGGTGATTGGTTGATAACGGTTTTTGTGATGTTAGATGTGTGCCTTTCAGGTGTTTCTGATGGTTTGGTATGGTTGAATGGGATGACGATATGTTTCGTCGAGTGGTCATGTGGGAATTCTTGGAGGATCGTGTGAGCCTCTGTGTGTGTTTAGACTCAACTCCGACACTGGCTGAAGTAGTTAGGCTGCCCGCATAGGGTGGGGCGAGATTTATTTATTATCATTTTGGTTTTACCCGTACGTTGCACTTTGCATGCACCCATATAATACTTGGATATTATCTTGGGGAATTGTTGGTGGTGACATACCAAGTTTATAATCACTTTGCATAGGTACCATGATGCACGTGCAGACTTTATGGCTCGCGACGCAGGCAAGGGAAAGGCCCATGCGTTTGATGCATAGCGGGCTAGAGGTGCGGCGGATGTATAGGTGGGTCGTTGGTGGCTTTTTGAGACAGACTGAGCAAATCCTCGGTGTTGTATTGTAGTTCCTTTTTTTGTGTTCCTTTTGGATTTTGATTATGGTTGACTCACTTTGAGCAACCCAACACCTTTACTCTTTTTTTGACTGTATGTTACATCTCATTTTGTTATAACATGCGTTATGCCATCTTACTGTTGCGAAAACGTCGGGAGCAACAATACAAAGAACGGATCACAACAGAGTAAAAGAGAAAAAAAAAGAACACAAGGATTTACGTGTTGCGGGAAAAATCCCTACGTCCACGGAGAGGCGGAATAACTTCACTATGAAAAATCCGGGAGCACAATTTACAGGAGTTTTTTCACACACAAAACTAAGAAACTCTAGCCTGAAAATAGGCTAATGTAGAGGACGAAACACTATTCCACCATCCGTCAGAAAGTCCGCATCGCTACAGTGAAAGACAGCCACCCAAGTCAAAAGTGCTACAGTGCTGTCGGCTAGAAGTCCAAAGAGCTACAATGAATGGCGGCTGGAAGTCCGTGTCGCTACAGTGTCTGTCGGTGTTGGTCGGTCAGCTCTGCTGCATTGGTCAACATTGCTACAGTCTCCCAAATTTGGGTTGGGGACCGAAGGCCCCCGGACCCCCGGAGCAGGGGCGCGTTTCCCCCTGCAACCCCGAACGAGCTCACCGCAGAGCTCGACCCGCGAAAGTTGCGGGCTGGTACGCAGTACGGGCCGCAAGCATTCGGCCCAATCGGATCGGGGTACACCAATCCAACACTTACGTGTTGTTTACTCTTTCAATCTTCTATGTGAGTTATATGGCTTAGTGATTTTCACTGCTTATTTGCACTATGATATAAGGGTATAGTCTCCCCACGACTTGTTGGAGACTCTCGTCACTAGTCGATAACCTCTAGCGTATTAGGAGGCACGCCTGAGGTCACAGAGCACCTTCAGTCTGGCCATGCGTCTGGTTGGTCGTGCAGGCCGGAGACATTACAAGAAATAAGGATATCCTATTATACGAGACATTGTTGTTTGGGATTGGTTGGTTTTCCATTCATATATTATGATTTTTGATCTCAGAATAAGTATACATGGGTATTGTTCACGATGTTTGTAGTAGAGCTATGTCGTAATGTGCGACATTGTTAAAATTGGAAAGCATGAAAAACAGGGCGTTGTATTGTAAAGTAGTTTCCACGTCATTCATATCGTATGAATTAGCTGAAAACCCGAGTTTTCAAAATCTTGTATAAAATGACGATGGTAGTTTGTATTGTGTGAACTCATGCCGCAAAGGGCGAGATCACACCACCAAGGGAGCACAATTTTGGGTTTTTACTCGTTATATTGTATGAAATAGAGAAATTGTATTGTTTGGCATATAGGATATCGATCATGAAAAAGGCTTTTATATTCTATTTATTTCAGGGTTGATAAATGCCTCTTGGATTATGAAATGTTCATAATTCTCACAATTAAATATTTATGAAATATTTAATTTAATAAATATGATTTATTTATAGTTATACCCCATCTTAAAAACCGTATTCAGCGTGGTCCCAAATATCTGCGTGACTTTAGACCATGTCAAAATTATTTTGGAGGTTAAAATCTAATATTGTGTGTTTTATAAGAATTGTACATATTTATTCTTTATTAAATGTTGTATGTTTAGCAAAAAAAAAATTCCATGCATTTAAATCGTTTCATGCTATATATTGCATATTGTTGGAGTGTGTGTCCCATATCGGACTTGGGTGTTTTGTTATCATTATAATTCTCTATAAATAAACTTCAATGCCTCTCTTAAAAGACATCTTGGGTATTGGGTCACCACTCTTCTGTTGTAACATGGTATCAAAGAGAATCTAACACAAAACCCCTCCCTTTCCCTCTCTTTCTATAGAAACCCTACCCTGTGATATTTCCCCCCTTGGGGGGCGGCGACTCTCTAGCCAAAGTCTGTCTTAACAGCGGCGCCGCCCCCTGCCATCTACCCCTCGCGCATCATCTTCGTCTCACAACAGCAATGACGAAGCTTATCGCGCTGCCCCTCTCGCTTCTCCCGTCGCGCGTCCTAACTACGCACCAGATGCGCACCCTGGCAGCGATCTCCCAACGCGCGACCCCCTGACTTGCGTAACCGCCGTTCCTGTTTCTCTCTTGCCCAACCCCAGTTGTGCCGCCCTACCACACCTTCCCCGCTTGGATCACCTCCTTCACCCCCTCCCCTGCTGCGCGCACGCCCATCTTCCTAATCCAGGCTCGTACGACCTAGATGCTCCCCTCCTCTGCCCATTTTGCCTCACTCCTGCTATCGTTGATGCAGAAACGCCGGGAGTTGCAACGACAAAACAACAATTCAAAGAAGAGTAAAAGGGAAAAAAGAAATGCTCATGACACCAAGATTTATGTCGTTCGGGAATAATCCCTACGTTCACGGAGAGACAAAATTTCACTATATGTCGGGAGCACAAATTACAGAGAGATTTTTCAGAGTTTATAACTTAGGTGCCCTAACCCGAAATGGGCCACAAAAGGAGGAAGACGATCCACTGTTCCACCAACCGCACAGGAAGTTCGCATCGCTACAGTGAAAGGCGGCCACCCAAGTCAAAAGTGCTACAGTGGCTGGCGACTGGAAGTCCAAAGAGCTACAATGAATGACGGCTGAAAGTCAGCGCCGCTGCAGTGCCCTATCGCTGTCGGTTGGTCAGCTTTGCTACAATGGTCAACATTGCTACAGTGCCCCCCATTTTGGGTTGGGGGCCATCGATCCCTAGACCCTCGGAGCAGAGGCGCGTTGCCTCTTGCAACCTCCAACGAGCTCACTGCAGAGCTCGACCCGCAAAGGTTGCGCCCTGGTGCGCAGTATGGGCTGAAAGAATTCGGCCCGACAAAATTCGAAAAGGATCGGGCTACACCAATTCCAACAGTCGTCTCGCTGCAAACATTGATACAACCCCGATTATTCTTGCCGGATATCTGATCAATGTCCCGCCGCGTGTTGTTTCTGCACACCTGGATGCTCTTGTCTTGGCTATTCCTGCTGCGACATGATCCGGCTATTCCTGCGGATGCATTCCTTTTCCAGCTATTCCTGTTGGTTCCGCATGACGGGCATTGTTCCTTGGTTGACATGTCTTTTTCAGCGGCATCATCCATCAACTTCTTGAAGGGGAGCGGCCATGACTGTTTATATTTTATCATGTTTTGTTTTGTTATGTAATCAAGTTGGGTATGTCCAGCTTGAGGGGGAGTGCTCGGAGTGTTTTTGCTTTGTTTTTTTCAATTATGTATCCAAGCTAGGTATACCTAGTTTGAGGGGGGGTGTTGGAGTGTGTGTCCCACATCAGACTTGGGTGTTTTGTTATCATTATAATTCTCTATAAATAAACTCCAATGCCTCTTTTAAGAGGCATCTTGGGTATTGGGTCTCCACTCTTCTGTTTGTAACGCATATGATTCAATTAAATTCAACCAAGATTGATGATTTGGTTTGTTATAATTTCTAAGTAAAAGCTTATTGGATATTCTTACATATTTGGATTTATCATCATTAGGTGAAACTTTAATTATTCGTGAGTACTGCATTATGGATAGTGGAACTTTGGGTTGAACTTTTCACTTAACATGAGAGCTTGAGTCCTGTTTATGAGAAGTGGGGGTTGATTATCTAACCACACCGTACTTTCTTAAAGGTAGAACTCTTGTTTCCTATGATTTTATCTTTTGTATAAAAGTAGTTTTATGAACAATCTACATATGATACATTTTGGGCATGTTGTTCAATATTATAATTAAAATTTTCATTATCTATGCATAACACGAATTATTGATTGTAAAAGGGATGTACTTTACAGTGTTTGGAACATGATAATTTAGTTGAATTTGCATGAGATGCGGAAATGGAATCAATAGAGGCATCTTGGGTATTGGGTCTCCACTCTTCTGTTTGTAACGCATATGATTCAATTAAATTCAACCAAGATTGATGATTTGGTTTGTTATAATTTCTAAGTAAAAGCTTATTGGATATTCTTACATATTTGGATTTATCATCATTAGGTGAAACTTTAATTATTCGTGAGTACTGCATTATGGATAGTGGAACTTTGGGTTGAACTTTTCACTTAACATGAGAGCTTGAGTCCTGTTTATGAGAAGTGGGGATTGATTATCTAACCACACCGTACTTTCTTAAAGGTAGAACTCTTGTTTCCTATGATTTTATCTTTTGTATAAAAGTAGTTTTATGAACAATCTACATATGATACATTTTGGGCATGTTGTTCAATATTATAATTAAAATTTTCATTATCTATGCATAACACGAATTATTGATTGTAAAAGGGATGTACTTTACAGTGTTTGGAACATGATAATTTAGTTGAATTTGCATGAGATGCGGAAATGGAATCAATAGAGACATGTATACATATAGGGGATGCATGAAATGCAATATATTATACGTCTGTCAATCATTAATTTTTTTTTTAAGAATATCAAAATTTTATATTTCGTTCAATAATTGCACTGGTTAAGAACTTGATTAACCAAATGGGTGAGTCATCTCAAAGCTGGCCACCCATGGTTTTTCTTTTGTAAGGCGTGCAAAACACAGGTTGCCTGTTTGTGATAGTTGGGATACACTTGGTTGTGTGACCCTGATCGGATTAAGTGTCCAGAGGAATAGAAATTAGGATGATTCATTAGATGAATCTGGCCAAGATGTTGTTCACCTTACTATTCAAGAGCTGTATTTGATACAATTGACAAAAAAATTCTACCTAAATAATAACGTCTTGATAAAAAATGTCAAAGTTGGTTCAAAACTTAGTAAAATCTGTATTTTGACCCATTGAAACTTTATAAATTTAAGGGTTATTGTTTCGATGGGAGAATATTCAATTAAAGTCCATTTAATATTTATGTAAATATGACACTAACTCGTCATAACTTTGTAGATTATAAATGACAACAAATGATGACACAAATATTTCTTTGAAATTTTTTATTGAAAAAGAAAAGTTGAACAAAAACAATTTCTGAACTGATTGCAATTTGAGAATTATTTTCAAACAGGAGGAAAAACTCTGTTCTCAGGCAAACATTTTTCTGAGAAAACACCATGTATTGAAGCAAGTCAAGATGAGCAAAATGCTTATATGAAAGTATAAGAAGGGTTTGCGTGATATTTCCACTCATGCTTGTATTCATGAATTCGAGTGTACACAAGCAACACAAATCTATAGAGGCATTCAATATGATTGATAATTTCAAACGACTATTAAGAGTTGACTAGGCCTGAGTGGTGTGAAGTATCAAAGACAATGTTTCCGTAAAAGATGACCCAAGTAACCTCAGTATCCACATGTATACTCAATATTATTGGTTATGTTGGATTGGTGTAGCCCGATTCGGTTGACCCGAATGCTTGTGGCCCGCAACTATCGCGGGTCGAGCTCCGCGGTGAGCTCGTTGGGGGTTGCAGGGGGCAACGCGCCCCTGCTCCGAGGGTCTGCTTTGGAGTCAACTATACTGCAGTCTTTTGGACTTCCAGCCGGCAGCCACTGTAACACTTTTGACTTGGGTGTCCACCTTTCACTGTAGCGATGCGGACTTCTTGTGCGGTTGGTGAACAATGATAGTATTTCTCTCCATTTTTAGCTCATTTCGGGTTAGGGTTTCTTAACCGAAAAACTTTATAATTGTGCTCTCGATTATAGTGATTATTCTGCCTCTCCGTGGATGTAGGGATTATTCCCGAACCACGTAAATTTGTGTGTTCTTTGTGTTTTCTTTTTCTTTTGCATTTTCTTTTCTTTTCTCGTTTCTGTCGTTGCGACTCCCGACGATTCCGCAACAGGGTACACGAATGATTTTGAGAGACTGAGATCTTTACTAAGGCTTGATTTGACCATAAATCTTCTCTTGCAATTGTTGTATAGTTCATTGTTAATTATAACATGAACGAGTTCAACAAGTTTTTACCTTATCTCCTCAATATGTTGAGGATCGTGGAAGATGAAGGCCTTTTGAAAGTCCAAGGACACATCTTCTTTGCTCAAGTCAAAATGGGGTGTTTCGAAAGAAGTGCAATGTCTCCATTTCAACTTGTAAGGGCATTGGATGCAGAATTGCCTTGGATATTTCCAAGTATCGTGGAGAGTCTACATCAGGTATTTATGTTATAGAAACCAATTTATTTAATTCCGATTCTTTGGTTTTAGATGCTGGATGTGCATTACACACTTGTGCAAATGTGCAGAGACTCAGAAATAAGTGAGAGTTGATGAAAGTAGAAGTAGATCTACGTGTTGACAATGAAACAAATGTTGTTTTTGCATTGGAGGTGGGGACATATGACCGGCTTCTATCCAGTGGATTGCTTCTTGAATTGAAAAACTATTATTATGTTAAGTCCATTCTTTAGACAAGAAAATTTTTAAATTTGTAATTGAGAAAAAAAGGTTTTCATTTTATCTGAAAGAGATGTTCTATGATTTTGAGCGCTTGATTAGTGGTTTATACATTTTAGATATCGAAAATCCAATCTATAATGTACAAAATAGGTCATGGTCAATGATTCAACCACCACTTACGACATTGCTGCCTTGGATATATAATCGAGAAGCACTTCCAAAAATTCTGTTAAGATGGATTGTTAGAATCCTTTGATTATGAATTATTCGATACATGCAAGTCTTGTTTGTTGGACAAGATGACAAAAACTCCGTTGGGGGAAAAGAAGAAAGAAGTAGTGAGCTATTGGCCTTATTCTGGAGGACATCTCCATCAACTGAATGATTCTTAGTGATTTTTTTACGAAGCTTACACGGGAAAATTACAATGGTTTATTTCTCAAGGGAAGAAATTTGTCATTTGGGAAGGATTTTTTGTTGTCTGAATCAATATGATTGGTTCGAAAGATATAGGCTGTGTTTGGTTACCAAACACAGCCTTAGCTTTGCTGTTTGTCTTGGTATGGAGTTTTCATTCATGGGTCCAAATAAAGGTTTTCTTGTCCTTTAGCAATCCCTTGATTTTTTTTTTTTTGAAAAATGGAGCAAGCCTTGATTGTTAAAGAAATGAAAATTAAATTTCTTCATTGTTTATTAAGATGTTAAGATGGGCATGTGGGCATACTAAGATGAATAAAATTAGAAATGAATGTATTGGAGAGAAAATTAAAGTGACTCCGATTGATGAAAAGATGACTCAGATTGATTAAGATAGTTTGAACATGTTAGAAGAAGACCTAGGGATGTACTTGTTAATAGGGTAAATTTAATGATAAATTCATGTATTAAAAGAAGTAGAGGTGGACCTAAATGGAGGACCCTTAAACAAATAATTCAAGACGATCTTGTTCTAAATGGTTTTGTTGGAGTTTGCATCCCACATCAGACCCCAAGTCTGAAGTGCTTTTTATTATTCATTATAAAATAACCTCAAGGTTTCCCTTAGAGAGTAACTTTGGGTTTTGGGTCCTCACCTTTGTTTTATCATTCTACATGGTATCAAAGGAGGTTTTCTAAACCCGACCCTTCCTCCCATTTTTTTCGTCTAGGTTTTCCAGTTTTTCCTCCCGTTGGGGGGCGGCGGCCCCAGGCCTGTCAAAGCCGTCCGCCCCCTTGCCGGCTTTACTCCGTAACGTCGGTTCCCTTGTCCGACGGCTCCCTCCCTGCGTGTGGCGCTCCGTCGCCCGTCCATGTCTGTCCCGCGTCGGTACCTTCTTGCGCCGACGCTCCTCTGTTGGAGGCGACAGACACCGATGGCTCCCTCCCATCGGTGCTCTCGCGACGGCTCCCTCCCGGTCGCCCTTTTCTAGGCGTCAGCCTCCTCATGTGACACCGTTCCGTTGTCAGCTCCCTCCGACTCCCTCGTGAATCAGATCTGGATAGATCCAACTCGCAGCCGCGCCACAGTCTTTCGTCGAACTTCAGTTGAATAGATCTGCCCCCTCGGCCGACCGCTGGTGTCCGGTGCGGTTTTCCGAGCAGGTGCGCAGCCCTCGACGACCCTCCCTGCCGGACGAGTCCCTGCGCGCTGCTCCTTCCTGTCGGACGAGTCCCTGCGCGTTGCACCCTCCCAGTCGCCCTGTTCTGGGCGTAGACCTCCTTGTGCAACACTCATCGATTGCTTCTCTGCGAGGCAGCCCTGCATTCCATCCATGACCCCTCCTGCGGAATCCCCACCTCCTGTTGCCGGCACCTCCTGCGGAATCCCCACCTCCCCTTGACGACACCTCCTGCGGAATCCCCGCTTCCCGTTGCCTCCTTCACCACGGCCAGACCGCCGTTGCCGATTCCCTGGTCAGCACCCCTCCTGAAGCCTCACGGCTTGCCTCCACATCTCCATCGTTAGATCGTCGTCGATCTCCAGCGCGGCGCCTCCTGCGGTTTTCCGAACGTTCCGTCGACCGGCCTCGCCTATGCAGATTTTCTGGCGCTCTGTCGTCCGGCCTACCAATGCGGCTTTTCCGGCGCTCTATCGACCGGCCCCGCCTGTGCGGTTCTTCTGCTGCGCCTTGACGATTTGCCACGCCATTGATGTAATCCGGCTATGTCAGCGACACATCTTCCATCTTCCATCTTCCATAATTTTCATCTCGAGGGGGAGCACCGATTGCGGATGATTTATCTTCTTTGTTTCGTTTTGTTTTGTAATCAAGCTTGAGGGGGAGTGTTTGCAGCGTTGATTGTTTTGTTTTTCTTTATTTACCTAGCTTGAGGGGGAGTGTTGTAGTCTGCATCCCACATCGGACTTGTGGTTTGATGTGTTTTTTATTATTCGTTATAAAATAACCTCAAGGCCTCCCTCAGAGAGTAACCTTGGGTTTTGGGTCCTCACTGTTGTTTTATCATTCTATAGTTTTAAATGAAAATATGGTCTTCAATAGAGATAATTGACGACGTTTGATCTGTGTAGCCGACCCCATTTAATTAGGTTTAAGACTTGTTTGTTGTTGTTGTTTGTTAATTAAAATGGGCTTAGTAATCATTTCATTCATTGGTCCTAGTAAAAGGCCCTTTGGCAGACATTCTTCTTTCTGATCCTTCTTTAGAATTTGGGCTCCCATCATCGTGGCTTGATCATGCATTGAACAGGCTGCTTAAATAAAGGGCGAAATGTCGTTTTAAGGATCATTTGGATCATTTAATTACTGGTCAGAACCAATCATTTTGAAAATTACAGATAAGCACCATGAGGGACAGTGATATGCAAGGGTAGTGATGTCTAACAAAGCAACTATCAGTGAGAAAAATGGGCGGTGTGATGTGATGGGAAGAACAGAGTATCCTCATAAGCTTCATAACACTTCGCTTCAATTTATAAAATACATGGTCCTGAACTGTGATTAATGTTCAAAATGGTCAAAAAAATTATAGGATCGTTTAGTTTTTTATATCTATGTGGAAACCAGCTTAGTTGCTTCCTAATCTTTACCAGGAATAAAGTTGCAGCTTGTGCAAAACACTTTGTGGGTGACGGTGGGACTGTTAAAGGTATCAATGAGAATAATACTTTGGCCAGCTTTCATCAATTGTTGAACATTCACATGGTTCCATACTATGACTCCGTCATAAGGGGCGTAGCAACAATCATGGTATCTTATTCCAGCTGGAACGGAAAAAAGATGCATGCTAACCGCGCCCTTATCACCGGCTTTCTCAAGAATCGGCTTCGTTTCAGGGTAAAGCCATTTTTCTGCATATAATACGTTTTTTCAGACATTCCATTAGTTACAGATTATTTGGTTGCATTTCAGGGCTTTGTGATCTCAGACTGGCAGGGACTTGACAGGCTTACCGTTCCACCAGGTGTTAATTATTCACATTCTGTCTATGCTGCTGTCACTGCTGGAATTGACATGGTCTGTTCAATTTTCAAGTAAAATTTTTTGCACAGTGAGCTTTAAGATCAGCTGCAGGTTAAGTACATTGTTTTGATTGCATGAATCGTGATGTTTTTTTTTTGTTCATTTCATGTGCCTCCATGGCTGCAATCCAGATCATGATTCCATTCAACTTCACACAGTTCATCGATGATCTAACCTTCCATGTGAAAAACAAAAACATACCCATGAGCCGGATTGATGATGCCGTGAAAAGAATATTGCGGGTTAAGTTCGCCATGGGTGTCTTTGAGAAACCACTGGCCGATCCCAGCTTTGCTAATCAGCTAGGCAGTCAGGTTGGTTTTGTTGTAAAACCCAAAGGCTCTGTTTGGTTCACATTCATTATTTGAATAGAATCATGCGATGTTTGAATTTCTTCAATCTTTGTTCCTTATGATTGATCCAAGCGGGGCCTAATATTTTAAAAATGGCTTCTGTTATTCTATGCATATTGTTTTTTCCACCAGATGGCAGGAATTATTCTCAAAATTATCCATTGCACATTGACAGGATCACAGAAACTTGGCAAGGGAAGCAGTCAGAAAATCTCTTGTGCTGCTGAAGAATGATTTGGTTGGTGGTAAGCCGTTGCTTCCACTCCCCAAGAAAGCAGGAAAGATACTCGTTGCCGGAAGCCACGCTGACAATTTGGGCTATCAATGCGGTGGCTGGACAATCGAATGGCAGGGTTTGTCGGGCAATAATCTCACCGAAGGTGATCTTCTGATACACAAATTTGAATCCATCCGATCCTTTTTATCTGCCTCTGTTTGCATCCACAACAGGTACAACGATCCTTGCTGCGGTGAATGCCACCATCGATCCCGGCACGGAGGTCGTCTTTAAGGAGAACCCAGAGCCGGGCTTCGTCAAGGGGAAAAACTTTTCATTTGCTATTGTTGTGGTGGGTGAGCATAATTATGTGGAAACAGGGGGTGACAGCATTAATTTGACAATAGCCGACCCCGGCCCAGCCACCATTGACAATGTGTGTGTCCGAGGTGTCCCGTGTGTGGTTCTGATCATCTCGGGCCGGCCGGTTGTTGTTGAGCAACACCTTGCCAAGATTGATGCCCTGGTGGCAGCTTGGCTTCCTGGTAGTGAGGGTCAGGGGGTGGCGGATTTGCTCTTTGGGGACTTTGGGTTCACTGGGAAGCTGGCTCGCACTTGGTTCAGATCGGTGGAGCAGCTTCCGATGAATGTTGGTGATTCACATTATGATCCGTTATTTCCGTTTGGCTTTGGGCTCAGTACTCGAGCACATTGAGCTCGGTAGTCTGATGTTAGTGATTCATCAACATGCATGATGAAGAATGGCGGTGGCGGTGATGGTGTGTAAGTCACATTTTGGAAGAATGTATGCCTTTTATGTTGTTTTTTATTTATGAACCTTTTTTTTAGATTTTATTAATTTCATTCTCGTTTTATGGATTAGTACTTTATACTATGATTTGATAGCTTATTTTCCCTTAAAGTTTGTATTACTGTATCTTGTTCCATTGCAATAAAAAATTAATAAACATTTATATTATGATCAACTTTGGTTATATACATATAATCAATACTTATAGTTTCAATAAATATTTATATACTTCATCTTTAATCGTTTGGCTTCTATTAAGAATGATTAAAAATCGAAAAAACTAAATTATGCAATGTTCTTCAATTGATTTTAATCAATCTACTCATTTAAATATTAAAATCATATTTCAAATTTATGCATTTATATTAATTAATTAATTAGAAACGTTTAATATTGTATCAAATAAACGCACGAATGCTTCAATCATGCATTGATTTATAAATGCGTCCGTTGCACACATTATGAATTAATTAAATATCTTGGACATTAATGTTATGTGATGATTTATTTCATTCATTTAACCAATGATAGGTCTCTAGTCTTATTTGGAAATGTATATATAAACTGCTACACTGTCGAGTGATTAAGTGTGTGTACAAGAGCCAAAATGACTTGTGAATATAGATTAGTACATATGTCATGCTCTTAGAACTGTGAGTACATGGTTTGCCTGATTTTATCACTTTAATTATCTAAATTTGCAATTTATTTTTTTGCTTTACACCTACCAAATAATGCTTGATCATAATGTTTTTATAGGTAATTGTCTAAACTGCATAAGCGGAAAACATTTTATTATCCCACCTAATAGAATAGAAGATAGATTTTGATGCCTATAAAAAAATGTTCCTCCAAATGGCAACTGCCTAAAATAAACCAGAAACTTATTAATTAATGTAGTAATATTAATTCTATTAATATTACAACAACCTTGTATATTTGTTCAGATACATTAACTGAGTCGACTAAGAATAATTCTCCACCGTCTACTGCAACTACAACTGTGTCGTACAATGCTTCTCATTTCAACTCAGCATTACAATTTTACCGTTAGTTTTGTTTTCTACCGATATTATTTTCTTTTTCCAAAACCATATTTCCGCACAATAATCTTTTATGTGCATAAATTGTAGGAACCATTTTGAAATAAATCTTATTCAACTCATAGTGAAAATATCATGCCTTTAATTACAATGTATTTAACCATATTGATATTGATTTTATATAAACCTAACTTGGTTATCAAGCTTATTATTACATATGCATTGTGTTGATTAAAGTACCATGAACATGCACAAGTGGCCATATAAATTGTAATCGTCTTAATTACGTACTCCTAATACATGGAGGTCTACTTAATTTCATTTCAAAATGATTTTTTTCTATTAACTAGAAGCGACAACACTGGGCACATTTAATTAAGTTTTACTATTTCAAAATTTCATCTTTTAAGATTAGTTTATGTTTAATGTTACCTTCTTTCTATAACAGTAAAGGAAATACCAAGTACATATCATTTTGTCTCAGACACAAATGTCACTTTAGATCTTACAAACTTAGCAGTTTCAAATATTTATCCTTCCACTTGTCATATAAATTCTGGAAGATATGTAATATCAGACAGTCTCATCCATCCCTCCTTAGATCCCAATGGTATTCTTTTAATTTGATTTCTTACCCACGGAGCCGCATTATTTGAAATTACTTAACTTCAATAATATGTCATCAAAATCTTGTATTTCATCTCTCTTTAAAGTTAACAATGTATATTTTTGTGCTATAAACAATAAATGTTTAATATAAAAATATATCAATTCCAAATTAGTGTATTGTACAATTATTTTCATTTAACTTATTTTTAGTTATATCTTTACTTTTTCGGTTCAATAAAAATCCTTACAATTCTTCACATGTATCTTTTTACAATATATATATGTAGGAAATGAATTATGTAAATCTCTAGTGGTAAGGCACCCTATCATCCTGCATCTAAGCCCAGGATCAAGTCTTGGTGAACCCCATTTATTCGGCGTGGGTGGATTTCGGTCATACTGGGTGTGTGTCGGCGCATGGCGGTCCTCCGGTGGCTATCCATGATGGAGGGGAGCTGGTCAACGGCGGGTCTCGTTCTTCAGCGACGCAAACGGTTGATGTGGGCAGGACCTCCTCTGACGATGGCAGATGACCCTGGCGAGGCGACAGATGGTGAGCGGCGGTCTGCGGGAGGCGTCGACGTCGAGCATCGCGGTGGCTGGTGGCTCCGACGGACACAGTGGCAACAAGACGACAAGGTGGCTCCAACGGTGACTCGGCGTACGTACGCCAGTGGTGGTCTTTGATGGCGTTGACGGGCTACCGAAGTGATGACGACTGGCGTGTGGGCAGGGAGCGACTCCGACAAGACTCGACTGACGTGTGACGAAAGGAGCGGCGATGCAGTGTCAACGATGGGGGAAAAACTGGGCTTCAATATTAGTGGAGATCCAGTAGCTACTAGATTGAAAGAATGAGAGAGTATGACTTCTACTATCAGTACCAGGCACTGTGCATCTCTGCACGTGGCAATGTTAGCTGTGTAGCCATGCAAGGTTGGGAGGTGGTTAATTTTATCAAATATGTTAGGAGGGGATGTTCTAGTGGTGCCAGGTCTTTGGGGTTTTCAGGGTCGTGTTTTAGGCCATTGGCCACTGGGCCTACAGGTCATGTAAGGTGTAAAGACCCATAAAATTCAAGAATTTTTTTCTTCTTATTTTTCTTTGAAATTTTACAAGAACGCAGTTTCTGACGGTACGTGATTCCGAGGCCCGGTGTGCCCAGAATCATTTTCCGAAGTTTGTCTCGGGTACGTGCAGTGAACGAACGAGCGGGTTTTTCTAACTTTTGAACCGGTGCTCGGAATCGAATTCCGAGGGCACCGATGGAATCACAGCGCCGGTACTTGCTTAGAAACGCCTCTTCCGGAGTTGCGTTTGCTCGGGTGTGGTTTTTAATTTTTGGGGTTAAGTGAAGAAAATAAAAATAAAGTGGTGCGACAACTTTATTTTATTTCACTTAAAGCCACTTAAAGCTACTTAAGCTAGGTTGAAGCGGATAGGGTGCAATTCAAAATATCCTACCCTCTTGGTAGGATATTTGTGGGGTGAGGCCCGCACGAGCCCCACCGTTTCTTTTCCGCTAAGTAACGCACCCGCGAAAACTCCTCATTAATGAAAGTCAACTGGGGCGTTTTCTTAAACTCTTAAACGCTCCTATTAATTGGGCGGTTTATTCGTTGAATTAATTCTATGAATTAATGGGTCGTTACTTAGTCTGTTTTTCAATTTGTTGACATGTTAATAAAATAAGGCCAACACACCTTCTTATCTGGATGTTGTGTTAAACCTTTGGAGAATCTCTAAAGATCTTCATCCTCCTTCGCGAAGAATGTGAAGAACGCGAAGAACGCCGGCCTCCGACGAAAAGGGCAACGAAGAACACCGAGCCCTCGGAGATCGACGACGCGACGCCGAGTACCGCGACGCCGATGCTTCTTCCGCGACGATCCATCTCCGCGACAATCTTCGATCGGCATCTTGAGATCGTCGACGCGACGCCGTATTCCGCGACGACGCGACACTCTTCCGCGACGCGACGATCATCCTCTTCCGCGACGGTCAATTCCACGAAGAACTCGTCCGACGACTACGACGAGGTAGAGGTCGTTTTGAAAATAATAATACCCATGTTGTTTTCTTCCAAGGCAGGAACGCGGACCAACCAATTAACAAGTTGGTCCGCGGATTATTATTGTGGGTCGAGATTTATTAATTGCTGGGATTAATGGTGTTGTTTCAAACCGCTAACGCGGTGGGTGCGGACCAACGAACAAGTCCGAACCCACCGCCCTTTTTGTTCTTGGTGTGCGGAACGGCGGACGATGACAAAACGGGCCGTAGAGACGATTTATTGTTTCCGTAGTGAAGAACGAGACCCGGGATGAGCTACGGCGCAGACGAAAATGAAATCGGACCACCGGAGCAACTCCGGTGGCCCGCGGACTCCACCGGCGGCGCGGGTCGCCGGCGCGGCTTCAGCCGCGGTGGCGGCGGTCGACAGACCCGCGACCGTGCGGGTCCGGCGAGACACGGGACGCGGCCTTGCCGCGTCCGCTGACGAAGGGCGGCCCCATGCGGGGCCGCGGTGTTCTCACGCGGGGGCAGCGCGCCCCCGCCCCCGGATTTCCCTCACTCGGCCGCTCGGCCGAGCCGAGCCGAGCCGACCCGCCGGTTCGGGCCGGGTCGCGCCCAGGCCGGGTCGGGCCACTCTGGCCGGGACGGACCCGGACCCGGGTCGGGTCGACCCGGTTCGGGCCGACCCAGGGGGGTCGGGTCGGGCCGGGCCGGGCCCAGACCCCCCGTTTCCGGACCTTTTCGGTCTTTTGCTCATAACTTGAGCTACGAGCCTCCGAACGACGCGCCGTCAGCGGCAACACGATCCTTGGATCGAGACGGTCGTTTCGGTATACTACACCCAAGGCTTCGGAATACTTTGGGTTCGGCTAGGTTGGTTCGAACACGAAACCAACCGGGCCCTCGGAGCGGAAACGCTTATAACTTGAGCTCCGGACGTCCGATTGACGTGCCGTCGACTTTGTTGGATTCCTCGAAGTGAGACGGATCTTTTGGCTTACTCCGCCCGAGGTTTGGACGCAGGTGGAGTACGGTCGGGTTGGTTTTGCCTTAAAAACCAACCGGGCCCCTGGGACGAAAAAGCCAATAACTCTCAGACCGGTCGTCCGATTGACGCGCTGTCTGCGACGTTGAGTTCCTGTTGACGATACGGAACTTTTGGATACATCAACTCTGGACTACATGTCAGTTGATGTATCAGCCTCTCGGCTCGTGGAGCGGACCCTCCGGAACGAGCTTGCTGTGTGCGGAACTCTAGTGCTGGATGCGACTGCGACTGCGACTGCGACTGCGACGATGATGAAAACAGTACGGGAATCCTCCGTGTTTTTGGCAGTGACCACTACGGTACTTTTTGGGATACATCAACTCCAGACTACATATCAGTTGATGTATCGACCTCTTGGCTCGTGGAGTGGACCCTCCCGGAACGAGCATGCTGCGTGCGGAAACCCTAAAGCCGGTTGAGACTTGACGACTGCTGATCGAACGACTTGGTGTGTTAACAGATAGCCCAGTGGGAAGCGCTTGGTTGTAGCAGCAGACCCACGACAGAGGAGCGCTTGGTTGTAGTGGCAGACCCGCGGTACTCAACAGAAGGAGTACCTCTGGAGGCTTTGAGGGGGAGTGCTTGGTTGTAGCGGCAGACCCACGGCGGAGGAGCGCTTGGTTGTAGCGACATACCCATGACGGAGGAGCGCTTGGTTGTAGCAGCACGGGGGAGCGCTTGGTTGTAGCAGCAGACCCACGACAGAGGAGCGCTTGGTTGTAGCGGCAGACCCATGGTGGGAAGCGCTTGGTTGTAGCAGCAGGCCCACAATACTCGTTAGGCGGAGTACTACATCAGTCCAAGGTTAGAGAGAAGCGCTTGGTTGTAGCAGCATACCCTCTGTACTTGTTATAGAAGGAGTTTTCCAATAGCTGTGGTTTCAACTTCATGATCGATCCTCGTGGGTCCGACGGCTTAGATGAATCAGTGGCTACATCTGATCATCTCTATCGCCTTACGAAGAAGTATACCTGTGTGAGCTGAATCCTGTTTGCTTTCCTATGTGGATTGTGTTGTGCCATCCTGCGTGGATTTACGTTCTACTTTCCTATGTGGATTGTGTTGTGCTATCCTGTGTGGATTTACGTTTTGCTTTCCTGTGTGGACTGGGTTGTACTTGAGCTCGGATGTTGGAGCGTACTGGAATTCATGACTTAGGTATATGTATGGGATTATACCTAAGCAGTGTCGGATGTTACTTCGTGATTGTATATTTCTTCTGTGGTTTATCCTTTGTGGATTCTGGGAGACCTTCGGTGGTCTTGGGGTCCCTACTGAGTATCTTATACTCACCCCTGCACGGGCTATGCCCGCACTACGTTGTGTTGGTTGCAGACGACGGACAACGCTGATCGTGGTTGAGGCTTGCGGAGCAGGACGATACCTGGAGGTGGACCACTGGGCGGGACGTACTCGGAGCGGTCGGATGGACCCGAGTAGCAGTGGAGGCTATCTGTACCCACCCTTCAGGTGGGATTCCCAGTGGACAGCTCGACGTTGCGACTTTACTTTTCAGTTGTTGTTTTCCCTTTCCAGTTGTACTTTACTTTCAGTTTGGGTTTGTATACTGGCCCACTTACTTTTTCGCACTTACTGTTGTACTAGTTTTTACTTAGTGTTTACTTCTGCCTGCTTGCTCTGTAGTGTTTGTGGTTTACTTTACAAAGGCAATGCCTTCCCTTTTACCGGGATTTACGCCTTGGTGCTAGTCGCCATCCCCTGGCCTATGGAAGGCGGGCTTGGGGTAGTCACGACACGGGCCCCGAGGACGGGTCGTGACAAATTGGTATCAGAGGAGTTCGGTTCTACCGCAGACTCTGATCTTTTTCTATGTGAAGCAATAGTGTTTAGCGTATTGGGTGTGGTTATCAGTCCAGGTAGTCCAGTGTTGGTGCGGCGGCCGACGTATCCGTACACCAGGACCCTAACTTCTGATTTCCGACTTAATGCACGAAAACATTGATTGCATGTGTGTTATAAGTTTTCTTTGTGATTACTTTATGTCAGCTCACCAGGTATATTGTTCTGACCGTGGCGCACCTGTTTCTTTCAGGATGGACCCACGACGGCAGCCAACTAGGGTTCCGAGAGTTGTGCGTGACGACAGCCCGCCGAATGACGAGGCCTCGGTGTAGGGCCCTTTGACAGCTGAGGCATCGGCGGTACCTCTACCCGCCGAGCCACCGATGCTTCCAGCCCCAGCCGCTGACGATGCACGTCGCGTTAGTGCACTGCATGAGTTCCAGCGCCAGCGACTGCCCAGGTTCCGCGGGGAGACGGACCCCCAGGCAGCCGAGGACTGGCTAGAGGCGGTTGTACGAGTTTTCCGGTTAGTGAGGACACCAGCAGACCTTATGGTGGTCCTTGCAGCGAGCCTCCTGCATGCGGCAACAGGAAGATGGTGGAGCTTGATGCTCCAGGTGCACGACGAGGCATCACTCCTTTGGACGGACTTTGAGAGCCTTTTTTGCTCAGAGTTCGTCCCAGCCACCCTCCGAGCGGTGCGCATCCAGGAGCTACTACAGCTGCGGCAGGGCAGCTTGACGGTAGCCCAGTACGCGGCGAGGTTTACCGATCTCTCGCGCTACTCGACAGACATGGTACGGGACCCGTTCTTCAGGGCCCGAACCTTCGAGCATGGGCTCAGGCGAGAGATCAGAGCTTCAGTTGTTTCTCACAGCATTCCGACACAGACAGAGGTGTTGGAGCGAGCCCTCTTAGTGGAGAGTTTCCTTGCTGAGCAGTCTCCAGCAGCAGGACCCACCACTAGCCGGCATGCGGCAGAGTCTTCTACAGTAGGCAGTAGACAAATGATGTAGAGGTCTAAGAGGACTAGACCTACAGGTGGTCGACCGCATGACACAAGATCGTTTGTGTGAGGCACCCGGGGTGGAGAACGACTTACCATGCGCGAGCAGTGTTACTCATACAGCGGGGTTGGTCACATGGATCGTGACTGTCCGACCTGCCATACAGATGACCAGCAGATGAACGAAGGACCTCCCAGACAGAGGCAGAGGTTCGATCGAGGCAGACCGCATGGAGCAGGGGACCGTGGTAGGGGAGCTGGCCCAACAGCTGGAGGTGGACGACGCTTCGAGGTGTTGCCACCACCACCACCAGGAGGTCCACCCCGATCGCATGGAACAAGTGGACGTGGGAGAGCTCAGCTGCAGGCAGCTGAGGCCTACAATCATGGAGCTCCGGGAGCAGATGGACAGGAGCGGGACTAGCTCCAGACCTGGAAGCTTTTGTTCTTGTTGCTTCCAGCTCTGTTGATGTTTGTTTGTTGTTGCTTTGTGTCTTTGTAGTTTGAGCTGCAGTAATAAAAAAAAAGACACCTTTCTTTGGGTGTTTACCTTCCTGTCCTCTCTTTATGTTATTACTAAGAGGTTCCGGTTTAAAAACCGTTGACTTGACCCTCACTTTGAGATACCTACTGGAGGAGACCCAGTGACCACACACTGATGCCGACAGTGTGACTCAACCCTTGGAGGTGAGAGTAATGGTTGGATCTCTTGGTAGTAGCGTCGAGGCCTTACGACGTCATCCTTGGTATGGGTTAGTATCATCCATGACGGGATTGACTGTATTAGGAGAAGAACGTGGTTCATCCAGGGGATGAGACCAGATTTCTCTTCTCGGAAAAGAAGAAATCTCAGCAGCTCATGTAGGACCAGAAAGGTCCAAGTCATCCAAGAGTGGATGAGGACAGCTCAGAGCCGGTAAAAGTCTTGTGCTGACAGGAGGCGGAGGCCACTAGAGTTCGAGGATGACGACCACGTCTTCTTGCGTGTCTCACCTCGACGTGGATTACGGAGATTTGGCGAGGTGGCTTATCGCCTGACCCTACCACCTCAGTTGCACCGGGTGCACGACGTCTTCCACGTATCCCAGCTGAGGAGATACATGCACGACCCGACGCACATCATTGACCATGGGGAGCTAGACGTTGATGATGGGGCGACTTTTGCGGAGGTCCCGGTAGAGATCGAGGATCGAAAAGAGAGGGTCCTGCATGGGCGGCCGATTCCTCTTGTGCGCATCAGATGACAGCACGAGAACCTCCAGGGGAGCACTTGGGAGCGGGAGGCTCAGATGCGTGCTCAGTACCCGCATTTGTTTCCCTAGTTTATGATGTATCTTTACGGGGACGTAAAACCCTGAGGTGAGAGTGATGTAAAGACCCGTAAAATTCAAGGAATTTTTTTTTCTTAATTTTCTTTGGAATTTTACAAGAACGCAGTTTCTGACGGCACGTGATTCCGAGGCCCGGTGTGCCCGAAATCATTTTCCGAAGTTTGGCTCGGGTACGTTCAGTGAACGAACGGGCGGGTTTTTCTAACTTTTGAACCGGTGCTCAGAATCGAATTCCAAGGGCAACGATGGAATCGCAGCGCCGATACTTGCTTAGAAACGCCTCTTTCGGAGTTGCGTTTGCTCGGGTGTGGTTTTTAATTTTTGGGGTTAAGTGAAGAAAATAAAAATAAAGTGGCGCGACAACTTTATTTTATTTCACTTAAAGCCACTTAAAGACACTTAAAGCTACTTAAGCTAGGTTGAAGCGGATAGGGTGCAATTCAAAATATCCTACCCTCTTGGTAGGATATTTGTGGGGTGGGGCCCGCATGAGCCCCACCATTTCTTTTCCGCTAAGTAACGCACCCGTGAAAACTTCTCATTAATGAAAGTCAACTGGGGCGTTTTCTTAAACTCTTAAACGCTCCTATTAATTGGGCGGTTTATTCGTTGAATTAATTCTATGAATTAATGGGTCGTTATTTAGTCTGTTTTTCAATTTGTTGGCATGTTAATAAAATAAGGCCAACACACCTTCTTATCTGGATGTTGTATTAAACCTTTGGAGAATCTCTAAAGATCTTCATCCTCCTTCGCGAAGAACGCGAAGAACGCGAAGAACGCCGGCCTCCGACAAAAAGGGCAACGAAGAACACCGAGCCCTCGGAGATTGACGACGCGACGCCGAGTACCGGAACACCGACGCTTCTTCCGCGACGATCCATCTCCGCGACAATCTTCGATCGACATCTTGTGATCGTCGACGCGACGCCGTATTCCGCGACGACGCGACGCTCTTCCGCGACGCGACGATCATCCTCTTCCGTGACGGTCAATTCCGCGAAGAACTCGTCCGACGACTACGACGAGGTAGGGGTCGTTTTGAAAATAATAATACCCATGTTGTTTTCCTCCAAGGCAGGAATGCGGACCAACCAATTAACAAGTTGGTTCGCGGATTATTATTGTGGGTTGAGATTTATTAATTGCTGGGATTAATGGTGTTGTTTCAAACCGCTAACGCGGTGGGTGCGGACCAACGAACAAGTCCGAACCCACCTCCCTTTTTGTTCTTGGTGTGCGGAACGACGGACGACGACAAAACGGGCCGTAGAGATGATTTTTTGTTTCCGCAGTGAAGAACGGGACCCGAGATGAGCTACGGCGCAGACGAAAATGAAATCGGACCATCGGAGCAACTCCGGTGGCCCACGGACTCCAACGGCGGCACGGGTCGCCGGCGCGGCTTCAGCCGCAGCGGCGGCGGTCGACAGACCCGCGACCGCGCGGGTCCGGCGAGACACGGGACGTGGCCTTGCCGTGTCCGCTGACCAAGGGCGGCCCCACGCGGGGCCGCAGTGTTCTCACACGGGGGCAACGCGCCCCCGCCCCCGGATTTCCCTCGCTCGGCCGCTCGGCCGAGCCGAGCCGAGCCGACCCGCCGGTTCGGGCCGGGTCGCTCCCAGGCCGGGTCGGACCCGGACCCGGGTCGGGTCGACCCGGTTCGGGCCGACCCAGGGGGGGTCGGGTCGGGTCGGTCCGGGCCCAGACCCCCCGTTTTCCGGACCTTTTCGGTCTTTTGCTCATAACTTGATCTACGAGATTCCGAATGATGCGCCGTCAGTGGAAACGCGATTCTTGGATCGAGACGGTCGTTTTGGTATACTACACCCAAGGCTTCGGAATACTTTGGGTTCTTCCGGGTTGGTTCGAACACGAAACCAACCGGGCCCTCGGAGCGGAAACGCTTATAACTTGAGCTCCGGACGTCCGATTGACGTGCCGTCGACTTTGTTGGATTCCTCGAAGTGAGACGGATCTTTTGGCTTACTCCGCCCAAGGTTTGGATGCAGGTGAAGTACGGTCGGGTTGGTTTTGCCTTAAAAACCAACCGGGTCCCTGGGACGAAAAAGCCAATAACTCTCAGACCGGGCGTCCGATTGACGCGCTGTCTGCGACGTTGAGTTCCTGTTGACGATACAGAACTTTTGGATACATCAACTCTGGACTACATGTCAGTTGATGTATCAGCCTCTCGGCTCGTGGAGCGGACCCTCCGGAATGACCTTGCTGTGTGCGGAACCCTAGTGCTGGATGCGACTGCGACTGCAACTGCGACGATGATGAAAACAGTACGGGAATCCTCCGTGTTTTCGGCAGTGACCACTACGGTACTTTTTGGGATACATCAACTCCAGACTACATGTCAGTTGATGCATCAAACTCTTGGCTCGTGGAGTGGACCCTCCCGGAACGAGCATGCTGCGTGCGGAAACCCTAGAGCCGGTTGAGACTTGACGACTGCTGATCGAACGACTCGGTGTGTTAACGGATAACCCAGTGGGAAGCGCTTGGTTGTAGCAGCAGACCCACGGCGGAGGAGCGCTTGGTTGTAGCGGCAGACCCGCGATACTCAACAGAAGGAGTACCTCTGGAGGCTATGAGGGGGAGCGCTTGATTGTAGCGGAAGACCCACGGCGGAGGAGCGCTTGGTTGTAGCGGCATACCCATGACGGAGGAGCGCTTGGTTGTAGCAGCACGGGGGAGCGCTTGGTTGTAGCAGCAGACCCACGACAGAGGAACGCTTGGTTGTAGCGGCAGACCCGTAGTACTCAACAGAAGGAGTACCTCTAGAGACTTTGAGGGGGAGCGCTTGGTTGTAGCAGCAGACCCATGGTGGTAAGCGCTTGGTTGTAGCAGCAGGCCCACAGTACTCGTTAGGCGGAGTACTACAGCAGTCCAAGGTTAGAGAGAAGCGCTTGGTTGTAGGGGAATACCCTATGTACTTGTTATAGAAGGAGTTTTCCAATAGCTGTGGTTTCAACTTCATGATCGATCCTTGTGGGTCCGACGACTTAGATGAATCAGTGGCTACATCTGATCATCTCTATCGCCTTACGAAGAAGTATACCTGTGTGAGATGAATCCTGTTTGCTTTCCTATGTGGATTGTGTTGTGCCATCCTGCGTGGATTTACGTTCTACTTTCCTATGTGGATTTTGTTGTGCTATCCTGTGTGGATTTACGTTTTTCTTTCCTGTGTGGACTGGGTTGTACTTGAGCTCGGATGTTGGAGCGTACTGGAATTCATGACTTAGGTATATGTATGGGCTTATACCTAAGCAGTGTCGGATGTTACTTCGTGATTGTATATTTCTTCTGTGGTTTATCCTTTGTGGATTCTGGGAGACCTTCGGTGGTCTTGGGGTCCCTACTGAGTAGCTTATACTCACCCCTGCACGGGCTATGCCCGCACTACGTTGTGTTGGTTACAGACGACGGACAACGCTGATCGTGGTTGAGGCTTGCAGAGCAGGACGGTACCTGGAGGTGGACCACTGGGCGGGACGTACTCGGAGCGGTCGGCTGGACCCGAGGAGCAGTGGAGGCTATCTGTACCCACCCTTCAGGTGGGATTCCCAGTGGACAGCTCGACGTTGCGGCTTTACTTTTCAGTTGCTGTTTTCCCTTTCCAGTTGTACTTTACTTTCAGTTTGGGTTTGTATAATGGCCCACTTACTTTTCCGCACTTACTGTTGTACTAGTTTTTACTTAGTGTTTACTTCTGTCTTCTTGCTCTGTAGTGTTTGTGGTTTACTTTACAAAGGCAATGCCTTCCCTTTTACCGGAATTTACGCCTTGGTGCTAGTCGCCAGCCCCTGGCCTATGAAAGGCGGGCTTAGGGTAGTCACGATACGGGCCCCGAGGACGGGTCGTGACATAAGGTTCTCCTCAACCCAATTAAAAAGGGGATTATTCAAAAACAAATAAAAAATGCAAGGCCTTCGAGCTTTTTGAGACAATGTATATTACTGATGTGGAACACTTTTCATCTTATAAATAAAAACTGATATACATGACGCAACTCCCTCGTAATATGTTAAACATACTGATATATACTCTAGCTACGATATTGTTCAAATATGTCTAGCTTTTTACATTAATCATTATTTAAAAATACCGACTTAATTTTCATTTACCACTTATAGAATATTTGGATATTGGTGATCCTCATCACTGTTGAATGTATTGTTCTACTAAACCGTTTTCAGATGAAAGGATTACATAATATAGTGAATGAAATTCTCCAAAATTGTCACTATGTTTTGTTGATAAAATCAAACTGAAGCAACTACATACACTTCATGATAACTTGAAATTATTCAATTTTGATATGGTTCTAAGGATTCCAAAACTTTTTATGATCTTATCCATTTTTATAATAAGATATTCTCTTTTATATCAATGGGATAAAGGAATGACAAATCTATAAACAAAGGCGGTGCTCCTTGTGTTTACATGCTCAATGGCCAAAACTACCACTACACTGGAAGTTTACTCCTATCTCATGGACAACCCCCAAAATTTTCACAATTATATGTTTATGGTGCCTAAAGGAAAGTCCATAATAGAATAAAATCTATTAGGTATTTTAAATAACTTTGAATACCTTAACAATTACATAACACTATTCATTTATTGATATACATTTCTTTATTTTATTATTACAACTCAGACAGAAATAGATAAATTATATAAAAAAATTCTATGTATTGAAAATTTGAAAGTTTCGTATTGATTTTACACTAAATTTCATTTACAAGTGTTCAATTCATTTCCATATTGTTGTACTAGATAATAAGGGTAGTCATATATTTTTAGCTCTGGAACTAATAAAATTTATCACTCCCTTAACTAATGTTATAAAATTTCTATAATATTTTTACTTTTCTAATCATATAGTGCATTCAGTACTATGACAACATGTTTGTGGCAATTTTATAGTTACAATTACAGTTTTAGTTGTGTACATTCATTTATAATGTTCATATAAAATTTTCATTTGCATACCCTAAATCATTTTAAGAATTTATTCACTTTTTCATATTCATTAAAACAATTTATTCACTTTTAAATATTCATTTTAATAATTTTTTCATTTTAACAATTTCTTCACAAGAGAGATGTCACGAACCAGACCTGGTCACCATCCGACCCAGCGCCCAACCCAGCCCGCGACATGGCCTGAAGGACGTTCCAAATCCCCACGGGCTGGCACAAGTGCCCGAGTATCAAAACTAATACATGAGAATGATTTACCCAAAATAGTAAACACAAAACAACTGACAAGATAAATAAACTAAAACTGAAAACGGACAACCAAACTTGACCTTAAACTAAAATCAAATTTAAAGGTTTACAACTTGAACCAACATCCAAAAAGTAACGACAACAAAAGAAGCTAAAACTCTAACTCAAACCTCCAAGCAACAAGAGAGGTGCAACATCCACAAACTACAAACACCAACCTTCACAAGAAGACTATCAACAACACGAACCACCATCGCTGAGCACGATGCCTCAACCTGGGATACACAAAGAACAAGGTCTACATACACCCAAGGATGTATGTAGGGTGTAAGCTAAATTCCCAGTAGAATACCACACAATAAAAAGGTTCCACACATAAATATTAAATGACAAATACACTTGCAGGTTTAATAAATGAAGGGACACAAAAGCTTGAACACTTCAAAGAAACAATATCAATAAAAACAGCTTCAAAGAAAACAACTTAAATTAGGAGTACACCCTTACCTTTAAGAAAAACCCAAACCTTTAATAAAAACCCAAACCTTGTAGAAAAACCCAAAGCTACACCGTATGCCGATGGTGAGTGTAATCCAATCCAAGAGCACAAAAAGTGGGAGAGGCCCTATAGGTACTAGCAACCAGTGGGATCCTAGAACGTCATGTCTCGATAAAACTTGGCTTAGAAACCACGACCCTCAGAAAACGTGGCTTAGAAACCATGACCCTCAATCATTCATATGTTTAGTTAGTGTTGCAATCGTCAGTCCTGCCAGTGAAACCGGGTCGAGTCACCTCCAGAACACTAGCCCACTAGTCCTAGTTTCCCCCACCTAAAACCCTAGGCTTCCCTCTTTGTGTTCATTTAAATTCCAAGTTCACATGACATGTCACATATCACATTCAGATAAACAAAACAAACGAGGCATTGTCCATACCCAATACCACACTTGCACACACACAGATTCCACTTTGAAATAATACACACACCAGAAACCTTTTGAAACTCAATCTGCATCATTCACAAAATCAAATAAACCAACTGCATAATTAAAAGAAACCATTTCAAGATTTAGTAAACCATTAGAAAATTTATCAAACAACTCATTTTCATTTTCAAATCCCTTTGAAATCTCATTTTTAACTTTCCACATAAGGCATAAACAAAACATAATCATTTTTCCTTTCAAAAAACCACCTAATCATATATGTATGTTAAACATTTCCAAAATATATTTTTACACCATACAATCAAACCATAAGACATGCTTAAGCACACAAGCAATCCAAACCAACACTACACATGTCAAAATCACCATTTACAAACCCAAAACGTATTTCAATACCACATGCACTCAAATAGAATTTCAAAAGTGTGACATGCTCCATATAAACATTTTGGAAAAACTCTACTCCATTTATAGAACACTTTTTCACCATTCACGAAACTCAATAAATCGTAAATAAAAATTTATAAGAAAGTTTACAAAGAAATCACTTATCTTTACCTACTCAACCCACACAAATCTTCACTTATGACTAAACACACAACGGCATGTCAAAAACGCAATTCACACCACTTGCACAAATTAACAACCAACTACACAATTTATTTAAATGCAAAAAATTGACTAAATATAAATTTCCAAAAACACCCACCCACCCATACCATATGAGAAAGTTACTAATCAAATACGACGCACGCTAAACTTCAACAAAACCAAATTTTCACCAAACAAATAAATTAAAGAACAAGGCAGATTAATCAAACAAGCAAGCTAATTTGTTAAATAATACTTAAACGCGGAATCATCTAGCTCGGGTGGAGAATTTCCCAAAATTGGTGTGGAATCTTCAAATTCCAGCGCGAAACTTCCTGCGCACCGCTTGCACCACAAGGAACCTAGCGCGGACCCAAAAACAAGAGTTAGAACCATGAAATTCATACCAGAACCCAAAAATCAGACCTTTTAACAAGAGGCAAAACCCTACGAGAAGGAAATAGACTTACCGAGGTTGGTCACGCGAGAGAGGAGGCGTGTTGAGGTTGGTCGCACAAAGGAGGCGGCGCGCCGAGCCTGGTGGCGCGAAGAAGGTCGGGACAAGAAAGGGGTAGGTGTTCGCCAGAGTGGAGAGGGAGAAGGCCAAAGGGGTGGTGGTCGGCTGGGGAAGGTCGGTGAAGGGTGAGGCGAGAGCCGAGGCAGCCTGGTGAGAACTGAGGAGGCTGAGCAGTGGCTTGGTGATGCGAAGGCCGTGCGGGGTGATGGGGACAGAGCGGTGCTGGTCGGCTGGGGAAGGCCGGCGAAGGCTCTCGGACAACGCAGGAGGGCCACACGCGGGCATATCCGGGAAGGGGGAAGGGGTTGCCGACAAGTTCGTTGGTCGGGAGGCAGGGTGGCTGGCTATGGGGGAAGCAGGGCGTGACGCGGAGGGCGGAGGGGAGGTGGCGCAGACCGTCATACAGAGTGGGAGGCGGGCGAGCGGTCTGGAGAGAGAGTAGGGTGCAGCGCATGTTGAGGCTATTTTAGGAGAACGGTTTTTTTTTAGTTTTTTGGGTTTAGGGTATATATAATTAGGATATTGGGTTTGTTGAGCGCCACATGAAGTGGCGCTCAACACCGTGGGTGGCTTGCGCCACTTCAAGTGGCGCTTTGCCACCCGGATTTTTTTCTTTTTTTTGTTTTCTCGTTTATTTTGGTTTATTTTTCTTGTTTTTTGTTTTTTGGTTTATTTTTCTTTTTTTTTTCTTTTCTGGCATTGTTTTCTTTTTTTTTTGTTTTGCACCCCTCCCTTTTATTGTTTTTTTTGTTTTGTTTTTTTTTGCACCTCATCCCTTTATAATAAATAATTTCAAAATAAATAAATAAAATTAAAAAAAAACTTATAAATATGTATTTAAAAATGTTAAATTAATTATTATTATATATATAAATATATTTATAATTATATAATTATAAAATTATATTTATATAGTTATAAACCTTATTTAATTATTTAATAAAATAATGAAATAAAACTTATATATAATTATTTATATAAATTTATAAATTTATATATAATTTTTTAAATAAAAAATATGTATTAAATTAAAAATATGTGGTTTATTTATATTTATATAGTTATATTATATAAAATATAAGGGTTTTTTTTTTCGATTTGTGTGTTTTATTTATATATTTACATATAATTATTATAAATATTATAATTATAAATAGTTATATATATGTGTGTGTATAAATATAATTATGTATATATATAATTAAAAATAATATTTATAAATATAAATCTATTTATATATATTTTTTAAATTAAAAATATATTTGTAATTATATAATTATAAACTAATCTTTATAAATAAATAGTTATAATTATATAAATATGAATATATTTATAAATATATAAATATGAAAATATTGTTACATATATAGTTAAAATTTATTTATAAATATATTTAATATTCATATATAAATAAATATATATATATATGTAGAATTATATTTAGAATTATATTGTAATTGTAGTTATACTTATATATTTATAATTATATATTTGTACATATATATATATAATTTTAAATCTATAATTACTATTCTATGTTTACATAGTTATAAGTAATTATTTATAAAAAAAATTTCAAATATTGTTAAACATATAGTCTTTCAATACCACATACTTGAAACTTAAAAATGTTCCAAGTATGTGACTTTGAAAGCCTATAAAATATAATATATATAACCAATATGAATGAAACTTAAAACATGTATTAAAAATATACTAAATAGATGAAAATAAAAAAATTACATAAAAAATGTCGATAGAAAATATTTTATAGGCTTTCAAAACCACCTAGTTGTAACTTAAAAATGTTTCAAGTATGTGATTTTGAACGCCTATAAAATGTAATCTATATGACCAATATGAATGAAACTTAAAACATGGATTAAAAATATACTAAATAGATGAAAATAAAAAAATTACGTAAAAAATGTCGATAAAAAATATTTTATAGGCTTTCAAAACCACCTAGTTGAAACTTAAAAATGTTTCAACTATGTGACTTTGAAAGCCTATAAAATATAATCTATATGACCAATATGAATGAAACTTAAAACATGAATTAAACATATAATTAATAGATGAAAATAAAAAAATTACGTAAAAAATGTCGATAGAAAATATTTTATAGGCTTTCAAAACCACCTAGTTGTAACTTAAATTTTTTTCAAGTATGTGACTTCGAAAGCCTATAAAATATAATCTATATGACCAATATGAATGAAAATTAAAACATGGATAAAAAATATACTAAATAGATGAAAATGAAAAAATTACGTAAAAAATGTCGATAAAAAATATTTTATATTCTTTCAAAACCAACTACTTGAAACTTAAAAATGTTTCAAGTATATGACTTTGAAATTATATAAAATATTATTATTTAATATACAATAATTAATTAGTTAATAATATAATTATTAATTATTATTCGTCATTATTATTATTAATTATTAATGGTTAATTATTAATTAATTAATTACAAATTAGTAATTTACATTTATAAATATATTTATTATTATAAAATTATAAATTTAATGTTTTTAAATATTTAAGTAGTCGTGTAAAATATTTTTTGTTTACTATATGTATGTTTTTCTTTTCATTTTTCAAGAAATTATCAGATGTTTAGTTGGTGTGACAAATTTTGTTTATATTGTACTTGTACTTTATAATTTAATAGTTTATTTAAATCAGTTTGTATTTATTATATTTTTGGTTTTCTTGTTATTTGACTTAAACAACAATTACTTATCATAGTGAATAAGTTTTTTAATATATACAACATTACATCCAAAAACATCAATGATGATGCCCCCCGGTACCACAATGCGGCGTCTGAATCTCACGTCCTCGCCGCGTTCGACGTCCGTGTCGCTCTAGTGTCTTCTCTGCAGGTTCCTCCTATTCCGGTGCTTCTGATGCCTCCCCATGGTGCTGTGTAGAGGACTGACCAAAACCATGTGAGGAGGATGCCCCAAAATCATATGGGGTTCCATATGGCTCTGAAGCTCCTATAAATGGTAGAAATGGGGTACTGAAGAAGGCCTCGTCGGGAGGAGAGGGGGCCGCCATAAGCTGTGTCACTGCACCCAGATCGAAGTCCATAGTAGTCTGCGGTGACGCCATATGTGGTATATAAGCGTCTCCCTGCTGTACAAAATCATCAGTCGGCTGGGCCGGATCGTCTCTCTGTGGTGCGACGACATCTGCAGGAGCTGCTCTCGGATGTCGATGTCGTCGCCTCTGCCCCTCCGGATGTGCTCGTCTCTGTCGTCCAGCTGGCGGCGGCGGTGGCGGTGCATCCTCCTCAGTAGGCATAGCAGGGACATCGTCATCCTCAGGTGCTTCTTCCTGAAGATATGGATCAGGATATATCTGTGGCTCCTCATCAAAAAAACTGTCACGTATCAACCGGAGATGATCCAATAGAGCCACCACATCCTGATGAACTACCTCCCACAGAATATATGCATGCTCCTGAGGCTGTGTGGAATGTGCAAGCTGACCAATGGCGTCTGACTGCAAATGAAATAACAATCAAATTAATATCATAAATATAAATGAGTTAAACAAAATTAATAAATCTTAGTAAACATACCAATCGCTGAATGCCAATCCCCTGACGTGTAAGGTGAATGATGGTGTGACGTCGATACCAGTGTGCATAATCCCCCTGATCAGATAAATGAGAGTGTGATGTGGTATATCCATGTGGAAAGATACTGGATCGAGCACGCCTGTCCCAAAGCTGGATATAAGATGCATGATGTCACCACCAGTCTGTCGCCTGTCTACCTATAAGCACAATTGAATGTAACTCGGTAGACTGTCGTGGTGCCAAGGGGATATGCTGTATAAAACCGAACTGGCGCATGACCCGGTCTGGCTGGTGCCACTCAACGATGTGGAAGTGAATGAGTGACACCATTGCAGCACGATCTCCAGCCATAGCTGTGCAGTATAGTGGAAGTGATGCATAGACATAACCTGTATAAGGAGTCCATGAAACCTGAAATGTAAACTCAAAAAATAAGTTATATAGTAGCATGACAATTTTATTGAGATTATATTGAAATAACTTAAAATAGTGATAAAAAATTTTCCTACAAAAAAGTATTGTTTAACTTACATCAGCCGGCACTATAGCATCGAATATCTATCTGAAGCTGTGCACACTATGTCTCGGATTATGTGAAAACTTCTGAGACTGACTCCACCTGGTGAAAAAAGAGTAATCTATGATAAGTTTATAAAAAACAATAACAAAAGTACTAAATAACCGAAAGTAATGACATAGACATACCATCGTCCCCAAGGACAGTCCTGAAGTAGCTCCGGTGCAAGCGGTGCGACAACTCGAGGAGCGATGCATGGAAAACGCTCCCAAGCCCACATCTGTACTAACACCATGCAACCTGCAATCTGATGTGAATCGGACTGACAACTAGTGCAAAGAGATCTGTACAGATGTGCTAATACAGCGAACCCCCAACTGTATGTTGTCGTCTGATCCAGATCCTCAAGTAATGGGAGGTACATCATGTGTACCAAAGCGGTGGAGTAGTCGATGCACAACATGCCTCAAAGCAGCCACAAAATGTATGCACGTGTGTGCTGAAGAAGCGTCTCCTCGTCTGCATCATTTGGAATGACGTCGAAATGCTGATCAATCCACTTCATGCGCAAACGCGAACCCTGGAGGACACCCCGTGTGCCGATGACGTCAATGCCTAGCAACCTCTGTATGACTGCAACCCAATCTCCAGTACTGGCACCCGTAACTGCATCTCCATGGATAGGTAACCCCAACATGCAGGCAACATCCTCTAATGTAATAGTCATCTCTCCCTCTGGGAGATGAAATGTGTGTGTCTCTGGCCGCCATCTCTCAACCAACGTAGCTATCAAATGATGGTCGATGGTCTTGAAGTCACACATAGCGACTCCGTAAAAGCCTTCACGTCTAAGGTATGGACAAATAGCTGCCAGCGGTGCCTCATGATGGAAATGATGCGCTCTCCGAACATGAAGATGTCTAACAGGTCATCGTGACAACACATCGCGCGACACGTACATCTCCTGGCCGGATAAAAGTGGTTGCTCCATCTGAATGTGCAAACAACAAAAAATTAATTTCATGTAAGATATGAAATTTATCATGTAAGATATGAAATTTATCATTTAATATTGAAAGACACATAAACACATTGGGTTAGTTGTTGTCTCCCGTGTTGGGGTGTTGGGGTGAAGACGTTCGGAGTTTCCTCGTTTTTGTTTTGTGGTTATTGTAAGTTCATCTTTCATTATAAAAAACTGATGACATTTTCATTTAATAGTTCAACGGTTTTGTTTTCTTATACAGGTACATTCCTTTTTTTGAGTTGGTATTGTCTGTTTAAAGCTACTCATGTAATGTTGACCGTTCGACAAAAAATATCACGTGAAATCGTGGTACATTTTCCAAAAGTTACCCTATATACAAGTAAGACAAATATGATTAAAAATGAAGATAATGATAAAAATGATTATATGTACAAAGTTTTACAGTAACTGATAGAGTACATGATTCATTTTAACCATTAGATGATTGCCCTATGTGTCTAGGGCAACATGTCTTCGTATGACCTTCCTGGCGGCATATGATGCACCGCCGTCCAGCTGGATGTTCACTAGGCCTATCCATCTCATTCCGAATACGAGTCGACTTTGGTCTCCCTTTAGGTCGAAGTCTATTGTTGTTCGGTAGAAGCGTGGGTGCGCCATCAGGCAGCCAAAAATTTTGATATTCCCCGATTGGCATCCACGGAGTACTGTAGCAGGAGTTGATGCTCTCTAGTCGATAAGCCGGATCAACGAACTGCTCCCAAGATACGTGTACGTAAGCACATGCAGCAATCACATGGCCGCAGGGATATCTCAATGCCTGAAAGTTTCCACAATCACAGTAATGCTTCTCTAATAAAACAACTCGCACACAACCATTACTACATGCCACATCATCACCGGGCTCAGCGACCTCAAATCGTTACTCTGGACGATTAAATGCAGTTACACGGTAAGTTGCGGCCTCCTGAAGAACTGTATCTATCTCGCGTTGGAAATAGTGTCCATAGCGCATCCCTCTGTTCAAGCCCTCTTCAGCTTGCTTTCCTCGTTCCAGAAAGTACTTTACACTACGATAGAAGGTCTCTTGTACCAACCCTGAAATTTATATTTACGACATTATACAAATATTATATTATAATAGTAACTCTTCTGAGTAACATATATTCAAATATTCGTATTTACCTGTGATAGGTAGTTTTCGAACTCCCTTGAAAACTCCATTTATACATTCTACGATGTTTTTCGTCATATGACCATATCTCCTCCCATCATCATATGCCAACGACCATTTCTGCTTTGGAATTTTCATCATGTAATCATACACTTCCGGATTCACTCTGTGAATATCTTGAAGACGCTCCTCCATCTTTTTTTGTTGAGGCTCATATGCTATCATACAAGCAGTCATCTGAATAGTTATGAAAATAACTATGACAAAAACATTTTAAACAGAAAAAGGATGTTCATACCAATTTTTAAGATTGCCTTTTTCATCGACTCATTCTTGAACTTCTTTCGCAAATTGCTGGCAATGTGTCGAATACAGTATCAATGATGGGCATAGGGTGGTCTCCACGAAAGACCCTTAGACTGTATCTCCTCCTTGATTGCACGGTAGTGATAAAAAATAAGACAAATCCCTTGTGCATCTATAACAAACTCTCAGAGACATGCCAGAAACCAGATCCATGATGAGAAGTTCTCTTTCTCCACAATTGCAAATACTATAGGCAGAGGGGCTCGATTTCCATCTTGTGTGGCGTCAATCAATAAAGTTCCTGTATACTTTCCATACAGAAATGTGCCATCAATCTGTATGAACTGCTTGCAATGTCTAAAAGCCTCCACACATGGTAAAAATGTCCAAAATAATCTATCAAACACAACCATTGAGCGGTCAAGTTGGTTCTGTTGGTTAACATATTCAATAGTATGTAACCGATAGACTATTTTATTATTGTGGCGTAGAAGCTCCAACAGTTATGGTAAAATTCGATAAGACTCATCCCAATCACCATACACTTTCACAATAGCCTTTTGTCGTGCTGCCCATGCCTTCCAGTAAGAAATTTGATACCCAAAAAGCTATTTGAATCGCTCAATGACCAGAACCATAGGGATGTCTTGACATGCTCTAATCATTTCAACAATAATAGTTGAAACAAACTCAACATCTAATGAAGAGTGTTCCTGTGCCAAGCTTGGGTTCACACAAGTGTGTGGAGTAAATCTAGTGATGTGCCAGCTGTGAAAAGTGTTATCAATAATAGCTCGCAGATGCATTTGACAGTTCGATTCATATTTGTCACAACAGATCAAATAGTAAGATCTCTTTGACTCTTCTACAACATAAGAGTAATGTCTTTCAATGTGATATTGTTTTATCACATTTTTCATTGCTTATTTGCTCTCAAACTCTCTGCCAATATACAGAACACTGTTATCTGACACTCGATTTGTGCCACCAATGATTCCTGGAAATTCTGAACTGGGAGTAATAACTGAATAATCAAATTCTGGAAAGCGATTCATGCCTTCAGTCGACCATGAAGCCAATAGTGGAGGATGGTTCAATGGTCAGTTGAACCTCACATGAGTTGGTATAGACTGATCTTCCGCATGCTCTTCTTCTTCTTCAACTTCCTCTTCATCTTCTTCTTTGAAATTGCCATCATCCTCAAATTCATCAACCAATGCATCTAAAGTATGTGGAGGACTATCCATTGAAACTGTGGCCGATGGAAATGATGGAAAAACTACCGATGCTGATGGAACTTCTTGATGTGAAGGAGCATATGACATAGTCTCATGAATTCAAGATGGGTCAACTTCCAATGTTGATGGAACCTCCATTGTAGCTATAGTGACATACAACTTCATCATTTGATTCTCAGGTATATACTTAACCAATGAAAGTATATATTCCCAATCATCATCATCATTTACCGGATAGGGTACATGCCAAAACCTATCTATAAATTGGAGATGTCTGAATGTGATGGACTCTATCACTTGATTCCTCGCCAGTTTTAACTTCCGATGAATTTTCATTTGCACAGCTTCCAAAGTAGTACATCCTCCAAGCATCACAATAGCTTCTGGATGTATATTATAACTACATCCTTGTTCTGTCTCAATTATTTGACCATTGCAATAAATATAGGCGGCGACCATCTTTTTTATCTAAAAGAAACCATTGTTATTAATTAAATCTGATTAAAGAATCAATTTATGTATGCATGATTCTGGTAATTTAGGTTGGAATCCTAATCCCTCCACCAAATCAATATGTTCAAACCATATTGATGTGTAACTATTTACACAACCCACAAGTTTGTGTTACTTACCCAAAAATAGAAGTCAAACATATTTATACATATCCACATGCATTATATGCATGAGGTACACGAACACGTCATGTAAAAGCATAGAGTTATATGAAATTGAAAATCTCCACTTGAGTAAGCTCGGAGCGACAGATAGCCAACTCCATTCACTTTCCTAGACAAGGCAAGCCTCCAGGAAAGTAGGTGGTCCGACCCAAATCCCCTCTACCTGGGGATACTTTACTCAAGAGAGCAATCATTTCATGAAAAATCTAACACTTAATATGCAAAAAATACATTGAACTACTAAATTCAAGTTCATAACTTCAATTACAAACTGAGGTCAAGGTAGATTGGAAACTAAATTCATTATCATACCTAGAATGTAATGCAAAGGTATATTCCAGAAGCAATTTACTTCTACTTCGCTAATTAATATAACTACTTTGCTGATTAATATAACTCCTTCGCTGATTAATGTAACTCCTTCGCTGATTAATGTAACTCCTTTGCTAATTAATATAACTACTTTGCTAATTAATATAACTACTTCGCTAATTAATATAACTACTTCGCTAATTAATATAACTACTTCGCTAATTAATATAACTACTTCGCTAATAACCTCATAATAATTAATTAATAACCTAATAATAATTAATTAATAACCTAATTACAATTAATTAATAACCTAATTACAATTAGTTAAGAACCTAATTACAATTAATTAATAACCTAATTACAATTAATTAACAACCTAATTACAATTAATTAATAACCTAATTACAATTAATTAACAACCTAATTACAATTAATTAATAACCTCATAATAATGAATTAATAACCTAATTATAATTAATTAATTACCTGATTATAATTATTTAATTACATAATATTTATTAATTAATAAATTATTAATTATTAATTAATAACCTAATTATAATTAATTAGTTATCTAATTATGATTAATTATTTACCTAATTATGATTAATTAATTACCTAATTATGATTAATTATTTACCTAATTATGATTGATTAATTACGTAATTATGATTAATTAATTACCTAATTATGATTAATTAATAACCTAATTATGAATAATTAGTAACCTAATTAAAATTATTTAATTACATAATATTTATTAATTAACAAATTATTAATTATTAATTAATAACCTAATTATAATTAATTAATTACCTAATTATGATTGATTAATTACCTAATTATGATTAATTAATTACCCAATTATGATTAATTAATAACCTAATTATAATTAATTAATAACCTAATTATAATTAATTAATAACCTAATTATAATTAATTAATAACCTAATTATGATTTATTAATTACCTAATTATGATTGATTAATTACATAATTATGATTGATTAATTACCTAATTATAATTGATTAATTACCTAATTATGATTGATTAATTACCTAATTATGATTAATTAATTACCTAATTATGATTCATTAATTACCTAATTATGATTCATTAATTACCTAATTATGATTCATTAATTACCTAATTATGATTAATCAATTACCTAATTATGATTATTTAATAACCTAATTAATTAATAAATTATTAATTATTAATTAATAACCTAATTATAATTAATTAATTAGCTAATTATGATTCATTAATTACCTAATTATGATTAATTAATTACCTAATTATGATTAATTAATAACCTAATTATGATTAATTAATAACCTAATTATAATTAATTAATAACCTAATTATAATTAATTAATAACCTAATTATAATTAATTAATTAGCTAATTATGATTAATTAATTAGCTAATTATGATTGATTATTTACCTAATTATGATTGATTATTTACCTAATTATGATTGATTAATTATCTAATTATGATTCATTAATTACCTAATTATGATTGATTAATTACCTAATTATGATTAATTAATTACCTAATTATGATTAATTAATTACCTAATTATGATTCATTAATTACCTAATTATGATTCATTAATTACCTAATTATGATTCATTAATTACCTAATTATGATTATTTAATAACCTAATTATGATTAATTAATAACCTAATTATGATTAATTAATTACCTAATTACAATTAATTAATTACCTAATTCCAATTAATTAATTACCTAATTACAATTAATTATTAATGTAATTATAAACTAATTAGAATTAATTAGTTACCTAATTATAATTCATTAATTACCTAATTATAATTACCTAATTATAATTACCTAATTATAATTACTTAATTAATTAAATAATTATAATCATTTCATTACCTAATTATATTTAAAAAAAAACTATACTATTTATATAATACAAATATTATAAACTAATTCTATAAATTAAACAACTAAATTATTAAATCAAAATATTAAATAAATTTAAAGAAAGATTTACCTCAAATTTGTGGAGATGTAGCTACGCAGATAGAGCGACCGGAGAGGCAAGACAAAGCAACCGAAGAGGCAAGGTGCAAAGCAGAGATTTTTAGAGAGATAACTTTGAGAGAGAGAGGAGGGGGAGTGAGGGGAAGATGAGAAATGGGGTGGGCGAGGGGCCTATTTATAGGCGGGGGTATCTTTCAGCGCCACTTCAAGTGGCACTGACTATACAGGGAGTAAGGGGGCAGCACCACTTGAAGTGGCGCTGAAGGCTTCTTCCGTTGAAATGGCCAAGCGCCAAATCAAGTGGTGCTCGGCCTCCTCTTTCTTTGAGCGCCACCTTATGTGGCGCTCAATAACCACATTTCCCTATATCTTTCAACCATTAACCCATTAAAATAAAAAAAAGAAAAAAACCCGTATCACCAAATTACCCCATGTTGGTCGGACGAGAGGCTGGCGTGCACTGAGGCTAGGGGAAGGGGTGCGACGGCAGGAGGCCAAGGGGAGCAGGGGAGGTGCGACAGGGTTCTAGGGGAGCAAGGGCCAGGGTGGAGCGACATTTTCATGGGGTGCACTAGGGTTTAGCACGCAGGCCTAAGGAGGAATCCGACAGGAAGAGGGGGAAGGAAAGGAGAGGGAAGAGAAAAAAAAAGAAAAGAGAAAAGAAGAGAAAAGAAGGGATAGAAAATAAAATAAAATAAAATAAAGGGATAGAACCCTAAAAAAAACATAATAATAATAATAATAATAATAATAATAATAATAATAATAATAATAATAATAATAATAATAATATCCTCAAATAATCATAATAATATTATTATCATTAAATCAATCCATTAATTTTTATTAGACTTTTTTTTATTTTGTTTCTTTACTAATTCATTTTATTTAATCAATTGAATATCGGCAGGTCCCTCGGTGGCCCAGGCGAGGCCGCGTGGTTTCCAGACCGTGCCTCGCCTGAGCCTCGGACGCTGTCAAACCTCGAAAACCCATTTATCGACAAAAACTCAAAGTCCATCCAGGACTCATCCCGCACCTCGACCGAATATTTTTAAAGCCAAATGAAATAATAAAAGTGATACTAACTTCATATAATATTAACAATAATAATAATTATAATATTAATAACAACTTAATAAAATTTATATTCTTAACACTATTAATAATAATCATAATAATATTCTCAAACAATATTATTATCATTAAAATAGTCCCTTAAATTTTATTACCCTTCTCATTTTTATTTTATTTTCATTTTACTATTCATTACATTCTATTTATCTGCCTTGAACATCAAGCGGGTCGTGCGATGAACTAGGCAAGGTCGCACGGTGACTTGGGCGAGGCCGCGCGGCTTTGATCACAGTGCGCTTAACGCTGTCAAGGTCAAAACGTGCGTTTTTAAATAAGAACTCAAAAATTTAAGTCGGGATTCAACCCGGACTACCCGACACCCAAATAAATTAATAAAATAAATAATTTAAAAAAAATAAGTGTGAAAATTCTCCCCACCATAAAGATTTTCATCCCCGGATGAGCACTGATTCATTCCAGAGACTTTTGAGCGAGACCCACCATGGGTCTCCCCACCATTAGGATTGACGAAAGATAAAAAAAAACTTTGAAAATTTCCCGATGGTGACCAAACACCCCACCACAAGGGGCGGGGAGGGCCGGACCCAACTACCGGGGTGTCAAAATCATGTCCGAAGACAAACTATCATCTCCACATCCCTGGATGAGCACTATTAAAATTTGAGACCGATTTACCCAACAAAACCCATAAGGACCACTAAAAGCGATTACATTCAATGGGACGCAACCTCCGGGACTTAGGTAACGAGACGACCATGCCTCCACATAGTCATAGAAACCTTACACAGCCAAACAGTTTGTTTGGAACGGAACAACCATAGAAAACAATTTAAACTTCCTTTACTTTTAACACCGATGATAGAAATAAAGTTGGGGTCCCATACACTCCCGGGGTTCCTGACCATGCGCTAGCTTCGCTTCGAGGCCTATGGTTGGAGCCCTGATGTTCGAAGCATCTCCTGCCTTGTAGTCAGGCATTGAAGACTTCCGAATGGAGCTTCTCCTTTTGGTGCCACACGTAACCACACTACTACCGAGACAAAACCAACAAACACAATGCACCACGACATCCAACTACCCCCTCACGAAACATCCACCAAAACAGGGGTTTAGATAATGCACATGCATCACTTATTCACCTTAAACAAGAAATTTTAGAAGGGAAGATGCATGACAAACACTCCCCTTTGAACAGAAAAATTAGAACTCCCTAAGAGGAGGACACACTCCTTTGAAAACAGGGATTCCCGAAGGGTTTCATGAAGTCCACCTTTGCACTTTGATGATAACTCACATTACAAGATGTCACCAAATATGACTTTTTCAGCCGATGAAAGCACTACAAGCCTTTCAAGACATCGGTCAACGCTGATAACTCTGAACTGCCTTCAACCTTCCCCTCTGGAATTCCTTTCACCGATCCTAGGGGGCATCTTCAAACACAACGATGTCAAACTTCGTACTTGACGACTCAGACAACTCAAAGAGACCAAAACTCCTATCAACTCCCCTCATGTATGTCATCCCGCTGTGAGAGGATCCGCTTAACCGAAAAGGGTTAGGGACAGACTTAGAACTATCACTAAAAAGGGAGAGTCCTTACTTTAATCAATTGGAGGGTTGTCCAACGATGAATTACCTGTAGCCGCACTTCAATCACATGATAATGCTTTATGGGGGGGGGGGGGGGGCGTACACCAGTCAAGAAAGAAAACCATGGACCCAATCAAACTGGTCCAATTGTAACGACCCGAACCCGAACAGTGCTAAACGGGTTGGGTGCTACTACCTTAGGCGCACCTCCCTGAACGCCAAAGGCTGCCGACTAGCAGCAAGGGTCTGATAGGTATAGTGGGGAGGCTATACCCTCTTAGAGGATAATAATAATGGTACTGGTCCAAGTATAACAGTAGATATTTAGTGGAATAAACGACTCAGCAGACTCGAACCAGACCTGCAGAGAAGAAGCACATTCAATCTCAATAAACAGAAGAAGCAATAAATATATCAACAATAGTGAAAATAAACACAACAACATGCTGATAACATGTAACTACAACTGAACAATAAAACATGCATCCAAAGCAGGTCATACATATATGAATATAAAAGGAGCTAATGGATAACCAACTGTAGCTACAACAAATAAGCATGCTGATACAGAAAAGAAAAAAAAACAGAGTAACTCCAAGTAGGTAATATCTCAAGGTCCATACCATCTCCATGCAACAACTAATACAGCCCATCTCCTGAGGCTGACCTCTTTCCTAAACGCAAATCCATAAAGTCTACACACGTCCTGAAGGGCCCGTGCAGGGTGTGAAACAAATCTCAATAGGATACCACCCAATGGTGCATACCTAATATAATTGTTTAAGTAGGCATGAATTTATAAGAAAAACAGTAAATAGAATGATGCACAAATAAACACAAACTCCACTAGTGCTCAGCAGCCACCATGGAGTGTCACCTGCTTTGGCCAACACCAGAATCTTTGCCGTGTAACCCAACACCATGTGCCACCTGACACCGCGTGTCTCAAGTATCGACGTCCCGAAGACACGACCAAGAATAGTAACCCGACACCTTGTGCCTCCTGACACCTCGTGCCTCAAGTATTGACGTCCTGAAGGCACACCCAAGAAGTAACCCAGAGGAACAACGGTGTCTGCCCTCAAATAATGTATCCAGAGGGACAATGATATCTACCCTCAAATAACGGAGAGCCTCAGCCCCCAACCCGATAGCCTCAATGCTATCCTCTGAAGGCTCCTCACCTCCCACATGGGTTTCTATAGCAATCACCCCCAACCAAAGTACCTAAACCGCATCTATGGGGCCCTCTACCCACATGAGCAGTCAAAACCACCTCGTCATAGAATATCTTTGTGTGCACACTACTCAAAGTTTCGGGTGAGTAGTAATCACCAAAATAGTACCTAAGCCACCCCACATCTGACACCTCGTGTCCCTGCGACCATGCCGCTCAAGTATGATGGCCTCGCCATCCAAGTAACTTGGGCCATGCCCAACCTGACAGTCATACTGCCTCAAGCCGACATCCATGACGCCCAATCCCATGGTCAAAACCACCCAAAGTAACCTGGGCCAAGCCCAACATGTGATCAACATCACTCAAGAATATCCGGGCCATGCCCAACACCACCCAAAAAGGGTACAACATATGCAATTCAGCAATTGCATATATAACGTATTTAAACAGAAAACGTAACCAGACAAAACATTCTAAATAGTTGATTTGCACTACGCAAGGTGCTGTCCCATACCAACACTAAGGTCTTGAATGCCTCTAACAATTTATATCAGGATTAAGAAGTTAAACTCAACAGTTTATAACAATATAATTCAAATATAACCATTTTGGCATTTCTCAGCCAAAATGCCCCAATGAGCAATGACCTCTCGCTCGACCCTGCTTAAAAAAAATAGGTAACAGGGTATACCCAAAGGATTCCCATAGGTCCATAAACAATGTAATATGAAATATTAGATAAAAATGGGTCCCTCTCAAAATACCCAAAAACGTGCCAAAGTCCATGCCACCCAACAGTCTACAAAAACACAAAATAACGTATGCACCACCTACCTGAGACTCGTACGATGCTACTCCTCCGGTAACAGCCTCTAATTCGGTCTAAAACACGGTAGATCTACAAAAGAGTCAAAACTGATCAAACCCCTATAACTCATTCTAGAATATAAATCAAACAAAACGGCTCAAGAGGAATCGAGGCCTTACCGAGGGGGTTCCAACGCATCCAACCGTGATCGAATCCGACTTCGGATGAAGAACCGAGAGAGAAAATGAGCTCCAGATGGCTTGGTTCGTGAAACCGGGCGACACAGATGTGTTCTGCCTCAAAAATGAGGCTACTGCCCATTTTAGCGAAAAAAAGAAAGTACACAGCGTGTAATTTATGACTACACGCTGTGTATATTATTTAAATATTCATTTGGAGGCTGGAATTCTACTGACTTACTATCTAGAACCTACCGACATGCGTACACGACGTGTACCTAGGGATCCACGACATGTACTTGGTTTCCCTTCTCTTCCTTGCCTGACTTACCCACACACCATGTATATCCCTCATACATGGCCAGACTACACGACGTGTCCAAGAGGGACATGGTGTGTACTTGGTTAAATGATTCTACCTGGCCAACAGGCCCACACGCCATGTATGTTCTCCACATGGTCACGGGTACACGGAATGTCTAAAACTACACGAAATGTAGCGAGAAATTTCTACACGGTCATCACACAACATGTACTCAGCTAGCACACGACCGACACTCGCATAACACATACACGACGTGTAGTCTGGAAATTTTCAGAAACTGCCATGTTTCTCCAGTTTTCTTAGGGACAATTCAAAAATTCAAACAGGGTCGGGATTTTGACCCGTTCTAAAAACCCGGGTTCTTACATTCTCCCCACCTTAACATAGCTCATCCTGAAGCTATCAAATGAAACCCAGAGATGACACCAAACACACCACCCCGATCAAAGTAACCCGAACTTCCCCAGTCTCGAAGGTCCTGACGAAATTCCTCAAGGGATCCCCACCTTAGGAATCACCTAAATCTGTCTCAACATGACAAAAATAAAAACAAATAAAGGTTTACTAACCTGTTTCCGTACTCACAGTCCTTCCGTGACGCATCGTCACCCCTACACCTCATTGGTGCTCCTGTGTCGTTCCCGACACCCAACGTATCCCGCACCGCATCGGTGTTCGCATCCACGAGGTCCTGGTGCCTAGAACCTCAAGTAACCCGCATCATCGATGCCCCAATTCCCACAGAACCTCAAGTAACCCGCATCCTCGATGCCCCGATGCCCACGACATCTCAAGTAACTCGCATCCTCGATGCCCCGAATGCTACGCATCCCATACATACATACATACATACATACATACATACATATATATATATATATATATATATATATATATATATCACGCACCCGATATTGTGCCAATCCCACTGACTAACATCTAGTCAGTCCACATAGATCCTGTGCAACACGTACACTCAAAACAGACATGCCTCTACAGGTCATGCCAAAAAGGAAACATGAGAATCACGGCCACACTGCAGTGTACCTCTAACTGTCGTCAACTCACTAGCCTGCTCAGCCTCTGGTAGCTCCACAGCATGCACCTGGACTAAAGTACGACTACCTGATGCCTGACCTCCCTGCGGTAATGCTCCAGTCACCGGCCACTGACCCCTTAGCTGGGTCCCGTTGTCTCTGTCACGTCCTCTGCGTGCAACTGAACCTCGACTACCCTCACCTGGTACTGAACCTGAACCCACTCTAGATGCCACTGTCTGTCCTGGTCCCTGTTTTCTAGCTGTCTGAGAAGGCTACCTGCAAAACCTTTCCAGATACTCGACCTGTCCACATGCCCAACACTCCTTTGGAGGCCTATCGCACTAAGTCCAAAAATGTCCTGGATATCCACACTGAAATAAAATCATTGAAGAACTACCACGAGGTGGTCTAGCTGAGTCCTTGGCCTGACCACCCTGTTGGAACTCATCCCGTCCTCGTTTCCTGCTATCTGAATCATCACCTGAAGCCGTTCCCCGGCTAACCTGGGGCCTATCCCTCTGATTACCCTCTACTATGAGCACCTGATTCACCGCCTCTGAGAAAGAACCTTGATGGAAGATATTCACTTGGACTCGAATGGTGTGTCGTAATCCATCCTTGAAGTTCCTCACTCTAGCCGCATCATCGCTTACTATACCAGGTGTAAAGTGAGACAACTCTGTGAAGGTAGCTGCATAGTCCATGATAGACATGTCTCCCTGCTGGAGACTCAAGAACTCCCAAGATCTCTCTTCCCTCAGTGTCTCTGGGTAAAAGTGCTCGAAGAACCTATCCTCGAAGTCCTTCCATGCCAGTCCCTCGTGCCTACAAGCCTAAACCTACACATCCCACCAATGATTCGCCGGTCCTATCAGCATGTACGTCGCCAGCTTGACCCTCTGCCCTGGAGGCATCTCGAGCTTCTCAAAGATCATCTGCATGCTCTCAATCCAGTTCTTAGCCGCCTGCAGAACACCCTCACCCTGAAAAAGTGGCAGGTTCTGTGACTGGAACTCCCGCATCAGATATGCCATAGAAGGCTTTGTACCCTGCGCACCTCTATCGATCCCCTACAAGACACATACTAGGATATCTTGGAGTTTCTCATCGATCCATGGTCCGAACACTGTCAAATCTGGCTGTTGTCCTTTCTACATTGGATCCTAGACCTGATCCTATCCCTGAGCCTGTACCTGTGGCTCATGCTCTGCCTGCACCGAATCCTGAACTTGATCCGACACCTGTGAAACTGTATCCTCACTCACCTGACGCTCCATCTGAGTCAACTAAAAGGAACCCGTTGAATACCATAAATGGTCAGACAAACCATATATATATATATATAAATATATATATTCACGCAGATAGGAAAAGCAGTAAAAGGCAGCATAAAACAACTACCCTTACTCTCCCATATCGCAACCCATGCCCACAGCATCTCGGCCTCATGGCATCCTTACCCGCCCTCAACAGAGCCAAGTATCAAAAGTACCTCGGGCCATGCCCATCTTGACAACTAACGTTTCCTCAAACTGACGACCAAGTCGCCCAATCCTGGTGATCCAAATCACCTCAACTAATAGTACCTGCCTGCTCGTACAAGAGCCAGACCCAAATATCCTTCCACATGCAATTCTAAAAAATATAAAGCATGACATACACATTGCACAACTAGTAATTCTATCAGGAATTTCACCAATTCACATTTCAGAGCACGCAAGCATGACAATTGATTTTATTCACATGGTATTATCACTTCACAAATCATACGCGCATTTATGAAATTGAAATACCCTAAAAATGTGCCTATCAAAAGCCAAGAAAACAAGCCTTGCCATACTAGGACAAGGTCCAATTCTTCTTTACCACACTAGGTCAAGGGTCACATATCACAATTAATAACCTCACACACCAAGTGAGCCACCAAGGTGGAAATCATATAAACTGTAATCTGAGAAAAAATCAAATAGCAATTCCCACCCAAGGGAACTTGGTCTATCCCTCGTACTCGGGGCTGCAGGCACCAAAGAACAAGCTAGAAACCCAGTTCCAGTAACAACCTATCTCTAATATACCATATCCTAAATAGTAAAACCAGTAGAAATAAAAAGAGAAGTCTCAATCTCATTAGTATCTAGAAAAGAACTGCTACTAAATCCCTATAAAGAACTCCTCTGATACCACTTTGTAATGACTCGGACCCGAACAACCACCCAAACAGTGCTAAACGGGCCGGGTACTACTACCTTAGGCGCACCACCATGAATTCCAAAGGCTGTCAACTAGCAGCGAGGGTTTGATAGTGGGGAGGCTATACCCTCTCAAAGGATAATAATAATGGTACTGGTCCAAGTATAACAGTAGAGATGCAGCGGAATAAATGACTCAGCATACTCGAACCAGACCCGCAAAGTGGAAGCACATTCAATCTAAATAAACTATGGAAGTAATAAATGTATCAACAACAGCGGAAATAAACACAACAGCATGCTGATAACATGTAACTACAACTGAATAATAAAACATGCATCCAAAGCAGGTCATACATATCTGAATATAAAAGGCACCAATGGCTAACCAACTGTAGCTACAACAAATAAGCATGCTGATATAGAAAAGAAAACAAAACAGAGTAAATCCAGGTAGGTAATACCTCAAGGTCCATACCATCTCCATGCAACAACTAATGCATCCCATCTCTTGAGGCTGTCCTCTTTCCTGTACGCAAATCCATAAAGTCTACACGCGTCCTGAAGGGCCTGTGCAGGGTGTGAGAAAAATCTCAGTAGGATACCACCCAACAGTGCGTACCTAATATAAGTGTTTAAGTAGGAATTAATTTATAAGAAAAATAGTAAAAATAACGATGCACAAATAAACACAAACTCCACTGGTGATCAGCATCCACCATGGAGTGTCACCTGCTTCAAAAAACACTGGAATCTCTGTCGAGTAACCCGGCACCATATGCCACCTAACACCGCATGTCTCAAGTACCGACATCACGAAGGCATGCCTAAGAATAGTAACCCAGCACCTTGTGCCTCCTGACACCTCATGCCTCAAGTACTGACGTCCCGGAGGCATGCCCAAGAAGTAAACCGGAGGAACAACGATGTCTGCCCTCAAATAACATATCCGAAGGGACAACAATATCTTCCCTCAAATAACGATGAGCCTCAGCCTCCAACCTGATAGCCTAAATGCTATCCTATGAAGGATCCTCACCTCCCACGTGGATTTCTACGATAAACACCCCAACCAAAGTACCTAAACCGCATCTATGGGGGTCTCTACCCACACAAGTGGTCAAAACCACCTCATCACGGAGTATCTCTGTGTGCACACTACTCAAAGTTCCGGGTGAGAGGTAATCACCAAAATAGTACTTAATCCACCCCACATCTGACACCTTGTGTCCCTAAGACCATGCCGCTTAAGTCTGATGGCCTCGCCATCTAAGTAACCCGGTCCATGCCCAACCTGACAGTCATACTCGACGTCTATGACTCCCAATCCTGTGGTCAAAACTACCCAAAGTAACCCAGGCCAAGCCCAACCTGTGATCAGCATCACTCAAAAAAATCTGGGCCATTCCCAACACCACCCAAAAGGGTACAAAATATACAATTCATCAATTGTATATATAACGTATTTAAACAGAAAACTTAACCAGGAAAAACATTCTAAACAGTTGATTTGCACTACGTAAGGTGCTGTCCCATACCAGCACTGAGGTCTTGAATGACTCTAACAATTTATATCAGGCTTAAGAAGTTAAACGCAATAGTTTATAACAATATAATTCAAATATAACCATTTTGGCATTCCCCAACCAAAATGCCCTGATGAGAAACGACCTCTCACCCGGCCCCGCTCAAGCAAAAAAGGTAACATGGCATACCCAAAGGCATACCAAAGGTCCATAAATAATGTAATATGCAATATCAGATAAAAATGGGTCCCGCTCAAAATACCTGAAAATGCGCCGAAGGCCGCGCCACCCAAAATTCTACGAAAACACAAAAGAAGGTATACAACACCTACCTGAGACTCATGCAATGCTACTCCTCCGGTAACAACCACTAATTAGGTCTAAAACATAGTAGATCTACAAAAGAGTCAAAACCTCTCAAACCTCTCAAACCCCTATAACTCTTTCTAGAATAGAAATCAAACAAAACGGCTCAAGAGGAATCAAGGACTTACCAAGGGGTTTTCAATGCATCCAACCGTGATCGAATCCGACTTCGGACGAAGAACCGGGAGAGAAAATGAGCTCCGGCCGACTTGGTTCACGAAACCGGGTGAAACAAATGTGTTCTACCTAAAAAATGAGGCTACTATTTGTTTTAGTGAAAAAAAGAAAGTACACGGTGTGTACTTTATGACTACACGCCATGTATATTATTTAACTGTTTATTTTGTGGCTGTAATTTGGCCGACTTACTATCCAGAACCTACAGACATGTGTATACAGTGTGTACCTAAGGATACACAATGTGTACTTGGTTTCCCTTCTCTTCATCGTCTGACTTACCCACACGCCATGTATATCCCTCATACACGGCTAGACTACATGACGTGTCCAAGAGGGACATGACGTGTACTTGGTTAAATGATTCTACCCATCCAAGAGGCCTACACACCATGTATATCCCTTATACACGGCCCAACTACACGGCGTGTCCAAGGGGGACACGACGTGTACTTGGTTCTACCTGGCCAATAGGCCCACACACCATGTATGGCCTCCACATGGTCATAGGTACATGGCGTGTCTAAAACTACACGCTGTGTAGTGAAAAATTTCTACACGACCATCACACGACATGTACTCGGCGAGCACACAGCCGACACTCACGTAACACATACACATCATGTACTTTAAAGTACACAGCGTGTAGTCTGGAAATTTCCAGAAACTGCCCAGTTTCTCCAGTTTTCTCAGGGACAAGTCAAAAATTCAAACTGGGTCGGGATTTTGACCCGTTCTAAAAACCCAGGTTCTTACACCAATGGCCAATACATACCGCAAGTGAACACTAAACGTGCTGGGGGAACCATTGCAAGGTTTCCCAAAGCACTTTTCAAAAGAAACCACTAACCACACACTTTCACAACAACTTACAAATGAGAATTCAAACTCAAGACATAAATTAGTCAAAAAGGATTCTCGGCTCGAAACGCCTCACATCCAACACTTCCAAAACAGAAGGACACACCACACAATCCCCGATTATTAGAACACAAAATTTTTTCTTTAACAAATTTTTTTAAAAATAAACGAAGTTGGTGGGTTGAACAAACACCAATGGTGTCCCATGGGCCTCACACATGCATGTTCCCGTGCCACACCAGCACCCACCTCATGTCCATCCAGACGCTCATCCTCTTGGGTCATTAACCATTTCTCTTTCCATATATACCAATGCATATGGTTGCCCATGAGAGAACTAAGTATCAAAACCAAACCCTTCCATTTTTCAAAACCAAAACATTCAACCCACACATTTCAAACCTTACACATCTTCCAAGACCAAATCATTTTTACTTAAAAACCAGATTTCCATAAATCCAAAACAAAGAGACGAGGAATGATGAAAGAGAAGACTAGTGTTGGTAGGTGACTAGGACATATGGTTGGCAACCATACACGAATCACGCCACCACCATAGAGAGTAGGACAACATCCTCGGATCCACATGGATTGCTAGACCCTACGAGCTCACTAGGACCACTGACCCCACTCCCTTTTCATTTCCCTAAATAAGATTAACCACAAGGGACAAAGACTCAGACAAACCTCAACTTACTCTGGTAACTTGAGTCCCGCCATGAGGTGTGCTGGCCAGACACCTTAATCGTCACTATAACATTGAGTTCTGACACCCATAACGTTGGTTTAACCTGACTCTATCCCAAAAGAACACAACCCAAGAGAGAAAACCTCCTATGATACCATTTTGTCACGAACCAGGCTGGGTCACCATCCGACCCGGTGCCTGACCCAGTCCGCAGCATGGCCCGAAGGGCGTTCCCGATCCCCATGGGCTGTCACAAGTGCCCAGGTATCAAAACTAACACATGAGAACAATTTAACCGAAATAGTAAACATAAAACAAATGACAAGATAAATAAACTAAAACTAAAAACAGACAACAAAACTGGACCTTAAACTAAAATCAAATTTAAAGGTTTACAACTTAAACCAACATCCAAAAAGTAATGATAACAAAAGAAACTAAAACTCTAAATCAAACCTCCAAACAACAAGAGAGGTGGGACATCCACAAGATACAAACACCAACTTGCATGAGAAGACCATCAACAAACTAAACCACCATCGCTGAGCACGATTACTGAACCTAGGATACACAAAGAACAAGGTCTACATACACCCAAGGGTGTATGTAGGGTGTGATCCAAATTCCCAGTAGAATACTACCTAATAAAAAGGTTCCATGCATAAATCAGGAGTACACCCTTAACTTTAAGAAAACACAACCCTTTAAGAAAAACCCAAACCTTTAAGAAAAACCCAAACCTTTAAGAAAAACCCAAACCTTGAAGAAAAACCCAAAGTTATACCGTATGCTGACGGTGAGTGTAATGCAGTCCAGGAGCACAAAAAGTGGGAGAGGCCCTATAGGTACTAGAAACCGGTGGGATCTTAGAACATCGTGTCTCAGTGAAACGTGGCTTAGAAACTACGACCCTCAGAAAAGGTGGCTTAGAAAGCACGGACCTCAGAAAATGTGGCTTAGAAACCACGAACCTCAGTCATTCATATGTTTAGTTAGTATTGAAATCATCAGTCCTACCAGTGAAACTGGGTCAAGTCACCTCCGGAACACTATCCCACTAGTCCTAGTTTCCCCCACCTAATACCTCAGGCTTCCCTCCTTGTGCTCATTTAAATTACAAGTTCACATGAAATGTCACATATCACAATCAGATAAAGAAAACAAATGAGGCGTTTTCCATACCCAATACCACACTTGCACACACACAGATTCCACTTTGAAATAATACACACACCAGAAACCTTTTGAAACTCAATCCACATCATTCACAAAATCAAATAAACCAACTGCATAATTAAAAGGAACCATTTCAAGATTTATCAAACCATTAGAAAATTTATCAAACAACTCATTTTAATTTTTAAATCCCTTTGAAATCTCATTTTTCACTTTCCACATAAGGCATAAACAAAACATAACAATTTTTCCTTTCAAAAAATCACATAATCATATATGTATGTCAAACATTTCCAAAATATATTTTCGCACCATACAATCAAATCATAAGACATACTTAAGCACACAAGTAATCCAAACCAACACTACACATGTCAAAATCACCATTTACACACCCAAAACGCATTTCAATACCACACACACTCAAACGAAATTTCAAAAGCGTGACATGCTCCATATAAACATTTTGGAAAAACTCTACTCCATTTATAGAACACTTTTTCACCATTCATGAAACTCAATAAATCGTAAATAAAAATTTATAGGATAGTTTAAAAAGTAATCACTTAGATTTACCTACTCAACCCACAAAAATCTTCACTTATGACCAAACACACACAACACCATGTCAAAAATGAAATTCGCAACACTTGCATAGATTAACAACCAACTTCATAATTTATTTAAATGAAAACTATTGACTAAATATAAATTTCCAAAAAAATGCACCCACCCATACCATATGAGAAAGTTACTAATCAAATATGATTCACACTAAACTTCAACAAAACCAATTTTTCACCAAATAAATAAATTAAAGAAATTGGAAGATTAATCAAATAAGAAATCTAATTCATTAAATAATACTTAAATGCGGAATCGCCTATCTCGGGTGGAGAATTTCCCAAAATTGGTGTGGAATCTTCAAATTCCAGTGCAAAACTTCATTCGCGCACCGCTTGCACCACAAGAAACCTAGCACAGACACAAAAAAAGAGTTAGAACTATAAAATTCATACTAGAACCCAAAAATTGGAGCTCTAAACAAGAGGCAAAACCCTACGAGATGGAAATAGACTTAATGAGGCTGGTCACGCGAGAGAGGCGAAAAATTGAAGATGGTCGCATGAAGGAGGTGGTGCGCTGAGGCTGGTCACATGAAGAAGGTCGGGACAAGAAAGTGGTAGGTGTTCGCCAGAGTGGAGAGGGAGAAGGCCGAAGGGGTGTTGGTCGGCTAGAGAAAGCTGACGAAGGGTGAGGTGAGAGCCAAGTCAGACTGGTGAGAATCAGGGAGGCCAAGCAGCGACTTGACGATGCAAAGGATGTGCGGCATGATGGGGCCAGAGTGGTGCTGGTCGGCTAGGGAAGGCCGGTGAAGGCTCTCGGATAGCACATGAGGCCGGCGCGTGGGTAGATCTGGGAAGGGGGAAGGGGTTGCCGGTGAGTTCGTTGGTTGGGAGGAAAGGTGGTTGGCTATGGGGGAAGTAGGGCATGATGAGGAGGGATGAGGGGAGGTGGTGTGGACCGTCAGACAGAGTGGGAGGGGGGAGAGCGACCTGGAGGGAGAGAAGGGTGCAGCGCATGTTGGTCGGCCGAGAGGATGGCGCGAGATGAGGCCAGGGGAGGGGGTGCGATGACAGGAGGCCAAGGGGAGCAGGGGAGGCACGAAGGGGTTCCAGGGAAGGACCAGGGTGGAGTGGCACTTGTAGGGGGTGTGCTAGGGTTTAGCACGCAGGCCAAAGGATGAATCCGATGGGAAGAGGGGTAAGGAAAGGAGAGGGAAGAAAAAAAAAGAAAAGAGAAATGAAGGAAAAAAAGGAATAGAAAATAAAATAAAATAAAGGGATAGAACCCTAAAAAAAAGAAAAGATACTAATACTAATAATAATAATAATAATGTACTCAAATAATAATAATAATATTTTTATCATTAAATCAATCCATTAATTTTTATTAGAATTCTTATTTTTTTTATTTTGTTTCTTTATTAATTCATTTTATTTAATCAATTGAACATCGATAGGTCCCCCGGTGGCCCAAGCGAGGCCGCATAGTTTCTAGACCATGCCTCGCCTGAGCGTCGGATGTTGTCAAACCCTAAAAGCCCATTTATCAACAAAAAATCAAAGTTCATCCAGGAATCATCCTGCACCTTGACCAAATATTTTTAAAGCCAAATGAAATAATAAAAGTGATATTAACTTTATATAATATTAACAATAATAATAATTATAATATTAATAACAACTTAATAAAATTTATATTCTTAACACTATTAATAGTAATCATAATAATATTTTCAAACAATATTATTATCATTAAAATAGTCCCTTAAATTTTATTACACTTCTCATTTTTATTTTATTTTCATTTTACTATTCATTACATTCTATTTATCTTCCTTGAACATTAAGCAGGTCGTGCAATGAACCGAGCGAGGTCGCATGGTGACTTGGGTGAGGCTGCACAACTTTGACCGCAATGCACTGAATGCTGTCAAGGCCAAAACGTGCATTTTTAAATAAGAACTTGAAAATTTAAGTTGGGATTCAACCCGGACTACACGACACCCAGATAAATTCATAAAATAAATAATTAAAAAAAAATGGGTGTGAAAAAAGAAAATTTGTTGAGCTGGTTGATAAGAAAAGTAACTTAAAGGGGGATAAACATGCTTGTGATTGAATGTTTTTAATGAGTTTTTTGACTTGTGTGTAGGTCATAAATTGAAAAATATTCTTAAACAACCCATGGAAGAGAGTTTTTGAGTTGATATTACATGTTAAGTTGTTTTATGTACAACTTTGATGCTTAGATTAATCCCTATTTATTTATACAATGAGAGAAATTATATAGAGTTAGAGTTGATTAATTTATGGATCATTTTTATAAGAAATGTGATGTTATCCTTCTCTCAAGTGAATCAAATTTTATGGTCAATAAAGGGGATAACATGAAATTTCAGTTATGATTGGAGAAAGATATGAATATGAACTTCTCTTACTCTTGAACCTATGTATTTATTGATAATAAAGGGGAGATAAAAGGAAAAAAACTGATAACATATTTAAAGTGATTTATAAAAGGTATTTAAGGGAATTTTAAAAAAACCCAAGGGGGGGGGGGGGAATTAGGGAGCCAAATTGATTATAATGATTGTATTTGTTGTTAATTAGTATACTAACTGTCAGTATGTGTTGAGTGATGATGAAGATCCCAATGAATGAAGACCATTAAGGTTTGAGATACAGTTCCCATTCTATATTCCATTATGTGTGTTTCTAAAGATCTATTCATTTTTTGGAGATCTATTCTTATGTTGGGAATAGAGTTTTATAGAGGGGAGAAGATGCTTCTTGGAGATCCTAGATTTAAATTTATGGAAGAAACTTATATATATGTTATGATTATTGATCTATAATTAATACTAATCAATGAAAAGCGCTGAATGGTTGATGAGAGCACCGTCAACTACATGTTCTTTATGAGTTTGAGAAGTTGAATATTAAAAATCTTGAAGAACTACTAAGTTAAGAGAACAAAGCAGACCAAAATCACTGAAGTGAATCCACATGTTTTTAACATTAAGAAATATTCATGAAGGGAAATACATAATTTGATGAAGATCTATGAATTTATGTGGTATGTGCTAAATTTATTTGATAATTAATTTATCACCCTTATTGAAAAAATTTAGTGTAAATTGAGCCAAGAATTATTGAGGCAATTAAAATTTATTAAAACACTTAATAATATTATTTATATATTGGAAAATTATTTGGCATTTTTTTGAAGTTATTTTTAAATGTTTGATAAATTCATGAATTAATTAAAAGTGTTTTGAGGTGAGTTGGGTGGGTGGAGATGCCCTAAGAAGGTTTGAACAAGTTTTGAGTTGAGTTTAGAAATTTATGGAATTATGAGTCAGAGGTGTAAATTTGGAAAAGGAATACATAAGATATCTCAAACTAGAATATTAGAAAAGTACTGGAGCTCACTATGATATGTAATATCCTCTGGATGGTATGTAAGAATCACTAGGAGTCACACTATGATATGTAACATTTTTCAGATGGTATGAAAGGTTTTCTTATTGATACGTAATATATAATAGTGTATACAAATGATATATATTGAAGTTCAAACTGATATGCTAAAGTTATAAAGGATCAAATAACAATTGAGAAAGGGTGGGGGTGGGGGTGGGGGTTTGAATCAGCTGTTCACTTTTTATAAGTTTCAAAATTTTTAGAAACTTAACCCTTGTAACCTGTTAAGATTTATTTCCTTATCAACTTTTAGTAAATACTCATGCATGAAAAAGTAAGAAAGAAATTAAATCACACAAGATTTACAAGTTTTGAACTCAGTATGAGAACCTACATCCTTTCTATAACCACTCCCACAGGTCTATGGAAATATACTATTATGAATAAGTGAATACAACTTATGGAAACTCCTATTAGAAACCTTATATCTCCTGATATGAAAGATTATACCGACTCCTATCAGTTTATAATGTTTTCTTATAAAATAATTGATCCAAACAAAAGAATAAAGAATTTTTTGAAACTACTCCACAATTTCTCAGTCTAAATCCTTAGTTCGATTTGGCTGGATCTAATTTTCTCAATCCGATGAGTCTAAATATGATTCTCTCAATGCAATGAGTCTGGATCTAATTCTTTGAATATGATGAGGTTGGATTTGATTCTATCAATACAATGGACTCAATACGATGAACCCATTCTCAATCTGCAAAAATCAAACTCTATTCAAAAACTGAGTATGATATTTCTTAGTCTGATCGACTCAATACAATATTCTCAATACGATCTTTATTAATCTGGTAAAAAAACTTTCAACTGTCTGATCCTCCTCACGAGATCTCTATTTAGAAAGAACTTTCACTTGATTTCTCCAGTGCTCATCCTTTCTCGCTTATATAAAAGTCACTAATGAACAAATGATCTGAGCAAGCATTTATAGGTGACTCCGAAAAAAAGTGAGAAACTTGAAAACTTTCCCTGTTTCATCAAATTTCTAAAACTTTGAGAAACACTCACATTCAAACTTCAACTTTGACTTATTCAATCCTCATTAGATTTTTACAAGATTTGTGAAAAAATTAATTCCAAGTTTGACCTCTTCAAATATTCTGGAATTTTCTTTTTGAGTCTTCTTCATAATCAGCTCACTGCAAATATGTTTCCTTCTTGGATCATTACAATTTCTATTTATTTCTCAACTCATTACAATTTTTGTTTATTTATAAGCTCATTACGATTTATGTTTCTTTCTTAGCTCATTATGATTTCTGGTTCTTTCTTAACTCATTATGATTTATTTTTCTTTCTCAGCTCATCCTGATGGAATCCTCATTATGATGGATTCCCATTACTATAGAATTCCCATTATGATGGAATTATCATTACGATGGAATTACAATTATAATGAAATATCCATATTGTAACTTTTAAATTCTTTAAACCTCTCTACCATTTCTTCTAAATATTTTATCATGAGAGTTTTCATGATTTGTGGGAACTTATTGATCAACAAGGCATCATCTGATTTAGATTAGAAAGTATGAAAATTTTTTAACTCCTGACTTCATATTCTTCTTTCAAAAATCTTTATCAACAATACAACTTATTCAAACAACAACTTCTATCTCAATAACTTCTTTATTTTTAACTTAGCAACTTCATTCTTTCTCTGATTACGAAAATGAAAAAATTCTGGCAAACAATAATTTCTTCCTCTAATTCTCCATTGATCTTCAATGTCATGCCGATGGACCTGAATATGATAAAGTTTCTGATTAAAAACTTCATCTTTCTGACTGATTTTATTTTTGGTGAAACTTAATCTGAAAAACTGGGTCTGAAAACTTGTGTCCAGAAAACAACCTCATTATGATGGACTGGGTTTGATTCTTGAATAAAAAAAAACATTATTCAACAAAAATTTTAGTTGTTAACAAATACAATTTAAAAAAAAAAATTATCACAAAGGTTCTTCAATCCCCCCTTTGGATTTGTTGACAACCCTTGTTAAAAAAAATTCAAACTCTTAGAATTGTTCCAACTCAAATTTTGTACACAACTTAAGTTTTTTTTGAATTTTATCAAAACATATCCCTTCTCAAAAGAGAGTGTCTTGACACCACACTACTGGATAAAGTAATGTTTTTGAATGAATTCTATCCCTTGGTGGAAAGAAAATTTTGCGGCCATGTAAAGATAAAATCCCCCTTACTTTTATCTTCTCCTATATCATTTTTCCTTTTCTCTCCCCCATTATATGATAACCAAAACTTCATATTCATTTATGAAAGATAAGTAAAAAATTATTACAAAGTACAAATTTGTTACTTTCTCTCCCCCTTTGTAAACATAATACAAAGAATGGTGGGGGAATTCCTTATGATTTTTAGAAAGTCATTGGAGTAGGATGAACATGAAGTTGTAGCCTAAATTCCACAAAAATTTCTTTTTTTCATTGATTTTGTACAGATATTAGCAATATGATACTTTATTGAAATGTATTTCAACAAAACATCTCTAGTAAAAACCTTTTCTTTTATAAAGTGAAACTTTATATCAATGTGTTTTTATCTTGAATGCTGAACATAATTTTTATAACGATTAATTACACTTTGATTATCACAAAGTATCTTCAATGGTTTAGAAACATTTTATTTCAAATATTTCAATTGAACTTTCATCCACAACATTTGAGTAAAAGCTTGAGTAGCCACAATATATTCAGATTCTACTATGCTTAAAGTTACTGAACTTTGTTTCTTATTATACCAAATCACACAACATTCACCCAATAAAAATGTTCCTCTTGATGTTGATTTTTTATCATTACAATCTCCAGCCCAATCGACATCAGTATAACTATGAAACTTCATCTCACTATTTCTTTTGTATAATAACCCATGTGAAGTTATTACTTTGACATATCTCAAAATTCTTTTTACTGCCAACATATGTGATTCTTTTGTATTACTTTGATACCTAGAACACAAAGTCAAAGCATAAACAATATCAGGTCTTGAGGCTGTAAGGTATAGTAGACTTCCTATCAGCTTTCGAAAATATTTTTGATTCACACTTTTTCTAGACTTATCTTTACTCAACTTTGTGCTCACAAATACAGGAGTAGTAACTTCTTTGGATTATTCCATGCCAAAATTCTTCAACAATTCCCTGATATACTTTTTCTAAGATAAGAAACTGTAATTTTCTCTTTGTTGAACTTGTAAGCCAAGAAAGAAAGTTAATTCTCCCAATATTGACATTTAAAAAATCTTCTTCATTTTATCAGAAAATTCTTTACAAACTTTTTATTCATACCTAGAAAAAATTATATCATCCACATAAACAATTACAATTATATTTACAGAGTCAACATATTTCACATACAATTTGATATCAACTTTTCCTTTAAAAAATTTCAACATTCTCAAAAAATTGTCAAGATTAGAATACCATTCACATGGAGCTTGTTTTAGCCCATACAAATCTTTCTTCAATTTACAAACATTGTTTTCATCCTCACCAAATAGAAACCCACAAGGTTGTTAAATGTAAAATTATTCCTCAATCTCACCATTTAAGAAAGATGAATTTACATCCATATGATAAACTTTGTAATTCCGATGAGTATCCACTGCAATAAACAGTCAAATAGTTTCTATCCTTACAACATGGAAAAAGTTTTCATCAAAATCCACACCTTCCACCTGTGCATATCTTTTAAAAACAAGTCTTTCTTTGTTTATTAAAACTTATCCATGATCATTCAATTTATTTCTATGAACCCATTTTGTTCCAATACAATTTTTATTTTCTGGCTGTGGAGAAAGTTCCCATGTTTCATTTTTCTCAATCTAATCCAAATCTTTATTCATAGCATCCACCCATTCTTTGTGTTTAATAGCTTCTGAAACTAATTATGGTTTAACTTTTAAGATAAGTGAACTATGGTTTTCTAATCTCAACTTCCTTCCAGTATGAACTAGAGCCTTATGATTCCCAATAATGTTTTTATATTTGACATGTTTTTATAAGGTAGGAAATTTCAAATTTTCTTTCCCAGCTGGAATTTTTTTATCACACGATTCTTCTGAATCTTAATAAGGATGTTTTTGATTACTTTCACTATTTTTGTAAATCTATAGTTTATCTTCTTTAGCATTCTCAACAACTTTTTTAAGGAACTTTGATTTTCAATTACCTTCACATCATATGAGTCTACCAACTTTTGTAAACATTTGTTCCAATATTTGTAAATTCTTCCATTTGGTGAATAAGCCATGAAAGTTCCTTACTCATCTTTCTCGTTAAAATTTCCTAAATCTAGATTTTTGATTTTGAGAAAACATGGACTTACTAAAAATTTGAAGTATTTCAATGAAGGTTTTTTGTTCTACCACATTTCATAAGAAGTCAGGTTAGTTTCTAGTCTTAGCAAGCATATATTTTGAACATGTACAACAGTAATAACAACTTATCCCTAATAGAATTTTGAAAGTTTGAATTCTTTTCATTTCCACCAAACTTCCATTCTTTCTTTTTACTACTCCATTTTGTTTTGGAGTATAGGGAGCACTATACTGATATTTGATACCATGATTTCTCAGATAAGTTTCAAAAGTATTGTTTGTGAATTCGGTACCATTATCTGTTCTCAAATTCTTTATGGAAACCCCCATTTATTTCTCAACATATTATTTGAAGAATTTGAACATTTAAATAGCCTCTGAATTGTTCTTAATAAATAAGATATTTTTTCATTCGAGTGAAATCATCAATAAAAGTGATAAAGTATAAATCTGTTTCTATTGATTTATGTCTCATCAACCCACATAAATTGGAATGAATAAGCTCAAGTGGTTTGGTATATTGAATCTCAATTCTTTTATGAATTTTGTTAGTCATCTTCCCTTTTTGACAAGTTACACACACATATTATTCTCTTCTTTTCAATTATAGAAGGATTTAAACAACATAAAATTTAGAAATTTTTCTCATACTTTTCTATCCAAGGTTCCCAAGTCTTAGGTGCCATAATTGTTTTTCATCTTCAACACTCAAGTAACATGAGTTGTTGAATTTTCCTATTTGGAAGAGATTCCCACTGGTTCTTTCTCTTTTTTAAGAAATATTCCATCATTCACACTTTTGATGATACAATAATACTTTTTGAAGATTACTTATTTTACATCATCAAAAAGTTGAATTACACTAAGTAAGTTATGTTTTAGCCCATAAAAAAGTAAAAATTCCACAGATTTCAATTTCTCTACTTCAATCTCTTTCGTTCTAATTCATTTGATTTTTAAGGAACTATCATTACTAAAAGTAACTACTCCCCCATCATGACTTTAAACATATTTCAAGATTTTTATATCACCTATCATATGTGAAGAACAACCACTATCAAGTATAAATGGTTTGTTACTTTGACTTTCTTTAAAATTTGTCTCAACAACAAAAGATATTTTCTCAACTTTCTTTTTTCCAACCTCCTTTTCTATTCTATTATAAGAAACTTTTTCAGGAAGGAGTGCCATACATTTTTTGACATGATGACCAGAATTATCATATCTTCCACAAACTTCTTCCAGATATTCAAATTGATTTTTTGTTAGAATGTTTCTAACATCTTGAGAATTCACCTTTTCAATTTTCTATAAGTTAGGAATGTTACTCATTCTATTATAACTATTTATTATAATTTTCTCAAAACTTCTTTCGATAGTGATAAATTGTGCCAAAAAATATAATCTCTATGCCCATAAATTCTACAACACCAGAAATAACCATAAAATATTTATTTTCTATATAAGAAAGATATTTCTCTGTAGAAACTTTTTCAAGGTTGATAACTTATTTTAGCTTTAACATACTCAGGTTGTGGACCATCTTTCCTCCTGGGTGATTTTTCAACTTTTTTAGATGTGATAGGTTTATCACATACTTTTTCCACCTAATATTTACCAACACTTTTTCCAAAACCTAAAATGTTAAAAGAATCAGATAAAACATTATTTTTGGTGAGTGAAGATTTCACTTGGTTCTCGTATTGAGCCTTCTCAGCTACTTTAGAAGTCTCAGCTTTTACTTTTGAATCTTTATTGAACTTTTCATTCATATTCCTCAAGGTAATTTCAGACTCAAGAAGTTTTGATTGAAACTTGTTCACTTCTTCTTCCTTATCTTCCAGCTCCTTACTAAGATCTTCAACCATATTTCCCTATTCAGTAATTATAAGTTTGTAAATTAAGATCTCCTGAATATATTCTTCCTCCTGATTGATAAAATATTTTCTTCTATAAACAACCCATTCAAAATCTTTCTTCATAACTTTTATTTCTTTATTGAGAGATTTGTTTTGCTTAAGACATGAAAGAAGTTCTGTTTTGAGATGATACTCTCTATAAGATTCTTTACCACCTTCTTCACTATCTGAGGAATCTTTTGTTTTCTCAATTTTTGCAATAAAGGTTCTAAATTTATTTGAAATTTCTTAATCAAAATATTTTTTTTCATTTGAGACCGATTTAACTTTATTAATCAACCTACTTATTTTTTTACATTGAACTTATTCTTGTATTTGTTGGATGACTTTTATTCTTTTTCATTTTTGTTCCATTTTTTCCATTGAGGGTTTTTATCAGAATCATCTCGATATTCTACAACTTTCTTCTTAGGGAAATTCATAGCAAAGTGTTTGATTCCACCATACTCAAAACATTTTAGAAGAAGTTTACCTCTATATTTTCCTCTTCCTCTCCAATAGTTTTTAGAGATAAGAGACATAATCTTATCATTTAACTCATCATCTTCCTTATCTTTAGACTCATAAAGATCATATTCTTCAACATCTTGGATTTTCATCTTTCTCATAGCTTCAAAATCCATTTAATATTTCATATTCTTTTTAAATATTGGATCATTCCTCATTTAATAAGCAATAATAAAGTTATGCAATTAATCAAGAGATAAATCATCCTTATCTTCTGAAGAGGAAATTTTTAAAATCAAACATGTTCAGAAAGTTTCTCATAAGTTTCTTCACAATTGTAATCTTATAGGGCATCTCATAATCCTATAATGTTTCAAAAAATTTCATTTATTTTGATGAAGTATTTATCAATAGTTTCTTTATACCTCATTATGATGTCTTCATACTTACTATGCCAGATTTGTAACTTTAATTCCTTTAATTTAGTATTCCCTTCGAAAATACTCTTCATCTTGTCCCACATACTTTTTGAAGTTTTGAGACCCATCACCCTTTGATAAAAATTTTATGATAAGGACATAAGAATAGAATTTATAGCCTTTACATCAACTTCTATATTTCTCTTATCAGAAAAGGTCATCAGGGTATCTTTCTCAATAGGTGAAAACCCAATAGTAGAAATATCAACAACTTCTAGGCCAAGAGACAGGAGATAAGAAATCATAATAATTTCCATCCATAATAAATTTTTCCATCAAATGTAGGAATTACTTTACTGTTAATATAATTTATATTATCCATGATAAGTATTCAACAAGGGTACCTGACTCTGATACCAATTCAAGTTCTAAAGGATCGAATAACAACTGAGAAGGGGGGTTAAACTAGTTGTTCACTTTTTATAAGTTTCAAGACTTTTAGAAACTTAAACCACACAACCTATTAATATTTACTTATATATCAACTTTTAATAAATAATCATGCATGAAAAATTAGAAAATAAAGTAAAGAATACAAGATTTACAAGGTTCAACCTCAATATGAGAACTTATATCCATTCCATATACACTTCTATGGGTCTATAGAAATCCACTATTATGATAAAGTGAATAAAACTTGTGCAAACTCCTGTTAGACACCTTCTATCTCCTAATAGAAAAGATTATACCAAATCCTATCAATTTAAAATGTTTTCTTATAAAATAATTGATCCAAACAAAATAATGAAGACTTTATTGAAACTAATCCACAATTGCTTAGTCTAAATCCTCAATTTGATTTGGATGGATATGATTTTCTCAATCCAATGAGTCTAGATATGATTCTCTCAATACGATGGGTCTATATATGATTCTATGAATATGATGGGGCTAGATCTGATTCTCTCAATACGATGGAATAAATATGATGAACCCATTATCAATATGAAAAACTAAAACTCTACTAAAAAACTCAGTACGATCTTTCTCAGTATGATCGACTCAATATGATATTCTCAACATGATCTTGATCAATCTGGTAAACGAACATTCATCTATCTAATCCCCCTCAGTATATCTCTATTTAGAAAGAATATTCACTTGAATTCTTTAGTGCTATACCTTTTCAGATTATGTGAAAGTCACTAATGAACAAATGATCTAAGAAAGTATTTATAGGTGACTCAAAAAAAAAGTGAGAAACTTGAAAACTTTCCCTGATTCCTAAAATTTCAAAAACTTTAAGAAACACTCTCATTAAAACTTCAACTATGACTTCTTCAATCCTCCTTATATTTCTCCAAGATTTATGAAAAAATTAATTTCAAGTTTTACCACTTAAACTCTTTTAGAATCTTATTTTTGAGTCTTCTTCATAATCATCTCATTACAAATCTATTTTCTTCTCAGCTCATTACGATTTCTATTTCTTTTTAAACTCATTACGATTTCATTTTCTTTTTCATCTCATTATGATTTCTGTCTCTTTCTCACCTCATTATGATTTCTGGTTCTTTCTCATCTCATTATGATTTTTGTTTCTTTCTTAGCTCAGTCTGATGGAATCCTCATTACAATGTAATTCCCATTATGATGGAATTACCATTATGATGGAATCTTCATATTGCAACTCTGAAATTCTTGAAACCACTCCACCATTTCTTCAAAATATTTTATCATGAGAGTTTTCATGATTTGTGATAACTTCTTGATCAGAAATTCATTTTATGATTTAGATTAGAAAGTATAAAAAATTTCTAACTCCCAACTTCACATTATTCTTTAAAAACTCTTTAGCAATAATACAAACTCTTCAAATATAAACTTATGTCTCAACAACTTCTTTCTTTCTAACTCAGTAACCTCATTAATTCTATGATTACAAAAATGATAAACTTCTAGAAAACAATAATTTCTTCCTATGATTATTTTTAATCCGATGATATTCAATGTCATGTTGATGGACCTGAATATGATAAAGTGCCTGATCAACAACTTCATCTTCTTGTATTCTTCTGTGTCCAGTGCAACTAAATCCAAAAACCTGGGTTCAGAAACTTGTGTCCAGAAAACAACCTCATTATGATGGACTGGTTATGATTCCTGAATAATAAAAATATTCTTCAACAAAAAGTTTAGTTTTCAATAAATACAAAAATTTTTTTAAAAAAAATTATCACAAAGGTTATTCATATATGCCAAAGGTAAGGATTTCACTGTGATACATAACATATAAATGATGTTACATAATATTTTTCAAGTGGTATGATGGATAATTCTGAGTATAGATATGGGTTTCAATCTAATATGTAACATATCACAAATGGTATGTAATATTTTACTATGAATAAACAAGATCCTTATAAGTATATAAAAGATATTTTTGAGGATAAATAAGATATTAAATCTCATTAAAGTGATATATAAGGCTTCCTATTTCATATGTGAGAATAAACTGTTTAAAAAATACGACATTTATGAATATTTTAATTCATATGATACTTATATTGAGTTGATCTTAAATGATTTAAATATCATGATATTTTTAATATTAAATCATGATTCATGTTGAGTTATGAGATAATGGGATGTGCACCATGTAGAAGAATCTCATGCTTTAAGGGTTTACTACATTCAATAAAGCATACATGGTTTTGCAGGTTATGTGGGAGATTGAATAAAAATTGAAGTCCAAGGATTATAAAGAGTTAAAGGATGAAATTTTAGGAGAATTAAATAGATAAATTGAGAGGGTCTTCATATAATAATTCTGGGTTTTCAAATAAAAATATTTTAAATCATTAATAGAGATAAAATATGATATATTCCATGAATATACTATTTACCAATTTAAATAGGAAGATCATGAGTATTTATGGAAATTTATTGAGGAATATTTTGGAAGGAACAAGCTGAGTTTGTTGGAATAAACCCATGTGATCATTTGGATAAAATTTTATGGATTATCGTTCATTGGGAACAAACCCATGTGGATCTGTTGAGGAATTTAATCATGAATTATGCTTTAATCGGGATTTTCATAATTCAATTATGGGAATTATTGATAGAAATATTCATATAATATTTTTATATATAAAAAATGGAATTAGATAATAAATAAGGGAATAAAAAGATATTGCTATATTTTTGAATATTTTGTGTATCCAAGAAGGAGGGAGAGAGATTCTAGAAGTTGATGAGGTGTTGTTGCAACTCATCCTGTATATAGAGAAAGAAGAAGAAGAAGAATAAGAGAATGAGGCTGATTATATTTTTCTATTACATATCCTATCATCATAAAAGGAGAATAAAAAAACTACCTACGATACCCTTATGCTACAAAGGTAGAAGATAAGTAAGAAGAATAATAAGGAAGAAGAAATTTGAGGAAGGATGAAATTTCTACCATCTACTATAGATTCTATGTGTCGAGTATTTTAAAGAAGATGAAGAAGATTGAGTGTGTAAGGCCAATGTGCTGCTACTTATATAATATCCATTGGCCATTGAAGTTCTTTATTCAAAGGAGGAAGAAGATAATATAAAGGTACCTATTATATTTATTCATTGATCATTATGAATATTAAGGGCAAGGTCGATGTGTATGTTATGACACCAAATATCCATTAGGTATCAAAGTCCTAATAATTGAATAAGAGGATCAATCTTGATGATTTTATAGAATCCTAGAGTTATAATAAGATCTTTTCACTAGTGATATTGAGAGAACCATTGTAAACTGGCAAGAACAAGTATAAATAACTCATCAGGAGAAAAATTTAGATTTTTAGAAGATAATTTCAAGGGTTAAGGATGATACCTTACAAATGTGTATTCACTTTATGATATTAGTGAAACACATGTGTCTTGGACATTACCTAAACATAATAAGTATATAGTCACCCACATTAGTGGAAACCCTTGTAAAAATATCATGTGATGTTATATTTGTTCATTTATAGCTTTGCATGTGATATGGTGTGTTAGGAATTAATAAGCAATTCCATTAATCCTAACACATACAAAGGTTTAAATATTAATAAGGGTAATTAAAATAGAAAAAATTTGATAAAACTAGTTCACATAGATTCACCACCCATCTCAATGTGTCTTCATAGATCGCTAGTCACTACAACTGGTATTAGAGCGAGTTATACCTATGATTGGTTTTAATTATTTTTTCCAGTTGTTTTCATCTATAAAATATAAAGTGCATAATTTAGGAAGGTTTTTAGTTTCCATAGATGTAACATACATTCTCCATCTCTTTTAGTATTAACATAGAGTTTGTATTAGCCAATAATTTAAAGAAAAAGAAGAAAAAGTTGTCAAGAAGTTAAGAAATTTTATATAAGTGAGAAAAGATAAAGTGGATTAACTAATATTTTAAGGTAATCAATGTTTTAATTGTTCTATTATATCTATTGAAAATCATCCTCTTTGAGAATCAAGACTAGGATGTGATAAGTATGAGCATATTGAATCACTTGATGTTTTTTAATATGAAATTAAGGATTATTTGGATAATATCCTAGTTAAATTAATCACACACACACACACATGTATATATATATTAGAGTTTATCAGGGTTATATAGGATGCAAATACATAGTTGGAATTAGAAACTGATATAATGAAAAAAATATTGGCAGAAAATTTGTAAAAGTGAATCACTCTCATCAAACCAGTTGAAGACAAAGAATATAATTCACTATTATATAAATAGAAATGATACTTGAATAAATAATAGTTTCAAAATATATCTAATAATAAATCTTAGACCAATATATTCTTTAAAGAAAATATCCATTCATTGGAAGAAACTTATAAATAAATTATTGGTGTCAAGGGTGATCAATTGGAGATAAAAAACAAAAGAATAAATGAACTTGATCATTACTTGAAATAGTAGATTAATACACATGAATAATAGGTTGATAAGGTAAAAAGTTAATGAGAATAAATAGAAATGTTATTTTAGGTTTAGAAAAATACCCTTAACATGAAGTGTCTTGAGATGGAAGTGAAATTGAGAAATCTAGAAATGTCACAAGTTGAGTCTTCCTAAGCTACAAATAAAATATGTGTTACCATATAAGTTTCTAAAAATAGTATAATCTCTAATAATACTCACTCTAGTGTTAGTAATGTCTTGAAATTATCCAAAGGTATATCTACCATGAACTTAAATAAACAAGTATCATTTTTTCTTGAAAAATGTATTTTCACTATTACAATTTTTCTAAAAATTAAAGGTTATAATTTAAATTTTAGGAAAATTTGGGTGAATATTTTTTTTGAGAAACCAACTACATCATCAAATGTGTATTTAAATTAGAGTAGAAGAAGTGTATCCCCAATGTGTGCTCAAAATAAGGGTTTTTACCTTAAAAACAACAAGGTGTCAAATCTAGAAAAACTACAACTAAAGGAAAAAGAATAAGGTTTATTGGACATTTTTAGTGTTGTGGAGGGTTAAAACAAAAGAAAATTGATTTTTGGAATAATATGTTAACAACTAAAAGACAAAGAAGTCCTGTATTAAGTCAGTGTACATATAAATGGAAAAATCATTCCACCAAGAATATATTTGAAAGCTTAGAGAATTTTATATGGAAACTACAAAAAAATTGGTCACAATGATGATTATTACTGATTTATTCCTATCATGCATGATTCATATGCTAATAAATAAATAATACCATAAATAATGAGAAGGAATCAATGAAAAGGTAAAGGTGGGTAGACCTTGGGGTGTAAAAAAAATAAGAGTGTTAAAAAAATAACACCCAAGAAGAATATTGAGAAAGATTCTATACAAAAGAAGATATTATTATACTATAGAATAAAAATACACATCATAGATAATTGTAAAAAATCCATAAAGGTCAATAATAAAAAGATAAATCCAGAACAAAAAATAAAATCAATCCATGAGATAAAAAAGATTCGTTTGGTGTAATACCTCTAAAAAGAATAATTAGAGAAGTTTCCAAAGAATATTGAATAAAATATTGTTGTTAATTCATGTGGAAGATCTAAGAAATATGGATATACTTTAAAATAATTCATTATTATATAAAAATATCAACTGGATATGTAAAGAAAGACGGAGTATGCATAAAATAACGAATGTGGATTGGTAGGTGATGTGAAAAATCCAATTACACATAAGTATAAATTCAAAAATAAAAAAGACCATGATTCCCAAACAAGTTAAAGTCTATAAAATAAAAGGAGGATCAAGAATGAAGAGTTATAAAAATTTGGAGATGAAAATAAAAGATTTGTTGGGTTGAGAAGTAAATCTCATCTCTATTTTTCTTATTAAGAAGAAAAGGAGGATCCAACTTATCCCTACATATAATGTGTTTGTTTTATTTATAGGGAATTGAAGGCGAGACATGTATTTAGGGGGATTAATAAAAAGCTATGAACAATTTACAACTAGATGAGATATCCATCATGGAGTTTTTTGAATGTTTCCTCCCTAAAACACTTCAACTAGTGTCATCAAGACATGATTAGAGTTTAATTTAAAATAATATCATACATAATGAAGATTGATGGAGTGTAACCCTTGAGGGGAGTTGAGAAGATGAGTATATTACTAGAACATTATTATTTTAATTGAAAAATGGAAATCTGAACAATGATTTGAGAAATTTGTGTTTTATGTATGATGATCACACTTTTTCCCATTCTTATTTTGATTTGAATCAATTCTGATTTTAAGGGGGAAAATTTGTTGAGTTGGTTGAAAATAAAAGTAACTTGAATTGGGAGAAACTTGGTTTTTATTGAATGTTTTAATGTGTTTATTAAGTTGATTGTAGGTGATAAATTAAAAAATATACTTGAATATCCACTGGAAGAGAGTTTTTGAGTTCGTATCACATATTAAGTTGTTTTATGGAAAACCATGATGTATCGAATAATATATTTTGTTTTATACACTCAGATAGAACATATATACTTAGATTTGATTAATTTATGGATCAATGCTACAAGAAATACGATTCCATAATTCTTTCAAGTAAATAAAATTTTTTAGTCAAAAAGGGGGAGAATATGAAATTTTAGTTATTAATAGAGAAATAAATGAATTTGAATTTCCATTAATCTTAATCCTTTATATTTATTTTCATTAAAGTGGGAGATAAAAGGAAAACCACTAAGAACATATTGAAAATGATTTATGTGAGGTATTGATAATAAATCCAAAGGGAGAGATTGGACATCCCAATGAATTTTAATTATCATATTTATTATCAATAAGTAATATGGCTATCAATATGTGTTGGGTAATGATGAAGAGCCCAATAAATGAATATGTTGAAGGTTTGAGATACAATTCCCATCTTTTATGCTACTACATGTGTTTCTATAGATCCATTCATTTATAGAAGTAAATTATATTTATGTGATGATTTTTGAGATAGTATTAATAATAATCAATGAAAAGTACTGATTGGTTGATGAAAACACTATCAACTACATGTTCTTTATGAGTTTGAAAAGATGGATATTAAAAAGTTTGAAAAAATGATGAGTGAAGAGAAAAAAGTTGTATAAAATTATTGTGATCTATCCTTGTGATTTTAAAACGAATAAATATACATGAAGGGAAATACATATTTATATGTATAGATATGAATTGATAAGAAATTTATTGTATTTATTTGATAATTAATTAAGAACTATTATTGAAAAAATTTAGCGTATATCAAGCTAAGAATTATTAAGGCAGTGGAGATTTATTTAAATACTCAAAATAAGTATTTATATTCTAAAAAATGGTTTTTGAATTGTGTTTAAGTGATTTATGAATAATTGATAAGCTATTGAAATAGTTTTAAGTGTTTTTAGATGATCTGAGTGGCTGAATATTCCATGAGAAGGTTTAAAGAAGTTTTGAGTTGAGTTGAGTAACTTATGGAATTTTGAGTTGAGGTGTAAATTTGATAAAGGAATATTTAAGATATCTCAAACCAAAATATAGGAAATATTTCAAAGCTCATTGAGATGTGCAATAACCTTTGTTTGATATGTAAGAAATATTGGGAACCACACTTTGACACATAATATATTTTATATGGTATGTAATATTTTCTTATTGATACATAATATCTCTCAATGCATACAAATGATGCATGTTTAAGTTAAAATAGATATTCTAATAAGGAAAATATATGATATATAACAAATACTTGATGTTATATAAGATTTTCCAAGTGACGTGCAAGATATTTCAAAGCATATGAAAGGTTTTCATGTTGATACATAACATATCTATTGGCACCATATCTTATAGTGTTGAATTTATTGCCAATTTAGTTTAGTGGTTAGTTGTTGCCACTGTGAAGTAGATTTATATGTTTTGGAAGTGTTTTGTATTGATATTTGAGTCTGTTCTATTTGATTTTGGTGTTGGTAGACCTTGGAGAATCTGATCAAGTCTATATAGAAGGTGATATATTTATATGGATGAAGCTTGATTCATGCATAAAATGTTTTAATTTATATATATGAATTTTGATTCATACAGATGATGTTTATCTTCATACAAATGAAGTTTTATTAATATGGAAGATGTCTATCTTCATGCATAATAATTTTTATCCATACATAATAATTTTTCTCTATATGAATGTGGATATGTCTATATAAAATAAGTGAATAATTTAAAAGAAAGAAATATTTCCTGTATAAGAGAGAAGATTATATTCATATGTATGAAATTTGTAAGATTTTAAAAAGGTATAACGATGAAAATTTTCAAGGAAAATGGACACCCTATACACAAAATAAGTTGATATATAATATGTTTTCTTTCGTTTTGAAAGAAAAAGGAAGTGGTATGATTGGTACTTGGAAGTTTTTCATTGTTTTATTATCCTTAATGCAAGAAATTTGCTATTGGGTTTGAGGTTTTAATTAGGTATTACTAATCATAATAAATTATTAATATCTTGGTCAATTATAGCTGTGGGAATGTTCCATAATGGAGGAGATTGTGTTTAGAATTTATGAGGAATTAATGATGTGAAATTTTAGGAAGTTTAAAGGTAGGGTCAATGAAAATTTTATGTATTTAAATAAAACTTCAAAGATAGGGGTTGATCTATGAGTTTCCATGAATACTGGCATGGATTAAATAAATCCCATGTTTCATGGAGGTTTTAAATGATATTTTAATATTTAAACATGGAAACTATTTGGTGTAATAATATTGAGTTGACTAAGCCGATATTCAAAAATATTTGAATGAGGATTCTTGAATTGAATTCAAAGAACTAAATTTCCATGATATTCATGGAGATTTAAATTTTAAAAAATACATGAAATATAAAAATTCATGAAATTTATGGGAGATATAAAAAGAAAATATTATTCTTAAAGAACTGAAGACTCGGGAGAGAGGGACTAAGAATTATTATTGAAGATCTGAAACCTAAAGAAGAAGAATAAAAAGAATACAATGTACTTATATGCATTAAATTAAAGATATATTATCAAATAAGAATAATATAATGATAAAAATATCAAAACCCTTCTTATTTTGGTGTTTTTTAAATTTTTTTTGAACGAAACTATAAACTATATGTGTGTTGCATCTTTTTTAAATTCCCTAAATCAAGTAGTGTTCATGGTAATATGAACAGGGAGTTCACCTAGTACTGGTAGTGAACCCTTCCCAAAACTTTATAATCACTATAGTGGAGAGTATTACACCCCAGTACATCGAAACCCTATCGTCGTACGCTCCTTGGACTGACCCTTAGCTATGAACTAAGTAAAACACCATGTTATTAGATTAATTACCTGCATTTAGCTATTGTATGGTTGTGTAAAAAATCAATATATTTTTACCGATCTTTATAACATAAGAGAAATATCCAAAAACTGAAAATAAAGTCACAACCTAAATTACCCCTCCCCTCTTAGGGTGTGTTGGGCTATTGTTACAACAATTTGAATTAGATCCATGGGTTTTAAGAAACTAATTTGTTCATCTATAATCTACCATCATAGAGAATACTATAAATTCCAAAGGAGTATTATTTTTTGAAGGATTAAACTTCCAAATATGGAATAAAAAAATGATATCTCACTTAATATCTCTTGGACATGAAGTCTTATAAGCATCCATTTTAGAGTTCATGTTAGTGATGTTTTATAATTATCCATGATATAAGGAAATATAAAACTACTTGATATAGATACCAAAGTCTAGAATTCCTTGTTCAAGGATTTTAAAATCAAATATACATAAATTTGAAGAGTTTTATGGCTAAAAATCCTATTTGGGACAAGTTGTATAATATATATTAAGGAGATACTAAAGTGAAGGAAGAAAAACTTTAGGTCTTGTACAATAAGTTTTATGATTAAATATGTATCCAGATGAAAATATTAATGGATTCTTTGACTACATTATTGATGTTATAAGATAAATATGAAGAAGTTGTGAGAATATATCAGATGTGAATTCTATGAAGAAAACTTTAAGAAGTCTTCCACCTCTTTTTAAACAAAAAATTTCTTCTCTTGAAGAAATAATTCTAGCTAAGCTTCTATGGATGATTGACAGAGCCAATAAGTCCATTATATTTTTCCTATATTCCATTAATTTTATCCCCTTATATTCATTAATTGAAAAAAATCTAGGATGTTTTTGAATTAAGGTATTTTTTTTAATTTGGTAAATGTTACTTAGAATGATATAATTATGAAATTAATAGTTCTACTTCATTTTTGGAATTATTTGAATGGTCTACTATTGATAAAAGCATATTTTTTCTATATTGAAGGAAGGCTCCAAATATTTTAAGAATCATTGGATTCCTTGGATGATTTCGGAATCACTATACTGGAATAAATGAAAATTTGGAAAAAACCTGAACTCTAGGTCACTGATTGTTATATCTCAATAATTTAAAAGAACATTATATTTGATAGTGTACACAACACGCAACAATGAGCCTAAACGAACTACAAAATATTATTATATAACCTAGATGTTGAATTAGTGGGTATAAATAGTAATAAATATATTATTAAACATATATGAAGGTCATACTAGATACAAATTTATTAATTAATTCTTAGGAAATAAACACTCAATTTTTAGTGAAATCATTTTATTCTTCAAAAAATATGTTTTCTTCAAAAATGTTTTTATTGTTTTTTGATGGAAAATAATATAATTAATTTTTTACACTAATATAAATGTATTTAATAAAATTAACTAAATTTATTAAATCAGAATATCGATATTATATTAGGGTGAATTTTTTAATTTTTTCTAAAAAGATTTATTTTTCAATGAATAGTGAAAATACTGACTTTTATTAAAAACTCTTTTTGTTTCAAGAATTTAAAAAGTTAAATTTTGTTTTAAAATGGTTTAAAATAAAAATATATTAAACTATATTATTAATAATTCAATTATATTCTTTTGAATAAAATTTATATTGGAATTTGGTATAAAAACATTTTTATACTTAAAAAGACATTTTTCTGAAAAACTGTTGTTCATCGCATTTTTATGGGTTTAAATTTAAATTAAATTCTAATAATTCTGTGGTTTAAATTTTATAAAATTGATTACATATTTTTAGTCATTATATCTATATTTTTCAATGATTCCACTTTCATTTTTTTCCATAACAAATAATAAAAACATTAAAAATTTGTCAACACGGTTAAGGTTAAAAAAGATTTAATGGGGGGTTAAACTAAAGAGATAAGGGTTAAAATGACCTAAAAAATTGTCTAAATTATATTTTTTATCAATAATTCAACCCTAAATCATATAATATTATTAAATGGTTTATTTTTAAGCTATTTTTCTTGAGTAAGACATATTTTATTCTTTTTAAAAATTCCAAGTGTGTCCTCTCCCCCACTTATAAAAGGAAACCCATTATCTCTCTTATTCACATCAATTTGAGAAATATATATAAAAAAAAACCTACCAAAATATCTTAAAACATCCTTATACACATTCTATATCTATTTTACTTCCAAAAATACCAACCCTAAGGCCCTTATTAGGAGATATAAAAGAGGAATCTCTATGAGAAGGTAATCATCTTAACAAATATCTTTAATTTTACTTCTTATTTTACCAACTTTATTTTTTCCTAAAAAATAAAATAAGATAACACCAATATATCCTATATACTGATATATTATTATGTTTATGGAATAATATTTATCCATCTCCATCTCCATCAAATGAGAAAAAAACCATACTTGTGTGTATGACGAACTACTGCCTCATGATCCGATGTCATTTGTTTTCTATCACCAAATCACATGTATAGTCATAATGATGAAACCAATGAATATATATGTTACCAATGAAATGATATTGGTTCTTTAAATTTAATATATCATCAACTTCTTTACCCTTTAACCATTAATGAAATGATAATGTCGCTCGTGCGTATGTATGACCTATCATCTCCACGAAGTGATCCAATTCATTTTCCATGTATAAATTTAAATAATGATTAAAAAAATGTATATAAGGAATAAATATTATATTTATAAAATTAATATCATTCTTGATATAATGAATCTATTTCCTATTCAGAAGAATTGAAACTTCTATGATAAAATAAAGCAGTTAACACCTGAAATAATGGTAATAATAAAATATTGTTGACAAATAGGGAATATGATTTTATGATAGGACCATATATGATATTACAAAAACAAATAAGGTTCTAGTATAAATTAATAAAATGGTTAAAACCATTATACATGAGGTTAAATTATTTTCAATTAAGTGAAAATGTGAGGTAAGGGATTTCATCTCAATTTCTACTCTATTGAGACATATTTGGTATTATACACCTATTTATTTTTATGTGGTGTATATATTACCCCTTTGAGGTATTTAACATGAATTTATATTTATTCACGATGATTAAAGTTTAATTAAATTTTATTCTTTTAAGGATTTTCTATATTTTCTTTTACCTTTTCCTCTATTTGGAACTTGAATCAAGCAAAGAAATGATTTAAAGAAGAACTGATCTTATTTATTTTTGATCAGGTATATTTTTATTCCAAGTTAATTTTTTATTTAAAATGTTTTCAAGAATGTTTTTTCTATCATATAATGATTTATCAAATGAAAATTTTAACCATGTTTGATTTTTTATAAAATGGATTAAAAGGAATCTTCCTATCATTTTCCGAATGAGGTATTTTCTTACAAAAGTGTGAAAGGAATATTTTTTTAACTTATACAACATGAAAATAATTTATTGAAATCATGATCATTAAAAATTTTAAAGATTCATTTACAATTTTATATGGTTATTTTAAAATAAATTTTTTTCTTAATATTTTAAGACTTTTTAGTTTTTAAATAATTTATTTCAAATTAGAAATTCTATTTTCCTCAAGAATTTTTTGAATAATATTTTTTGGTATTTATATTCATAATTGAAAACAAACCTTCCTTTTAATTTTTATCCACTAAGGATATGTTGAAATGATAATATACTTGATTCATTCACTTTCATGTGATCATTTTCATTGGAAATTATATATATCTTAAATATCCATATTCTTTGTATCATGGATATGATAATTCCCTAAACCATATACCATTTTAATATATAGTGATTTGATTGATTGGGAAAATATTGATAAATCCTTATTCTTTACTCAATATAGATATTTATTGATAAGGAATATTTTTATTAATTTAATTGATCATTCAATATATAAGGAATGCATTGGACATGCAGTGACAGGTGGGGCCTAGTTATAGATAGCCCCTTGATGCATCAATAGTCTCATCAGATTAATCAGTTGGAAAAATTAAATGGGTTTCAGTGTATATCTACCTATCAATTAACTATCTTGGCATAAGGTCTTGAGAGTATATATGTCATGATGTCCAATATTATGCATTTCCTTAATTGAGAATTCATTTATCATTATAAATGAGATTACTACATTGATATTATCCATGCATGCATTTCATGCCCAAGTTATTGATTAAATGACATGTTTTTTAGTTATTTAACTTTCTATATTTATAATTACTTATTTAATCATGATAACATCCACTATACTTAACTCTTACTAAGCATTTGAGCTCACTATTATTTTGTTTCCTTTCCCCAGGATATAAAGATGTAATATTTGAATGTGTTTTCAAGGAGGCCAGGTATTTTCTTTTATTATGTTTTAAATTATACTCCCAATGTAAAATAGGTATCATGTATGTATCTGGTTCTACAAGACTACTACATTTATTAGTCATTAAGGATTATATTCCTTGTATGTATACCAATATAATGAAGTATACACCATCTCTAGGTTACTAGAGTTGGGGTTGTTATAGTTGGTATCAGATAAATTTTAATAGAAGCCTTGAGAACTATATTTAGAAAAAAATAAATTAGGTAACATAACCCTATAGAATAATTTTGAGGATAAGTTTAAATATATAATAAAATCCTAATTTTTTGATAAGTTGGGGATTATGTAGTTTTTTCCAAGTAAATTAATCCCTATCTAGATACTATAAGTGGATGTGGCTCCACCACTATTGTACCTAGGGGTAATAACTCCAAAAAAGATGCATTGGGATTCGAATCAATCATCACCTGGTGCATGATAATGGGTCTATTTGCACACCTAGTTTGACACTCCCGAGGGATACACTTTGATTAATTCACATTTTCTTTATAAACCATTATGAATGATTTTTTTATAATTTAAAGATATTCATGAAGAAATGAAATTTATAATTCCAAGATTAACAATGCATAAATTTTCAATTTATGTTAAGTGTTACATCATATTTAGAATTATATATTGTGATTCATAATGATATGAGCTAATTGATTATATTAAATTGTTTAAAAATGGAACATGGAAGGAAGAATAGTGTCAATACTCATGGACAATGTAGAAATCCACCTATAGAGAAAACCAATACAACTGGTGTTGGAGATGAATAGATCATGGACATATTAGGGAAGTTTACTTAGTTTATGATGAATAACCTTACTCAAATAGATCAACATATTGTTCCACAATATGATTCTCCTATATTAGACAATTTTATGTGACATAAGACTTCATCTTTTAGTGGAATTACAAATCTCATGTTAGTTGAGAAATGGATTAAGTCTCTTAAGAATATATTTCTATCTTTGGGATATGATAAAAGGGAAAAAGTTATACTAGTGGTATATTTCCTTAAAGATAATTCTAAACAATTTTGGTTGTTGATCCAAAATACTACGGATAAAGAAGAAATCAAACATATGGAATGAAGGGATTTTAAAGTAACATTATTCAATAAATATTTCCCTCATGAGAAATAAAATAAAATGAAGAAAAATTTCATCATATTAAAGAAAAATGAATAATAAAGTGTTGTAGAGTATGAGTATACCTTTACAAGACTATTCATGTATGCTACGAATTATATATATGATACTAAAAGCAATATTAACTATTTATTTTAAGGGATTAATCCAAGTTTCTAAAGGGAACTAGTTTCTCAAACTTTTTCATCATATGATGAAATAGTATTATGTACCATAAAAATAGAGAATAAATTATATAGATCCTATATATTAAAGGGAAATAAATAAAATAATAGGTCTTTTGAACACAAATAAAAAGGGAACGTGTCAAAGAAGAAGAAGAAGAAGAAGCAATTTTCATCATGTGAAAATTGTGGAAAGAAACATCCTAGAAAATACTTGAAGGGAATGAGAGTTTGTTATAGGTGTAGTGATAAGGTTCATCTGGCCAATGAATTTAAGGGAAATAAATAGGACACCTATATCTAATTTTTTAACTGTAAAGAAATGGGGTGTTATATAAACCAATGTTCTAAGTGTTAAGGAAACTTACCACAAAAGAGGCTAAGGGGAGAATCCCAAGATTATACACTCACTATAGCTGAGGAGTAAGTTCCCAAATTTGTGGTGGAAATTACTTTAATAATATATTAAAATTTAGTTAATGAATTATTTGATTCTATATCCTCACACTATTTTATATCTACCATATTTTCTAAAAAAATTAGACATTTCCCTTTCACCTTAAGAATAGAGTTTTCAGTCAAAACTCCTAGTGGAAACCTCACTGCAATAAAGATGTGTTAGGAAGTTCCCATTATGGAACATAAATGTGATATATTTACTGATTTTATTATCATATCTATTATTTAATTTGATATAGTCCTTGGTATGGACCTAATTTCAAAATATTACACAAGAATTTATTAAAAAAATAAGGAAATTCTGATTCATGATGAATATATGGAATTCCTTATCTTTAGAGCGGAGACTTAATTATTTGAGTCATGTCTTGATCCACCTCTAGTAGCTATTTTGAATGAGATTCTTAGGGAAGAATATAAGAAAAAAACTATGGTTAAAAAAGGTAATCTTTAAATTGAGGATGTCCTATTGTACATAAATGTATTGATGTATTTCCTAAGAAATTACACTAATATCCACTAGAGAATAGAGTTGAGTTTTACATTGATTTAATCCTCAATGAAAGACCTATATTAATGACTCCTTATAAAATGGCCATTTTGGAATTAGTGGAGTTGAAGAAACAATTAGAGGATTTGAGAAATAATGTATTTATATACCCTAGTGTTTCATCTTGGAGTGACCCTATTCTGTTAATTAAAAAGAAAGATATATCTATGAGGATGTGCATTGATTATAGGGAAATAAATGATATTATGATAAATAAAAAGTATCCTCTTCCTTAAATTGATGACTTATTTGATCAACTTCATAGAGATAAATATTTTCCAAAGATTGAACTTTGTTTTGGGTATCATCAACTATGATTAAATAATAAAGATATCTCAAAGTCATTATTTTGAAAAAGGTATGAAAATTATGAGTTTACATTAATTTCATTTGGATTGACCAATGTACCCTATGTTTTTATGGATCTAATGAAACGAGTATTCAAGGAATATTGTAATGTTTTTTGTGGTATTTATTGATGATATCTTGGTGTATTATAAGAGTTATGAGGACCAGGAGAATCACTTGAAAATAATTATTGAAACTATTAGGAGGAAATATTTATATGGTAAAATTAGAAAGTGTGAATTATGGATTCAGAAATTTTATTTTCTTGGCCATATTGTCTCTAAGTATGGAATCTTAGTATATCATGTGAAGAAAAAACTATTCAAATAATGTCCTATACTAATGAACATAACTGAGGTACAGAGTTTCATTGGTTTGGTTGGTTATTATCAGTGATTTTTTAGAATTTTTCTTGATATTATAACCCATTAACCAAGATTACACACAAAGGGATTCATTTCATATGGAAAAAGGAATATGAATAGTATTTTGAAGAATTTAATAGGAGATTATTTAATACCCTGATTTTGACTCTACCATTAGGAAATAATGGATTTTTGATATACAATGATGAATCAAAGAAGAGACTTGGTTTTGTACTTATTTAGAATGATAATGTTATTTAATATGAATTTAGATAGTTGAAGACTCATGAATAGAAGTATCCAAATAATTATCTTGAGTTAGTGGCCATAATATTTGCTTTAAAGATATTGAGACATTATCTCTATGGTGAACATGTGAGATATACACAAATCACAAGAGTTTGAAAAATATCTTTTCATAGAAAGAGATAAAAATGAGGAAAAGATTAAGGATATATCTCTTCAACGATTATGATTAATCGATACAGTATCAACCATGGAAGGAAAATAAGATAGTGCATTCTTTGAGTAGAAATGATCATAGAGTTATGGAAAAAATGAGGATTAACAGAGATCTTTTGTTCATGGATTTAGTGAAAATGAATATGGGAATTATTAAGTAAAGGGAAATATATCTACTTTTTCAAATTATTTCCAAACCATATTTATTGGAAAAGATAAAAAGTTCTCAGCATGATGATGAGAATTTTCAAAATAAAATTAAAGCCACGAATGATGGTAAATTGGAAGACTTTAATATGAATATGGAGTTCTAAAATTTGGAAAGAGTCTATGTGTTTCATCCATAATCAAGCTAAAAATGGAATTATTGGATGATGATCATAGTTCAAATTTATCAATACACCTTGGTAATAACAATATGCATAGGGAATTAGAGGAATATTTTTGGTGGGATAATATAAAGTGAAATTTTTTTGACTACGTATCAAGATTCTTGGCTTTTATCATGTGAAGGTTGAGAGAAAACATCCTAGGGGATTCATAAAACCTCTACTTATTCCTATGTGTAAATAGGATGAAATTACTATGGAATTATTCACTAGGATAACAAATTATCCTAGAAATAATGATGCAATATGGGTTATTGTTGAATGCATAACCAAATCTAAAAATTTACTCACTATAAGAGAAGATTTACCTCTTGAGATCCTTATAATACTCTATATTAATGAAGTTATAAGACTTCATGGTGCACCTCTTTCAACTGTTTCTGATCGTGATCCCCATTTTACATCAAAATTATGGAAAATTATTTAGAAGACTCTAGAAACTGAGCTTCATTTGAGAACCGCTTATCATAAAAAAACCGATGGACAATATGAAAGGAATATTCAAACATTATAAGACATTTTGAGATCACACTCACTTGACTTTCAAGGCATGTGGTATTTTTATTTACCTCTGGTAGAGTTTTCCTATAATAATAGCTTTTATTCAAGTATTCAAATGGAATCGTATGAGGCATTATATGATAGGAGATGTCGAACTCCAACTTGTTGGGATTAAGTTGGTGAAATAAATCTTATAGTCCCAAAAATTATTGACGAGACAAAAAAAAAACTATTTAGACTCATATTAAAACAGCACAGAGAAAAAAAAGTTATGCTGATAATCAGAGGAAAGATTTGGAATCTCAAGTGGGAAATTATATTTTCTTGAAATTATCACCATGGAAGGGTGTTACAAGGTTTGGTAAGAAATTGAAACTGAGACTAAGGTATATCAGATAGTTTGAAATTCTTGAAAGAATTGGAGCCGTGGCTTACTGATTGGAAATTCCACCAAGCCTCTCCAAAGTACATGATGCGTTACATATCTTGTTGTTAAGGAAGTATATGCCAGACCAAATGTATGTTATCACCTATGAAGAAATAGGATTGTAACCTGATCTATATTACTATGAAGATCCTATCTATATTTTTGACACTAGATAATAGGTATTGATAAATCAGATGACTCGACTAGTAATGGTACTTTAGAGAAATCATAAAATAGAGGAAGAAACATGGGAATATGAGGATGTTATGAAGAATAAATACCCTCATTTTTTGAGAAGGTAATATCCATGAAAATTTTGAGGATGAAATTTTCATATGAGGGAATAATTTAACATCCCATAATTTAAAATAACATTATATTTTATAGCACACACAACAGGAAACACCAAGCCTAAATGAACCATGAAATATTATTATATAACCTAGTCATTGAATTGGTGAGTATGAATATGAATAAACATATTATGAAATATATATATTAATTTAATACTTAATACAAACTTATTGATTAATTCTTATTAAATAAACACTCAATTTTTAGTGAAGTCATTTTATTCTTCAAAACAAAAATACATTTTCTTCAAAAATGTTTTTTATTGTTTTTTGAAAATAATATAATTAAATTTTCCACTTTTAGTAACTTTTTTTTTGATAAAATGAAATTAATTTTTAAAATAATCATATAAAATTATCTTAGGATTAATTTTAGTTAATTTTATAAAAGTTTTATTTTTTAATGAATAGTGAAAATACTGACTCTTATTGAAAACTCTATTCTTATTTCAAGAATTTAAAAAGACAAATTTTGTTTTAAAATGGTTTGAAAGAAAAATTTATTCAATTATATTATTAATAATTTAATTAGAATGAATTTTATAATGGAATTTGGTATAAAAACATTTTTATACTTAAAAATATATTTTTATGAAAAACCATTTTTATCACGTTTTATGACTTTAAATTTAAATTAAATTCTATAGATTCTATGATTTAAATTTGATAAAATATATTCCATATTATGAATCATAATTTTCAATTTTTTTAATGATTACACTTTCATATCTGACTATAATGAATAGTAAAAATAGTAAAAATTTGTCACAAGGGTTAAGGTTAAAACATGTTTACTAGGGGGTTAAACTAAAAAGATAAGAGTTAAAATGACCTAAAAACTCATATAATTTATATTATATAGAAATATTTTGACCCTATATCATCTAATATTTATAAACTATCCATTTTGGAGCCATTTTTATTGATTAATACATTAATATATTTTATTCTTTTTAAAAATTCAAAGTGCATCCTCTCCCCCACTTATAAAAGAACAAACCTTCCCTCTCTTATTTGCACAAATTTGAGCCATCCATATCAACCAAACCCAAAAAAATATCTTCCCAAATTACTCATCTATGTTCTATATCTTCTGTCATTCCCAAAATATTAACCCTAAGGCCCTTAAGAAGAGATACAAATGTAGTATCTCCAAGAGAAGGTAATCATCTTAATGAACCTCTTTCATTTTACTTCTTCTATTACCACCTTAAATTATGTCATAAAAATTAAAATATAATAACAAAATTATCTACCATATAATAATATTTTATTATGTTTATGGAATAATATTTATCCATCTCTATCTCCATCAAATGGGAAACAAAACCATCACCCATTTGTACGGTAGACTACCTCCTCACAATCTGATGTCATTTGTTTTCCATCACCAACTCACATATATAGTAATAATTATAGAACCAATGAATATATATTATAATAATTAAATTATATTAATTATTTAAAATTAATATATCATCTAATTCCCTACTCTTTAACCATTAGGGAAATGATAACGTCATTAGTACGTACGTATGACCTATCATCTCCACGAATCGATGTGATTCATTTTACGTGTCTAAATTCCAAGAATGATTCTAAAAATGTATATAATGAATAAATATTATATTTATAACATTAATATAATTCTATAGATTATGGAACTATATGATATTCACAAGAGCCAGAACTTCCATGATAAAATAGGCATGATAAAATAAAGTAGTTAACACCCGAAATAATAGTAATAATAAAATATTGTTAAAAAACAAGTAATAAGATGTTATGATAGGACCATATATGATATTATAAAAATTAAAATAGTTTTTTTTATAAATTAATAAAAATTTTAAAACCATTATATAGGAGATTAAAGAATGTTCAACTAAGGGGAAATGTGAGGCAAGATATTTCATCTCAATTTCAACTCCATTGTGATATATTTGGTATTATGCACCTGTTTATTTTTATGTGGTGTATATAATTCCACTTTTAGGTATTTAAAATTAATATATATTTATTCATTATGATTAAATTTCAATTAAAGTTTACTATTTTAAGTATTTTCTATATTTTATTCCAGGTTTTCCTCTCTTTGGAACTTGAATCAAGCAAAGAAATGTTTTAAAGAAAAACCAATCTAATTTCTTTTTGATCGAGTATATTTTTCTTTCATGTTCATATTTTCTTTAAAATGTTTTAAATAATGTTTTTAATATTATAAAATGATTTATAAAATGAAAATTTTACCATTTTTTAACTTTTTACAAAATGGTTTAAAAGGAATCTTCTAATAGTTTTTTGAATGAGGTACTTTTCCTATAGAAGTGTGAAAGAAATGCTTTTTTAACTTATACGACACGATTTTTTCCCAAAATAATTACAAATAAATGTTTTTAAGATTAGTTTACATGTTTAGAAAGTTATTTTTAAATAATTTTTTTCTTAATATTTGTATTTTTTTTAGTTTTTTAAGAAGTTATTTCAAATTGTAAAGGTTATTTTCCTGAAAGAATATTTTTAATGTTCTTTTTATGGAATTTGTATTTTTCAAAAACAATAACCATTTATTTTACTTATGATACAATATAGATATTTTTAAATAATACTATCCTTGAAACATTCACTTTCTTGTGATCATTTCTCATTAAACATGACATTTCTCTTAAATATCCATATTCTTTGTATCATGGATATGATAATTTCCTAAATTGTATACCATTTTTATATATGTTGATTTGAATGAATGGGGAAATATTGATAAATAAATTTTATTTACTCAATATGAATATTTTTTTATAAGGTATATTTTTGTGAATTAAATTGATCATTAAATATATGAGGAATGCATTGAATAAGCAGTAACGGGTAGAGCCTGGTTATAGATAGCCCCTCAATGCATCAATAGTCTTATGAGACGAATAAATTGGATAAATTAAATGGGTTTTGGTGTATACCTACCCATTGATTAAAATATCTTAGAATAAGGTCTTGATGGTATATATATCATGATGTTTGATATTATTATATCCAATATTACGCATTTCCTTCATTGAGAATTCAATTATTATTATCCATGAGATTACTGTATTGATATTATCCATAGATTCATTTTATACTCAAGTTATTAATAAAATTTCACATGTTTTAAATTATTTACCTTTACATATTTATTATTCCTTATTTAATCATGATATATTCTGATGTACTTAACCCATACCGAGCATTTCATCTCACCCTTATTTTATTTTCTTTCTCTAGGATATGAAGATGCAGTCTTTGAATGAGTTTTTAAGGAGTCCAAGTATTTGATTTTGTTATTTTTTATATTATATTAAAAATGTAAAATGTGTATCATATATGTATTTGGTTCTACAATAATACTAAACTGATCGGTCCTTCGGGATTATATTCATTGTATCTATACTAATGTAATGAAGTAGAAACCATCTATGGGCTACTGGGGTTGGGGTTGTTACACCGACATAGTGTTCCCATGAAATCTACATGTCATGACCATTACCTCCAATAGTACCCCTCCTAGGATGATAATGAAATAAGGTAGATATTTTTATCCCCCCAAGATTTTATGCTATGTCTCTTTTTAAATTTAATCTATTCGATAGCTTACGTTACATAAAACGTCAAGTTCAAACAAACAACTAAATTATTTAATTGTGACAATTATCACTGAGATATTGGAATGGAAGGAATGAATGAGATTAAATAAATTATGAAAATATATTTTACACATGTTTATAAAATTAATTCATTAGTTACCAATTAATTATAAATGGAATTAAAAACCAATTGAATATAAAGGATATGTTTTTTATAAAAAAACTATTTTCTGACCATAATGACATTTCATATTAATAAATTAAATTAATCAATATTAGTAAATAATATTAATTATATCTATATGTTATATATATAATTAAAATATTTTAAATTCATCCAATAAGTTCTCTAGTATTAAGATAAGAATAAATATAATTTTATGCATAAAAGCTATATTTTTCTAAAGGAGTTTTGTTTCTTTTTAATGGCACATTTGTTTTAAAAATAAATGTTGAAACTTTTATAAATTATATTTGAAAAAATAAAATTATTATTTTAAATATTAATATAAAAATTTACTTTGGTTTAATTTTTGGTATTTTTCTGATAAGTTTTATGTCTTGATGAATAGTGAAAATACTAAATTTTAATTGAGAACAACTTTTTCTTTTAAATAATTTATAGTGTTAAATTATATTTTTGATTGGTTTTAAAGTATAATTAGATAAATTTTATATCATTTAATCCAATTTAGGTTATTTTAATCAATTTCACATTGAATTTGGATATAAAAACATTTCAAACATTTGAACTTTTTCACTTTAATAACCCATTTTCTCAATCCATAAATGAGATTAATTTTGAATTATTTTTAGCTAGTACTATGTTTTTAATTTTAAAAAATGTATTCCATATTTGGAATAATAATTTCCAAATTTATTAAATAGTTCCCTTTTATTTTTGGACAATATGAATAATAAACTTAGTAATTTTAATTACCACAGTTAAGGGTAAATCGGGTAATTAAGGGTAAAAATAATATTATAAATATTATAAAATTATCCTAAAACTTGGAATAATTTTATTTTTTGAGTGAGTTTATATAAAAACCATACTTAGGCCAATTTTATGACCTTTTGAAGTCACTTGGATGACTTTAATCCCTTTATAGTATTTTATTTTAAAGAAAAGTCAAAGCTGATATACTTATGTTTTAATAACTACAACATTTTTTATATAGGTTTATTTAGAAGATATATTAAACTATAAATATTAATTTTAAATATAAAATATTTATCTACATCATGGTAATTTATTTATAAATTTTAATTGATAAAATAATTACCTTAAATGTTGACACAATGATGATGCGATAATTGTTTCATTAATGGAAATAATAAATAAATGATATTAAAAATATTAAAATAAATATAATTTGAGATAATTAATGTCATAAAAGAATTTTTTAGATAAATTTGATATATTAGTGATATTTTAAAAGAGTTTTTTTTGAAGATATCTTATTTTATTTATTTTTGTAAAAGTCAAAGTAATGAATTGTGTCAAAATTAACATTAATGTTATATTCAAATAAATAATATTTTATTAAATGATATAAAATTTATAAAAATATAAAATTCAGAATAATAATTTGGATAATGTTTTAAATTTCACCCATGATTCATTTATGGTCTGTTTTTCATTTTATAGTAACTATATTGACTCTTAAAGAGTAAAAATCAATGTTGTGAGAGTAAGAGTTAAAGGGGTTAAATAAGGGTTAAAACCAAAAGATAAGGGTAAGAATATAACATAAAATTGTCTAAAAATTATTGGATTAGATTATTTAGACACATCATCATCTTATCTTATAAATAATTCACTTTGGATCCATTTGTAACTGAAAATTAATTTATATTAATTTAATATTTTGAGAGTTTCCAAAAGTACACCTCACCGCAATTATAAAAGGACACCTCCTCCATCACTTCTTCACCCCACTTTTAGCCTTATAGATTGACCAAAACCTACCATTTTATCTTAAAAAAATCATTATAAAATTTCCTAAGGTCATGATATTTCAAAAATACCCACCCTAGATCCCTTAAGAGAAGTTCCAAAAGAGCTCCCTCGAAGAAGAGGTAATCACCTTTATCAACTCTTCCAAAAATATTTCTTCTTATACTTACTATTAATGATTTATTTACATGATAAAGTAATAAATATAGTATAATATATATTTTTAGATGTTATTATGTTTATGGTATAACCATATTCCATGTTTTATTCATCTTATGAAAAATGAAAGCACTGCATGTGCGTACGTACGACTTACTGTTTCCATGTTGTGGTGTATTTTTTTTTCATCACCACTTTAATAGGATGGGTAAAATGATATATTTAATGGAAATATATGGTAATTATGACATTAAAGTGATTTTTTATAATTAATATACCATCTAATTCTTTACGATTTCACCATTAAGAGAATGATACCGCCGCTTGTGCGTACATACAGCCTACCGTCTCTACGACGTGATGCAATTAATTTTACATGTTCAACATTAAACAATGATTATAAAAATGTATTTAATTATTAAATATGATATTAATAACATTAATATAATTTTTTATATGATGGAACTATATCCTATGCACAAGAACTGGGACTTACGTGACAAAATATGCATAGGAAAATGAAGTTGTTAACACCAAAAACAAGGGTAATAATGAAACACTGTTAACAAGAGGGTGATAAAATGATATAATAAGATCATACAAGATATAATAAATATAAAAAAATTTATTTAATAAATTAATATCATTTTTAAACCATTATAAAATAGGTTAAAGCATGTACAACTAAAAGAAAGTGTGAGGAAAGAGATTTCTTAACTCAATTTTCATTCATCGGGTTAAACTTATTTTTCATTTATTTTGTGATGATAATGTGATGTGTGAAATGAATTTTTATTATGTTATATTTTATTTCCACTTTTTTTATGTAAATTTACAGCGAATATACATAATTTATTCATTTAATTAACGATATGATCTTTATAAGGGACTTTATCTCAATTTCACTTCATTGAGGCATATTGTGCACTTGATTTCCTTTATATGGTGTATATACTGACCCTTTTTATTTATTTATGATGTCATGATTTGTTATCATTAGATATCTATATTTATTTTTTCATGGATATGATTATTATCTAAGACATATGTTATTTTTACTTATGGAAATTACTTTGAAAGTTATTTGTTTAATTGGGGATATAATGTTAAATACATATATTTTACTCAATACATATATTTTTTGATAAGGAATATTGATTCTTGAATTAAATCAATCATTTAAATAAATGAGGAATTCATTGGACATGCAATACACAGGTGTGACCTGATTATAGATAGCCACTCGATGCATTGATAGTCTCATGAAATTAAAAAGTTGGCTAAATTAAATAAGATTTACACACAATGATTAAACTATCTTGTGAAAGGTATTAGAAATAATGATCCCATGATGTATGGGATCACGATGTTCAATAGTATGAATTTCCTTCAGTAATAATTCAGCTATTTTTTATCCATGTGATTTTCACTATAATGTTATATGTGGATTTATTTTGTGCACAAGTTATTGATGAAATGGAATTTGATTTCAATAATTTAAATTTCTATAATGTATTTTCCTTATACTAACATGATATAAAAGTTATTGATTAAATGAAATTAGTGTTTAGTTATTTATCATTCCATATTTATTATGCTTTATTAATTCAAGACAGCTTTCGCTATATGTAACCCTTATTGAGCATCTGAAATCACCCTTTTATTTGTTCTCTTTTTCATAGGATATGAAAATGAAATGTTTGAATAATATCAAGGATGCAAATTATGTTCCTTTTTTATGTTATATGTTTAAATAATAATGTAATAAGGGTTCCATTTATGTATATTATCCTCCAAAAATACTAAACTATTCGGTCCTTCAGGATGAGATTCATTGTATTTAATACCAATGTAATGAAGTAACCACCAACTCTGGGTTACTGGAGTTGGGGTTGTTACAGTTGGTATTAAAAGAATTTTAGTAGAAACCTTGGGAACTAAATTCATAAAAACATATATTAAGGAACATAACCCCATGATATACATTGAGGATAAGTATAGAAGAACATCCTAAATTTTTGTGATTATACATTATGATATGATATCATCTAATGTATGACCTTATTTAGAAATGGTGTCTAATAGAAGGAATGAGAACCAAATCAATGCAAACAATTCAAAGAGTAATAATGATCATTTCTTAGATGGGTTTAAGCCAATATTTTGAATGGAACTAGTATGAAAAAAATTATCATCATATAAGGAAATAATATAATATGCTAACAAGATAGAGAAATATTATTCTAAGTATTATAGATTTTGAAGTAAGCATGAGAAGAAGAGGACGACAGGGAAAAAGATAGATTAAGGGAATAAGGCAAAGAAGTATTTTCCCACATGTTATAATTATGGAAAGAAACACCCTCGTAATTACTTAAAAGTAATGGAAGTTTGATACAAGTGTGGAGGGAAATGACACCATGCTTTTGATTTTAAGGGTAAGAAAAAAGTTTCTAATGTACAATGATTCAACTGTAAGGAAATAGGAAACTATGAAAATCAATGTATCAAGTGTCAAAAGAATATACCTCAAAATAAGATATTTAATCATGGTCAAGCTTATTATATTACCACAGACAAAGAGGAATGTTTAATTTCCTTTTGTTTGGATGCAATAATTATTATGTAAAATTATTTTATCAATGATATTCTAGTAATCATGTGATATATAAGGATTGTATTTCAATATTTATTCTTTAAATATTTGAGAGCATGTGTTGAATGGAACCAATAACTAGGAAAAGTGATTCAGTAGAATGTTGATCTTTTGGAAAACACATAATTTTGGGGAAGATAACCTTAATTTGTTATTGATATTGAGATAATGATATTGGGATGAAGAGATGATTGATATGGATAAAGTAAATTGGATAATAATAATTACCTTGGAGCTGATTAATGATTTGTTGACAAGTGGTTTATGTTACCATTGATGGATCTAACAACATTTTTAGATTTAAGGAAAATATCCAATAATCTATGTTTTACTTAAGTAATAAAGAAGAATTTATTTTTTCAATAAGGATTTATGGTAATTAAGGTTATTACTATGTTTCAAGAGAATACATGATGAAGGTATTCACATGTTTGTTATGTGATGAATAATATTTACTTCATGTTATTTGAGAGATTAATGGTAAGTTCATTTTGGAAATTTAGTAACCTTATTTCTAAAGTTTTGGATCTTGATCTTTTGGAAGGGTCATAAGGTTAACCATTTATTAAATAATTTAAGTTGAACTCTGGATGAGGTTTAAATACTAATGTGTTTATTCATATTGGATAACATGTGCCAACCATATTAGTTTTGGAAAATAGTTGAGATAGAAGGAATGATTTTTTTTCTCTTTATGGATCTTAAGATCCATTAAAAGTGAATTTTGGTGCTTCAGGCATAAAAAAAATTCATTTTTGGATATTAATTTCTGAGAGTAAGGGATGAAATTACTATGGACTTTGTCACTGATTTACCAAAGACTCCAAGAAATAATGATGCAATATGAGAATTATAAATGAAATGTATGAGATAAAATTTGGGTTTAAAAAATTTCTTTAATGTTGAATATATTAATTTTAATTTTTTAATTTTTTAAGGATTATAATAGTATATTTTTAGATAAATGACAACCCACAGGTCGAGCGACAACCCGTCGCATCCAGCAAGGCTGCGAGACTTGAACCCGCAATCGAAGGGCGACAAGGGTGAATCGACTACCAATAGCCTTCATGATGTCCTGCTTAGTACACCATAGTTTTATTTATTTAAGAATTATGATATATTGGTCAGAGTGGATACTCAAGAGGGGGGTGAATTGAGTTCCAATTTAAAATTTCTGTTAAAAACTTTATGATTAAAATCCTCCAAATTAAATAAAAATTAAACTGTAGTGAATTTATAAATATTGTAAGTTTTCAATTAGTTTCTAAAGAGATTGATTATTTCTCAGTTAACTCAATCTGAAGATTAATTAACTTTTGAAACTAACTTACTGTCCAATAAAAGTTATAAACACTTGCTAGTTTAACTATCAGAGTTACATTAAAATAGATTTATATTTAAAGTACTTAGCAGTGGAATAAAAAATAACTTAAACTAAATATAAGATGCACAACAAATATAACCAAGAGGTTCAGTCTCAAGCTGAGACTTAGTTCTCTCAAACAGTTAATATAAAACTTTGATCCACACCCTGGATCAGGGTAAACAACAGTAAAAATACTGTCCAGGTACTAAGACCTCTACCATAGTTCTACATGGGAAAACAAAAAAATAGCACATAGGATATACAGGCCACACTTGAACTCTACCACTAGCCACAGTGGGATATAATATTATAAGGAAAGATTGAGTGAGGATTTATAAATCCTTCAGTTCATCACAAGAGACAGGGTGTGCTTAAAATACAGAACACACACTGCTCAATTTGTAGATAAATGAAATACAATAGAGATAAAAAAATAGAGATGAGTGTAGAATGATCTATGTGTTGTGAGTGAAGCTCTGGACTCCTCAGATTGATGTAAATGAAGCTTTGAGTCCTTCTTTATAAGTTGTAAGGAAAACATAGTGTTGTGGTTCTGTTCTTTCACTTCCAGTGTAGGTGTTCAGCTCGAGTAAGAGAGTATTCTTTGTAGAACTTGAGATTATTCTTTGAAACTTCTGATTGATGTGTATGAATGTTCTTTGAGTTCTTCTCGTGTTCTTATTTATGAATTTCAATTCAGGTGTCACACACTTTCACGTATATTCGTCTTCATTTTCTTCATTAGCTTGATCTTTCTTTATACCTTGAGCTCTGGCAATGGGAATGATTACATTTTTAAAGGTACGAGGTACGGTTCCATGACATGCCAACAACTATCATTAATTAATGGCAGAAGCATTAAAAACATCAAATATGACCATTGTTACATAAAACAATAGTAATAGAGTTTAGAGATATAGTGAATGGTTTCCATCGGTAGCTCTTAGTATCAGTGAGCTTGTATCGGTGAACTTGAGTAAGTAGGTCTGTATCAGTAGCTGTTACTATTTATAATAGTATCTCTATGTATTAGTATCTCTTTCCATTAGTATCTCCTTCTGTCGGTAACTCCTTCTGTTGGTAGCTCCTTCTATATCAGTGACCCATACTGGTGAGATTCTTGTATCAGTAGACTTTGTAGCGGTAGCTGTCTGTCTGTATCAGCAGACTTGTATTAGTAGCTGTCTGTCGGTATCTGTCTGTATCGGTGGACTTTGTAGTTGTATCGGTGGACTTCATATCGGTAGCTGTCTGTCTATCTGTTTGTATCGGTAGCTTGTATCGGTAACTATGTACCAGTGACCTTGTGTCACAGGAAGCTTGGTCTATCAGTGACCTTTAATTATTGGTAGACTATGTACCAGTAGGTCTGTATCAGTGGCTCAACAATTAATACTTATCTGTTCTATGAAAATCATATTCATATTGAGTTAGTAACATTTCTAAACAATTATAAACATAGATAATTATTTATTAACAAATTCCAATGATCATTTTGATATTTTATCAACTTAATAATATGATGTTATAGATTGAACAAATAATTATTATAAATATAAAAATTATTTTGGATTATAAAAGCATATTGAAACATAATTTAGATTATCAAAACAGGCGAGGTCAACAATCTACCCCTTTTTGATAATCATAAATTATGATATTATAATTCCAAAAAAAGTAGTAATGTATCAGTGTAAAATACATTGGGTCTCATGATAGTTTCAAATGTATCTGAAAATAGAGTATTACATGAAAATGTATCAGAGGTAAAATTATAAAATAAATGTACCAGAGGTATGAAACAACTGTATCAGAGGTAGAATATATTATGCTCATATTCCATATTTCTCCCCCTTATATAAAGTCTTATATAAATTATGCTATATTATGCTCACATTTCTCATATTTATCCCCCTTTGTGATTAAAAAAAAAGTAGTAAACAAAGGATGAGATAAGTAACAGAAGGTAAAATAAAGTAAGATCATATATATTTTGTGGGACAAAAAGATACAGAGAAATACAAAATGAATACAAGTGATTCCTATCAAATTTCCTAGCCACTATTCAATCGACCTCCTCAGCATGTGATTTGGATTTTCCCTTGGAATTAGAAGAGGATTCAGGTTTGGTGGATGCAGGTGGAGGCTTAGGAACACCAGAGATGATCAATGGAGGATGAGCTACTGATAAAGTGCCTGTCCTATACTATGTAGCTCTCTGGGTGATCATAGGAGTGAGGCTCCAGATTTCTTGAGCTGGAGTCATCTGATGAATAGAGGCAGACTGAGCAGAGGCAGTCAGAGATGGAGGTACAATGATTAGAGTACTGTCCACATGCAAAAATGGAAGAAACAGATTCCAAAAGTCCATTATGATCCCTCCTCCTCTTTCCATAGTAGAAATGAAGTCATCCTTGTTCTCTATAAATTTATCTAGAGCAGGAGTCAACTCCCTCATCTTACTTGTTCTCTGAAAGCCTAATTGACTGGAGGAAGTTTCAGGTTTTCTAACAAAATCTTGAAATGATTATTTAACTAATGCTTAGTGTAGATCCTTTGGAAATAGAAATACACTTTGTCTTTGACCTCTTTTTGAGAAGTAGTGGCCTCTCTCATAAAATTCTGAACAATTTACCCTATATCCCTAGTGGTAGTCACTACTTGGGTCAAAGCAGCAGAGTCTACAGAGCCACTGGTAGAAGACCGTCCAATTTCTTCTCTCATTACAGCTCGAATCTAATCAATATCCAAATAAGGCCTGGTAGTACTCAGAGGTGCAATAGTAAAGGCAACTGTTTCCTTAAAGGATTTAGTTAGTCCACTTATGAGATTTTTCACAAGAGATTCCTGGGTGCTAACATGATAATCCCTGGAAGTCTTAAATTCCTCAAAAAATGATACCATTTGGCCAACTAAACTATTCAAAAAATCCAAGTCTTTGTCTATTTGAGATTTAGAGCTCATACAAGACTGCATAAAGACAATTGATTTCTTTAGTGATTAAATATCCTCTACCAAGATTGAAACTTGATTCTGGAAGCCCTTGACTTTATCCAAAACACCAGATATAGATTCAGTCATCACAAAATGAATAGAAGATATTAAAGAGGTTTCCATTCTTTTCATTTCTTCCAAAAAAATGGATTGAAGATCAGAATTCAACTGGTTTAAATCAGATTTTCTTACTGTGTCCTTAGGTAAAGTTTTAGAAAGAAGATTATAAGTTAAAAGAGGTCTATTGATGGGTGTATCATCTTCTGAATCAGGATAGTCCAACCCAAACACTACAAAACCTGGTTATTCAGCCTAGTCTTCAATCTCATGAGCAACTGAAATAGTACCATGTCTGGTAGGATGCTCCCCCTCAATCTGTGCATTCTCCTGTATATGAACATTAATAGCAGCCTCAGCAGGTAGGTCTTCCTTAGAAGAATCTTCCACAACAATCTCCAATTCAACAATAGGAGGCTCCTCAGGAATATGTGTAGGTCTGTCTACTTCAACAATTTCCTCAATAGGCATTGAAGAGTGCCCAATTAGTGGACTGAGACTCAAGCAGGCAGAAACAGATGCTTCAGTTTCAGATTCTCTTTCTTATTAATTCTCTGGGGAAGTATCCTCATGATCTAAACAATCTTGGTCTTCCTCATCAACAAGTGCTTCTTTATTACTTACTCCCAACACTTCTTCCTTTCCAGATGATACAACTTCAGTAACAGGACTTGTAGGCAAGTCCGGATCCCTTCCATTAGCTATAGGTATCCTCCTCATCACTATCATCACTATACTAAGGTTCCTCTTCATCAGGTCCTAGACCTAGATCTATTCTATCTTTTGGCCTATTAGGATGGTCAACAGGGTTAAACTTATCATAAAACCTCTCATCATCAATTACTCACTGCCTTTTCCATGGGTTCCACCCAATCTTTATATATTTACAAACTGTTTTTGTGATGAAAAAATTGTTCCTTACTACCACCGTCTCATCTTGAGACTCAGATACTCCCTTTACTTTGATCATAACCAAAATTAACTTGGAAAAGAATAAATCATTGGACTTTTATTTGGGCCTAGTCATATCCTCAATCTGAATCATTAATAGTCTACACATATTCACCTTAACACCATGTCTTAACAGATGCAACAAATATATATCTTGATATCTCAAATTTGCAAAGTCCCCTATTCTTGGACTTAGCACATGTTGGATGAACTTGAAAAGCAATCTATTTTCTCCATCCATCTCTGCAGCCACTATTTTCCTTTGTTTTTCACTACCGGTGAGCTCTTACAAGGAAATTTCATAATAAAAAATGTCACTGGTAGGAGGAATTGTCTTCAAGAAATACCCAAAAATGCCTTCATGTGGAACTTTCAAACATTCAGCCCATTCAACAAAGGAAAAAGATATTTCCTTTCCATTAACAACTGAAACCATTATATTCTCTTCTTCACATTTCTCAAAGCGCACAAACTCATAGAACTCTTTTACTAGCTTGGGATAATAGGGGCCATTGTTGTTTGCGAAGCATTCGAGCCATCCCTACTCCTCCAATATCCTCAGATCAACGACTTACTAGACATAAGACATTTTTCACAAAGTTCCTTATCTATTAAAATTTCTCTATTATGAAAATGTGGGTTCACTACATTCCTTCCTGATCTTGTTATAATTCCACTACCACTAGCTTCATGTCTTGTTTTCTGCTTCTTCGCATTCGGCTCATCACTATCATCCCTAACTATCGGGAGATTTGTTCTTTCTATCTCCAATCGAAGAACTTAGGGTTATCACAAAATGTGTGGGTTTGAGAAGAGAGGTTCAAAGAGAGGAGAGTTTTTGGTGGATTGAAATGTGACTAAGGCTTAGTTTTTATCATTTAGGAATTGAAATGTAATTAGAAGAATTATACTGAAAATAATAAGAGTTTTGAAAATTATACAGCGCATGACATATCAGTGACAACTATCAGTGAGCATCCTAGTGGTGAGATTTACCTATAGGTGAGGTCTCTCTAATGGTGAGGAGTCTCTATCAGTGAGGTGTGTCTAGCAGTGAGGTGTGTCTAGCAGTGAGGACTCTAGCAGTGAGGTTTCTAACAGCGAGGTTTCTAACGATGAGGTTTCTAATGGTGAGGTTTCTAACTTAAAAAATTTATCATTCCCAACTCATGTCTAATGTAACTTAACCTATCTGAACTTAAGGTCTTGGTGAATATGTCAGCCAATTGATGTTCAGTACCTATAAATTCAAGAGTAATATCACTTTTTTGGTAATGATCTCTCAGAAAGTGGTGCCTTACATCAATGTGATTGGTCCTAGAGTGAGACACGAGATTCTTAGAGATGTTAATTGCACTAGTGTTATCACAGTTTATAGACACATGTCTAAACTGATATCTGTAGTCCAATAATGTATGTTTCATCCACAGAATTTATGCACATCAACTACCAGCAGCAATATATTCTGCTTTCGCAGTAGACAATGCAACAAAGTTCTGATTTTTGCTACACCAAGATAATAAGGACTTACCTAGAATATGACATGTTCTAGAAGTTCTCTTTCTATCTAACTTGCAACCAGCAAAGTCATCTTCTAAATAACTTATTAAATCGAATGATTGTCCTTTTGGATAAAATAATCCTAAGTTAGTAGTATGTTTAAGATATTTGAAAATTCTTTTAACAACAAGAAAGTCTGACTCTTTTGTATTATCTTGAAATCTTGCACACATACACACACTAAACATAATATCTTGTCAACTAGCTATAAGATAGAGAAGACTCCCTATCATACCTCTATAGTTTGTTTGATCCACTGTTTTTCCAGTTTCATCAACATCCAACTTATAACTAGTACTCATAGGTGTATCAATTTCCTTAATACTATCTAAACCAAAATGTTTTAAAAGGTCCTTTGTATATTTAATTTGATTTAAAATAATACCATTTTATTTTGAAAAACTTGAAATCCAAGAAAATATTTGAGTTCTCCCATTAAACTCATTTCAAATTCATTTTGCATACTTTTTGAAAAATAAATACACAAAGCATTTTTAGAAGATCAAAAAATAATATCATCAACATATATTTTCACTATCAAAACATCTTTAGAGATTCTTTTAATAAAGAGTGTTGGATCAAAAATCCCTTTAGAAAAACCTTTTGAAATAAGAAAACTACTAAGTCTATCATACCAAGCTTTTGGAGCTTGTTTTAAACCATATAAAGCTTTAGAGAGTTTAAAAAATCTATTTGGAAAATAAAGATTAGTAAATCTAGGTGGTTGTTCAACAAAAACATCTTCAATTATAAAACAATTTAGAAAATCACTTTTAACATCCATTTGATATAACTTGAAATTTAGATGAACAACCTAGGAAAGTAGAATCCTAATAGCTTCTAATCTAGCTAAAGGTGCAAAGGTTTACTCATAGTCTATTACTTCATCTTGACTATATCCTTGTGCAACTAGCCTTGATTTTTTTCTAACTATATTTCCAGACTCATCAACTTTATTTATAAAGACCCATTTAGTACCTATGGTCAAAGTATCCTTAGGTATGTCAACTAATTCCCAAACTTTGTTTCTTTCAAATTGATTTAATTCTTCTTGCATAGCCATAACCCAAAATTCATCATTGATTGCATCATTGATATTTTTAGGTTCTAACTGTGAAAGAAAAGATTGATGTTCAACCTGATTTCTTAGAGAAGCTCTATTTTGGGTTCCTCTATCAAGATTACCTACAACAACATCTAAAGGATGGTTCTTTAGAATCCTAGTTGATCTGGTAAAGGTAGGACTAGAAATTTCAGGTTCTTCTCTAGGTTTGGGTTCACCAGAAGCAGATTATGGAATATTTCCAGAATTTCTTGGTTTTACAGCAGGTTCACTATTTTTACCATTAAGGTCCAGAATAGATAGATCTTCTTCAATATTTTCAAGAGAAGACTTAAGTTCATGCGGATCATTTTCATCAAATTTGACATGTAATGATTCTTCCACATATTTGGTTCTTTTGTTAAAGACTCTATAATATTTACTGGTTATAGAGTAACCTAGAAATATTCACTCATCACTTTTAGAATCAAATTTTTCAATGTTATCCTTAGTATTGAGCATAAAGACTTTGCAACTAAAAACTCTGAAGTAACTCACTTTAGGTTTCCTATTATTCCACAGTTCATAAGGGGTCTTCTTAAGAACAGGTCTAATCAAGAATCTATTTATAATATAACAAGTTGTATTGAAAGCTTCAACCCAAAAATAAATAGGTAAATTGTATTCATTGATCATAGTTCTTGCAATTTATTGAAGGGTTCTATTCTTTCTTTCTACTACACTATTCTTTTGAGGCGTCCTAGGGGTAGAGAAATTATGATTGTAGCCATTATGTGAGCAGTATGATTCAAATTCATGATTTTCAAACTCACGTCCATGATCACTTCTCAAGGTCTTAATCTTAAGTCCACTAAGGTTATCTACATACTTGGATTATTTAATAAAGTAAGATCAAGCTTCACTTTTGTGAGCTAGAAAATATACCCAAGTATATCTAGAAAAGTCATCTACTAGAACAAGTAACCTTTTGTTTAGCTAAATAATTTAAATCTACAACATATACATTTTCATTTCTCAAGGCAGTAAATACCAAAAAATTTTTATAATCAAATACATGGAAAGCATTATTTTCAAATTTAACATTGAAAGCATCATCACAAAACTGAGAAATGCTTAACAGATTGTATTTTAATCTATTAACAAATAAAACTTTAGAAATTAAAATTGAATCAGTGTTACCAATTTGGCCTAAGCCGATGATTTTTCCTTTCAAATTATCACCAAAGGTGACATGTCCTCCATAAACTTTGATTAAGCTCTTGAAGCATGAAAAATCTCCTATCATGTGTCTTGAACATCCACTTTCCAAGTACCATGTCTTCCTACAGGAACTTTTTAAGTAGTTTTTCTACAAAATAGGTTTAGATAGAGTATGATTTTGGTACCCAAATTTTCTTGGGTCCAGACAGGTTAGCAAGAAAAACACTTGGTACCCAGATTTGTCTAATGAGTTTCATATAATCAATAGATTAAAAAGATTTTTAAAGATAAACTTTTTTTGATCTATAAATATGTGAATAGCTGGTTGAGACATAGGAATTTCTAGAGTTGGACATAGCAGGATACTGTCTAGATTTAGGAATAAATCTATTATTTGTAATCTGTCTCTATCCAGGATGATAGCATAAACCAGTAGTGTAATTTGGTGCCACTTGTTTTCCAAGAATTTGTGTAAGAGTGTTCTTTCCATTAGTGAATTTATCTAGACCCTTCTTGAGTTTCTCATTAGACAGTTTGAGTTCAGTATTTTCCTTTAACAATTGAGCATTCTTTTCCTTTTCTATACTAAGATCAGATTTAATAGTACTGGAAAAAGCATACTGTTTCTTTAATGATTTCTACTTATCCTTAATCTCATTTCAAGTATCTTCTAACATATTATAGTATTCAAATAATTCAGCTTTATACATATTATCATCACTATTTGAATCACTTTCATTCACAGAATAATAATCATTCACCATAGGGGAAACATGTACCCCATAAGTATTAGTCATGAAACACATGTTGGCATGATTCTTCTCAGAATAAAAAACCTCAGACTCACTGGTGCTGTCTTCTGAAGCAATCCATGTTTCCTTCATAGCTTTCTTATATTTTTTGTCCTTATAATCATATTTCTTCTTGAACTTCAATTTTTGACAGTCAGCCTTAATGTGTCCTTTACTTTTGCATTCATAACACGCTCTCTCATCATCCTTATCAGCTTTCTTCCAATATTTCTTCCAATCACCTTGTTGGTTATACTTATCCTTATAATTTGGTTTTCTGAAAAATTTCTTCTTCCTATAGATTTTTTGAATCTCTTGGCTATTTGAGCCATCTCTTAATCACTATCAGAATATGAACCTCCACTTTTTGAGCTTTTAGTAGGTATGCGAACTTTCTCCTTGTCCTTACTCTTTGAGTCAGTAGACTTAAATTCCTCTGACTTACTCTTTGGTTCATCATCTTCCTCTTTGTTTACCTTTATCTCTTCTTCATACATCATCAACTTACCAATTATCTCCTTAATAGGTAGTGAAATTATGTCACACGATTCTATTATTGAGAATGATGTGCCTATCCATCTTTTTGGTAGACATCTATGTATTCTCATGATTTGCTCCTTTTCTGGAACAACTTTTCCCAGCGAGCTCATAGTGTTAACAATCTCATTTAACCTGAGATACATGTCAGAAATAGGTTCATTAGGTCTCATTTTAAAATTATCATACTTAATAGTGTAGGTATTAAATCTTATTTCCTTAACATTGGTTGTTCTCTCATGGGAAATAGCCAAAGTATCCCAGATTTTATAAGCAATCTTACAAGTAGACATTCGATTAAATTCTTCATCTCCTAAAGCATAGTACAAAGCATTAATTTCTTTACAATTATTATTTTAAGTAGTTTTCGTAGGTTCATCCCAAGCAGTTCTTTCAGTTTCTGGGATCTTATAATGAGTTTCTATAACATTCCAGATATCAAATCCCATAGTTTCTAAATGAATTTTCATTTTCAGCTTCCATTGGGCATAATTTGCACCATTAAAGAAAGGTGTCCTGTTGGTAGCATCACCTTCTAGTCTATTATCCATAATTAGATTTTAGAAAAAATATTTAAAGAGATAAAATTTAGAACTAACATAAATTTAAGATCTTTAAGATACAACTAAAATCACAGTTAAAAAACAGAGTATTTGGAAATCCTTTATAAATACTATTCCCTTTGATACCAAATGTTGGTCGGAGTGGATACTCAAGAGGGGGGTGAATTGAGTTCCAATTTAAAATTTCTATTAAAAACTTTATGATTAAAATCCCCCAAATTAAATAAAAATTAAACTGTAGTGAATTTATAAGGATTTTAAGTTTTCAATTAGTTTCTCAAGAGATTGATTATTTCTCAGTTAACTCAATATTAAGATTAATTAACTTTTCAAACTAACTTACTGTCCAACAAAAGTTATAAACACTTGATAGTTTAACTATTAGAGTTACTTTAAAATAGATTTATATTTAAAGTACTTATCAGCAGAATAGAAAATAACTTAAACTAAATATAAGATGCACAAGAGAAATAACCAAGAGGTTCAGTCTCAAGCTGAGACTTAGTCCTCTCAAACAGTTAATATAAAACTTTGATCCACACCCAGGATTGGGGTAAACAACAGTACAAAGACTATCTAGGTACTAAGACCTCTACCACAGTTCTACATGGGAAAACAAAAACAATATCACACAGGATATCCAGGTCACACTTGACATCTACCACTATCCATAGTGGTATATAATATTATAAGGAAATATTGAGTGAGGATTTATAAATCCTCCAGTTCAGCACCAGAGAGAGGGTGTGCTTAAAATACAGAACACACACTGCTCAATTTGTAGATAAATGAAACACAATAGAGATAAACAAATAGAGATGAGTTTAGAATGCTCTATGTGTTGTGAGTGAAGCTCTAGACTCCTCAGATTAATGTAGATTAAGCTTTGAGTCCTTCTTTAGAAGTCATAAGAAAAAAAAGTGTCGTGGTTCTGTTATTTAACTTCTAGTGTTGGTGTTTAGCTCGAGTAAGAGAGTATTCTTTATAACACTTGAGCTTATTCTTTGAAACTTCTGCTTGATGTGTATGAATCTTATTTGAGTTCTTCTCATGTTATTCTTTATGAATTTTACTTCAGGTGTCACACACTTGCATGTATATTCCTCTTCCTTTTCTTCATTAGCTAGATATTCCTTTTATACCATGAGGTCCAGCAATGGGAATGATTACCTTTTTACAGGTATGAGGTACGGTTCCCTGACATGACAACAACTATCATTAATTAATGGAAGAAGCATTAAAAACATCAAATATGACCATTGTTAAATAAAACAATAGTAATAGAGTTTAGAGATATAGTGACTGGATTCCATTGGTAGCTCTTAGTATCAGTGAGCTTGTATCGGTGAACTTGAGTTAGTAGGTCTGTATCGATAGCTGTTACTCTTTATAACAGTAGATCTATGTATCAGTAGCTCTTTACATCAGTAGCTCCTTCTGTCAGTATCTCCTTCTGTCGGTAGCTCTTTCTATATTAGTGACCCATACTGGTGACATTCTTGTATCGGTAGAGTTTGTAGTGGTAGCCGTCTGTCTGTATCAACAGACTTGTATCAGTAGCTGTCTGTCGGTATCTGTCTGTATCGGTGGACTTTGTAGTTGTATCGGTATACTTCATATCGGTATCTGCTTGTCTATCTATTTTTATTGGTAGCTTGTATCGGTAACTATGTACCAGTGACCTTGTGTCACAAGAAGCTTGGTCTATCAGTGAACTTTACTTATCGGTAGACTATGTACCAGTAGGTCTGTATGAGTGACTCAACACTTAATACTTATCTATTCTATGCAAATCATATTCATATTGAGTCAGTAACATTTCTAAATAAGTGTAAACATAGATAATTATTTATTAACAAATTCCAACTATCATTTTGATATTTTATCAACTTAATAATATGATTTCATAGATTGAACAAATAATTATTATAAAGATAAACATTATTTGGGATTATCAAAGCATATTGAAACATAATTGAGATTATCAAAATAGGCTAGGTCAACATGATAGATAAATTATAAGTTCATTTTTGGAACCTTATATGATTAAGATAAATAGAATATTTTGTAATTTTATTGAGGAATAAACATTAAAATTTTGTTTGGAGGAAAAGATGAGTTTTTGGTGGAGTTTTTTTAAAGGATGAAGATATACCTATTAATTAAGTATATTATATTATGTTATTAATATAGTAAGTAAAAGGATTTTAGAATAAAAACATTTTTCATTTAATTTTATTACTGAGAAATCAATGGCTTCTTTAACCGATCACAGATTTATGGTTTTGTGATGGTAGATATTCTAATAACTATGTTCTATATCACTCTCCATCAGAACATGATATTTTGATTTCTATTACTTTTATAAGTTTTTACTTCACACTAATTTTATCCTATTCTAAATCCTAATTTTGTGGTGACCTTCACATTTCCCTTTCCCTCTTATTAAGGGCATGTTTTATTAACTCTATTTACGATGTGGGTTTCCTACAAAGGTATTTTCAAGTATCAACCTTTGATTTTTGAAGTAAAATTTAAAATTACGAGGATTAAATTTATTAAAGGGGGGTAGAATGTAACACCACAAGATTTTATAGTATATCTCTTTTTTAAATTTAATCTCTTTGATAGCTTACGTTACACAGAACACCGAGCTCAAACAAACAACTAAATTATTTAATTGTGATATTTATCACCTATTCTTTGGAATGAAGGTAATGAATGAGATTAACTAAATTATGAAAATATTTTTTAAAAATATTTATAAAATGAATTCATTGGTTACCAATTAATTATAAATGGAAGTAAAAACTGCAGGTTTCGGGCGCAGCGGAAGCGCGTTGGTGGGTTTTCCCAACTTTAATTTTAATATTAAGAAACTTTCAATCCGAGATCCGTCATGATTTAAAACGCCGAATCTTCGGAATAGAACAAAGAATGAAAAACTTAAGAGGGAATCCTGAAACCATAGAGATAGGATCATCATATGTTGGTTATAATTAATTTAATTAATTCACAAGAATTACCTTGGTGGAATTATTTTTTCGTTGATGTCTTCGATCACAATCCTGTGATCCATCGTTGCATCATAGAATCCAAGTGTGGGATTCCTCTAGCAGTGATCCACAAGTGTTCCACGTATCTCTGGACGTCGCCGAAGGGATCTCTGGGTGCTAGTGCGGAAGAGACTTCGCTTGCGATGTCCGCATTCTACCGCCTTGATCCAGTGGAGGATCTCGCTCTTGTAACTTGAGGGAGTTCTTGGTGGAAAGGGAATTCTCTCTTGGCTTGAGAGTATTTCCAAATCCGTTGTGTACAAAAAAATGGCTCTAAAAAAGTGTTGGGGTTGTGAGGGTATTTATAATTGGGTTTAAGGTTAATAGAGTTATAAAAATAAATAAACGCGTTATGCATTTTATTTATTTCATTAATTCTTATTGAAACCCCATGTCAAATTATTAATTCCTTGACATGTGCCCACGCTGATTATAATTAATATCATTTAATAAAACAATATTATATCCTCAAAATCCCAACTGGAAAACTACATGGCGTGTAATAATTAATACACGACGTGTACTTGTTTTCCATAAAACTACATAGCATGTATATTTAATATACACGGCGTGTACTTTTATTTTCCATTTTTCTCTACCATATTTATTAGACCTTGAGTAATGGGTATTTATTTCTTAAATAAATGTAACTGCATTACTCACTAATAAATATATTATTTCTCCCACAATATATTCTCTCGAATAACTAGTGTCGAAATAAATGCGATCAAGCATCATTAAATAATTATTAAACCACAGTCGGGAATAATATTTATTTAACTTGTTAAATTAATATTTAACTGAGATACATAGACACACTTAGTGTGTGACCCTCTAGGCCTCTTTATCAGTGGAATTAAGTAGAGCCTGCCTAAAGTCCAAGGTTATCATCTAGCAACACGCCAAGGCACCCATAGAGAAATAAGTTAACGCCGCAATGACGTGTCACCTCCTATGAACGCTTACCATGTAATATAATCCCTTTGTCTCGATATCTCTAATCAAGCGGGTTGCATGCTAGTGCCATCAACCCATGTGCTCGATTATTCTTTCTTTGAATTCCCAGAATTGAACTAGCCCATACCTTACCATGGCCGTGGATTTATTTAGGCTATATCAATTCCATCAAAGGGCCTGAGATATCTACTTCCTTTATGGAACAGAAGGGAAAAATCCTTTCTCGCATTATCTATTAATGCAGTATTACTCGTGACGCACCCAACATATCCTACCTCACCGCGAACAGTGTTCTGTCACAGTTTTCGTCAATACATCTAAGTGCGCGAGTTGTAATACCCATTAATAATAATCTTAAAGTCTAAGGACCAATACACACATCCGCAGATAGGAACATCCAATGACACTATGGAATGTGGATTTCCTACTGGCGGGTCTCGTTCTCATAATATCCTCCTGGATATTACCAAGGGCACACACCATGAGAAGGTGACTCGAAGTTTTATAAGTCCTCACCCCTAATGGCCTATATTATTTGTGTCCCTAAAATAAAATCATCCGGCCATAGAACATATATTCAAGAACAATGTTATGGTACTTCCGGGTTCTCATCATAGCAGGGATCCGCTATGACCCATTAATGCAACAGCTGTCCTTAAGACATTATCACATGCATTATCACACAGAAGAACAATCAAGATGTTATAAGGCATTTATTAATGAATAAAGTACAAAGTATTTGGTTCTAGACCACCAACTCCAACAAAAACAAATATAATATAAAGGATATGTTTTTTATAAAAAACTATTTTATGACCATAATGAAATTTTATATTAATAAATTAAATTAATCACTATTATTAAAATATATTAATGAAATTTATATGTTATATATTCTATTAAATGATTTTAAATTCATCCAATATTTTTTAGGATTAATATAATAATAAATCCAATTTTACTAATAAAAAGCTATATTTTTCTAAAGGTAGTTTTGTCGCCTTTGAATGACGCGCTTGTATTAAAACTAAATTTTGACACATTAATAAATTATATTTGAAAAAATAAACTTATTTTTTGAAATAATAATATAAAAATTTACTTTGGTTTTAATTTTGGTACTTTTTAGATAAGTTTCATGTTTTGATGAATAGTGAAAAATACTGAATTTTAATTGAAAACATCTTTTTGTTATAAATAATTTATAGTGTTAAAGTATATTTTTGATTGATTTTAAAGTATAATTATACCAATTTTATATCATTTAATCCAATTTAGTTCATTGGAATCAATTTTAAATTGAATTTGGATATAAAAACATTTCAAACTTTTGAACATTTTCACTTTAATAACCCATTTTCTCATCCTGTCAACAAGATTAATTTTTAATTAATTTTATCCAATTCTGTGTTTTGAATTATGAAAAATGGATTCCATATGTGGAATCATAAGGCTAAAATTTATTTAATAGTTCTCTTTTATCTTTGGATAATATAAATAGTAAATTTAGTAATTTTAATTACCATAGTTGTGGTTAAATCAAGTAATTAAGGGTAAAAATAATATTATAAATATTAAAAAATTACACTAAAACTTGTCATAATTTTATTGGATGAGTGACTGTAAAAAAAACAATCATTGGGATGATTTTATGACCTCTTGGAGCCACTTGGATGACTTTAAGCCCTTTATAATATTTTATTTTAAAGAAAAGTCAAAGATGTTATACTTATGTTTTAATAACTATAATTTTTTTTTATATTGGGTTATTTATAAGATATATTAAACTATAAATAGTTATTTTAAATCTATGATATTTATATATATCATGGTAATTTATTTATATTTTTTAATTGATAAAATAATTACCTTAAATGCTGACACAATGATGATGCAATAATTGTTTCATTAATGTAAATATCAAATAATTGATATTAAAAATATTAAAATAAATATAATTTGAGATAATTAGTGTCATAAATATTTTTTTATAACTTTTACATGTTAGTGATGTGCTAAAATAATTGGTTTTAAGATATATTGTTTTATTGATTTTTGTAAAAGTCAAAGTAATGAATAATATCAAAATTGACATCAATGTTATATTAAAATAAATAATGTTTTATTAAATGATATAAAATATATAAAAATATAAAATTCATCCAGATGATTGGGATAAATTTGAAAATTTTACCCATGGTTCATTTATGGTCTTTTTTGTCATTTTATATTAACTATATTGACCCTTAAAGAGTAAAAATCAATATTGTCATGATAAGAGTTAAATGGGTTAAATAAGGGTTAAAAGCAAAAGATAAGAGTAATAATGTTACCTAAACTTGTTTAAAAATTATTTTATGAGAGTATTTTAACCCATACTCATCTTAACTTTGAAATAAATCACTTTGGATCCATTCTTAATTGAGAATTAATTTATATTAATTTAATATTTTGAGAGTTTCCAAAAGTACCCCTCACCTCAATTATAAAATGAAACCTACTACCTCAATTATTCACACCACTTTTAGCCTTATATATTGACAAAATACTGACATTTTATCTTCCTAACATCATTATACTAGTTCTGAATGTCCTAATCATTCAAAAATACCCACCCAAGGTCCCTTAAGAGAAGTTCTAAAGGACCTCCTTTAAAGAAGAGGTAATCCTCTTTACCGACTCTTCCAAAAATCGTTATTCTTCTACATACTCTTCATGATTTTTTAAATGATAAAGTAATAAATATAGTATAATATATATTATGAGATGTTATTATGATTATTGAAAAACCATATTACATGTTTTATCCATCCTATGAAAAATGAAAGCACTGCGTGTGCGTACGCACGACTTACCGTCTCCACATTGTGGTGTAATTTTTTTTTCATCATAAATTTACTTGGATGGGTATAATGATGGAAATAATGAATATATATGGTAATTATGACATGAAATTTATTCTGTATAATTAATATACCATCCCCTTCCTTACCATTTTACCATTAATAGAATGATACCGTCGCTCGTGCGTATGTACGACACACCTTCTCCGCAATGCGATGCGATTCATTTTCCATGTTCAACATTAAAGAATGATTATAAAACTATATTTAATTTTTAAATATGATATTAATAACATTAATATCATTTTTTATATGATGTAACTATATCTTATGCATAAGAACCAAAACTTACATTACAAAACATGCATAGGAAAATGAAGCAGTTAACACCCAAAATAAGGGTAATAATGAAATATTGTTAACAAGAAGGTGATAAAACTATATAATAGGATAATATCGGATATAATAAATATAAAAATAGTTATTTTATAAATTAATAACATAATTTAAACCATTATACAGGAGGTTAAAGCACATACAACTAAAAGGAAGTGTGATGTAAGAGATTTCTTAACTCATTTTTCATTCATTGAATTAAACTTCTTTTTCATTCATTATGTGATGATAAGGTTATGTGTGAAACAAATTTTGATTATATTATGTTGTATTTCCACTTTTTTCTATGGGTTTATAATGGATACACATAATTGACTCATTTAATCAATGATATGATATTTGTAAGGGACTTTGTCTCAATTTTACTTCATTGAGGCATATTGCACACCTAATTTCCTTTATATATTGTATATACTACCCATTTTTATTTATTTATGATACCATACTTTGTAATCATTTGATATCCATATTTCTTGTGTCACAGATCTGATTATTTCCTAATTCGTATTCCATTTTTTACTTACGAATATTATTTTGAAAGTTATTTGTTTAACTAGAGATATAATGCTAAATCCATATCCTTTAATTAATAAAAATATTTTTTGATAATACATATTGATTCATGAATTAAATTGATCATTTCGATAAATGGGGAATGCATTGGACATTCAAGACACCGGTGGGCCCCGATTATAGATAGCCCCTCAATGCATTAATAGTCTCATGAGATGAAAAAGTTATCCAAATTAAATGGGGTTTAACCATAATATTTAAATTGTACCATGAAAGGTCTTGATAGTAACGATACCATGATTTTAGAGACCATGGAACCTAATAGTAAGAATTTCCTTCAGTAAGAATTCAACTATTATTTATCCATGTGATTTTTACTATGATATTATCCATGGATTAAGTTTGTGCACAAGTTATTGATGAAATATAATTTTATTTCAATCATTTACATTTCTATAATGTCTTTTCCTTATCCTCTCATGATTTTAATGTTATTGATTAAATGGAATGAGTGTTTAGTTATTTATCATGCCATATTTATTATGCTTTATTGATTCAAGATAGCTTCCTCTGTATGTAACCCTTACTAAGAATTTGATCTCACCCTTTTATTTATTCTCATTTTCCCAGGATATAAAGATGGCATGTTTGAATAATCTAAAGGATGAAAATTACTTTTTTTTGTTATTTTCTATTTTTAAATACTAATGTAATAAGGGTAAAATGTATGTATATTTTTCTCCAAAACTATTAAACTATTTGGTCATTCGGGATGTGATTCCTTGTATTTAATACCAATGTAGTCAAGTAATCACTAACTCTAGGTTAATGGAGTTGTGGTTGTTACAATAGTGATGCCCAAAGCCTGCCTTCAATAGGCCACGAGTTGGTGATAAGAACCAAGGGTATATCATAAATAAAAATAGGAGTAATTACTCTATAAAATAATATGAGTAATGAGATACAATACAAGTACACCAAACAAATTCTACTAAAGATAATGGTAAAATAAATCCCAAGTACATGCATGTAATGTAATAAAAAACTGACACAACGAAAAAAGGAAATGACAAGTACCAAAATACAAACTCGATAGTGACCATGAATCCCAAACATCTCCCAAAAAACACAATTTAATAATATCCATCATGACCTAAAACTTTCTCCTGATGATCTAAAAAAATGTTTATATATATATTGGGTGATCATAAATGGTATACTCGGTAGGATCCTCCCCTAAGCCTCTCATGTAAAAGATAAATAAAGCATGCTAAAACCCAGTGAACAATAAGTGAAACTAATTTTCACTTAAATAGGTATACCAAGTTCCTATCCTCACCATGACTATATCTTACAAAGTAACACATACAAGAGATCATATTAATGTATTAATAAAAAGGGAATCCTGCTATAACTTCCCCATTGGTTTTTCGATCTGTCCCAACATCGTATGTCCTGATCCATCTCTCTCCAAAATAATATAGCTTGAAAGCACCTGGGATAAATTACCAAAACATGTATATCATGCATCACATCATCTCATCATCTGATTCCACATCTCCATATAGTAACCAAGTAGTTTCCAGGGTCCACTGCACCCCATATGTTGTGTATTATACATTGAGAATTGTACCTCAATCCATCAAAGATTATATATTGAGTGATGCACCTCAATTCATCAAAACCCATACACGTCATACCTATAATAATACTTAGTATACTATATTTTGAGATACATGTGTGTGAAATAACCAAAATCCATTACATCCCTCTACACATATCTACGGGGAAAGATAAGCACCATGCATACCATCACATAATACTACCAAGAGAAGAGAGTGAGGCCAGAGGGGGTAGTCAGCCATCCATTCCTCGCCAACCTGGATGTTGGGGAAAACATCATACTAGAGTCCATTGGGTGTCAGTAACCTTACTAACATGGGTGTGGTAGCATATGAAATCAAAAAAAAAAATACAATATATAATATAGCTCACAACCACACTATGGGCATTAACCTAGTTCTAGGATCAACTATAATAATCGTCACTCAGACACCTAGATTCCATTTCTAAGGACTTAATATCTTATAAAAACACAACCTTTATAAGTCTTAAATTAAATTTATTATTTTCATTATACATATTAAACTTACATTAATTAATTCATTATCCATTAATTAACATTATTCCAATTATATTTCATTAACTATCAAAGTGAATTCCATGCCCTCCAGACATAATCTAACTGAGCCCATAATTTATTAGGATTAACATATTTTACATTCCAACAAAAACCAAACCCATGTGTTAAAAAATTTATTAAAATTTAAGTCATTATCATTTCATAATTCTAGGTAATATTGGAAAACATCATAAGCTACCATAAAGAGATGCATAACCAAGCATAACCAGCTGCCTCAAGTAGTGGGGAAATGAATGAAGATAAAAAAACTTGACCATCTTACCTTTAAATAGATTTATAAAAAATAAAGCATCATAGATTTCAGAAAAAAAAGGAATATCATAGCTTCAACCCATTCCATCAAACCCAATTCCATCCCTGACAATATCATGAATATCACTATTCATCTCACCATCACAGTCATCAATTTCTTCCACAAACTCAGGCCTCCCAGCCCATATCTCATCAAATGATCATTCATCCCAAGATCACATCACATCGTATAGTAAGTATCACTTCCAAAGAAACATAGAAGGCATCAAACAACAAACAAGGTGAATAGAGAAACTCGACCCTAAAAACAAGGCATTAAATCTTCACATGAAAATGGGCTCACTTAGCCTCAAACATTTATCTTTATTAATCATTCAGTTTTATTCCATCTTTAATTAACCAATTCATTTACCATAGGTTACAACTATAGGAAACTAAAGGCATCAGATATAAAAGATATTGTTTATTTAAACATTCTTCCAAGAATAACTTCTAGTTACATTAAAATTTAAGGAATAACAATTCCATTAACATGCATCTAATTATTATTAACAACAATCATTACCAAATTCATGTTCATTAACCAATTCATTTACACATGGAAGAATAAATTCAATTTAACATGTGTTAAGCATAATTTTATTTCCATAAAATTATAAGAATTTAAGGATTCATTAAATATGCCTCTTTAAGTTCTTTATTTAACTAATAATTACCAAATTTATGTTATTTAACCATTTTCATCAAATTAACATGATAACCCATGCATAAAAAATATTCTAAAAAATCAAAAACATAGATTGAACACTATCTAGTAAATCAAGAAGCAAACTATTATCATAGTGGAAAATATGCGATCGCTATAACCATAATCCGTTCTTTTATTAATTCAATTCAATATTTATTAAGGTTAATTCCACCATCACCCAAAGGGATAAATAATTATAACTTTATGATTTCACAAAAAATAAAGAAGAAGCAATGAATCCTCTACCTCAAGGAATAAATTTTATTAAAATGAGAATGAAATAACAACACAGATCTTTGATCACCTCTCTAGTAAGAAAACCGCATCTCTCCAAGGATGCTGCACCACAACCGTTATAGCAATAGCAAAGAAAAATCCATAAGAAACAAGGATAGAAACCACCATTACATGATAAGAAATAAGTAGGAGGAACTAAAACAAACCAAGAATAAACCACAAGAAAAGAGGTAGATTTCACCTTATACTGAACACTAGAATATGAGGATTAATATCCATCAAAAGGATTCAAAATATCCTATGGTGAATGTCACTATCCGCTGGTAGTTTGGAGAGGAAATCATAAGGTTTGACAAAGTGAGGGTGCTATGGGTTTCTATAGGTGAACTAACCAATGGATATTCACCACATGAATAGGACATTCACATTGTGAATGTACCAAATTTTAAGTCCCATTGAAAAATGTTTCACCTAAAATTATTCGACACCAAATTAATTTATTTCTTGAATCAAAAGTTTTTGATGTGAATTTATCATGGTCAGATTCATTGAGAGAAAAACCTATTCCATTCACATCATGATTCACATTCACATTATAAAATGTACCCCATGAACTACCCTTTCACAATATATAAATTTTATTTAGGCCATGAACCAAACTCCTACACAATACATGAGATACATATACATTATATGAACTTACTTTCATGTTTTGAATTCCCCCTATTCTCAATTCTAATTCCCAAACACCACCAAATCTTCCTTGGGACTCCTCTGAGCACCACATGTTTTAAAAACATGTAAAGGGACAGACTAGAAGGATCTAGTCCCTTATATTAGATCCCTCTCAAACTATTCTCATCTTATAATTTGAAACAAAACTTGAAGATAAGGAATGAAAAGGGGTCATCCAAATAGACACCCTGTGATATAACTCTCAAGAATCTTACCAACATAGAAGATTAACCACCTCACTTAGATGATCAAAGTGAAAAACTATGAAACACCCACAATCAGCTACTAAAAACACTCCTGGGGAAGATACCTCTAAAACAAGAGCAAGGACATAACAAAGCATCTAATAAAAGGAAACCATATCAAAAACTAGATAAAGGTAAATAACCAAAAATGATCATCACTACAATTAAAGAGATAAAAATCAAATATCTTGGGATACTGAGCTCGTATCTACAACTAAAATTCCTAGGTACTCTCCTCTATGCCACTATATTACCACAAGACATGAAACAAGGGAATATAATTCCCACACAACACCTTCTCCTGACAGTCTTGTATTTCTATTAAATACTCCTCAAAGGTCTCATCATCATCAATATCATTATCACCATAATAAATGATATGGTATTCATCATGAAGATAATAATGGATCTACGACACATGGAAAACATTATGTATCTGAATCATCTGTGGGGGGAGGTGTTATCTGATACACCACGACTCCAACATGATCTAACACCTTGAAATTCCTAACAAACCTAGGAGAAAGGTTACTCCCATAATTGAACCGTCACTACCCATGATGAGGATTCACCTTCAGGAATACATAATCTAAAACATCTAACTCTAGAGGTATAATTCTATGATTAATATAAGATTTTTGATGATCCTACAATTCTTTCATCATATTGAAAATATCTTGAACTATCTCTATCATATTCTACACTAGTTTTGGACTGAGAATTATTGACTCTTCGAACCCAATCCAATAAAATAAAGAATAGAAAGTTCAACCATTCAAATATTCAAATAGTGAGATGCCAATGGTGGAGTGAAAACTATTATTTTAAGTAAAATTGACTATAGGTAGGTGATTAATCTATAAATATCTAAAATCTAGGACACAAGAACATAATACATACTCAAGAGTCTGGATAGTCCACTATGTTTGACTGTCTATCTGTAGATGAAAAGTAGTACTAAGGCATAACTAAGTTCCAAAATCATGGTGAAAACCTCTCCACAACCTAGAGGTAAAATGAGGATCATGATTAGATATGATCATCCTTGAGACTCCATGGAGTATTACCACCTCCTCTAGGTACTACCTTGAAAAAAATTCAACTGAGCTCAACTCTCTGATCATTATGAATTTGGTTGACTTCATCAAATGGTACACTATCAACCATATAGCATCATAACCTCCCTGAGATTGAGGTAAACTGGTAAAAAATACCATAAAGATATCCTCCCAATTATACCGAGGAACATTCAATGGCTAGAGAAAACCACTAAGAACATGATAATATATCTTCAACTTCTGGAAGACCAAACATCAAGATACAAACTCTGTAATTACATGCTTCAACCCAAGACACCAAAACCACCCTCTCAAAGGCAGGTACATATTTTTCATACCAAGATTTACCAAAAAGGGTGATCTATGAAACTCATAGAGAACCATAACATAAATTGTTGAAGGGATGAAAAAAATCCCATGGAATAACACTCAGAACAACCATTAGGGGCATCACCAAAGATAACTTGGTCTCTCTAGACCTCCACCTCAGAATACCCTAGTAGGGACTCCTCCACATATTACACCAAATAAAAATTTACCAGCATCTAAAAAATAAAATCTATACCTCCAACCTATCCAATATTGAGATTCATCACTGAGATATCTTCCATTACTCACCATAAATCTCTAGATTCACACACGACATCACTATGTGATTTTTTGCTTAGCGCACCAGCTACAAAATTTCCATTTCTCAGTGTATATGAAATCTCAAAGTCATATTCCTGCAATAATTCCATTCACCGTCACTATTTAATGTTTAGGTTACATTGGGAGAATACATACCATAGGCTCTAATGATTGGTAAAAACCACAAAATGCTCACCAATGAGGTAATATCACCACAACTTCAAGGAAAACAAAACTTCCACCAACTTGAGATAATGGGTGGCATAGTTATGCTCATGGGATGAAACTATCAAGATCTATTAGAAAAAATGATATATAATACATCAAAATACAACCCAACCCAAGATGTAAAGTGTCATAGAAAACCATAAACTGAACTTCCTATTTTAGAAGATGAAGAATTGGAGCACTGATCAAATTCTCCTTATGATACTCAAAATCTATCTGAAACTAATTAGTATAAAATAATGCCAAATCCTTTCTAGTCAAGACTCTAAAAGATTTGAAACTTGATAGAAATCATCCATGAACCTCTTATAATAGTATACAAGGAAAAGGAAACTTTTCACCTATGAAACTATCTTAGGATTTAACCAAGAAACCATTGCCTCAATCTTCAAAGGATCCACAACTACTTCTCATTGGAATACAATATGACTCATGTAAATAACTTCATGAGTCTAAAAATCACACTTCAATAACTTCCCAAATAGCTGTTGATGATTAAGAACTCCCAAAATGGTATGAAAATGATTTTCATTATCTTCCTTAGTTAAGGATTACACAAGGATTTCATTGAGGAAAACCACAATGAACCTATCCAAGAACTCTATGAATACCATGTTCATCAAACCCATTAACATGGATGGAGTATTCTTTACATTGAATGACATCAAAATGAACTCATAACATTCATACAGACATCAGAAAGTGGTCTTTGAAACATTATCATCTTTCACCAGGATTTTATGATATATTGATCAAATATCAATATTCAAGAACTAACTTGATCCTTTAGGTTTATCAAATAAATCATAAATATATGGAATAAGATAGTGGTTCTTCACTATCACCTGATTTAAGTGACGATAATTGATTCAAAGATGAAAAATTCCATAAACCTTATTCACAAAAAAACATGTGTACCCTAAGGCGACACACTCAACCAAACAACATATCGCTACAACAAATCATCAATATGTACTCACAACTCTCACAAATCAAAAGGTTCCATCCTATACAAAGACATTAATATTGCACAAATTTGCGACTATAGATCTATCCCAAACTCTATCTCTCACTGATGGGGTAACACCATAAAATCCACAATAAAAAAATTATGGTACTCTTCCACAACCATAGAAATTGTTTTCTTCTAAATCAATGATGAAATCAACATTAGCTCGACCATCAAGGAAGATAATTTTAAAACATTCCTCCAACCCATTTGAGGATCTCATTCTCCAATGAACATGATAGAATATTATCCAACATCATATATTCTAACCTTCCTCCTAAATAAATCCATAATAGGTTGTACTGAATACAATTAGTCCCTATTAAGGATGATGTTGTATGCCTATATTCATAAACATAGAAAGTATCCCCAAGAGTGGCGCTTCCCCTTCACTAGCTCACAATATTTATATATTTTATACAAATAATCCTGACCTCTGACTGATGCAGACAACACAAAGTTCACTAAACGTATATCCACCTCAAGTCCCCAAGAATGAACTAGGGTAGGTGATATAAAAGAGTGTGTAGATCCTAAATCAAACAAGGCATTAACCCAAGTAGAAAACCAAGAAAAGTATACCTTGAATGATGTCTAGATTTCCTAGAATGGGAAAAGCTAGATCATAAATCTAGCCACAACCCACTCCATGACCTCTCTAGCCCTGATTATGACCACCTCCATGACCGTGTTTTTCTCTTTGAGTATGAGGATAATATCAGGGATATCCTATTCCTATCTCATATCCTCTCTCCTAATCCTAATCCGGAGCATCCTATTTCTACTTCCTCATTTGAAACAACTTCAATAGAGGAACCTGAAGCAAAACACCTACTAAACACTGCCTACTTATAAAGGTCAATCACTCTCCTTGCTAATGACCTTGACCTTTATATGAAAAAAAATCATCTTATCTAATGAAAAAGTCTTGAGAGCCTCCACCATTGGATAAATGAGTTGATTTGGGATATGGACTACCCTTGGCTATCCAAAATCTATTCTATCTAAGAAACTAGGAACCATAGACCATGGCTCTCCTTCACAGAGAGTCTTGATGACTCCCCTCTTGTGATGATTTGATTCTGGATAGCGCCCTCTCAACAAACTATACTCTCACAAAAACCTTGAGATACATTGACAACAAAAATGGGATGACCTAGCATAGGATCTATGAATACAAGGACTACAAAAAATTCCTCACCCTATCCTCCTCATCTAGAAATAGGTTTGATGCATAATAGAGAAGATTTTGGAAATAGATCATGAATTACCACATGCTGGAGATATCCTATTAATGTCTTAGTAGTTCTTGGTGACTGGCCACCTTCGTGGATGAAGAAATAAAATTTTCTCAGAATTGGTCCCTAAAATTATTCTATGAGACCTACGACTCCTTATAATCCATGAGGAACAATATCCACCACTTCTTCTTTTCTCCATGTAACACCATCACTGCCAAAGAAACCCAATGATCCTTCTGAGCATAGATCAAACTAAAAGATACTACTACTTCCTCTAACCAATATTCTATCACTAAGTCCAAAACAAACCCATCATAATTTTGTATAATCAATCATTGAAACACTCAGAGTTTCACCCTCCAAGTTTCATCATCATCAACCTCTACTATGTGAAGATCTGCTGAAACTTCATACTAAACATCCTTGGCATGAACCTGATGGGGATGTTGACATGGAGCCATACCTACAAGAGAACAAATAGTTAGACTCATAAACATAGAATATGGTATATTTAAGATTAATTAATTAATTAATTTTTTTGGTTTAACCTAATCCCAAGGTCTACCCATTTCAAACATAAGCATGAAGAAGAATGATGCATGATCACTCCCTAGGTCTCTACCCCTCAACTAGTATCAGTTCACTTAGTATGCACAATAAACTTAAAGGTTTATAGATCAGATCACATAGGGACTTAAATACCTATGAATCAGTTGGTCTTCAATGTTTACATTTCCTACTAAATTCAATTGACCCCATTTACCTACCAACCCATGCAGTCTCACTTGTTCCTAACTCCAAACTCTATCCTACCCCTAAACCTGAACATTTGATACCACTCTATCATAACCCCCTCCCCCCAATGCACCCCTTTTGGGTCAACAATGATATAAGTTAGAAAGTGATGCCTGAAACCTGCCTCCAATAGGCCACGAATTAGTGACAAGAACTTAGAGTATATCATACATACAAATGGGAGGAATTACCCTCTAAAAGAATATAAGTAATGAGAGATAATACAAGTACACAAAACAAACACTACTGAAGATAAAGGTAAAATAGATCCCAATTACATTCATTTAATTTCATACAAAAATGATACAACTAAAAAAGGAAATTAAAAGTATCAAAACATAAACTCGACAGTGACCAAGAAGCCCAAATAGTTCCCAAAAAACCATGAAATAGTATTATCTAGCCCGATCTCCAACCTGTTCCTGCTGACTTGAAAAATAGTTTATATATATATGTAGGGTGAAAAAATAGGTATAATAAGTAGGATCCTCCCCAGAATTCTAAAGACCCTGAATGTAGTAGCTTATATTCGATCATTACTATATTATATTAGCACTAAATACAAGGAATAATATCCTGAAAGACCAAATAGTTTAGTAGTTTTTGTAAACTAGATACATACTTGAAATTCACATTAAATTTTAAAACATAAAAAAATTCCTTTGAGAACTTCTTTATTCCTCATATTGTATCATTTCATATCAATCATAAAACAATTCCTGATATCCTTTGTAAAATAAAACATAAGGTGTGATCTTAGAAAATAAGTAAGGGTAAATGTACAATGAAAGCTATCATGAATAAATATATATAATCTATATGGTAAGGTAAATAACCAAAACACATTCCATTTAATCAATAAACTGAGCATAATATGGTAGAAGTAAATAATGATCTATTAGGACCAAGATGATGATCATATTCAGGTATTGTCATTTGTTTTCAAGGAAGTTTAAGTTGAAAGGAAAAACCACCTCACTTTTTATTTTGTGAAATTCAGTTTGGCCATCATATTCGGAGAATCAGACTCACAATGCTTGAAATGGCCATTTTATTTAGGAGAAGATGATTCATCGGATTCATACTGAATCCATAACGAAAGGATCAATATAACACCCCGACCCCTCTAGACCGGAGCCGATGAATTAATAAGTACATTGGCATGGTTAGAAGGAATGAAAGCCAAAAGGAATGATCATTTTAGTATTATTTAAGAAACTAGATACAGATATGTAACTCAAATTACATTGGAAAGGTACAAAATACAACGCATAAAAAAACTGCTTCCATAGAAACTCAATAAGAGATATCCTATTCATAACCTATTGGAGGAAAACAAATGAAAGGGGTGAGCTCAAATGATCAGTAAGGTTAAAAAAATAGAAGAAGCATGAATCAATACTAAGTAAATCATAAAAAACTTGGCATAGTCAATATGTCATGGTGAATAAATGAGAAACTCACGCTATTAATAAACTGAGAATGAAACTGAATCCACAGATTTTGTCATGGTGAAAACCTCATGGATAGTAATTAATGATAATGAATAAAGATAATGATTATTAATTGGATGTCATGTATCTGGAACATGATACCATAATACCATTAAAATAATTTAGTTCTGTGGGTAGAAACCTGTCTGATTTTTGGAAACAAACTCGAAGGGTTTGTCGCCAAACTGATTGTCTCATGAGACATGTCGATGCATCGAGGGGGTATAGCAGGCCCCGCCCATCAATGAATGTCCAAATCATTATTTATACATAGATTCAATAAAATAGCAATATGTATTTACATTATCCATATATAATAGAGGATACAAATTCATCAACACTCCCATCCAACATTCAAAATAAATACCGTATGTAAAATGGTATATGGCTTATAAAATAATCATATCCATGATATGAGAATATGAATATTTAAAATAATTATAATTTCAAATTAAATGTGATATAAAATGGGTAGTAGGTACACCACATCAAAATTATTAGGTGCATAATACAAAGTAAGTCACAACAAAATAGAAAATTGAGACAAAGTCCTGTACCACAATGTAATCAGTCGAATCATATGACCAAGACATAATAACCATAAAATGAATCATTGAATACCATTAATATAAAAATAATCATGATATTATATGAAAAATGGTAGTACACATACACCATATTCAATAAATAAGTGGTGAACATTAGAAATCTCACGGAAATGAAGGTGGGATGAGAAAACCCCTTACAAACATTTTGGCATGGTAACAGGTGTTCTTATGAGGGATTAATGAGAGTTAAAGGGGTATCACATTATTTATATATCATAAGGGAATTATGGGAGAGGTTAAAAAACATACGTCATTATTATTAATTAAAAATAAAAGGGCACAACATAGGGGAAAATCTTGAACAAAAGTGAGAGAGAGGATCCCTTACCTTATGTTCGAAGTTGTTCATGATTGTTCTTAACGATCTGAATAATAAAATTTAGCTTTGTTAATTAACATGTACAGAATCTAATAAAAATTTAATTAATATGGTATAACCTTATTAGGTTCATTAATTTCCTTTTTAATGGGTTTAATAGATTCAATTTTATTGTTTTGGAAGCATTTTCTTCCTTGGTTTTCATGATCCATTTACTTGAATTCATGAAGAGAAGTTCATTTGAAATGTGGTTAAACATCTATAATTTTTAATATATATTATTAGTGACATTAAAGAGATATAAATTATCTTATAATGATTCTGGTTATATAACATGAGGATGACTTATTCAATAAGTTGATGATAAATGCTTGGATTTGGCTTGGTGGTTTTGTACACAATGAACTTGTTTTGTATTATTATTCCATATTATGAGTGTGTAAGGATTACAGAACATTAAACAAGATAAAATACATATATTATTATCTGGTTCAACCATTGAAAAGGTTTCATGACCAGTCTTGAATATAGTAATGTAAATTGAAAACCCATCTTCCTTGAGTGTGATAAATTAACACATATCAGGCGGTGTTTTCATTTATAGTATAAAAGGAAAGGAAAAAGAGAGATTATGATGAAATATTACATTACCATAATGAAAATACATTACATGTATGATACTGGGATTATCATGGAATTTGGATGAGGTGAGGTGAAAAGAGAGAACAAAATATTGGAACTTGTAAAAGGAAATGAAAAAAAGGAAGAGAGGTTCACCTCTTGAGTACTCCTCTTCGAGAAACTCCTTAAGGCATTTGTTTTTGGCCTTTTGGTGAGACCAGTAGGTCTTGGACGTGGGGGAGGAGGTTAGGGAGCTATTTGAGTATAATTTAGGCAAGTCTTGAAGCTTGAGTGGTGTGGGAGGAAGATGGGGTGAGGGGTGGTTTATAAAGTGGAGGGGAGAGGGGATTTCTCTATATTATATTCATTAATTTATTATTTCTCCATAAGACAAGGAATAGCGAGTCTTACATGACCAAGAATAGTAAATTTATAATGTTAATCCGAATAAATTGGGATTACATCAACAGAACATCATACATGACTCTATAATTAGTGAATTTAGCTTATTTTGTAAATTATGGTATTTCATTATTCATAAAAAATTCAAGTATTTCAGAAAAATACCAAAAATTAACCCTAACCATTTTTCGATGTGTAGAATCCAAAAATGCAGTCCATTTTTCAAATTTTTTTTTCTAAATATGATTAGTTAAATATTTAATTAAAATAATTATTTAATCAAAAAATAAAACACTTAAAATATTCATCTTCATTTTTAAGGTGCTTAAATTTATTTATACATTCATGGGTATAGATACCATTCATAGGATTCATATTACAATTCATAAGGGTAAGTTACTATTCATAAGGGCATGTTACTATTCATAAGGGCATGTTACTATTCACTAAAAATTATGTTAATTTTATCAGACTCTAAATATCATCCTAACACAATTGTGTATGTCAGATTTTCAAAATTCAAAACACACAAGTGGAAAATTTAAGTTCAATGGCTAGGCTATGACTATCTCTTAAATAACCAAGTTTTGTTCCAAAGAAACTTAGTGCTTTATGAAATATAGGCTATGACTAGAATGTATTTAATAGAAACATACCATAAAATGTTTGGGGTGCTACATTATTCCCTCCTTCTGAAATTTCATCCTCAAAATTTTTCATTTATAAATCCCACCAAAAAGACGTGGGTTCTTCTTCTTCATAACATCCTTAGGTTCCCATGTTACTTCCTCTATATTCTGGTTTCTCCAAAGAACCTTTACTATACGAGTTGTCTGATTTCTCAATACCTTCTCCCTTGTGTCAAGAATCCTGATAGGCTCTTCACAGTAAGAAAAATTAGGTTATAGTTCTATTTATTCATAGGTGTGTACATGAATTGGTTCTGGCATGTATTTCTTCAACAATGACACATAGAACACATCATGAAATTTGGATAGACTTGGAGGCATTTCTAAACGGTAAGCTATAGCTCTGATTCTTTTCAGATTTTCAAATGGTTTGATGTACTTGGGGCTTAGTTTCCCTTTCTTACTGAACCTTAAGACACCCTTTCATGGAGATAATTTTAGAAAGACACGATCTTCCACTTAGAATTCAAAATCCTTTCTCCGGTTATCAACATAACTCTTCTTCCTACTTTGGGATACTTTAATATGGGCTTGGATTGTCTTCACCTTTTCCATGGTCTCTTTAATAAGTTTTGGGCCTATAAGTTTCCTCTCACTAACTTCATCCCGACAAGTTGTAGTTTGAAATCTCTTTCCATATAATGCTTCATATAGGGCCATTTGAATACTATAATGGAAACTATTTTTGTAGTAAAATTACACCAAAGGCAAGTATTTATACCACATACCTTGAAAGTCAATAGAGTATGATCTCAGCATGTCTTCCAGAGTTTGAATAGTCCTTTCAGATTGTCTGTCAGTTTGGGGGTAATAAGCAGTACTCATACAAAGCTCAGTATTCAAATCCTTCTGGAGACTTTTCTAGAATTTTGATGGAAACTGGGGATCTCGATTGGACATAATCGATAGAGGTACACCATGAAGTCTTAAAACTTGGTTAATATAAAGTATTTCCAGGTTCTCAAGTGGTAAATCCTCTCTTATAGGAAGGAAATGTACTGATTTTGTGAGATGATCAACAATTACCCATATTGCATCATTCCTTCTATGTGTCCTCGGTAGTCCAGTGAAAAATTCCATTGTAATGTCATCCCACTTCCACATAGGAATAGGTAGAGGTTGCACCACCCCTCTAGGATGTTGTCTCTCTACATTCACTTGTTGACAAACTAGGCACCTTGACACGTATTCAGTAATCTCCCACTTCATATTATCCCACAAAAAATGTTCCTTCAGATCTCTATACATATTTGTGCTACCCAGGTGTATAGAAAAATTTGAGCTATGATCATCGTCTAATAGTTCCCTTTTTAGCTCAGGTATTGATGTAACACATAACCTATTCCCAAATTTCAGAAATCCTTCTTCATACATGAAGTCTTCCATTCTCCCATCCTTGAAAACATTAATTTTCTTGTGCAGATTCTCATCATTAGATTGATAGATTTTTATCTTTTATAATAAAGATGGTTTAACAATCATTTGAAAGAGGAAATATGTTTCCCATTCTTTAACAATTCCCATATCCATATTCAGTAGATACATGAATATACGATCTCTTTCAATCCTCATTTGAGTCATTAGTTTGTGACCTTTCCTGCTTAATGAATTTGCCACCTTATTTTCCTTTCTTGGGTGGTAGTGTATTTCACAATTGTAATATTTGAGTAACTCAAACCATCTCCTTTGCCTCATGTTGAGTTCTTTTTGTGTGAAAATTTATTTCAAACTCTTGTGGTCCGTATAAATATCACATCTTTCTCCGTAGAGATAATGTATCCATATTTTCAGAGCAAAGATTATGGATGCTAACTCAAGATCATGAGTTGGATAATTTTTCTCATGAGTCTTTAATTGTCTTGATGCATAAGAAATAGCTTTATCATTTTTCATAAGGATGCAACCCAGTTCATTCTTTTATGCATCACTGTATATCACAAATCCCTCATTTCCAGATGGAAGAGTCAAAATTAGAGCATTGACCAGTTTTCTTTTCAATTCTTCAAAGCATTCTGTACATTATTTCATCTATACAAACTTAACCCCTTTACATGTGAGTTTGGTTAGCATGTTATCCAGTTGGGAAAAATTATAAACAAAACGCTGATAGTAACCTACTAAACCAATAAAACTGTGTACCTCAGTTATGTTTGTTGGAATGGGACATTCTTGGATTTCCTTTGTCTTCACAGGATCAACTAATATTCTATCCTTAGAGACAATATAGCCAATAAAAGAAACCAATTGAAGCCATAATTCATACTTGCTAAACTTACCATATAATTCATTTCTTCTAAGAGTTTTCGGAATAATCCTCAAGTGATTCTCATGGTCTTCATAACTTTTTGAGTATAACCGGATATCATATATGAATACCACAAAAAAGTTATCAAGATATTCCTTGAAAATTCTATTCATTAAATCTATGAAAACAGAGGGTGAATTAGTCAGTCCAAAGGCATCACTGTAAAATCATAATTCCCATACCTGGTTCGAAATGCTGTCTTAGGAATATATTCCTTCCTCACACGTAGCTGATGATATCCGAATCAAAGTTCAATCTTTGAAAAGAATTGATCTCTATGAAGTTGATCAAATAAATCATCAATACAGGGAATAAGATACTTATTCTTTATTGTAATAGCATTGATTTCCCTGTAATCAATGCATAGCCTCATGGATCCATATTTCTTCTTGACAAAGAGGACAGGGGATCCCCATGGAGAAACACTAGGTCGAATAAATCCTTTTTCACTCAATTCCTCTAGTTTTTTCTTTAGCTCCACTAATTACATGGTTTCCATTCTATAGGGAGTCTTTGACATAGGTCTTGAACTAAGAATTAAATCAATAGAGAACTCAACTTCCCACTCTGGAGGATGTCCAGGTAAATCCTCTTAAAATACATCAATGTATTCTTGCACTATATGCACATCTTCAATTTTAAGATTTATTTACTCACCCATAGATATTGTTTTATCTTCCTCTCCAAATATTTCATTCAGTAGAGCTACTGGGGGTGGATCTAGATAAGAATCAGGTGGCGAGGTTTCTGCTCTAAAGATAAGGGATTCTACTAAAATTTCAAAAATTATAACTTCCTTATTATTACAATAGATCTTGGAATCATAATTTTATATCCAATTAATATTGAGAATTATATCAAATTAAATCACTGGTATGATGATAAGGTTAGAAACTAAAGCATGTTTATGTGTCATAAGGGGGACTAGTTGACATAACTTTGTTGCAATGATGCATCCCTTAGGAGTTTTGACTGATAACTTCTTTATTAAATCAAATTGGACATGTCTAATTTTCTTGGAAAACTAGGAAGATATAAATGAATATGATGATCTAGAATCAAATAAAGTGTTGGATAAGTTTGAGGAAAAAATTAAAGTACCTTCCACCACATCATTAGGAACTTCATCTTATGTGGTTGTAATCGCATAAGCTCTCCCTTGCTCTCTTGACCTTTTCTTAGGCATGTTTACTTAGAGATTAGGACACTCATTTGTAGTGTCCCATTTCTCTACAATTGTAGCATTGAACAACATCAAATTGTTTCTTCCCCTTTCATTCATTAGATAGATAACTCTTTTCTCCACACTTATAGAAGAATCCCATTCCTTTAAAGTATTTACCGAGATGATTCTTTCCATAGTTCTTTCATAATGGGAATTTATTCATTCCCTTGTTCTTATTTGGCACTTCACCTTTCCATTGGTTACCAGAGTACCGATTTTTATCTTGGTTTCCCTTGAACAAATTTGATCTAGAAAATTCCTCCTCTATTTTGATGGCACTTGATACAATTTCATCATATGATGAAAATGTTTAAGAAGCCAGTGACCTTAAAAGACTTGTCTTAAGACCTTTAAATAAATGATCAATCTTGTCTTCTAAGTCACATACATAATCTATGACATACCTGGATAGCCTTGTGAAGGTAGCCTCATACTCTGCAACACTATCTTATTCCCTTTTCTTTAATCCAATGAATTTCCTCTTCATTTTGGTTCGTTGCTCATGAGGGAAATATTATTCAAGGAATATTTCCTTAAAAGTCATTTATTCCATATCTTCCATTTCTTCTTCCTCTGTGGTATTCTGAATCAAGGACCACCATTGATCAACATCTCCCTTGAGATAATATACTTCCAATACTACCTTTTCATTTTAATTACATCTTAATGCCATGAATATCTTTTCAAGGGACTTGATCCATTGCTCAGAAACCACTGGATTAGTAGTCCCGCTGAAAGATGGGGGCGTCTACCACATGAAACGATCCAACACAGGTGTGGAATGGTTATTCATTACAACCTAAGTAAGTTGTCTCAATATGGTCATGATCCGATCTGCTCCAATATTGACTATGTTGACTTGCTCAATGGGGATATCCCTACATTACTCATGAGTATTGATTACACTTATTCAATTAGACTCCATTTCTAAATAATGGAATACACTAGATTAGGTTATGAATATAAAATAGAAAATCACTTAACATAGATTGAAATTCTATGCATAACTAATCTCATAAACATGGCTTCTCTAAGGAAAAATTTACACTAAAATACTTCATAATGGATTGTAAAGAAAATGTGAATTATCCTAAGCATATCCCCCAGGGGTGTCATAACCAAGAGTGCAGTAAGGCCCATTTTCATGTACCAGGATACCTTGGGTCAAGCCCAAAACTCTTTATCAGAGCTTTCACTCCTAGGTACATCTATGCTAGAGCCACCTCTACCTGCTCATATCCATATAGGGATGTATTTATTGAAAGATACATATAATCAATTCCTTACCAAAATACCATGACATTCTTGTATGTTTATCTTCAAATACTATCTCAGGGACTCTTCCCTAATCTATGTCTTCTAAATCTAGTTTCCAAGTTTTCTACTAAACTTCCTCTGATACCAACTATAACACCCCAACCCCTCTAGACCGGAGCCGGTGCATTACTAAGTAAATTGGAATAGTTAGAAGGAATGAAATCCATAAGAAACGATTAGTTTAGTAGTCTTGAAGAAACAAGATACATATATGTAGCTCAAATTACATTGGAAAGGTACAAAATATTGTGCATAGAAAAACTGCTTCCATAGAAACTCAATAAGTGATCTCCTCTTCATAACCCGTTGGAGGTAAACAAATGAAATGGGTGAGATAAAATGCTCATTAAGGGTAAAAAAAATAGAAGAAGTATGAATCAATAATAACTGAATCATAAACAACTTGGCATAGTCAATGTGGCATGGTGAATAAATGAAAAACTCATGGCATTAATAAACTGAGAATAAAACTGCATCCATAGATTTTTTCATAGTGAAAAACTCATGGATAGTAATAAATGATAATGAATAAAGAGAATGATTATTAATTGGACATCATGTATCTATCACATGATACCATAATACCGTTAAAATGATTTAGTTCTATGGGTAGAAACCCATTTGATTTTTGGAAACAAACTCGAAGGGTTTGTCGCCAAACTGATTGTCTCATGAGACCCGTCGATGCATCAAGGGGATATAGAGGGCCCCACCCATAACTTCATGTCCAAAGCATTATTTATACATAGATTCAATAAAATAGAAATATATATTTACATTATCCGTATAGAATAGAGGATACATATTCATCAACACTTCCACAGTTAAAACAACATTCAAAATAAATACCGTATGTAAAATGGTATACGACTTAGAAAATAATAATATCCATCATATGAGAACATGTATATTTAATATATTTATAATTTCAAATTAAATGTGATATAAAATGGTCAGTAGGTACACCACATCATAATTATCAGCTGCACAATACAAAGTAAGTCACAATGAAATAGAAAATTGAGACAAAGTCCCTTACCACAATGTAATCAGTCAAATCATATGACCAAGAAATAATAACCATCAAATAAATCATTTAATACCATGAATATAAAAATAATCATGATATTATATGAAAAATTTCAGTACATTACACCATATTCAAGAAATAAGTGGTGAACATTAGAAATCTCACGGAAATGAAGGTGGGATGAGAAAACCCCTTACAAACATTTTGGCATGGTAACGAGTGTTCTTGTGAGGAATTAATGAGAGGTAAAGGGGTATCCCATTATTTATATATCATAATGGAAGTATGGGGGATGTTATAAAATATACCCCATCATTAGGAATTAAAAATGAAAGGGCACAACATAGGGGAAATTCTTGAACAAAAGTGAGAGAGAGGATCCCTTACCTTATGTTCAAAGGTGTTCTTGATTGTTCTTAACGACCTGAATAATAAAATTTATACTCGTTAATTAATATTTAAAAAAACTAATCAACATTTAATTTATATGTTATAACATTAATAGGTTCATTAATGGCCTTTTTAATGGGTTTAAGAGATTCAATTTTATTGTTTTGGAAGCATTTTCTTCCTTGGTTTTCATGATTTGTTTACTTAAATTCATGAAGGGAAGTTCATTTGAAATGTGGTTAAACATAAAGAATTGTTAATATATATTATTAGTAACATTAAATATATATAAATTATCTTATAATTATTCTGGTTATATACCATGAGGATGAATTATTCGATGAGTTGATGATAAACACTTGGATTTGGCTTGGTGGTTTTGTGCACAATGAACTTGTTTTGTATTATTATTCCATATTATGAGTGTGTAAGGATTTAAGAACATTAAAAAAGATAAAATACATATATTATGATCTTTTTCAACCATTGAAAATGTTTCATTACCAGTATTGAATATAGTAATGAAAATTGAAAACCCGTCTTCCTTGAGTGTGAAAAATTAATACATCTCGGACGGTGTTTGCATTTATAGTATAAAAGGAAAGGAAAAAGAGAGATTATGATGAAATATTCCATTATCATAATTAAAATACAGTACATGTATGGTAATATAATTATCATGGCATTTGTATGATGTGAGGTGAGTAGAGAGAACAAAATAATGGAACTTGTAAAAGCAAATGAAAGAAAAAGGAAGAGAGGTTCACCTATTGAGTACTCCTCTTTGAGAAACTCCTTAAGGCCTTTGTTTTTGGCTTTTTGGTGAGACCAACAGGTCTTGGACGTGAGGGATGAGGTTAGGGAGATATTTGAGCAGAATTTAGGAAAGGCTTAAATCTTGAGTGGTGTGGGAGGAAGAGGGGGTGAGGGGTGGTTTATATAGTAGAGCGGAGAGAGGATTTCTCTATATTATATTCATTAATTTATTATTTCTCCATAAGACAAGGAATAATTAGTCTTCCATGAACAAGAATAGAAATTTTATCATGTGAATATGAATCAATTGGTCTTACATTAGAAGAACATCATACATGACTCTATAATTAGTGTATTTAGCTTATTTTGTACATTATGGTATTTCACTATTCATAAAAAATTTAAGTATTTCAGAAAAATAAAAAAAATTCACCCTAAACATTTTTCAATGTGTAGAATCCAAAAATGAAGTACATTTTTCAAAAATAATTTTTTAAATATTATTAATTAAATTTTTAATTAAAATCATTATTTAATCAAAAAATATAAACACTTAAAATATTCATCTGCATTTTTAAGGTGCCTAAATTGATTTATAAATTCATGGGTATGGATACCATTCATAAAAGTCATATTAATATTCATAAGGGTAAGTTACTATTCATAAGGGTAGGTTACTATTCATAAGGGTAGGTTACTATTCACCAAAAATTAAGTTAATTCTACTAGACTCTAAATATCATCCTGAACACAACTGTGTATGTCATATTTTCAAAATTAAAAACATACAAGTGGAAAATTTAATTTCAATGGCTAGTATATGCCTATCTTTTAAATAACCAAGTGTTTTTTCAAAGAAACTCATTGCTTTATGAAATATAGGCTATGACTAGAATGTATTTAAGAGAAACATACCATAAAATGTTTGGGGTGCTACAATCAATCATTTTCAGGAGATGAATCTTGATATAAGTAAATGGTCATCAAATTCACACCAAATCAAGTATGGAAGGTTTGATCATAATGGGAGAATCAAAGTCTACATGATTATAATAAATCAATTGTGATGATTCTTTACTGATCTTGGAGTTCTCATAAATCATAATTTAGTGGAAAAGCTTGTGATAAAATATTGATTAAAGAAAGGGGAAGTAAAATAAATTCTTCCAATCATTTTTAGATTGATTGTATTTGGATGAAAAGAAAAAGGGTGTTGGATATTGTATTCAACCTGATTATATTCTGGCCAATTGTATTCTGGAAAATTGGATATGGATTGTGTAAAAAAGAAAGGTGTTAATGAAAGAAATGGAAGTTACAATACTTTCTAATAAAAACCATCAATGCTAAAACTGATATTCAATGTATTCAAAATCATGAAGGAAGTCATGATACAAGATTAAGTTTAAGAATAAAGAAAAGAGTTGCAAGAGTTGAAGCTATTGAAACTAGTCCATCATATTTGGTGTGCCATCGTATTCAGGAAAATTTGTTTTAACAAAACTAATGGAAAATGAATTGTGTTGAAGTTGATGAAAACCATAATGACAGATACCGATCAACAATATAGTCAACCATTTAAGAAGATTTAATGAATTGTCGAAGGGGATTTTGGAATTTGAAGGTTGGGGAGATTTTTGACAAATGTGAGAAACCAAAGGTATTGGTTTTTAGTCAGAACAAAAGCCAAAAGATATAAAACCTCAGTGATTGAAGATAATGGGTTTCATAAGAAATCTAATTTGTTTTCAAATGCTTTTATCAAGTGGATCAAGAAAAGAGTTGATGGAGATGGATGAATGTATTGACAAGGGTGAGGATGAAATTCAAAGAATATGTTTTGTTTCATAAATTGGGTAAAACACCTTCATATTCGAGTCATATTTCTAATTTTATTCAGCAATCATATTGGATAAAGAAAATTGGATTGAGTTAATCATATTATGAAATCAGAATCGAATTGGCATTTGAAAAGAAAGTCTGAAGAAGAGTTGAATTCATGAAGAATATTTGAGAAGAGTTGAAGAAGTCATAAACACACCCTAAATTTAAGGGAAATATAGATTTTGGGTAATTTGGATGAGCAATAAAGTTTTGGGGATTCAAACCAAAATCATCCTTGGGTCACCTATAAAAGGGAGAATTAGTTTTTACTTTCCATGACTACTGATGACAGATGTACTATTCACAAAAGAGAGAGAATATATGACTTTCTATGGAGAGAAAAAAGTTTTCCATATTGAGATTTTTTTGAAGAAGCTTTTACAGAGATAAGTGAAAGAAGAATAGACAAGATCACAATGTTATTAAGATGATCATAGTATTAAATGATCATTATATTCAACTATCTATCATATTTTTCTTGTTATCATATTCAGCTGGTCACTGTATCTGGCTAGATAATCAGATCAGGATTTTCATATTGGGATTTACAGACTGAGGAATGAAGTGTTCTGAATTGTATCAACTATATTCTGGTAGAGTTATATCCATTGGATTGGGAAATTATATTTGGAAATCAGATATGAAGAATCAGAGTGGGAAGATCAGATAGAGAAATTAGATTGAATTCTATATTAAATTCCTTGAAGTTCTTACTATATTCTAGGTAAGAAATTGAAGATTTTTTTAAAGAATACATTTGTGAAAATTGAAAAGAAGAAAAGATAATATGAGTTATTACACAAACATTGTTTTACCCTATTTGTACTAAGAGGGTGCACACACACTATTGAATTATTTTCAAAGTGCTACATGAGTGAAGGGATATATCCTACTTGTTGTATTCCAAGGATTTTTTTTTCTAGTGGATTGAGTTGTATTGGATCATTTCCAAACCATACCAAGGATGTAGATATTCTTATTGAATAGTGAACCTTGTAAATTCTTGTGTTCTTGTAGATGTGTGTTTTGATTTTTTTAGTAGGGATTGAAATATTTAACAGGAGGTGAAGGTTTTTTCAAGGAAACATAAAAGTAAAAAGTATCACTGATTCAACCCCTCCACCTCTCAGTGATATAATTACACTAAATGGGCACTTTCAAGTGGTATCAGAGCCAAGGTTTCCTTCGATTATTCTTTTCTGATGGAGAACTTAAATTGTGTGAACAATAAAGGTATTCTAGTTTTTGATGGGAAGAATTATCATATCTGGAAATAAATAGTGTTTCCTTATCTTATGTCTATTAGATATAATGTTCTTGAAGCTGCAATAGATGGTTTTCCTCCTATTGATGATAAAGTTACTCTTATATATGTTAATAAGAAGAATCTTGAGAATTATGGAAGGGCCAAGAATACTATATTATCATCACTTTCTAAAATTGAATTCTTAAGGGTGAAAAAAGTTTCCACATCCAAATGTACATAGGATAAATTGGAAAACATATATGAAGGAAATACAAAAGTAAAGAATGAAAAGTTTAAAATATGGAGATTTAAGTATGAATATTTGAATTTGTGTGAGTATGAATATATTGGGGACTTATTTACCAGGGTAAATTACATTATGAGCACTATTATATGTTTTGGTAAAAAAATAGATGATTCTATATTCATTGAAAAGATCATGAGAATCCTCCCTGACATGTTTGATGCAAAAGTTTCTTCATAAACAGACAAAGATCTGAAAATATCATCTCTTTATGATTTTTATCGCACTCTTATTACATATGAAATGATAAGGGAGAAAGCTATGAAAATAAAAACAAAAGTTGATAGAGAAATATCTTTCAAGGTTGCTAAGAAAGAGAAGTCAAAGAAGATTCTTATTAAATATGAAGTTGGTGAATCCAATTTTTAAAATGAGGTATGTAAAAATCTTGATCAAATTTTATCATTGTTTTCTAAAAATGTGAAAAGAGGTATAGTGAAATACAAAGGGAAACTTCCCTTTAAATGTTTTGAATGTGGAACCATTGGTCACTATGTGTCTAATTTTCCTCAAAGAAAGAAAGAAGAGGATAGTGATGAAGAAGAAAGAAATACAAGAAGATCGTGGAAGAAACAGGGAGATAAAGAAAAATTGTATTACACACAGAAAGATAGAAAATTCTTTAAATCCAAAATAAGAAGTTTCTTATCTAAAGATGATGAAGAAGAAGGCAGCGATGCTTAATCTAAAAATTCTGTTGAGTATGGTGTTGGAAATACTTTTATTCCAATAATTAATGATGAAGAATTTATAAGTAGTAGTTTTTAATAAGAATAAACTCAAATTGAATTTCATTTGAAATAAGAGTTGAAAGAATATCTGAGAAAGATTATAAGACTTGAAAAGAAAAACAAAAAGTTGGAAGACGAATGTTACTCAATAAGAAATCAAGATTGTTTTCCTGATGAGAAGTTGAAGTTGATGAAATATATTTATGATTTGAAGAAATATATTGAGGAATAAAATAATCTTAATAAGCATATGGAGGTGAAACTTAAGTAAAAAGAAGAAGAGTTGGAACTTGTCCAACAAAAAATTTCCAAAACTGAACAAATAAAGACAAGTTTCAAAAACTCTATTTTTGAAGTTGGTGAAATTTATTGAAGTGGTAAACCTGATAAGTATAATAAAAAGATAATTTAAAATTTTGATAATAAAGGTGAATGTTTTTCTAAAAGGAATAATGATGGGAAGTCATATATGTGGCCAAGACCAACAAAGTTGGAAATTTATAAGTCTCAAGGAACCATAAGTCCGAAAATGTTTCGAAACATTCTAAATCTAGAAAAGTTTTCAATACTTTTCATTTTGATAAATAATAAAATAAAATAATGAATCTGATTGACAATAAAAAGGTTGGTGGCTCATAAAAGAAAGACAATATGGTGTATGAGAAACATATTCACAATTCCGGTCGGTATGGAAGTTTTAGAGGAAAATACTCATTTTGTGGATTCTACTTGTATTGTGGTGGATTCATACATATGGTGAATATGTTTTGGTTCAATCAACAACATTACTATTATTCCACCAGTTATGGAAGGAAAAATTTAAGGGGGATTCAATCTCCTCAAAGAAAAAATTCGGAGAAGGTTGTTTTGAGGAAACCTAAGAAGGTTGGTGTGAAAGTGGAAAATAGGTTCTAACCTTTAGAAACTATTTTTGAAATATGTGAACAACCTGGACAAATTGAAAAAGTATGTCTTGTTTTTTTCTATCATAACAAAAGATACTTAACAATTCCCAGAAGCCGAATATGAAGAAATAAAAGGAATAAGAAAAAGATATTATTGTAGAAACCACTTTGAAAGATACAAAAGGAGAATGACCTTGGATTCCTGATAGTAGGTGTTATTCTCATATGAAAAGATATTTAAATTTTTTGAAGAATGTGAAATACTTTAAATAAGTAACAATGACATTTTTCAATAAAAATTCCTTCAAAATCTAAGGTGTTGGGTCAACCATCATTGGGAAAGAAGAAATGAAATCCAATAATTTTTTTTATGTTGATGGGATGAAAAAAAATTTGTTAAGTGTTTCAAAATTGTGTGATGAGGGTAATTAATTTATCTTCATAAAAGGTGGGTTTTTTGTAAAAAATGAATAATATTGAAATATTTTTATAAGAGTCCAATGTCCAAAAGGAAATTTGTTTCAGTTTGGTGAAATACAAAACTATTGTTACACGAGTGTGATGAAAGAGATTTAATTGTGGCATAAAAGGCTGGGACATATGTGTCAAAGAAACATGAGAAAAATATCAAAATAATATAGTGTAAAAAAATTTATTTATTTTCCAAGAATAATATATTAGTGTTTCATTATTTTCTGGAAAGGAAATATTACAAATTCAGTGCATAAAAAAGTTGAGATTTGTTCAAAACAATCCTTGGAGCTGATTTATTCTGATATTTTTCTATCTATGAGCAAACAATCAAAAAATGGAGATACATACTACATCACTTTCATTGATGATTTTACTCACTTTACTTATGTTATGTATATGAAACATAAAGAATATTCTTTGAAAATGTTTAAAAGTTTTAGAAGTAAATCTGAGAATTAATTTGAGTATTCAGTGAATAAGTTGAGAATAAACAATAGTGGTGATTATATAAGTGAATAATTTGAAGTTTATCTTGAGAATCATGGAATTAATCATGAGTATAGTTCTTTATAAACTCATCAAAAAAATGGGGTTTCTGAAAAAAATAATATAAGTTTGGTAGAAATGGGAAGAACTACGCTACTTGAACATGGTCTTTCTCATTACTTTTAGAGGTAAGCCATGAGTACTTCCATTTATATTCAAAATCATTGTTTCTATGGGCCTAATTTAGATATGACTCCATATGAATTTTTTTATAGAAATCTCTAAGATTTAAACACTTTATATTTTTTTGGAGTCCTTGTATTATGAATAAGAAATGTGGAAACTATGGAAAGTTTGAGAAGAAAGGTGAAGATAGAATTTTTATAGGCTATACTTCATAAGGGAGAGGGTATAGATGATTCAAAAAAGATACAAGAAGACTTTTTGATTCAGTTTATGTGAAATTAATTGAAATATCCAAGGAAGAAAATTATATTTGGTAAGATAAGGAATCTGAGAAAGATAAGTAAAACAATTCTGATAAGGATAAAAACAATTGTAATCCTATTAAAAAATAAGAATCAGACTTAGCTATTTCTAATGACGAGGAAGATATTTAAAAAACTCATCCTAGGTTGAGAAAGCAAGTGAAATCTCAAAATATAATTAGGGATAAACATTATAAGGCTCAAATAATAGGAGCAACAAATTATATTACACATACTTCTTTATATTCTAAAGTGGATCTGAATGATGTAAAATAAGCTTTTGAGTATCTAGAATGGATTCAGGTTATGAATAAAGAATTAGATTAGATTGAAAATAATGATACATGGGAACTCATACCCAGTCCCCAAAAAAAACATTATTGGAATAAATTTTCTTTTAAGGAATAAGCTGAATGAATAAGGTGACGTGATAAGAAACAAAGCAAGATTAGTATGAAAAGGGTATTGACAAATTGAGGGTATTGATTTTGATGAAACCTTTTCTCTGGTGGAAAGATTAGAAACAATCAGAATTTTTCTTGCTATTACTGCACAACGAGGATACAAGATATTCTAAAGAGATATTAAATCTATATTATTTAATGGTGATCTTAATGAGGAAGTTTACATTGAGAAACCTTGTGGTTTTGTTGTTGGTAAAGATGAAAGTTATGTATGTAGATTAAAGAAGGAATTTTATGGGATAAAATAATATCTGAGAGCATGGTATTCCAAATTGGATACTTGATTAAGGAAGATGTGTTTCAATAAAGGAAGAGTTGATAACAATATTTACATCATAGAAATTAAAGAGTATTCCATCATCATAATTGCTTATGTTGATGATATTATCTTTGATGGGAATGATGAAAGAAATTTTGAAAGATTTTCTGAAGAGATGAAAATGTATTTGAAATGTCCATATCGAGGGAAATGAAATACTTTCTTGGGTTACAAATTTTACAAAATAATAAGTACTTTTTTATTTCTCAAGAAAATTAATCTAAGTAAATTCTTAAGAGGTTCATCATGGAAAACTCAAAACCTATTTCCACACTGATTTCAATGGAAAAAAAGTTGTCTAAAGATGGATAATAAAAATAAGTTGATCAGAAATAATTTTGGAAGATGATTATAAGTTTATTGTATTTGACTACCTCAAGACCTGCCATTTTTATGCCGTTACCTTATGTGCAAGATTTTAGAGTGATCCTAAAGAATCAAATTTAATTTCTATAAAAATAATTCTCAGATACATCAAAGGAATAATATATTTCAAAATAAGATATGAAAACTCAGAAAGTATTGATTTGTTTGGGTATTCAGATACCGATTGGGTAGGAAATGTTGATGATAGAATATCCACATATGTTGGAGTATTCTTTCTAGGAAATAATTGTTTTAGTTTTCATTAAAAGAAACATAGTTCATTAACTCTTAGTACGATTGAAGTTGAGTATGTTGCTTCCACTCAAGCTACTACTCAACTTATTTGGATGAAAACTCAATTATAAGACTTACTTGTTGAAGTAAAGTTACCCTTGCTCTTTGGATGTGATAATAAAAGTAAAATAAATCTCACTAGGAATCCAGTTCAACATTCCCATTCAAAACATATTGATATAAAATATCATTTCATCAAAGATCATGTGGAGAAGAGATAATTGAAGCTGGAGTATGTTCCCACATCAAAACAAGTTGTTGATATTTTCAAAAAACCTTTACCAAAGGAATCCTTTTCTAAATTGAGGTTGAACATGGGAATCCAACCTCTTTCTCATCAGGTTTTAGGTATGTGTTTCCATCCCCTCTCTCATCTTATCGTTGGATAGTATTGTTAAGGGGGATAAATAATTTTTTCATAAATCTATCCTTAACAGGAATGTAAAAAGGGGGAGTTGTGGGTAAACTATGAATTCAACATTGTATTATGTGTGAACTATTCTAATTGTTTGTTGGAGTGGTTTTATGAAACAAAGTTTTGTATTCTTGGAAAGTTGAAGAAGTAAATAAGAGATGAGGAAGAAAAGTTGGAAAGGTTTTCATAATCAATACTCTTGGAAAACATGGATTTTCTATCAATAATTCTTATTTCCTACATTGAGTTTGCTCATGGAGGCTTAGAATTTTGGATATGTAATCAATTTCTTGAGGATACAAAGTTCAGTGATTTATGAAACTTGGTTGACAAAAAAATCCAAATGGAGAGATTTTTAGGACCAAGTTGATGATTTTATTTAGGTATTGACTTTTTTTTCAATGAAGTTTAAGTTGAAAGGAAAAATCACCTCAGTTTTTATTTTGTGAAATTTGGTCTGGATATAATATTCGAAAAATTGGACTCACAATTCTTGAAAAGGACATCATATTTAGGAGAAGATGGCTCATAAAATTCATATTAAATCCAGAATGAACGGATTGATCATTTTTAGGAGAAGAATATTTCTAAAATTAAATGGTTATCAGATTCACACCAAATCCAATTTGAAAGGTTTAATCATAATGGGAGAATCAAAGTCTGCATGACTATGATAAGTCAAATATGATGATGCTTTTATGATCTTGGAGTTCACATAAATCATAAGTTAGTGGTAAAACTTGTGATGCAAGCTTGATGAAAGAAATATGGAGTAAAATAAATGCTACCAATCATATTCAGATTGATTGAATATGGATGAAAAGAAAAAGGGTACTTAAGATCGTATTCAACCTAATCGTATTCAGGCCAATTGTATTCTGGAAAGTCAGATTTGGAATGAGTGGAAAAGAAATGTGTTGATAAAGGAAAGGGATGTTACAATACTTTAAAATGAAAGTCAGACAATACTAAAACCGATATTCAATGTATTCAAAATTATGAAGAAATTCATGATGTAAGATTAAGTTTGAAAATGAAGAAAAGTGTTATAAGAGTTGAAGATATTTAAACTAGTCCACCATATTTGGGGTTCCATTGTATTTTGGAAATTTTGTTTAAACAAAACCGATGGAAAATGAATTGAGTTAAAGCTGATGAAAATTGTAATGACAGAGACTGATCAATAATATAGTCAACCATTTAAGATGGTTGAATGAATTTTCAAAGGATATTTTGGAATTTGAAGGCTGGGAAGATTTGTGAAAAATGTGAGAAACTGAAGGAATTGGTTTTTAGTCAGACCAAAATACAAAAGATATAAAACCTCTGTTATTGAAGATGATGGGTTTCAAAATAACTTTGATTTGTTTTCAAATTATTTTATCAAGTGGATCACGAAAATAGTTTATGGATATGGCTAGATTTATTTCCAAGGGGAAGTATGGAATTCAAATAAGATGTTTTGTTTCTTAAAGTGGGTCAAGATCCATTATATTCGAGTCATCCTGCTAATCGTATTTAACAATTGAATTAGAGAAACAAAATCGGATTGAGTTAATCAGATTATGAAATCATAATCGGACTGGCATTTGAAAAGAAAGTCTGAAGAAGAGTTGAAGCCATGAAGAGGATTCAAGAAGATTCAATAAGAGTTTAAGAAGTCATAAATTCACCTGAAATTCAAGGTAAATCAAGATTTTGGGTAATTTAGATGAGTGAGAAAGTTTTGGGGATTCCCACCAAAATCATCCCCGGGTCACCTATAAAAGGGAGAAGTTACTTTTACTTTCTCTAACTACTGAAGACGGTTGTTATGTTCACAAAAGAGAGATAATATCTAACTTCCTAGAAAGATAAATAAGTTTTCTATATTGAGATTTTTTTGAAGAGGTTTCGATAGAGAGAAGTGAAAGAAGAAGATATAAGATCAGAATGTTATTTAGCTAATGACCGTATTCAGTGATCATCATATTCATATGTGTACCATATTGTTCTTGTCATCTTATTTAACTAGTCCCCATATTGGGCTAGATAATTGGATTGGGATTTCCATATTGAGATTTCCAGACTGAGGAAGGAAGTGTTCTGAATTGTCTCAATCATATTATGATAGAGTTATATCAATCAGATTGGGAAATTAGATTTGGAAATTGGATCTGAATAATCGGAGTGGGAGGATCAGCAATGTTGGATGAGACCATTGTGATTAAGGCCTCCTAAGAAGATTCAGATAGAATAGTAGAGAGAGTTCTACCAGTAGACACCAATGACGAGCAGAGGGGGTGGTTCAATAAGCAAAAACTCATTTTGATAAGAGGTTTCATTGAAAAATAAATAAATGTGGAAGATTTTATTTAAATTTGGGAAAAATTGGCTTATCATCTTGGAGACCTTATCAAGTAAGATCTAAAAATTAAGGTACATATCCTACACTAGAAATTATATAGGGATAAATCTTCTAATAGACTTATTCTCTAATTTAATGGTTATGTGATATCTTACGGTGTTTGATACATTGTGGATCGAGTGTGTGGGGTGTTTTGTGATTCTGTCTTTTGTGAGGGTTCTCACTTATCCCCTAAAAGTGATTTTTCTTGAAAACAAAATATTAAATGGTTGGTTGGTTATATCAAAGTCCTTTAAGTTTTTTCCAGCTTATGGTTAAGAAATTGAATATTTTTTTTTCAAAGAATACATTTGTGAAAATTGAAAAGAAGCATAGGTAATATGAGTTGTTACACAAACATTTTTTTACCCAATTTGTGATAAGAGGGTGAATACACACTATTGGATTGTTTTCAAAGTTCTACATGAGTGAAATATAATATCCTACTTGTTATATTACAAGGATTTTTTTCTAGTGTATTGTGTGGTATTGGATCATTTCCAAACCATACCAAGGACATAACTATTCTTATTGAATAGAGAACCTTGTAAATTATTGTGTTCCTATGGATGTGTTTTTGAATTGTTTTCAGTAGGGATTTAAATATTTAATGATAGGAAAAGTTTGTTTCAAGGAAACATAAAAGAAAAAATTATCACTAATTCACCCCTCCCCCAATTAGTGATACAATTACACGAACTAGGCACTTTCATGATCAAATAAACCCATAGAAACAATCACATAAGGTTGAAACTTATCTATGGGTATTCTAAATAATTGAATAATCACACATACATCAATAAATAATCTAATAATGAGTGAATTCATAATTTTGGACATCTGAAACATATTGTAAAGACCTTTCATAAGGCAGTTTAAATCTGTGGGTAGAAACCCATCTAATTTGGCCAACTGATTTGTCTCATAAGACCTGTCGATGCATCGAGGGGTTATCGATAACCGGGCCCCACCCATCACTCAAAAATTCTAATGTATTACTCATATGAAAGGGGTGAAACATAAAAAAATAAACATTAATATTGAAAAACTAACATATTAAATTTTAATACTTACCCCAATCAAATAAACATAATCATAAACCATCTAGATTAATATGGTGAATAGTAATAAAATTGCGCATCCTTAGTCAAACTGATCATAAACCATCCATAGAAAGAATAAGGATAATATAAATGCTACATATCTCTAGTGGATCAAAATTACAATAAAGGTTTGATGTCATTAATGAATAAAAGTGCTATAAAAATTTCATTAAAAACATTTTTGAGGAAAATTACCTTTCCACTTTGAAAATATTTTTAAAACAAAAAGTCCAAAAAATATTTTGAAAATAATTTTCATTGAATAAAACCTTTGAAAAATTATAAAATAATATTTAAATCATAGAGTGTTCATGACGGTGGAAAATTTCGTTCATGCTGTACATGTTAAAATAAAGATTCCTTTCACATTCTCAATAAAATCTAAATAATCCTTATTTTGAAAAATACATGAAGTTTCCTTTCAAAAAAATTATTAAAAATTAAAAACGGGTAAAAATTTATTTAATAAATCATTTGGAAAAGGTTAAAAACATTTTTGAAAACATTTCTAGAAAAAATTCCTAGAAATCATGGATTTTAATGAAAAATGATTTTCAACCGAAGAGAGAAATAAAGCTATATTTTCTTAAAAACATTTTATCAATCATTTTAAGTAACCATATAGTGACCTTGGATTTTTATATATAGATATTACATATTTTTAGGTGAATATTAAATAAATTTCACAAAAACATGCCCTAGTACCATAATAGTTTAATATATTTGGAGACTAGGTACATAATATTAAAATTTAGTGAATAATCTTCAACATATCCCATAATGATCTTCCCCTTTATAACTCTTCACAAACATACCCAACTTAAAACCTTTCTTTATAACCTAGGGAAATAAAACATAAGAAATGGTGTGCTCAGGTGGTCAATAAGGGTAAACAAGGGAGATACATAAGCGTAACATGAATATAAGGGTACAATAACATGATCATAACATTTGAAAATCATACTTTTCATATTAAACATCATCATCTGATGTCATGAAATAAAGATTTTCGGTTCATAAGACATGAACCGTAAGGAAATTGAAGAATTTGTTCCATGAGAACATAACACTGACATAAGAAAATATAATTTTGGCATAAACATAATCTTACAACATTATGAACATGTATAAATAGAAACATGTTCACTCATTAAGTTAAAGACATGAAATTAGGCCCTCACATAAACTTATAGACATGCAACTAGTTCCATGCATAACATTATATACATGAAATATAGGTCCATGCATTAAACTATGAATATATAATCAGGTTCATGCGTAACATTTTCAATATGTAATAGGTTCATGTATAACATTATGAACATGTAATCTGGTTCATGCATAACATTGTGAACATGTAATCAAGTTCATGTCCAACATTGTGAACATGTAATCAGGTTCACACATAACATATTTACTCATGAGTTATCCATGTTTACCCCATTCATTGGAGGGAGATATAGGTCCCATATATATCATAATGAAAATCGTATTTATGTGTTCTATAAGACCATAAAATATTCACAATATCATAACCCATTAAATGAATGAGTTTTATAAAAATTTCATCATATCATAACCTATGGAAAATATACATGTTTCATAATAATTTCATCATTCCATCATAGCATAACCCATGAAAACAAGCAAGTTTCATAAGAATTTTATCATGGTATAAACAATGGAAAAAGAACCAGGTTTCATTAGTATCATGTAATCACAAACATAAACCCTTCAGAGAATTAATAAGAATGATATCCTTAGATCATATACTCAATAAGGCATAGGTAACATCAAAAGATTTCATATTAGATGGGAAATAATTTTGAAAATAAATTTTAAACATTTATTTATAAAAATAAATTTTATTTGAAAATCACTTTTCAAAACTAAGAATCCATAAAACATTTTGGAAATACTTTTCATTGAAAATAAACTTTAAAAGTTTATAAAGGAAAATATCTTTTCTACTTTGAAAAACACGTTTTAAAACAATTTTTTTTAATATAATTTTATTTTAAAATAACTTTGAAAATTATAAATTAATATTTAAAACATTTTAAGGTTACGATGTTAGAAAATTATGTACATATCATACAAATTAAAATGAATATTCCTTTTACATTTTTGGTAAAATCCAAACATTCACTGTTTGGAAAAAGACATGAAGATTCCTTTCATTTTTTTAAAAGGAAAATATAAGTAAAAATTTATTTAATAAATCATTTGGATATTTTTAATTTTTTAAAACACTTAGAAAACATGGTCTTATAATAAAAATAGGTTTTCGACCGAAGAGAGAATTAAATATGATTTTTCTTAAAATAATTAGTTTGGAATATTGAGTACAAAAAGAGAGGAAAATGAACAAAAGACATGTATTATCATGTCATAAAAATATCAGAATAAAATTAATGAGTTTTTTATAGATAGATAATAATATTTCATTATTATAATCATAATTAAAAGTAATCTCGATAAACAATGAGATTGTAACATAAAATTATTACCACTTTGGTAAATTTGAATCATAAGCCCCATAAAAGAATAAAAATAAATGAAACTTATAATATCATGAGAATAAATAAATTCATGATATTACATTTCAATAGGATATATATACACCTCATAAAATAATATAGTTTCATAACATAACATATGTCGCAAAGAAGGAAAATTAAGACAAAAATCCCTTACCACTTTGGTAACTTTTGAACCGTAAACCCCATGAAAGAAAGATCCTAAAATAGATATGTAAATACACATAATATTAAGGAAAATAATAATACAATACATTCATGGTCATTATATACATCATATAAAATTAATATATGGTGAATATGACATGTGTCTCACAAAAGTAAAAAGTGAGATGAAAATCCCTTACCATAACTCTCGACTTCCTTCATACTTGTTCGAACCTCATGAATAATTAATATAAGGAAATTATAAATATATTAAAGAACCATAATTATATATATATATATATCATACCATATATTATTTAATTATGACTACTTATTACCTAATTATTAACAATTCCCTATTAAAATCACGTTTCTAGAATTAACTGAATTGTTTTTTGTGTATGTTTTGATTTTTTATTTTTGACCATATTACTTTAATCATGGTTCCATAATATAATTTTTTTTAACAATGATATAAATATCATATATATTCCATATATATATATGTATGTATTTATAGTAATTTATAAAATATAGAGATAGAAAATGAATTACATCATTCATGGAGATGGTAGGTCGTAATATGCATGAACATTGTTTCCATTTTCTAGATGTATTGAAAGAAAGAAAGAAAGATAAATGATATATTATAATTAAAAAATAAATTTTATGTCATATATATCACATATTTTTATCAAAACAATCCTTATTACCTTCTATGTAAAGCATGAACGAATCACATCGCTTTGTGAGGTGGTAGTCCACCGTACACACGAGCAACATTATTGTATTCCCAAAAAATGAAAAGTAAGAATATATGTGTGATATAATAATTAAATAATCATAATAATATAATAATTATCATATATAAACAATAAATAAATCATTATGTTCAACCATGAGAGGTGTAAATGAAAAAATGAACGACATCAATTCACTAGGTGGTAGTTCATCGTACATACAAATGATGATTTTGTAACCCATTTGATGGAATAAGAGATAGTTTTAGGTCATTAAAGTAACATAAAAACATCTCATTATATTGAATATAATGTTTTTATTATATCATTAGGGTTTAATAAGTGTTAAATTAAGTGGAGTAATAAATAAAATAAAAATTCCCATTGAAGAACATTATCACTTCTTCAAGTAACATACATAGTTTTGCACCAAAATCCTTCCCTGGTTGGCTTTCTACAAAAACTAATGATTTTATTATTATAGGACAAAAGTTGGAAAGTGATTTGTGTAGGTATTGGATGAACTAAAATGGTTTTATGGTGTGAATAAAATAGGATAAAGAGTGACTATTTATAAGTGAGGTGAGTGGCACACTTGTACTTTTTTGAAAAGAAAAATGTGTACCCACGTTTTTCTCATGCCAAAAAGATAAAAAATGGAATATTATTGATAATATAATGGATAAGGTCAAATTATTTCCATATAATTGGTACTAGATAAGCTTTGGGTCATTTTTTACCTTTATCTTATCAGTTTAATCCCCTAGTAATCCCATTCTTTCCTTAACCACGGTAAATAATTTTTATTGTTTTTATTATTTATTTTAGAAAAAAATTAAGTTTATCTTATTAAATAATATAAATTATTATTTTTATAAATATTTAATCTATTTTACCAAATTCTATTCACATAAATGAAAAAATTTAATTTAAAATTAATCCCGCAGACATGATGAGAAAACAGAGTTTCAAGGAGAAAAATGTTCAAATGTTCAAGAAGTTTTTATATCTAAATTCAATATAAAATTCATTACAATGAAATATATTATATTAATAGATATATAATTTATATAATTTTACTTTAAAACCAATTAAAATATAATTTAATTTTATAAATAATTTAAATGAAAATGCAATTTTCATTTAAAATTTAGTTTTTTTCACTATTCATCAAAAAATTAATATTTTTAGAAAATTATAAAAAATTCACCCAAATAAAATTTTAATATGATGATTTAAAAAATTAATTTTCTAATTTTTTTAAAAATTAACTTTATTATTGTTCACAAAATTAAGAAAAGGAAACATTTATTTTTAGAAAATAATATTTTTGAAATATATAAATAATTTATCAAAAAATTAAGTATCTTTCTTTATCAATATGTATTATTTATATAAAACCATTATATTTTATATTTAAAATTTAGTTATTAATATTCATATATCTAATTTTAATGACTATGTTATAACAGTTGTGTTTAAATAATACAACATAATTAGTTCAAAACTCTATATCGTGTAGCACAAGCTAAACCCAGTGTTGCATATAATGAAAGATTAACTTGGTGTTTAATATAGTGAAATATATCAAAGAAATTTAATTTATTAAAAAAAAATCATAAAAAATCAATATGTTAAATTATACCCCCTTCAAAACGAATTTCATCCTTGAAATTCATCACTATGATACAAAAAAACAAGGATACATCTGCCCCATCATTTCCTTAGGTCCCCACATAGCTTCTTTAAACTGGTGGTTTCACCCAAAACCCTTGACCATGTGAGTGTTAATTTTCATAGAAATTTTTATATTCAATCCATAATCTCTATTAGTTATTCCTCATAATAAAGATCATGTGCTAGTGGTATGACCTCTGAGTTCAGTCCATGTGATGGAGCAGGTATATAATTCCTCAAGAGAGACACATGGAACACATCATGAACATGATAGAGGTTTAGTGGAAGCATCAAGTGATAAGCTATAGTCTTAATATGATCAATAATTTCAAAGGGACTTATATACATAACACTTAGTTTCCCCTTCTTTCTTCCATGGAGAAATTTACAGAAACACATTCTCACGAACTTCAAATTATATATCACATTGACGATTATCAACATAAAATTTCTATCAAAATTTTGCTACCCTTACATGTTACTGAATGGTTCTATCATTATTTTCCATTTCATCAACTATATCAGGTCCCAATAACTTTTTTTCTTCACTTTAATTACAGTACATTGAAATTATATACTTATTTATATAAAGGGATTCATAATGATTCATTTGAATGATCGAGTGAAAGAAACTGTTGTAAGAAAACTCAACCAGAGGAAGGTTTTGATCCCAACCACCTTTGAAATCCATATAACAAGATCTTATAATATTCTATAGTGTTTTAATTTTTCTCTCAAACTAAACATATGAATGAGGATGATACAAAGTGTTGAAATTCAACTATATATCAAGATCTTGCTAAATAATTCAACAACACTTCTGGATAAACTTCAGATCCTAATCAGATATAATTGAATGTGGTACTCCATGAAACCTTACCACTTTTTTAATGCATATTTTGGAATTCAGATCTAGAGGGAAATATCCTCTTATAGAAATTAAGTGTGCTGACTTCATAAGGTGATCAATTATAACCCATAATTGTCTCAACATCAAATATAAGATAAACCATAAAGGACACCAATACCTTTAATCATGTGTCCTCAAAGTGAAAATTCATTCCTCCTCAAATAACTTTTTAACTAAAGCATATAAAAAACCAAAGGGTTTTATTTACATAAACACCTCTTAAAATATCATTAATCTTGATAAACCACCATCACATGAGACCTAAAAATGGGTGTCATTGGCTTTGAAATTATGGTACACCTTAAACTCATAAAACCATGATGGTATCCATAAATCTTAAGTTAATCTTACATAAAAACATATACACTTCAATTGTGAATTCACCATTTATTACTTACATAATCTCATATCTTACACATATTTATTTTCATTGGAAGATATTGTTCATACTTGTACTGATAGACTATCAAATGTGATTTAATTATTCTATAATCCATGTAGATGGAGTTAATCATATGGAATTTCACCAAAGGGTGAATAATAATATTTTTAAAGGTCTTATTCAGAAAAAATTCAACATGAAATTATCAACTAAGGAGGGGAGCATAAGTGTTCCCAAATTATCATTATTTAATTCATACATTAGGATTAAATAACATTTAACTTTATCATTTTTCTTCTTATGTTGTTGTGTATTATCATCCACATTATCCCTTTGATTGGGTCATTGATTCACATAATGCCCAAACTCCTTGAACTTGAAACATTGGAGTGTGGGTGGTGCATTCTGGTGATATCTCTCTCCATTCATTTCATTTGATTTACTATTCACACCACTTATACATTATTTTTCTTTATGTAAAGGATTCCCACACTTGAAACATCATCTTGTTCCTTTCAGGAACTTACCTAAGTGCTTCTCCCACAATTTTGGCAAGTAGGCGTTTGAAAATTTTTCTTCCATTCATGTAAAATATGATTGGAATTTTCATAGAACCCCATATTCCTTTTCTTATCACTAGAACCAATAAGGTTTCCAGCTTCCATTTCCAATTTTAGTTCACATAGAATAAATCTTTCATAGAATACAAAGTCCCTTATGGATGATTCCCTTTGGATATTTGGTTTTAATCCACTGAAGAATCAGTCAACCTTACTTTTAGACTGAATGATAATACCTGAAGATTGCCTCACAAGTCTTGTGAAATTTTTTTCATAGGTACCAATGGATTCATTATCCTTTTTCTTAAGATCAATGAATCCATTCTCCATTTTTATGAATAATATGAGGAAAGTAATTATTGAAAAATAATATTTTAAACTCATCCCACTTCATGATGTCAAATTCTTATCTTTATCTCATATTATTAATAAGAGTCCAGCATTGATCTACCTCACCTTCCAAATAGTAGACAACAAAAATGAATTTTTCATGCTCTAAAAACTAGAGAATGGAAAATATATTTTAGTGGTACTGATCCATTTCACAACAACTATCGGATCATCAGAACTACTGAAATAAGGTGGGTGTTGCCTTATGAAGTAATCAATAGAATATTTTCCCTCTTTTTCTCATTTAGAAGTTTAGTATGATTAATAGTTTTAGAAAGTTGTGTGACCATAACAATGAGGTTTTTCATTTTATCTCCCATAACATTCAGTTTCTTAGGAGGACAATCATTGCATTGTCCATTGAATTCAACATTAACATGGATCCTTCAGGTTCTATCCATTGACTAAAACTAAAAATCATGGTGTAACAAAAAATAATCATAGAGGGTAACCACATAATCATGATAAATCACTTATAGTGTGTCTAAATCATGAAATCTTATTTTTAATCGATGACACATTAGGTTTATCCTAGGTCAGTCATATTCACCATCTATTTAAATCCTTCACGATGGTTCATAAAGAGTTTTTAAATTTTCAAAGCATATCCCCTGGGAGTGTCAAACTAGGTGTGTAGAAAGGTCTGTTGTCATGCACCGGGTGATGATCAATTCCATATCAATGCAACCTTTTTGGAGTAATTACCCCTAGGTACCTCTATATAAGAGCCACATCCAATTGTATTATCCAGATAGGGATGCAATTTCTAGGAAACCCGTCACTCTATCCTTTACCAAAATTCCAGAACATTTTACTATACTTTGAATCATCCTTATAATTATCCTTAGATACATCCCTAGAAATATCCTTAGAAATATAGCTAGGGATATCACAAAAATTTTCTCATCCTAGTTTCCAAAGGTTAACTAAACCTTTCCTATGATACCAACTATAGTGACCCAATATTTTCATACATAGATATTAAATTTTTTTAGATGAATATTCAATAAATTACACAAACACATGCCTGAGTGTAACACCCCAAGATTTCATAGTACCTTATTTCTTCAAAGTAATTCAATAACTTGCACTACGCGCAACACCAGGTTCGAGCGCACCACAAGATTACCAAACTAGCTGTTCAAAAGCGGTTATGAATAGTATTAAATAAATATTGAACTATATATAATCCTTATAATTTTAGAATTCATATTATGAGTTTCTTAGACATAATGTATTAACAAATTCATTTTTTCAGATAAAAGAAGTATTTATTTCAAAAAATGCACTTTTATTGCCTTTTAATGATGAAACCCTTTTTAAATCCAATATTTGAAACTTTTATATATTCTATTTGAAAAAATAAACTTCTTATGTAGAATCAGGACATAATAATTTAGTTTCAATAAAGTTTTGGTGCTTTTCTGATAACTTTCATATTTGGGTGAATAGTGAAAAATACTATATTTTAACTGAAAACAACTTTTTAATCAAAATAATTTATAGTGTTAAATTATACATTTTAATGGTTTTTAAGTATAAAGAGATTATATTTTTACCATTTAATCCAATGCTGGTCATTGTAAGTAATTTCACTTTGATATTGGACATAAACAAGTGTCAATCTTTTGATAGATATTGTTTCTTAAAAATACGCCTTTTGGTTTTGATAATGAGAATTAATTTTAAATTAATAAATGAAACTTCTATGTTTTTAATTTGGTGAAATAGACTTCATTTTTTAATTTTTAATATAAAAATTATCTTAGAGTGAATTTTTGGTATTTTTCTGAAAACATTCCGTTTTCGATGAATAGTGAAAAATACTAAATTTTAATTAAAAACAATTTTTTTAATCAAAATAATATATAGTGATAAATTATACTATTTAGTGGTTTTAAAGTATAATTAGATTTTATTTTTACCATTTAATAAAATGTTGTTCATTGGACATAATTTCACATTTAAACTGGACATAAGCAAGTGTCAATCTTTTGATAGTTATTATTTCTTAAAAACACGCTTTTTGTTTTGACAACGGGAATTAATTTTAAATTAATTTCTTCCACTTCTATGTTTTGAATTTAGAAAAATGGATTCCATATTTAGAATCAGAAGGTCTAGATTTTGTAAATAGGTAACTTTTATTTTTAGACATTAGGAATATTTACTTCAGTAAATATTTTATTTACCGTGGTTAAAAGGGTAAATCCAGTAAATAAGGTTAAGAAATAATATTATAATAATTTAAAATTACCATAAAATGTGTCCAAATCCAATTTACTGATACATTTCTGAACATGGAAATATTTGGGTCGATTTTGGGACCACATGGAGCCACTTGAGAGTGATAATGACACCTTATATTAATTTATTTAAAGTAAAAGCAAAAATGACACAAACATATATATTTTAGTAAAACAACTTTTAAAAGGTGTTATATAAGTTATATTTTTTACTATAAATATTCATTAGAAATATAAAAATGTTTCATAAATAATGGTATTTTATTTATAATTTTTAGACATTTAATAATTAAATTTATTTATGACACAATGATGATGCAGGGTTTTCCTTATTAATGAAAGAATAAAATAAATGGTATTATAAATGTTAAAATAAAAATAATTTGAATATTTTGATGCCATCCACGAATTTTATAGGTTACTATGTAATTTTAGGATTTATTAAATAAATTTATTTTGAATTAATAATGTTTTTATGACTTTAAAAAAAATCAATTATTAAATAGTGTCAAAATTGACATAAAAGAGTTTTTAAAACAAATATTATATTATTAATTGATATAATATTCCTAAAAATATAAGGTTAGTCCAAAGGACTTATATGATGATATTTATGTCATTAATGAACCACTTGGGGTTCTCTTGGCAGTTTATAGTAATTTTATTAACCAAATAATATAAAAATACAAAGAGACATGGAAAATGTCAAACTAATTAACTAAGAGTTAAATCTAAAAGATAAAGTTAATATAGTGACCAAAACCTATCTAAAATATATTTGTTGAGTGTATTTTGACCCATAACCACATTATAATTGAAATAAATCAGTTTGGAGCCATTAGAAACTGAATATGAATTTATTATAAAATAATATTTTAAGTTTTTCCTAAGGTGCCCCTCACCCCTCTTATAAAAGGGCACTGCCACTTCTCTCTAATTCACAGCTTCAAAGCCTTTTGGCTTGGCCAAACTCTGCCCAAATATCCTCTCAACTTACCTCAATTCATCCTAGAGGCCTTTTTTTAGTCAGAAATCCAACTTAAGGAGCCCTTTTGATCAAATCAAAAGGAAGAACCTGGAGAAGAGGTAATAATTTCACCACCTTCTTTCAAGTTCTTTTCTTCTTCCACTTATTCTTACTTTGTTATTTCCATTATAAAATAATAACTCCAGTATCTTCTATATAATGTGATGTTATTATAAATATGGTACAACCATATTCATTATTCTATCCATCCTTTTAATGACATGTCACCATACGTGCGTACGTATGGATTACCGTCCCCATGTCGTGGTGTAATTGTTATTCAATATATTATTATTTGTACGAGTATAATAATGATGTGTAATTCATGTAAATAATAAATATAACATGATACTGATTCTGTATATATGATATAATATCCAATTATATATTATTTTAATATCAAAAGAATGATATTTTCACTCGTGTGTACGTACGGATTACCGTCTCCACAAATGCGATGAGATTCATTCCCCATCGTATCCATTCAACACTAATTTTCATTAGATGATTAAAAATAATATTTAAAGACTTGAAATCATTCTGTATATGAATAAGATACATCCCATCCATAACAAATATGACTCATAAAACAATGAATATAAAGGAAAACAAATCCGTTAACACCCGAAACAACGATAATACTAAGATATTATTAACAAAGAAATGTTAAAAGATCATATATGATATCATATTAATGTATATGATTCTTGTATAATTTAAAAACAATTATTTCACCATTATACAGGAGTTTAACCTACCATCGACCAAGGAAAAGTACAAGGTAAGGGTTAATTTCACAATATCTTTATTATCCGAGATTATTTTTACATAAGTATCTACTGGGACATATTTATTATCCATGTCCATGTTTTATAAAATAGTTTTCAAAGGTATTATTTTAAGGGACTTTTTACTAAAACATCATTTTAAATGTTTTAAATATTTATTCTTATAAACCATTCTCATTAATGTCCATGTTTTCAAAATGGTTTTAAGGATTTATTTAAATAGACATGAATGTTTTAAAATGTTAATTACATTCAAAAGTTTCAAAGTAGTATGAGACACTTTTATTCAAAAATATATTTAAATATCTTCCTTTCTAAATTGTGTTAATTTTAAATTTTTTCATGAAAAAGGGATATTTCTCTCAAAGATTTGTACAAATTATTTTCATCTATGTCAAAATCCTTTAATGGATTTTAAACTTGTTTGAATTGGATTTATTATGATACAAATCTTCTGTATTGTATTGAAGGTTTTGTGATATGTTTGACTGTGGATGTGTTATTTTTTACCATTCATTATTTATGGGTAACGTATTTACATTTTATATGCTAGTTTTTAATACGAATGTTTATGTTATGTTTAAAACTTTTCATATGAGGAATGCATTGGACTTAGTAAGTGACGGGTGGAGCCCGCTATAGCTCCTCAATGAATTGGTAGGTCTCATGAGACAAACAAGTGTCTTGGAACAAGGCCTTAACAAAATCTTATTTGTAGTCTTGGCACAAGGCCTTGATTATGTGGTTATGATAGTATGGAATTATGCATTCCATAATTATGAAAGTGGTTATTGATATTTCATGTGATTATTTGAATATTAGAATATCCATATGAATAAGTTAATGGAATTATTTCATTTTATTTTTTCCATATTATGCTGAAGTTCAAGTTTAAAAGGCTTTTGTTTTAGTTATACATTGCCTCAAATGTTTATGCTTATTTATGAAATTTTCTGCTATATTGTTATCCTTACTGAGCATCTGAGCTCACCCCTTTCTATGTTTTATTTTTCCCAGGATGTGAAGAAGTATTTTATGACTGACCTGTAAGGATAGTCTAAGGGGATATGAGTGTGGACTATGGAGACTATGTTGTTGTAGTTTTTCACTTTATGATGTAATGTAAGACTTATGAATGTATCTAGTGTTTCCAAGGCTACTAAACTAATCAGTCTTTCGTGAATTGATCTTTTGTGATCACACCAATGTTATGTAATAATGCACCAACTCTGGGTAACTGGTGTCGGGGAATTACAGTTGGTATCAGATGAAGTTTAGTTTAAACCTTGGAAGCTAGATTTAGATAAAATCTGATTAGAGAACATTACCCTAAGAGAGACTTTGAGGATTAGTATAGAAGAACTTCCTAGAATTTTGGTAATGTATAGATTTTGTGAGTTTTCCAGGAAATACATCCCTGTCTAGATACGAGCAGGTAGAGGCGGCTCTGGCACAGATGTAACTTGGGGTAAAACCCGAAAACACCGCTTTAAGCTAGAATTGAATGAGAACTGGTGCATGACAATGAGCCTTATTGCACTATTGGTTATGACACTCCCGGGGGATACACTTAGGACAATTATCATTTTCTTTACAAACCAATATGAAAGGTTTATGAGTATATACTTCCTCAAAGAAAACATTTTTTATGATTATGGATTATATCCATAAATTGTTCAATCTATGTTAGGTATTTTACAATTTTGGAATTATTCATTTCAATTCATAAATTGACCTAGTGTATGCCATTGTATAGAAATGGCGCCCAGTAGAAGGAATGTGAACTCCAGTAATACGTATGATCCAAAGAGTAAGAAGGATTATATATTTCATGGTATTAAGCCAACATTTAGAAGGGAAATTGTCTCCCATGTATTCTCAACATATGAAGAAATAGTATCATGTGTTAAAAATATAAGTAAATAATTCTTTGAGTCCAATGGATTTGAAGGGAAGCGAGAGAAGAAAAGGATGGAAGAGAGAAAGATGGATAAAGGGAAGAGGGAAAAGAAGAATTTTCCCATATGTGATAACTGTGGGAAGAAACACCTTGGAACTTGCCTGAAAGGAATGGGAGTTTGTTATAAGTGTGGAGAAAAAGGACACCATGTACGTGAATTCAAGGGTAAGAAAAAGGTTTCAAATGTACAATGTTTCATCTGCAAGGAGTTGGGACACTACGCGAACCAATGTCCAAATCATCAGAGTATGCCCCAAATGATGCTATTAGATAATAATCAAGTTATGATACTACCACAGATGAGGAGGAATGATTAGATTTCTTATGTTGTTATTAAAGAATTATGTCATTTGAGTGTTGTATCAACGATGTACTGGTTATAATAATTATGGAGTATATAAGGATTGTACTGCAGTACTATTTCATTAAGGACTTGAGATTGTGTGGAACCAAGAAAATTGACTCAATAGAAGGTTAAATTTTTGTAAAATATATGGTTGAGAGAAAGATAAACCATAATATGGATCTGATACTGAGGTAGTGATTTTGGAATAATACATGTTTGATTTGGATAAATTATATTGGATATTCTTGACTACCTTGAAACTGATTAATGATTTGTATATTCCATCATTGTTTGAGTTTACAAAATTTATGGATAAAAGGAGTATATCTAGTATTCTATAATGAATAAGGGAGTATTAATGTAATCAATAAGGTTTTATGGTAATTCAGGATGTTGCAGTGTTTTAAAAGAATACATGATGAAGGTGTTCACATGTTATTATGTGGCGAAAAGGATCTTCATTGTGTTTAACTTCCCTATAAATTTTGTACTGTGAGTTTGGACATAATTATTTCAGATAAGTATCGTTTGAGATTATTTTTGGATTTCTATAAAAAGGACAACCCGGAGGTTGGGCGGCAACCCGTCGCATCCGGTAAGGCTGCGAGACTTGAACCCGCAACCGAAGGGCGACAAGGGTGTATCACCTACCACTGACCCACGTGATGTCCTGGATTGAATAATTTAGTTTTTTAAAGGTCTTGGTAGATGAATTATAATTTTTTTTGGAACCCTCTAAGAATAGGATAAATAGAATATTTTTTTAGTTTTATTATCTTTTAGAGTGAAAGATGAGTTTGTGGTAGAAATTAATTAAAGGATGGAACTCTACTTGTCAAGTATATATTTTTCTTCTATTATTCTATGAAGAAATTAATTATTAAACTTTAGGTAAGATATATTTAAACTAAAAATGTGTTATCCCAATACTTTATGTTTTGTCGAACCAATAATATTCTAAATCATCATAGATTGATGGCTTTGAGGCCCTCAATTCTATAATTGTTTGTTACTGATGACCTCAATCACTCCCTATAAATATTTATGTTTTCCCTCTAATTATGTGTCTCTAATTTCCACCAATTTTCTCCTAATATAGATCATAATTTGGATGTTACTTTTTCATTCCCCTTTTCCTCTTATTAAGACTAAGTTTTATTAACCCAATTTCTGATGTGGGTTTTCCCACAAAGGAATTTTCTATTTTCACCCTTTTATTTTTGAAGAACAATTTCAAATTATGAGGACTCAATTTATTTAAGTAGGGAAGAATGTAACACCCCAAGATTTCATAGTACGTTATTTCTTCAAAGTAATTCAATAACTTGCACTACACACAACACCGGGTTCGAGCACACCACAAGATTACCAAACTAGCCGTTCAAAAGCCATTGTGAATAAAATTAATTGAATATTGAACTATATATAATACTTATAATTTTAGAATCCATATTATGAGTTTCTTAGACATAATTTAAGAACAAACTCATTTTTTCAGATAAAATAAGTATTTATTTCAAAAAATGCACTTTTACTGCCTTTTAATGATGAACCCCTTTTAAATCCAATAGTTGAAACTTTTATATATTCTATTTGATAAAATAAAATTATTCTTTAGAATCAGTATATAATAATTTAGTTTCAATAAATTTTTAGTGCTTTTCTGATAACTTTCATATTTGGGTGAATAGTGAAATATACAATATTTTAACTGAAAACAAATTTTTTTAATCAAAATAATTTATAGTGCTAAATTATAAATTTTAATGGTTTGGAAGTATAAAGAGATTATATTTTTACCATTTAATCCAATGATGGTCATTTTAAGTAATTTCACTTTGAGATTGGACATAAATAAGTGCCAATCTTTTAATAGATATTGTTTCTTAAAAATACGCCTTTTGGTTTTGACAATTGGAATTAATTTTAAATTAATAAATGAAAATTCTATGTTTTTAATTTGGTAAAATAGACTTCATTTTTGAATTTGAAATATCAAAATTATCTTAGGGTTAATTTTTGGTATTTTTCTGAAAACATTCAGTTTTCGATGAATAGTGAAAAATACTAAATTTTAATTAAAGACAACTTTTTAATCAAAATAATTTATAGTGATAGATTATAATATTGAGTATTTTAAAAGTATATTTAGATTATATTTTTACCATTTAATAAAATGTTGGTCGTTGGACATAATTTCACATTTAAACTGGACATAAGCAAGTGTCAATCTTTTGATAGTTATTATTTCTTAAAAACACGCTTTTTTTTGACAAGAGGAATTAATTTTAAATTAATTTCTGTCACTTCTGTGTTTTTAATTTAGAAATATGGATTCCATATTTGTAATCATTAGGTCCAAATTGTGTAAATATGTAACTTTTATTTTCAGACATTAGGAATATTTACTTCAGTAAATATTTTATTTACCATGGTTAAAAGGGTAAATCTAGTAAATAAGGTTAAAAAATAATATTATAATAATTTTAAATTACCCTAAAACGTGTCCTAACCCTATTGGACGATACATGTACGACCATGGGAATATTTGGGTCTATTTTTGGACCACTTGGAGCCACTTGAGAGTTATAATGACACCTTATATTAATTAATTTAAAGTAAAGGCAAAAATGACATAAACATATATCTTTTAGTAAAACCATTTTACAAGGTGTTATATGACTTATCTTTTCGACTATAAATATTAATTAGAAATATAAAAAGATTTAATACATAATGGTACTTTATTTATAATTTTTAGAAATTGAATAATTAAATTTATTTATGACACAATGATGATGCAATGTTTTTCTTATTAATGAAAGAATAAAATAAATGGTATTATAAATGTTAAAATTAAAATAATTTGAATATTTTGATGCCATAAATGAATTTTCTAGGTTAATATGGAATGTTATTATTAATTAAATAAATTTATTTTGAATTAATAAAGTTTTTATGACTTTAAAAAAAATCAATTATTAAATAGTGTCAAAATTGACATAAAAGAGTTTTAAAAAAAATATTATATTATTAATTGATATAATATTACTAAAAATATGAGGTTCAGACAAAGGACTTATATGATGATACTTATGTCATTAATGAACCACTTGGGGTTCTATTGGCAGTTTATAGTAAGTTTATTAACCAAATAATATAAAAATACAAAGACATGGTAAATGTCAAACTAATTAATTAAGAGTTAAATCTAAAAGATAAGGTTAATATAGTGACCCAAACCCATCTAAAACCTATTGGTTGAGTTTATTTAGACCCATTACCACCTTATCCTCGTAATAAATAATTTTGGAGCAATTTGAAACTGAATATAAATTTATTATAAAATAATATTTTATGTTTTTCCTAAGGTGCCCCTCAACTCTCTTATAAAAGGGCACTCCCCCTTCTCTCTAATTAACACCTTCAAAGCCTTTTGGAATGGCCAAAATCTGCACAAATATCCTCTCAACTTACCTCACTTCATCCTAGAGGCATTCCTTTAGTCATAAATCCAACTTAAGGAGCCCTTTTGATCAAATCAAAAGGAAGAACCCGAAGAAGAGGTAATAATTTCACCACCCTCTTTCAAGTTCTTTTCTTCTTCCACTTATTCTTTCTTTGTTATTTCAATTATAAAATAATAACTCCAGTATCCTCTATATACTATGATGTTATTATAAATATGGTACAACCATATTCATTATTCTATCCATCCTTTGAATGACATGTCACCATACGTACGTACGCATGGATTACCATCTCCACGTCATGGTGTAATTGTTATTCAATAAATTATTATTTGGATGGGTATAATAATGATGTGTAATTCATATAAATAATAAATATAACATGATAATTATTCTGTATATACGATATACCATCCAATTATATATTATTTTAATATCAAAATAATGAGATTTTTGCTCGTGCGTACGTATGGATTACCGTCTCCACGAACGCAATGAGATTCATTCCCCATCATATCCATTCAACACTAATTTTTATTAGATTATTAAAAATAATATTTAAAGACTTGATATCATTCTGGATATGAATTAGATACATCCCATCCATAACAAATATGACTCACATAACAATGAATATAAAGGAAAACGAATCCGTTAACACCCGAAACAACGATAATACTAAGATATTATTAACAAAGAAATGTTAAAAGATCATATATGATATCATATTAATGTATATTATTATTTTATAATTTAATAAAAATTATTTCACCATTATACTGGAGGTTAACCTACCCTTGACCAAGGAAAAGTACAAGGTAAGGGTTAATTTCACAATCTCTTTATTATCTGAGATTGTTTTTATGTAAGTATCTACTGAGACATATTTATTATCCATGTCCATGTTTCATACAATAGTTTTCAAAGGGATTATCTTAAGGTAATTTTTTTTCTAAAACATAATTTTAAATGTTTTAAAGATTTATTATTCTAAACCATTCTCATTAATGTCCATGTTTTCAAAATGGTTTTAAGGATTAATTTAAATGGACATGAATGTTTTAGAATTTTAATTACATTAAAAAGTTTCAAAGTGGTATGGGACACTTTGATTCAAAAATTTATTTAATTTTCTTCCTTTATAAATTGTGTGACTTTTAAATGTTTTCATGAAAAAGGGATATTTCTCTCAAAGAGTTTTACAAATCATTTTCATCTATGTCAAAATCCTTCAATGGATTTTAAACTTGTTTGAAGTGGATTTATTATGATACAAATCTTCCATATTGTATTGAAGGTTTTGTGATATGTTTGACTATGGATGTGTTATTTTTATACCATTCATTGTTTATGGGTAACATATTGAAATTTCGTATGCCAGTTTTTAATACAAATTTTTATGTTATGTTTAAACCTTGTCATATGAGGAATGCATTGGACTTAGTAAGTGATGGGTGGAGCTTGCTATAGCTCCTCGGTGCATCGGTAGGTCTCATGAGACATACTAGTGTCTTGGCACAAGACCTTTCCAAAATCTTATTTTTAGTCTTGGAACAAGGCCTTGATTATGTGGTTATGATAGTCTGGCATTATGTATTCCATCATTATGAAAGTGGTTATTGATATTGCATGTGATTATTTGACTAGTAGAATATTCATGTGAATAAGTAAATGGAATTATTTCATTTTATTTTTTCCATATTATGTTAAAGTTCAAGTTTAAAAGGATTTTGTTTTAGTTACACATTGCCTCAAATATTTATGATTATTTATGAAAGTTTCCGCTATATTATTATCCTTACTGAGCATCTGAGTTCACCCATTTCTAAGTTTTATTTTTCCTAGTATGTGAAGAAGTATTTTTTGATTGACCTACAGGGATAGTCTGAGGGGATATGAGTGTGAACTATGGAGACTATGTTGTGGTAGTTTTTCACTTTATGATGTAATGTAAGACTTATGAATTTATCTAGTGTTTCCAAGGATACTAAACTAATCGGTCTTTTGAGACTTTATATTTTTTGATCATGCCAATGTTATGTAATAATACACTAACTCTGGGTAACTGGGGTCATGGAATTACACTGAAGAACATAATAGTTTAGTGTCTTTAAAGACTAGTTACAAAATCTTCTAATTTGGTGAAATATCTTCAACATCCACCATAAAGATATCCCCCTTTAGTACTATTCACAAACATGCCCTACATAAAAAGTTTCTTCATAACTAGGGGAAAGGAAACATTAGAAAGGGTAATCTCAAGTGCTCATTAAGAGTTAAAAAGGGAGATACGTAATAATAACATGAATATATTGATAATAGAACATGATAATAACATTTTAAAACCATACCCTTCATATCAAAGATCATAATCTTGAGTCATGTTATAAAGTTTGGAAGTTTATAAGACATGAATCATAAGGGAATAAAAGAAAATAATCCATGAGAGAATAATATTAGAATACAATAATATAATTGTGGCCTACACATAATATTATAACATTGTGAAAATGTATAAATAGAAACAAGGTCACTCATTAAGTTAAGTGAATGAAATAAGGCCCTTACATAAACTTATAGAAATGAAACCAGGTCCACACATAATAATATAGACATGAAAGATAGGTCTATGAATAAAACTGTGAACATGTAATTAGGTTCACACATAACATTGTGAAAATTTAATTAGGTTCATTAATAATATTTTTAATATGTAATAAGGTTCATGAATAACATTGTGAACTTGTAATTAGGTTCACACATAGCATTGTGAACATGTAATCAGGTTCACACATAACTTATTTACTCACGAGTTATCCATATTTACCCAATGTATTGGAGGGAGATATAGGACCCACCTATATCATAATGAAAACCATATTTATGTGTTATAAAAGTTCATAAAATATTTATCATATCATAACCCATGAAATGAAATGGGTTTCATAAACATTTCATCACATCATAACCTGTGGAAAAGATATAGGTTTCATAATCATTTCATCATTTTATCATAGAATAACCCATGAAAATAAGTGGGTTTAATAATAATTTTATCATGATATAAAACATGGAAAAATAAGTGGGTTTTATATGAATCATGTATTCATAAACATAAACTATTTAGATAAATAATAAGAATGTTATCCTTGGATTATATGCCCAGTATGACATAGGTAACATCAACAGATGTCATATTAGATGAAAAATTATTTTTAAATGACAATTGGAACATTTATTGTGAAAAATAAACTTCTTTGAAAATAAAAATTTAAAATTATTAATTCATTAAACATTTTTTAAATATTTTTCTTAGAAAATAAAATTTGAAAACTTATAAAGAAAGCTCTAAAAAATAATTTAAAACATTTCTTGAGGAAAATATCCTTTCTACTTTGAAAAAAACTTTTTTAAACATAATTTTTTTTGAAAATACTTTTCTTTGAAAATAACCTTGAAAAATTATAAAGGAATATTTAAAACATTTTTAGTTAATGATAGTGGAAAATTCTATACATTCCATAAATGTTAAAGTGGATATTTCTTTTACATTTTCTGTAAAAACCAAATAGAAACTGTTCAGAAAATGACTTGAAGATTCATTTAAAACATTTTTTAAAAAGTTAAACATGGGTAAACATTTCTTTAATAAATATTTTTGATAATTTTAAAAACATTTTTTGAATACACTTTTAGAAAAAATTAATTTTAAAGAAAAATGGGTTTTCGACCAAAGATAGAAATACAAACATTTTTTCTTATTTTTTTTGGAATATTGAGTACATAAAGAGATTAAAATGATGGCAAAATATGTAATATCATGAAATAAATATATTATAATAAAATTCATGTGTTTATTGAGAGTTATATAATAATATTTCACCATTTAAAGAATAATCATGTGCAATCCTGATAAACGATGAGATTATAACGTAAAAATATTACCACTTTGGTAACTATGAATTGTAATACCCATGAAATAATAACATTAAATGAAATTGAGAATATAATGAGAATAAATAAATTCATGATATTTCATTTAAATGTGATGTATATACACCTCATAAAATAAAATAGGTGCATAAGAAAACATTTGTCTCAAAGAAGAAAAATTGAGACAAAAATCCCTTACAACTTTAGTAACTTTTTAATCGTAAAACCCAGGAAATAAAGATCCTAAAATGGATATTTAAATAAAAATAAAATTAAGGTTAATAAAAATATAATACATTCATTTTCATTATATATATACCACATAAAATAAATAGGTGGTTAATATGACATGTGTCTCACAGAAGTAAAAAGAGAGACAAAAATCTCTTACTGTAAGTCTAGACTTCCTTCATACTCATTTGAAACTCATGTACAATAAATATAAGTTTATTATAAATATATTAAAAAACTTAATTATATTTATCATACCATATATGATTTATTTATGACCATTTATTACCTGTTTATTAACAATTCCTTGTTAAAATCACATTCCAGGTAATAACCACTTTGTTTTTCGTGTATGTTTTGATATGTTATTTTTGGTCCTCTTACTTTGATCATGGTTAAATATTTTCCATAATTTTAACCATTATATAAATATCATATATATTCATTATATTTTTATTTATAGTAATCCATAAAATATAGAGATAGAAAACGAAATATACCATTCATGGTGATGGTTGGCTGTACATGCCCATGAACGTTGTTTTAATTTTCTCTAAATTTTGAAATAAAGAAAGGTAAATGATATATAATAAATTTAAAACATTTTTATGTCATTTATATCACATATTTTCATTAAATTAATCCTCATTACCTTCCATGTAAAGTGTGAATGAACCACATCGCTTTGCGAGGTGGTAGTCCTTCATACACACGAGCGACATTATCGTATTCCAAAAAAATGGAAAGTAAGAATACATGTGTGATATAATAATTCCAAAATAATAATAAAAGCATAAATATTATATATAAATAATAAATCCATCATTGTGTCCAATTGTGAGAGGTGTTAATGAAAAAACTAATAACGTCGGTTCGTGAGATGGTAGTCCGCAGTACACATAAAGGATGATTTCATAACTCATTTGATGGTAGAGGAGATGGTTATAGTTAATGAAATTAAAATAAAAAATATAAGTATATTTAATATAATAAGGTTATTATATCAGTATGGATTAATAATAATTTAAGGAGGTGGAGGAAAAAATAAAATAAAAACTCTCATTGAAGAACATTATCTCTTCTCTGGGTAACCTCCTTAAGTTTGCACCAAAAAGCTTACAAGGTTGGATTTATACCCAAATTAATAATTCTAGGATGATAGGAGGGAAGTCGTGAAGTTATTTGGGTAGGTATTAAGGTGTGATGAATAGAGGAGAGTGGGTGGCCTCTTATAAGTGAGGTGAGTGGCACACTTGTATTTCATTAAAAAGAAAAAGGTTTATCCATGTTTTTCTCATGAAAAAGGATAAACAATAGAGTATTATAGATCCTATAAGGTATAAGGTATAAATATTTCTAGAAAATGGGTGTTGAATAAATTTTGGGTCATTTTTAACCCTTATCTTTTTAGTTTAACCTCTATAGTAAACCCATTTTTACCTTAACCACGATAAATAATTTTTACTATTTTTACTATTTATTTTGGTAAAAAATTAATTTGAACTTATTAGATAATATAAATTATGTTGATTTAAAATATGGAATCCATTTTTTCAAATTAAATTCACATAATTGGAAAATTTTAATTTAAAATTGACTCCACATACATGATGAGAAAGTGAGGTTTAAAAGAGAAAAATGTTCAAAAGTTTAAGAAGTTTTTATATCTAAATTAAATATAAAATTGATTAAAATGACATAAAATAGATTAATAGATATATAATTTAACTAATGTTACTTTAAAACTAATTTATAATATAATTTAACTTTATAAAACAATTTAAATGAAAATGAAATTTTCAATTAAAATTCAGTATTTTCACTTTTCATCAAAAAATTAATCTTTTCATAAAATTCTAAAAAACTCAAACTAAGATAATTTTAATATACCGATTTCAAAAATTAAGTTTATTTTATCAAATTAAGTTTCAAAAATTAATTTATTATTGTTCATAAAAATAATAAAATAAAACATTTTTTTAGAAAATAGTATTTTTAAAACTTATAAAGACTTTATCAAAAAATTAAGTATCTTTTTATCAATATGTTTTTATATAAAACCATTATACATTATATTTGAAAATTAGTTATTACTATTCATATTGTTAAGTTTAATGGATAGGTTATAATGGTTGAGTTTAAATAATATAACATTATTATTTTAAAACTCAGTGTCATGTATGCCAAGTTAAACCAAATGTTGTATGTAATGTAATCTTAACTTGATGTTAAGTATAGTGAAAGCTATTAAATAAATTTAATTTATTTGAAAAAAATTCAGAAAAACTTAGGGTGTTATAACCAAAGAGTGTAAAAATGGCACTATTACTTGAAATAGTTCATGAATAACTATAGGAGGAGAAAATATATTGAGTTTAAGATATAAATATCACATAATTCCCCTAAGGGATACTTAAACAAAAGCAATCCAAAATAATGATGAGATTGTGAAATAAACCCTTAACACTTTGGTAACTTCTAAATAGTAATACCCATTAAATAAATAATCATTAATTGAAACTTTTAATACCACTAATATAAATAGATTCATGATATAACATATCAAAGGTTTAGTATATTCACTATGTAAAGGAATAAGTGGTTAATATGGCACATGTCTCCCAGATGTAAAACTGAGATGAGAAACCCTTACCTCATGTTGGACTTCCTTAATATGTGTAAAAAAATACTAGATAATAAATATAGGTTTATTATAAATATATTATATAACCATAATCATGTACATCATACCATATATGATTTACTTATAGTCTTTTATCAACCTTTTATTAATAATTCTTTGTTTAAATCATTGTTTCAGGTGATAATTGCTTCTTTTTTAATGTGTTTTTTAGTTTGATAATTTTGGCCATTTTAATTTTATCATGGTTATATAATCTATATAATTTTAACCATGACATAAATATCATATATATTCATTATATATCTATTTATATTAATCTATTAAATTTAGAGATAGAAAATGGATTACACCGTTCTTGGATATGGTAGGCTGTACATACACATGAATGCTGTTTCCATTTTTCTTAACAGATGGAAAGAAATGAAAATAAATATTAATAAATATTTATATAATAATTATTATGTCATATATATCATTTATAATGATCAAATACATCCTTATTAACATCCATTTATAAATAAAATGAAAAACATTTCACATCGCTACATGGAGGTAGTAGTCCACACATATGCACGAGCGACGTTATTATTTTCTAATAGATTGGAAGGTAAGAAGTTAGATGTGATATTATATTTATATAGGTATGGTTATATAATAAATATAACATATATTCATTAACTTTAACCTTACCACCATTCATGTAAATCATAATAAAAAAATGAATCGCATCGCTTTGCGAGGTGGTAGTCTTCCATACACATGAGTGATGTTATTGTATCCTTGGAATAATGGAAATAAAGAATATATATATGATATAATAAATAAAAAATTATAATAATTTCATAAATATAATATAAATATGTTAAATCCATCATTATTTTTATCCTTGAAAGGTGGTGATGGAAAATAAATTACATCGATTCACGAGGCGATAATCTATCGTACACACGATCGACAGTTTCATTTCCCACTTAATTTAAGTAGGGATAGATCAGGGTTATGAAATTAAAATAATAAAATATTATTATATATGATATTATAGTGTTTTTATATTAGATTATTTGAATAAGGTTTTAAGGATACGTAAGAGGAAAGAAAACAAATACGCACATTTAATAATTTTACCTCTTCTTCGGAGAGCCTCTTTAGGTTTATACCTAAAGCCTTCATAGGAGGGATTAATAATAAAAATAAGGCTTATAATATGTGTGGAGGGAATTAAGAAATTTATTTTGTTATCCAAACCAAAGGTTTTTGGAAGTATTAATAGGGGAGGAGAGTGGGTAGCCTTCTATAAGTGTGAGAGAGGACACACATGGAATTTTTGAAAAGATAAAGTGACACCCACATTTTCCTCATGAGAAAAGCCTAAAAAAATGGGTAATTATAGAAAATTATAGGTTATAAGGTCAAGATATTTCTATAAAATGTGTCTTGTACAAGTTTTAGGTCATTTTAAACCCTTATCTTCTTAGTTTATCCCCCGGTAAACCTATTTTTACCTTAATCATGATAATTAATTTTTATTGTTTTCACTATTCAATATGGTAAAAAATTAAGTTAAAAATATTAGATAATATAAATTATTCTTATTTCAAATATTTAATGAATTTTTATAAATTCAAATAGTAGGAATTATATAATTAAATTTAAAATTAAACCATAGGAACGATGAAAGAGTGATTTCCCAAAGAGAAAATTCTCATAAATATAGAATGTTTTGATATCAAAATTCATGATATTGATTAAAATTACCTAAATTAATTATATTTTAATATAATTGAACTAATTTTACTATTAAATAAATTTAAAATATAATTTTACTTTTTAAATAATTTAAATGAAAATACAGTTTTCAATACAAATTAGAATTTTTTACTATTCATCAAAAAAATTAATATTTTCAGAATATTATTAGAAATTAAATCAAAGATAATTTTGATATTTAGTTTAAAAAAATGATTTTTTTGTCAAATAAATTTTAAAAAATTGGTAAAAGTTAATTTTAAATTATGTGCACAAAACATGACTAGTCGACCTTTAAGAAAAATATAGTTTTTTCAGAAAATATTTCTTTCTCATTCAAGTTGTTCTTATTTTATTTATAATTAATAGATAAGCATTGAATTTATTTTATACATGTGTAAACCATATGAATTTTATAATTTAGTTAGTACTATTCATTCCTACCAATTTAATGTCTAGGTTATAATGGTCATAATAATATTTTAATAGAGTATCACATTTCTTTTAAGCCTGATGTTGCATGAATTGAAAGATATCGAAGAGATTAAATTTATTTTTAAATAAACATATCATAAAATCCTAGGGTATTACATTATACACCATTAAATAAATTGTGTCCTTGCAATTTAATCTTGATCTCGGTAATCAAATGTTTGGAATTTGAAAATACACTTCTTGAAACCCCACATCATAAAAAGGGTTAATGAAACTACCACTTGATAAGAGAGGAAGGGAAGCATGAAGGTCATATAGAATAACACATACTAGGTTTCCAAATAGGAGAAAATTAGTGGAAATTAAAGATATGAAAATGGGAGAAAAGTGTAAATAATTATATAGAGTGATAAAAATCATTGATCACAAGAAAGGGAGTGATCAATGGAATGTTAAATACCTAAAAACCATAAATATATGATGAGTTAAAAGGATATTTGATTCATTAGATATAAAGTTTATATGATAACATTTTTTTTCAAGATCCTTTTCCTATGGTCGAGGAATTATTTTACTATCATGATAGATAACACCAAAAAATATAATTACTTAATATCTTTTTAAGAATAATTTCATCATTTGGTTGTAATTAATTTCTTAATCTAAGAAATTAATATCCAAGATGAATTTTTTTATGCCTGAAGTACTAAAATTTACTTTTAATAGATCATATTATTCATAAAAGAGTAACATTATTTTCCTAATATATTTACTAAAACCAAAATGGTTAGAAAAAATTATCCAATATAATAAATTAATATCTAATACTTCAATAGTGACTCTGAAAATTCAACTTAATCCATTTCATAATTGGTTAACCTTAACACTCACCCAAAATATGTCTGAATAAATTAAAATTCCAAAAATTTAGAAGGAAGGTCACTAAATCAACATTATATTCCTCAAGTAATATAAAGTGTCTCTTTATGTCACATTAAAAATGTGTGAATACCTTGATATCCATAAAACCTTAATGAGAACATGTATGCTTCCAAAAATAAAATCTATGATTTTCAAATATATTCCATAAATCCAAACTTATAGTAAACTCTAAAAAAGTTAACATTAACCACCAAATCACTAAATAATTTCAATGTCACCAATAATAACCCTTAAAAATATCTTTATAATTATTATCTCAAAATATAGAACATATTAATAGTTATCTTCCCTCAATCATGTGTTTTCAAAGAAGTTCAACTTGTCACTAATTCACTTTTATTGGTCATTAGTACCATTAAACATATTCTCTCAAATCCTTAAAGAAAAATTACTACACTACAATCCTTATACATTTAATAATTATTATAACTAGAATGTAGTTGATAATAATACTCCTATAATATAATCCTTAAATCCAAACACAAGTACATTAATCATTCCTGTTTATTTGTAGTAATAGCATAAGATTGACCTTTATCCCTTATCTTCTTTAGAGGTATATTCCTTTTATGATTGGGGAATTAATTTATATAATTCTCCATCTCCTTTTATTTTAATAATTGAACATTGGAAACTTCATTATTTTCCTTTAAATCATAATAATAATGGATTTTCTATCCAAAATTTTAGAAAACTCCCATTCCCTTCAATAAAGTACCAGTGTGTTTCTTTCCACAATTATCACATGGAAAAAATCCTTCATTCCCTTATTCCATTTATCCATCATTTTATTTTTCTTCCCTTCAAATCCATTAGAATTGGATAATTATTTATTTAAATTTATACCATATGATACTATGTCCTCATATGATGATAAAGTTTGGGAGACTATTTCCCTTCAAAGAACTAGCTTAATACCATTAAATAAATGGTCAATACATATATTTGGATTATGTATATAGTCTATATAATACCTTTATAACCTTATAAAGTCTAATCCATACTTACAAACATCTTTATATTCCTTTTGTCTTATATTAAAGAATTTTATTTCCATATCCACTCATTTATCATGATAAAAATACTTTTCCAAAAAGATTACCTTAAAATCATTCAATTACATGTTTATTATTTATTCTTCATCCTTAGTTTTTTGAATCAATGACCACCATTGATCTATATATCCTGAGAGATGATAAAATTCCATGACTAATTTCTCCCTTTAATTGCTTCCAAAAGTGAGTAATATCTTCTCTAAGGAACTTATCCATTGCTCAGCTACAAATGGATTTTTAGTCCCATTGAATGATGGGGTTTTCTAATGCATAAATGGGTTTAAAATTGTTACACTGAATGGTGGATTATAAGGATGATCCATATATGAAAGGTTATTTATCATAACCTAAGTCAGCTACCCCAATATGTTTATAATTTATTTAGTTTCATCTCCAACTTCATCATCTTTCCCAGGAGAGAAATACCTACATGGGCTACATGAATTGATATGATTCCCATTACTTCCACTAGGTTCCATTTATAAATAATGTTATACACTAGATTAGATCATAACATTAAAAAAATATTGTATAATTAAAATAATAGTGAAATAATTAACATAAATTTATTTTTTTTCATATCCAATCTCATAATCATAAACATGATTTCTTTGGGAAGGTTTTTAAGTCATAAAAATATTTTCAAATATTTTATAGTGGTTTGTAATGAAAATGTAAATTAACCAAAGAATATTCCCTGGGAGTGTCAAACCAGGTGCACAATAAGGCTCATTTTCCAGTACTAGGTAATACTCAAGTCAAACCCAATACACCTTTTTCAGAGTTATTACCCCTAGGTATATCTACTCCAAAACCATATCCACTTACAATATCCAGAATAGGATGTATTTCTAATGAAACAAAATAATATCTACCTTAAAAAAACTATAGGATGTTATCCTATACTTACATTTATCCTTAAAGTAAGTCATAGGGTTATATTCTCTAATTTTTGTTTTCTAAAATATAGTTCCCAAGGTTTCTATGAATCTTCCTTTGATACCAACTTTAAATACCCCAACTCCAGTAGCCCAGAGCTGGTGGTTATGTTATTAAATTAGAACTAGATATAATTAATTGTATTCCAAAGGAACAAATAGTTTAGTAGTCTTGGTAAACTAGATATATACTTGAAATTCACATTGCATTTTAAAACATCAAATACAAAAAGTTTTTTCTTTGATAACTCCATTATTCCTCATAGAGTATCCTTGAATATCAATCACAAAACATTTCTTGGTATCTTGGTGAAAATAAAACATAATAAAGGGGTGAGATCAGATTCTCGGTAAGTGTAAACATAAAATGGAATTTATCATTAATAAATAAGAATAATTAATATATAAAGGTAAATAACTAAAACACATTCCATTTAATCAATAATCTAAGCATAATATGGTATAAATAAATGATGATCAAATAAAGGCATATAAATAATTACATAATCTTGAAAATTATCCATGGGTATTCAAATTAATCAAATAATCACATGGATATAAGTAACTGATCTTATAATAAGGGAATGCATAATTCTATATATCTGAAACATACTTTCAAGATATTTCACAAGATAGTTTAAATCTATAGGTAGAAACCCATCTAATTTGTCCAATTTATTTGTCTCATGAGATCTGTAGATACATTGAGGGGATATCTATAATCAGGCCCCACCAATCACTTAAAATTATAATGATTTTTTCATATGAAATGGGTGAAACATAATCAACATAAACATTCACATTGAAAAATAACTTATGAAATTTTAATACTTACACCGATCAAATAAAAATAATCATATACCTTCTAAAGTAATATGATGAATTGTAATAAAATTTTTCATACTCATCCAAACTGATCATCAACCATCCAAATAAATAATAAGTATTATATGAATATAATATATCCCCATTAGATCATAATTATAATAAATAGGTTATATTATTGATAAATATAAATACCCTAAATTTTTTATTAAAAACATTTTTGAGGAAAATAACCTTTTCACTTTGAAAATAATTTTAAAACTAAATGTTCACAAAATAATTTTAAAATAATTTTTAGTGAAAATAACCTTTGAAAACTTTTAAAATAATCTTTAAAACATTGAGTGGTCATGATGGAATAAAATTTTGTTCATTGTGTACACATTAAAAAAATATTCCTTTCACATTTTCAAAAAAATACAAATGATCCTTGTTTTGAAAACAACATGAATATTCCATTCAAAAAATTTCATAAAAAGTCAAAATGGGTAAAAAATTATTTAATAAATAATATTTAAATGGTTGAAAACATTTTTGAAAACATGTTAATAAAACATGGAATTTGATGAAAAGGATTTTCAACCAAAGAGAGACATAAAGTCTAATTTTCATAAAAACAATTTCTCAATCATTTTTTGTACCAAAGAGTGGAGAAATGGTACTATTACTTGAAAATGTTCATGAATAACCATAAGATAAGAAAATATATTTGGTTTAAGATAGAAATATTACATAATTACCCCAAGTCATACTCAAACAAAAATAATCTTGAATAATGATGAGATTATAAAATAAACCCTTACCACTTTGGTAACTTCTTGTAACGACCCAAACTTTTTTTAATGAAAATTAATCTTGATATAATTAAATATATTATTATGTAAGATGGTTATATAAAACATATTCAATTCCTTGGTTTTATTTTTTTGGATTTTAAAATACCGTTAAGAAATTTTACTGTTTCGAATATAGCCGTTGAATAATGATCACATGATTAATATAAATATAGGGCTTTAACAAATCCAATTTACTCAAACAAAGGAAGAGATAGACTCATATAGTATAATTTCTCCATATGAAGCTCATTTTTCTAAGCTCTGAAAGGAGGTAGCATCACTGGGCTTCACTCTTGACCAAGCCCAAGCCGAGCTTCAACACATTAAGCTTGAATGGAATCGCCTACGGAAGAAGTAGAAGTTAATAGAGATTACCACCTGAGAAATGTTATCTGAGCCACCCCAAGAGTCTTTCACCATCACACACCTTACCCTTAGGTCTTATGTGGGTGTTATAAGGGGTTATATAACAAGGAATTAGTTACTTTTTTTGTGTGATCCCTTTTTTAAATTAAGGTCTTATTCAATCAATTCCTCTATGAGAATAGTTTTTCTTAAAAATATAATGATTTAGATAAATTGATTTTTCAGGTAAAATGAAACTTTTTATAAATATATAAATTATTTTATTAAACTAAGGTTTTATTAATATTGTTATTATAATAGTGTTATAAGAACACTCCTTTTAATTATAATTGGTTATTATATTCCATATTTTTTTATTCTATAAATGATTAAGTATTTAGTTTGATAAGAATTATATTTTCATGAAATAAAACTAAAATTGTATTTTTAATTAAATAATTTATTTTGAATAATTAATGACTTTTTGGAATAAATAATATTTTAATAAAATATTATTATTATATAATTTTTATAAATGATCATAAAGCCAAATGTAATTTTATTAAGGTTTGAAAACTGTTTTTGTCAAAGACCATCAATTTTCAATAAATAATAGTTTTTATTTTAAAAGTAAAAATTCAAATATTTAGAAAATTATTTTTATAAAATGAATATTATTTTTGGAATCCGGATTTCCAAATTATCCAATGGTGAATTTTTCATTATTTTCTGAGACAATCAAATTTTTGAGTAAAAATTAAAAATCGTATAAATATATAATGTGTTTTATGACATCATAATGACCCAATAGTGATGTAATAAAATACTATAAAAGGTATATTCGGACAATATATGTTTTACCTTTAAAATAATGTGATTTTAGATTTGTTTGATTAGTTTTATGATGCCTTAGTATACCTTCAAGACTTATAAAATATTTTAACATTTTAAAATAATTTCCTTGAGAGTGTGACTCACCTCCACATAAGAAAGACTAATAATTTAATAAGTTAGTCCATTGGACTTATAAAATAATGTTTTACACTCCCATTTTGAAAAAACCATGGGTTGGTTTGTGTTTTTGAATATTTAATTATATAGATTCCAAAACCTAAGTTTGTAAAATATTAATGAATTCTCCTCTCTTTTCCTATATAAAACCACCCAATATCCCAATTATATTCACTAAAAAACCTTTTATAATGTTCCTAATATTTTATAATATCTCTATAATATTCCAAAGGTTCCCTAATATCTCAAGAATCCCCCCTCAATCTCTTGAAGTCACACACTCAAGTAAGAGATTCTCACTTTCCTTCCTTTCTTATTTATGTCCAAGTTTCCTTATATTGTTATTCAATTTTATTTTCAATTAAAAATTTTAGGGTATGATTTATAACCTCCTATATACTTCCATAATTATGTTTTAATGATGATATACCCATTTATCTCTCATTAATTACTCCCATGTACACCCGTTACCATGGTGAAATTCTGTAAGGGATTTCTCTCTCCTCATTTACTTTCAAGAAATTATTTTATATTATGCATCTAAATTCCATTACATATGTTGGGATGTTATGTTACATGACCCCTTACTGTCCATTTCATGTATAAATTATGAGATACCCCTTTATCTCTCATCAACCCATTTTATGATTTCTATTTGATGTCGTTATGCTGCTGAAGTTACAACAAAATTTCCAATGCCAAAATCATTGTGTAAGTGAATATCATACCAATTTCTCTATCAAGGTTATTCAAATTTATGAACATATAATTTTTGATTTAGGAATTACATTTATGTATTACACATCTCTTATTCATGGAATAAATTATGATGTTTAATGAATCCATGTTTTATGATCTATGTGGCACACTTATGCATGAAATGAAATGATTAAGAGAGGTGCACCCTGATAGCTCTCCAATGCATTGGGTAAAGAATAGTATCATGATACATCATGTGAAATTAGTGTTGAATCATGATAATTCATGTGAAATGAGGTTTTACTCATGAAAATTCATGTGCAATGAGGGTTTACTCATGATCCATGTGCAATGATACTTGTCTCATGCTAATATCATGTTAAATGTTGTTGCCACATTTCCATGTTATGATAATCATGCTATATAATTTCTTTATGTTAATGTTTCTCTTATAATTTATTGATATAACTATTTTCTAACATGTATTGTATTCTTCATGTTATGGATTGTCTACTCCCTTACTAGGCTTCATAGCTCACCCTTTTCTTATGAATGTACTCAGTTTATCCCATGCAATGCTAAGTACAAATGAATTTTGTGGTCATGTAAAAAAAGTTTTCAATAAAGTTGTTGTATTTTATGTCTTAATTTTTCATTTAATGTTCCTAATTTCCCAATACACTAGACCTCTCGATCCTTATAGTTGTCTTAGGTGAAAGTTTATATAATAAATCATGTTTTAGTGTGCAATAAAGATCAGGGTTATTATAGTTGGTATCAGAGGATAGGTTTAGTTAATTTTGGGGTTAGGATTAGAAAACCATAGTTAAAAACTTAAGGATAAGACTAAGTATAATAAAAACATACCCAAATTTTAGTGAGTATAGATTAAGTTGTTTATCAAGAAAATACATCCCTATAAGGATAAGAATAAGTAAAGGCAGATCTGGCACAGATGTATCTAGGGGTAAAACCTGAAAACACCACTTTGAGATAGAATCAAACGAGAATTTGTGCACGACAATGGGCCTTGATGCACTATTGGTTCGACACTCCTGGGGGATATTCTTTGGTAAATTCATAATCTTAGTATAAACCATTTTTAAGGGAATAAAAAAATGCCCCTAAGAATATATGTTGGGAAGTAGATCATGGATAACATAGATTGAAGCCTATAAATTCATAAGTTAAGAAAGTAAAATTAATTTATAAGTTATACCTTTTTTTCATTGGATTCCCCTTTATGTGTTACCTCTAACTTTTCTTTTATTCCAGCCAAAGGACAGTAATAGGAGGACTCAGGCTAACAACTGATGCTAAGATCAATGCGATGACTGTTCTAATGAGATGCCCAATCTAATGGGAGTGGAAATCACAAACTTTGTCATAATAATATCTTAGTTAACTCAAGTTTTGAATAGAAACATGGGTAAAGAGGAAAATTCAACCCCCCATAAGAAAGAACAAGCCAAAATCAAGATCTTCATGAGACAAAAACTTTCTACATTCAATGGATCACCTGATCCCTCAATTGCCGAACAATGGATCCACTCCATTGAGAAGATCTTCTCCATCCTTCAATGTTCCGAATAAGAGAAGGTTATTATGGATGCTTATCACATGGAGGGTGACGCTGATCAATAGTGCACATTGATAAAAAATAAAAAGCCTGAGGAAGAGATCGGGGCGTTGGAAAGGAAGTATTTTCAAAAAATGTTTTTTGATAAATATCTTCTATGAACCCTCTAACTTAAGATGGAAAGGGAATTTATTTACCTCAAGAAAAAGATGACAAATCCATTGGAGAATATAATTAAAACTTCACCAGGATTTCAGGATATAACTCCGAATTTGTAATTACCCCTGAATGGAAGGTTTACCGCTTCTTTTATGGGATAAAAACTAGCCTAAGGAAAGCCCAAGAGATCTATGACTTTGATAACTATGAGGAAATTGTCTAATGTTCCCTCAAAGTTGAAATAGAGATCGGTGAATCTCAAGGGTATCATGAGGATAGTAAGGGAAAGTGGACTTTAATTCTGGCTGTCCGATGGATAAATATAACAGTTATAATAAATTTCATCACCCCACTTGCCAAAGGTGTGGAAAAAAGCACCCTAGAAATTACTTTAAAGGGATGAGGAAATGCTTTAGGTGTGGAAGATAAGGGCACCTGACCATTAATTTATGACAATAAAAACCCATTGCTACGACAGAGGAGAGAAACAATCTATTCAACCCTCAAGGAATTGTTCATTTCTTCAACTACAAAGAGCCAGAGAACTTTGCAAACTAGTTCCCTAAGCTAAGTGTTTTCAGAGGAAACCAACAACCTCTAAGGTAGAAAGGGATATCTTTTTTCCATCACTACCATTGAGGCGAACCCCGACCAAAAAGTGTTAATAGGTTTTCTAGTTATTCATTCAAGAATACCGAAAATACTTTTTGATTCTGGTTCTACCTATTCTTTTATATCCTGAAAGTTTAGTAGAACAATCCCAACACCACCACAAATCATGGAAGTAGAGATGTCGGTGAGAATGAAAAATGGTTTAATTATTTTATACCATGAATATAACTCCTACCCTATCACAATTTGTGGATTGAACTTCCCAAAAAACCTCATCATACTCCATTTGTTAGAATTTGATGAAATTCATGGCATGGATTGGATTTCCCTATATATAGCCAACATGAATTTTTGTGAGAGGGAAATCACTCTCCATATGGAGAATTGACCCCCAATTCTGTACAAGTGAAAGGAGGAGGATAAATATTATTTATTACCATTATTTAAATCATGGATATTACTACCCTATAAGAACATGTATCTTTCTTAGATGATTGAGTCTAAGGAAGCAACCATCCTTGAAGAAATTCCTATTGTGAGGGAATTCAATGAAGTGTTTCCCGAGTAATTTCCTGGTCTTCCCCCTAGAATAGATGTTGAATTATCAATTGATCTTATATCTAGGGTATTTCCAATATCCAAGAATCTATATAGAATAGGTATTGTGGAGCTTGAGGAGCTAAATAAACAACTACAAGAGAATTTGGATAAAGGGTTTATACACCCAAGTGCTTCACCATGGGGTGCACCAGTCCTCTTCGTCAAGAATAAGGATGAGTAAATGCACCTTGGCATTGATTATCGTGACCTCAAAAAAATCATGATAAATAACAAGTATCCTCTGCCACGAATTGATGACTTGTTAAACCAGCTACATGGAGCACAATACTTCTCCAAGTTGGATCTTTGGTCGGGATATTACTAAGTAAGGGTGAAGAAGGAGGATATCCCTAAGACTGCTTTTCGTACAAGGTACGAGCACTATGAATTCATAGTAATGCCTTTAGAGCATGCTCAATGAACTTAAGTATGGATTATCATCATAAAACTGATGGCCAATCTGAGCGGACAATCTAAACACTTGAGGAAACTTTGAGAGCATGCTCAATGGACTTAAAAGGAGGATAAGATCAACATATTCCTCTGGTTGAGTTCTCTTACAATAATAGTTTCCACTCAAGAATCCAAATGGCTCATTATGAATCCCTTTATGGGAAGAGGTGCAGAACACCGACATGTTGGGATGAAGTTGGGGAGAAAACACTCCTAGGTTCAGAAATGGTTGGAGAAATAGTGGAGAAGGTTAAGACCATCTAGAAGCACATAAAGCCGCTCGGAGTTGAAAAAAGAGCCATGTTGATCATCATCGACAAGACCTAGAGTTTGATGTTGTAGACATGTTATTCCTTCACATATCACCATGGAATAGAGTTATGGGATTTTAGAATAAGGGAAAGATTAGTCCAAGTTACATCGGCCCTTTTGAGATCCTTGATCGCATTAGAGCAGTGGCCTATCAACTAGCACTCCCATTGAACCTATCTCAAGCACACGATATATTAAATGTACCACTCTTGAGGAAGTACATACCTGACCCATCACATGTAATCAATACATAGGTGGTACCATTTTAGAATGACCTCTCCTATGAAGATAAGCTGGTGAAGATCTTAGATTGTAGGGAAAAATTTCTATGAAATAAGACAATTACCCTCGTCAAGGTGTTATGGAAAAACCAAAAGTTTGAAGAAGAAATAGGGGAATCAGAGGAAGTGATAAAGCAGAGTTACCCACATATTTTCTAGTGTGGGGGAAATGAAATTTCAAGGGTGAAATTTCTTAAGGGGGGAATATTTTAACGACACAAAATTTTATTAATGAAAATTCCTCTTAATCTAATTAAATGTATTATTATATAAAATTGTTATATAAAACATATGCAATTTCTTGGTTTTATGTTTTTGGATTTTAAAACACTATTAAGAATTGTTACCATTGCTAATATAGCCGTTGAATAGTGATCATGTGATTAATATAAATATAGGGCTTTAACAAATCCAATTTAATTAGACAAAGGAAGTGATGAACTCATCCAATAGAATTGCTCCATACAAAGCTCATTTGTCAAAACTCATAAAGGAGGTAGCATCACTAGGATTCACTCTTGACCAAGCCCAAGCCAATATTCAACACGTTAAGTTTGAATGGAATCGCCTATGAGATAAGTGGAAGTTAATAGAGATTACCACCCAAGAGATGTTATCCAAGCCACCCCAAGAGTCTGTCACCACCGCACACCTTACCCTTAGGTCTTATCTAGGTGTTATAAGGGGTTATGTAACAAGGAATTAGTTAATTTTTTTATGATCCCTTTTATAAATAAAGGTCTTATTCCATCAATTCCTCTATGATAATAGTTTTTCTTAAAAATATAATGATTTAGATAAATTGATTTTTAGGGTAAAATGGTACTTTTTATATATATATAAATTATTTTATTAAAAAGAGGTTTTATTAATATTTTTATTATAATAGTTTTATAAGAACACTCCTTTTAATTGTAAGTGGTGATTATATTCCTTATTTTTTTACTCTATAAATGATTAAGTATTCAGTTTGATAAGAATTATATTTTCAAATGATAAAACTGAAATTGTATTTTTTAATTAAAGAATTTATTTTGAAGAATTAACTTTTGAATAAATAATATTTTAATACAATATTATTATTATATAATTTTTATAAATTATCATATAATTTTATAAAGCCAAATGTAATTTTATTAAGGTTTGAAAACTGTTTTTTTCAAAACCCATCAATTTTCAATAAATAACAGTTTTTATTTTAAAAGTGAAAATTCACATATTTAGAAATTTATTTAGATAAAATGAATATTTTTTTTGGAATCATTATGTTGAAATTATCCAACGGTGAAGTTTTCATAATTTTCCGAGACAATCAAATTTTTGGGTAAAAACTAAATACCGTATAAATATATAATGTGTTTTATGACATCATAATGACCCAATAGTGATGTAATAAAATACTATAAAAGGTATATTAGGCCAATATATGTTTTAACTTTAAAATAATGTGATTTTATATTTTTTTTATTAGTTTTATGATGCCTTAGTTTACCCTCCAAGACCTATAAAATGTTTTAACATTTTAAAATGATTTCCTTGAGAGTGTGACTCACCTCCACATAAGAAAGATTAATAATTTAATAATTTAGGCCATTGGAATTATAAAATAATGTTTCCCACTTACCTTTTGAAAAAAGCATATGCAAAAACCATGGTTTATTTGTGGTTTTGAATATTTAATTATATAGATTCCAAAACTTAAGTTTGTGAAATATTAAAGAATTCCCCTCTATTTTCCTATATAAACCCAACCAAGATCCCACTTCTCTTCACTAAAAACCCTTTGAGAACGTCCTTACTCTGAACTAATCTATATAGAATCCTCCCAATGCACCCCAAGCTCTCAATAATCACCTCATCAAGCTCTTGAAGTCACACACTCAAGTAAGAGATCCTCACTTTCCTTCCTTATTTATGTCCAAGTTACCTTATATTATTATGACCTTTTATTTTCAATTAAAAAATATGAGGTGTGATTTAAAACCACCCCTATACTTACCTACTTATTTTTTAATGATTATATACCCATTTATCTCTCATTAATTCCACCCATGTACACCTATTACCATGTTGAAATTCCATAATGGATTTCTCTCTCCTCATTTACTTTCAAGAATTTATTTTATATTATGCATATAAATTACATTAAATATATTTGAATATTATGTTACATGACCCCCTTACATTAAATTTCATGTATAAACGATTATACACCCCTTTCTCTCTCATCAACCCATTTTACAATTTCTATTTGACGTCGTTATGCTGTCAAAGTTACACCAAAATTTCCCATGCCAAAATCGTCGTGTAAGTGAATACCATACCCATTTATCTATAAAATCTATTCAAATTTATGCACATGTAATTTTTGATTGAGTAATTAAATTTATGTATTACACATATCTTATTCTTGTAATAAATTATGATGTTTAATGAATCCATGTTGTATGATCTATGTGGCACACTTATGCATGAAATGAAATGATTAAGAAGGGTGCACCCTGATAGTGATCCAATGCATTGGGTAAATAATATTATCATGATATGTCATGTGAAATGAGTATTGAATCATGATAATTCATGTGAAATGAGGGTTTACTCATGTTAATTCATGTGTAATAAGGGTTTACTCATGCTCCATGTGCAATGAGCCTTGGCTCATGCTAATATCAAGTTAAATGTTGTTGCCACATTTCCATGTTATGATAATCATGCTATATCATGACTTTATGTTCATTTTTATCTTATTATCCATTTATATTCCTTTTTACTAACATGTATTGTATTTTTCGTGTTTTTCCTTGTTTACTCCCTTATTGGGCTTCATAGCTCACCCTTTTTTATGTATGTCCTCAGGTTATCCCATGAAATGCTAAGTACGAAGGAATGTTGTGGTAATGTAAAATATGTTTTCAATAAAGATGTTTTATTTTATGTATTAATTTTTCATTTAATGTTCCTAATTTACCAAGACAGGAGACCTCTCGATCCTCAAAGTTGTCTTAGGTGCAATTTTATTTAATAAATCATGTTTAAGTGTGCAATAAAGAGCAGTGTTGTTATACTTATGAATCGTAAGCCCCATAAAAGAAATAATCATCAAATAAAACTTTAAATACCATGAATATAAACATATTAATTATATAACATATAAAAGTGTAAGTATATACACCATTAAAAGGGATTATTGGTGAATATGGCGTATGTCTCACAGAAGTAAAAGTAATACGAGAAACCCTTACCTTAGTTACGACTTCATTTTTATGTGTCCAAAACACATATATAAAAAATATAGGTTTATTATAAATATATTAAATAACCATACTCACATATCTCATACCATATATGATTTACTTATTTTCTTTTATCACCTTCTTATTAACAATTCTTTGTTAAAATAACTGTTTTGGGTGATAATTGTTTCATTTTTCATGTTTGTTGTAGTTCAATAATTTTGGTCCTTTTAATTTTATCATGGTTTCATCATCCAAAGAATGTTAAAAATGATATAAATATAATATATATTCATTATATATTTATTTAAATTAATCTATTAAAGTTATATATAGAAAAAAAATTACACTGTTTATGAAGATAGTAGGTCGTACGTATGCATGAAAGTTATTTCTATTTTTTTTCTTCAAAAAATGGAATAAAAGAAAAATAAATATTAATTAATATTTATAGAATAATTATTATTTTATATATATTATTTATATTAATAAAATACATTCTTATTACCATCCATGTAAAAATAAAATGAAAAAAATTTCATATCGCTACACGGAGGCGATAGTCCACACATATGCACGAGTGACATTATTGTTTTCCAATGGATTGAAAGGTAAGAAGTTGGATGTGATATTATATTTATATAATTATTTTTAGATCATAAGTATCATATATATTTATTAACTTTTACCTTTCTACCTTTCATGTAAATCCTAAGTGAAAAACGAATCACATCGCTTCGTGACGTTGTAGTCCGTTGTACAACCGAGCAATGTTATTGTATCCACCATGGAGTGGAAAGTAATAAGGTAAATATGATATTATAATTACATAAGTATAATAATTTCATAAATATTTTAAAATAAATCATTATATCTATCCTTTAGATGTGGTGATGGACAAATAATTACATCGGTTCGTGAGGTGGTAGTTCACCGTACACACAATCGACTGTTTTGTTTCCCATTTGATGGAAGTGGAGATGGAGTTGGGTTTTTAAATTAACATAACAACATGTAAATTTATATTATATAATGGTTTTATTATATTATATTATTTTAATAATGTTTTAAGTTGGTTTAAAAATAAATAAAACAAACACGCAAGTTTAAGAATTTTACCTCTTCTTGAGAGAGCCTCTTTAGGTTTATACCTAAAGACTTATTAAGAGGAGTTCCTAATAAAAATAAGGCATCTAGGATGTGGAGATTTAATTAATTAATATATTTGGGTAGTTATTTTCTAAAACAAATGGATTTGGATGTGTGAATAGGGGAGGAGAGTAGGTGACATTTTATAAGTTGGGGAGAGGACACACATGGAATTTTTCAAAAGATAAAGTGATACCCATATTTTTATCATGAAAAAAGCCTAAAAAATGGGTCATTATAGAACATTATAGGTGATAAGTTCTAAATATGTCCCTAAAATGGATTTTGGACAAGTTTTAGGTTATTTTTAACTCTTATCTTCTTAGTTTAACCCTCTTGGTAAACCCATTTTTACCTTAACTACAATAATTAGTTTTTACTGTTTTCAATATTCAATATGGTAAAAAATTAAGTTGACCTTATTAGATAATATAAATTACTCTGATTCAAAATATGGAATCCATTTTTCCAAATTCAACTAATATAAGTGGTATAATTAAATTTACAATTAAACCACAGATGTAATGAAAGAGTGATTTTCCAAAGAGAAAATTCTTATAAGTATAGAATGTCTAAATATAAAAATTAAATATGAAATTGATTCAAATAAACTGAATTAGTTAAATTATAATATCACTGAACTAAATTTACTTTAAAAGTAATTTAAAATATAATTTAACTTTTTAAATAATTTAAGTGAAAAGGTGGTTTTCAATAAAAATCAATATTTTTCACTATTTATCAAAAAATTTATATTTTCAAAAAATTATCAGAAAATTACGAAAATGTAATTTTGAAATTTATATTTCAAGAAGTAATTTTATTTTTTTAATGCATTTTATAATAGTGGTAAAAATTAATTTTAAACTATGTGGGAAAAACATGACTAATCATTCTTTCATAAAAATACAGTTTTTTAGAAAACATTTATTTCTTTTTCATATGGTTATTATTTTATTTATAATAAATAGATAAACATTGAATTTATTTTATACATTTGTAAAATTTTTTTTTTTAATTTAGTTAGTACTATTCATACCCACCAACTTAACGACTAGGTTATAATGGCCATAATAATATTTTAATAGAGTATCATGTTTCATTTAAACCTAGTGTTACGTGCATTGAAAGCTAGTAAAGAGATTTAATTTATTTAAAAATAAACATATTGTAAATTCTTTGGGTGTTACAGGAGCCTATCATGAAAAAGATAAAGAAATAATGCTAAATACTAATGAAAAACTAGTGAAACTAACTCATCACCTAAACAAGTATATTAAGTCCCCGACCTCACCATGAATATCTTTAACCAAGTAATGGATATAAGAGATATTAATAATATAGTAACAAAAAGGGTACCCCATTACCACTTCCCCAATAGTTTGACGCTCTTCCAAAATATTGAATGTCCTAAGCCATCTCCCTCTAAAAGAAGCTAGCCCGAAAACACATAGGCTAATGTACCATGATATGAATCTCACGTATCACATCATATCATCATCCCATGCCATATATCCATATAATAACCAAGTATTTTATAGGATCCATCATAACCTATATGTCATGTATCATACATCGAGTATTGTACCTCAAGCCATCACATCCCATACATCAAATAATGTACCTCAATCCACCATAACCAATACATATCATACCTATAATAATCCTTAGGATACTATATTTAGAGATACTTATGTGTGAAATAACCACAATCCATTAAAACCCTATACACACATATATGTAGAATGTAACCACCATGTATACTAGCATATAATAATACCAACATAAGAGAGTTGGTCCAGAGGTGGTAGTTATCCATCTATTCCTCACCAAACTGGATGTTGGGGAAAACACCCTCCCAGAGTCCACTGGGTGTCAGTCACCCTATCGATATGGGCAGGGTAGTATATGAAATTAAAAAACATATATGATATAATATATATCAGAACCACACTGTAGGAATTAACCTAATCCCAGGATCAACTGCAATTATTTTCACTTAGACACCCATCTGCCACTACTAAGGACTATATATCCTATAAGCACGCAAGCATTAAAAGACTAATATTACATTAATTCTTTCCTTTTTAAAGACCAACCTTACGTTAGTTAATACTTTATCCCTTAATTTAAATTAATATAATTATATTTCATTAACCATCAAAGTGAATTCCACACCCTTCAGGAATAATACGACCAAGTCCATGGTTTCTTAACATTAAAACCTTTTTAATTATAACAAGCACCAACCCCATGGTTTAAAAAATTTATTAAACATTAAGTAATTATCATTACATAATTCTCGGTACACTAGGAAAAAATCCTAAGTTACCATAAAGAGATTCATAACCAAGCACAACCATCTACCTTAAGATGTAGGGAAAGAAATATAGATAAATATGAAAATCGACCATCCGACCTTTAAATAGATTTATAAAAAAGAAAACATCCCATCTTTCAGCACAATAATAGTCAAGCCCAACTTCAATCCATTTCATTAAAATAGGTTCCATCCATGAAACCATCATTCATATCACCATGAATATCAACATCATAGGAATCAAATGTTGCCAAAAAAATTGGGCCTCCCCACCCATATATCATCAAACCACCAGCCATCCAAATATCACATCACATTTCATAGAAATGCTCACATCTTGAGAAACAAAGAAGGTAACAAACAACAAAAAAGGCCAACAGGGAAAATTGTCCCTAAAAGCAAGGCCTTCAAACTTCACATGAAAATGAGATCACTCAACCCCAAACATTTTTATTTATCAAAAAACTAGTTTTATTCTATCTTGAATTAACTAATTCATTTTTCATGGGTTGAGACTACATGAAACCAAAGGCATTTAAACATGTTTCCAAGCATAACTTATAGTTCCATTTAACTTTTATGAAGAAAAATTACATTAATATGACTTTAATTATTATTAAAAAAAATCATTACTAGATTCATGTTCTTTTTCCAATTTCATTTACACATGTAAGAAAAAATTTAATTTAACATGCATTAAGCATATTTTATTTCCATCAAATTATAAGAATTTAAGTATTCATTATGTAACACCCTGAGGTTTCCTGAATTTATTTTTTTGAATTAATTTAATATTTTTTATATTTTTCAATTCATGTAATACTTAATATAGATTTATATTACTAAATAAAATCACTGTTTTTGGATTTCATTATATGAAACACCAATGGAATTTTTCACTACACTCAACACTGACTTGGCTTCGCTACATGGATGTGAAACAACAATTTACTATTATAATTATTTTAATGAGATAATTATAAACTAACTGTTAAATTTTTAATATGAATAAATACTTTTTAAATATTAGTTTTAATGTTTTTGATAATGAAAAATAGAATTTTTGGTAAAGTTTTTATATGTTTAAAACTACTATTTTCTCAAATGAACTGCTTTTCATGTCCTTCTACAAAAAATAATTAAATTATTTTTAGATGCTAATTTAAATTTAATTTGATAAAATAAACGTCATTTTTGAATTCATAATGTAAAAATTAACTTAGTATGAAATTTTGGTATTTTTCTAAAAAGTTTCAATTTTTGATTAATAGTGAAAAATACTGCAATGTTGTTAAAAACCAACTTTTTCATTTAAATAATTATTTTAATTTAAATTGATTTATAGTCATAATAGATAAATAATACATATATTAATCCAATTTAGGTCATTAGAATCATTCTTTTAATATAATTAGATAAAAAAATAATTGAACTTTTGAACGTCTCTTTTACCCGTCTTATAGCCACATTTACGAGATTAACATTAAATGTAATTTTACTACTTCTATGGATTGAATTTAGAAAAATGAAATAAATGGTTTTAATATTTATGAAAATTTTTGTCTAATAGAATCAAAATAATTTTTTTAATAGTAAATTTTGAATTTTATTTACCACAGTTAAAGATGAATAAGGTAATTAAAGGTACAAATAATATTATAATAGTATAAAATTACCCTAACACTTGTCCTAATTTCACTGGATAAGTTTTTTTTTCAACCACTCAATTTTAATATGAGGTTATATAAGTGATATGGTTAACTATAAATATTAATTAGAAATATTAAATGTTTATCTACATCATGATAATTTATTTATAATTTTTATACATTAAATAATTAAATTTAATTGTGACACAATGATGATGTAGTAATAGATTTATTAAAGGAAGAATCAAATAAATGATATTAATAATATTAAAATAAAAATAATTTGAGATATTTTATTCCATATATGATTTTTTTATGACTATAAAATTTTAGGGATTATTTAATGTATTTTTTTGAATGAATCAATCTCTTGTGATTTTCTAAAAAAATAAAGTGATAAATAGTATCGAAATTGACATAAATGATATTTTAAAATAAATAATATTTTATTAAATGATATAAAATTCATAAAAATTTATACACTGAAAAAATAACTATTATAATGTTAAATATATCATAAATTATCCAATTGGTGTTATTTTTGAATTTTATTGGAAATATATTAACTATATAGTGTAAAAATACAAGTTTTTACGGTAAGAGTTAAATTGTTTAACTAAGGGTTAAAGCCAAAACAAAAGGTTAATTTTGTAACCTAAACATGTATAAAATTAATTAGGTTGAGAATATTTAGACCCATAATCATCTAAAATTCTAAATAACTCACTTTGGAGATATTTGAAATCAAAAATCAATTTATAATAAATTAATAGTTTTGTAGTTTCCTAAAGTGCTCCTCCCCCTCTTATAAAAGGACACTTCTCCTTATCTTTTATTAACACCTATAAAACACTTAGGATTGTTCAAAACCTGACCATTTATCCTCCCAAATTTCCTCAATTCATCATAGAGTCCATACTTTGGGCATAAGGATAACCTAGGGAGTCCTTTTGAGAAAATCAAATGGAGACACTCGAAGAAGAGGTAATTATTTTACCAACTCTTTCAAAGTTCTTTTTCTACTTATTTTTACTAAGTTATTTCCATAATAAAGAAATAAATATATAATATAATATATTATGATATGTTTTTATGATTTTGGTAAAAACATATTCATCCTTTTACTCATCCTACAAAAAATAATATCACTATTGGTGAGTATATACGACTTACCATCTCCACACTATTGTGTAAACTATTTTTCATCTTTAATTTATTTCAATGGATATAACGATGACTATAAAGGATTTAAATAATTAATATGACATGATAATTATTCTGTATAATTAATATACCATCCAATTATATACCATTTAACCATTAAGTGAATGATACGTTGCTCATGCGTACGTAAGACTTACCATGTCCATGGAGCGATAAGGTTCATTCTCCACGCTAACCATTCAAGAAAGATTATAAAGTATATATAATAAATAATCATGAAATATATGAATTAATAATTCTATTGGAATAATATATATATATATATATATATATTTCATTTACTTTCTTCCTTTCAATACAATAAGAAAATAGAAACAATGTTCATGCGTATGTACGACCTATCGTCTCCATGAATGGTGTATTACATTTCATATATCTATATATTATATATATTTATATTCTGAATATATATGATATATAAATAATGTATACATTATATAATTAATTAAATCATGATCTATATAATAATATTAAGAATAAAAAGTCAAAACACGTACGATAAACAAAGCGATTATTACCCAAAATGTTTCTTTAAATTGGAATTGTCAATAAATGGGTAATTTAAAGTCATAAATGAATCATATATGATATGATAAATATTATTATGATTCTGGTATAAGTTAATAATATGTTTAAAACCACTATAAAGGACTTTTGAACACATACAGAGGGAATCAGATCTAAGGTAAGGTGATTTATGTCTCACCTTTATTTGGGATTGATTCTTTTTAAGCATTCATTGAGAGATATTTATCATCCATGTCCATGTTTTCTAATTTTTTTTTCATAAAATGTTTTATTATTATCCTATGGAAGTTTAAAGTCATTTTTACCCATTTTTGACTTTTTACTACATGGCTTGAAAGAAATATTTCTTCCATTTTCCAAAAGATATACTTTTTTTATTTTTCTAGAAAAAGCTTAGGAAGAATGTTTTTTAACTTATACAGAATTAATGGACTTTTACGATTTCATGACACCTTATTTCCTTGAATATTCCCCTACAAGATTACAAGGTTATTTTCAAATAAAATATTTTCTTTTAAAATTACGTGGCATTTTAAGAAAAGAAAACTATTTAAAAGATGAAAAGATATTTTACTCAAGAAATATTTTAAATTATTTTTCATGATTCCTTTATATGTTTTTAAAGTGGTTTCAAATAAAAGGGTTTTGAAAATTTTATATTTTAAAAATTGATTTTAATGTTCCAAGTGATCTTTCAAAATCCTTCCCCATCTATGATAGTATATTTTTTTATTGTTTAAGAATACCATTCATATTATTTCTCTGAATGGTTCATGTTTTTAGGGCATGATTTTTAAGAAACTTGTTTCTTTTCATGGGTTATGATTTTTATGAAATGATTATGAAACCCCTATCTTTTTTATATGTTATTATATGATTACATGTTTATGACAACCATTCCATTTTATGGGTTATGATATGATTGTTTGTGATCTTGTGGCACATGTATGTATGATTTCATTATGAGATGGGTGAGACCTATATCTACATCTGATGCATTGGGTAAAGATTTATATCTCATGAGATAAAAACGAAGGACCTTGTCTACCAATATAGTTATGGGAGTGAACCAAGAATACAAAGATGGTTGCGGTAGTGAACCATGACTACAAAAATGGTTATGGGAGTAAATGATGAATACCAAGATGGTATGGGAAGTAAACCAATACTACCAAGATGACCTTAGTAAACATGCCTTGAATACTATGGAAATCATTATAACATTCTTATGTTTCTTCCACAATTCCATGTTTTATTCCAATGTTATTCTTCCATGGATCATGTTATTTATTTACTTATGATTTATGTTTTATGAACTATCAATATTTATGTCATGATTCATGTTTATGATATTTGATATGTAGGGTATGATCTTATATTTTTATGATCATGTTATCATACCCTTATGCTCATGATTATGTTTACATGTCACCCTTGTTTACCCTTACTGAGCATCTGAGCTCACCATTTTTTATGCTTAATTTTCCCTAGGTTATAAATAAAAGTTCTAGTTAGGGGTAATAAAGGGGAAGATATTTAGGGTGATGTTTAAGATCTTTCACAAAATTATAAGAATGTGTTCCAAGTTTCCAAAGGCACTAAACTAATATAGTATTTGGGAATGTTTTTGTGTAATGTATTAATTATTCCATAAAAGTGATGTAATGTCCATGTATGTAAAGACTAGGTTGTTACAGTTGGAATTAGAGTGAAGGTTTAGTTAAAATTTGGAAATTATGATGAGAAAACATTAGTGATATCCCTAGGTATATTTCTAAGGATATGTCTAGGGATGTCTCTAATGATAAGTATAAGGATAAGTCAACATTTAAGAAAATGTCCTGGAATTTTGGTAAAGTATAGAGTGAGTGGTTTTCTAGAGATACATCCCTGTGTAGATACTACAAGTGGATGTGGATCTGGAATAGATGTACCTAGGAGTAACAACTCTGAAAAGATGTTTCAGGCCTGAATCAGGGTAATATGGTATATGAAAATGGGCCTTGCTACACACATGGTTTGAAACTCTCAAGGGACATGCTTTAGGAATTCACAAACTCTTAATGAACCATAATTAAGGATTTAGATATAATTTGGATATGAATAACCTAGGATGAACCTATAGTTTCCTAGATTAAGGAAGGTTTCATTATTTAGACATCCTATAAGTAAATATTTTCATGACTATGTGGTTTTTCTACTATGATAAGTAATGATCTCACTATGATTCTAGTTTTAGTCAATGGTAGGAACTGGATTAATGTTGAATATGATGGATTATTTGATGATGAGTAGTCAAGTGGGATGATTAATGGAGTGAAAGATGTTGTGATCATTCCAAATAAATTTTCAAGGAACATGATCAACAACATGTACCTTAACTAACTCCTGAAATCACTAAGGAAGAGAATGAAAGAGTTTTCTAAGAATTTGGGTAATGAAGATCATGGAGGAAAGAAGATTCAGACTCCTTTATGTCAAGAATATGGAAAGAATAACCTAAGTGAATGTCTTATAGGAATAAGAAGATGTTTTGACTATGGAAAATAAGTTCACAAAGAAAGTGACTGTAAGGGAAAAATAAAGATTTCAGTTAACGAAATGGATGATAATATTGGCCTCTCTAATAAATCATTAAAGGTTAAGTGTTTTAAGTGTGGATTAAATAGTCATTATGCAACTCAATGTCCCAATAGGAAAGCTCCTGAATAGGATCAACAAGGTGGTGTGAGTAATGGTTACATTATTGATGATGACGAGATTACAAATGAAATGTAAAAGGAAAGTGGTATTGCGTAATAGGACGAGGTAGCCTTGTTAATGGAATAAGGATAAAATGGAATGATAAAATATTTTATGTATTTAGATTCAAAAATTATGTTATATGAATGATGAAGTATACAAGGATTATTCTACTTATGTTGTTCATTCAGTATTTATAAGTTTATGTTGAATGTTCCCAATGGACTGGTGAAGTGATTTAATGACAGGGTGATATTTTGACTAAGTGAAGGTAACCCTTAATATGTTATTTATATTAAGATAATGTGGTTTGTATAATTATATGTTGGATGTGAATAAGTAAATTGGATGATACTAGTTTCTTAGGAACTAATTATGGATTTTTTGTCAAGAGGGTTATGCTATCATGGATGAAGTATACAACTTCTTGGGAATTATGGAACATATCCAATAAGCTTTGGAATAAGGAAATAAGAATGTTTTCAATAAGGATATATTATAATTCAGGCTATTATTATGAATTAAGAGAATACATGATGAAGGTGTTCACATGTTTATAATATTACCAACAAGAGGTACCTTATGATATATGAAGGACAAATGTTAAGTTAAGTTAGTGAACCTTTTTATAAAGTTTTGGATTTTCATCTTTCAGAAGAATTGTATGGTTATAAATTTATGGAAAGTATAAGTTAAACTTTAGATGATGTTTGTTCAAATAAAGTGTTATCTCACCATAGGTGGACTTATGCATATTTGATAACTTTTTCTAACCTTTTTTTGTTGTGATAAAGATAGATAGATTAAACTATCATTCTATTTATTGATCGCATGATCTAATAATGCTATAGGAAAGAAAAATTCAACTTCATTTCTTTAAATAAGATATTAAGTGGAAATTTTTCAAGGCACGACCAATGGTGAGATGGTACTAAAATCAAGTAAGTATATCTTCTCATACAAATTATTCAACATTAGGAAAAGGGATTGTGATGTATAAGTGTGTCTTATTATAATCATTTTTGGTGATATTGATGTCCTCTTTCACACTTAATTATTTTATGATTTTGTGATTTTTAGCTTTTTCTAGATCACCAAATTTCTTGTGATCGGTGATATTTATCAATCTCTATGATTATTTACGCTTTTCCTCTATGCCCAAATCTTCACCTACGTTCTTTTACGTAGAGAAATAGTTATGATTTACTTTGGGTAACTATTATTTTCCAAATTTTATTTTTTAAAATAAAGTTTTAGAATTCATTTTTTTATGATGTGGGTTTCTATGAAAGGAATATCCAAGTATTAAACCTTTGATAACCTAGATGAATTTTGAGGGAAAAATTCATTTTAAGGGGGGTATAACCTAACACCCAAAGATTTTGAGAATTAATTTAATTTTTTTGATATTTTTAACTTCACGTAATACTTAATATAGATTTATTTTACTAAATAAAATAATTATTTTTGGATTACGTTATATGCAACACCAAGGGAAGCTTTCACTACACGCAACACCGACTTGGCTTGTGCTACATGAAACACTGAGTTTCTGTAAAATATCACTTTTCTATTATAATTATTTAAATGAGATAGTATAACCTAGATTTTAAAATTTTAATATGAATAAATACTTTTCAAATATTAGTTTTAATAGTTTTTATAATTAAAAATATAATTTTTGGTAAAGTTTTTATATGTTTAAAACTACTATTTTCTCAAATGAACTTCTTTTCATGTCCTTCTATGAAAAATAATGAAATTATTTTTAGAAACTTATAGAAATTTAATTTGATAAAATAAACATCATTTTTTCATTTAGAATGTAAAAATTAACTTAAGATGAATTTTTGGTATTTTTCTGAAAATTTTCAAATTTTGATGAATAGTGAAAAATACTGTAATGTTGTTAAAAACCGAATTTTTCATTTAAATAATTATTTTAATTTAAATTGATTTTAAAGTCACAAAAGATAAATAATATATATATATTAATCCAGTGTAGGTCATTGGAATAATTCTTATAATAGAATTAGATATTAAAAAAAATTATTGAACTTTTGAACGTCTCTTTTACCTGCCTTCTAGCCACATTTACAGGATTAACATTAAGCAAAATTATACTACTTATATGAATTGAATTTAAAAAAATGGACATACATGGTTTTAATCAGTATGAAAAATGTGGTCTAATAAGAACAAAATAATTTTTGGTGAGTAGTAACTTTTGAATTTTATTTACCATGGTTAAAGATAAATAAGGTAATTAAAGGTAAAAATAATATTATAATAATATAAAATTTCCCCAAAAATTGTCCTAATTTCATTGGATAAGTGTTTTTTCAACCAAAATCAACCTTAGTTTGGAAATATAATCCCTTTTAAGTGCCCCACACGCTCGGGTGGGAATGGTAAGGGTGGGGAGGGGGTTTGGGGTGTGGTCATGGGGTCAAGTCCCCAGACCAGTGATTTACCAATATTTTCTTCCTTGCATTGTGTGATGCTTTCGTGGTTGTACCCACTTTTTTTATGATCCATTTTAAACCACTTGTGTTATATTAGGACCTATATTAATTTTATTTAATGGAGAGTTGAAAATGTCATATTCAAATTTTAATAACTATATTATTTTTAATATGAGGTTATATAAGTGATATGATCAACTATATATAGTCATTATAAAGATAAATTTTTTATATACATTATGATAATTTATTTATAATTTTTATAAATTAAATAATTAAATTTACTTGTTACACAATGATGATGTAACAATATATTTATTAAAGGAAAAATCAAATAAATGATATTAATAATATTAAAATAAAAATCATTTGAGCTATTTGATGAAATACATAATTTTTTTGGATTACTATGACATATTAGGGATGATTAAATGTAGTTTTTTTTAAGGAATCAAGTTATGATTTTTAAAAAAAGTCAAGTGATAAATCTTGTCATAATTGACATAAATGAGATTTTAAAATAAATAATATTTTATTAAATGATATAAAATTAATAAAATTTATATCTAGAAAAAATAACTAGGATAATGTTAAATATGTCATAAATGATCAAATTGGGGTAATTTTGTCATTTTATAGTAACTATATTAACCGTATAGTGTAAAGAGACAAGTTGTCATGGTAAGAGTTAAATTGTTTAACTAAGGTTTAAAGCCAAAAGATATGGTTAATTTTGTGACCTAAACATGTCTAAAATTCATTGGTTAAGAATATTTTTACCCATAATCATCTCAAATTTTACATAAATCACTTTGGATATATTTTAAATCAAAAATAAATTTATAATAAATTAATAGTTTTGTAGTTTTCTAAAGTTCCCTTCCCCCTCTTATAAAAGGGTACCTCCCCTTATCTTTTATTAACACCTCTAAAACAATTTTTATTGGACAAAACCTGAAAATTTTTACTACCAAATTATATCACTTAATCCTAGAGTCCTTACTTTGGGAAGAAGGATAACCTAAGGAGTCCTTTTGTGAAAATCAAAAGGTGTCACTCGAAAAAGAGGTAATTTTTTTACCAACTCTTTCAAAGTTCTTTTTCTACTTCATTTTCCTAATATATTTCCACAATAAAGTAATAAATAAAGAATATAACATATTATGAGATGTTTTTATGATTATGTAACAACCATATTAATCCTTTTACTCATCCTACAAAAAACAATATCACCATGCATGCGTACGTACAACTTACCGTCTCCACGCCGTGGTGTAAAATATTTTTCATATATACATTATTTAGATGGATATAAATATGAATATAAAAGATTTAAATAATGAATATTACATTATAATGATTATTTATAATTAATATACCATTCAATTATATACCATTTAACCATTAAGGTAATGATACTGTTGCTCGTGCGTACGTACAAATTACCATCTCCACGATGCAATGGGATTCACTCTCCATGCTAACCATTCAAGAATGATTATAAAGTATATATAATAAATAATAATGAAATATATGAAATAATAATGATAATGTAATAATATATATATATTTCATTTACTTACTTCCATTCAATACGATAAGAAAACAGAAACAACGTTCATGCGTATATACGACCTACAGTCTCCATGAACGGTGTATTCCATTTCATATATCTATCTATTATATATATTTATATTATGAATATATATGATATATAAATCATTTTTTACATTTTTTAAGTAATTAAATCATTATCTATGTAAAAATATCAAGAATAACAAGTCAAAACACGTACGATAAACAAAGTGATTATTACCTAAAATGTTGCTTTAACATGGAATTGTCAATAAATGGGTAATTTAAAGTCATAAATGAATCATATATGATATTATAAATATCATTATGATTATGTTATAAGTTAATAATATGTTTAAAACCACTATAAAATAATTTTGGACACGTACAGAGGGAATCCGACCTAAGATAAGGGAATTTATGTCTCACCTTTATTTCTATGCGACACATGTCTTATACACTACTTATTTCTTCTAAGTGGTTTATATACTGCCCATAAATTTCTTTTATGAGTCTTATCAAGAACATTATTATATTTAAATATTCTTATAAATTTATTTTTACATGGGGAATATTATTTTATTGATTATAAAGTGATGAGTATTGATTTTACAATCTCTTCCATATATGGGATTACTTCTTTTTAAGTATTCATTGGGAAATATTTATTATCAATGTTCATGTTTTCTAAAAATGTTTTATTATTATTCTATGAAAGTTTAAAGTAATTTTTACCCAATTTTGACTTTTTAATACACGATTTGAATGGAATATTTCTTTCATTTTCTAAACGATGTACCTTTTGACTTTTCCAAAAAAAGTATGAGAACAATATTTTTACAAATTATATAGCATGAATAGATTTTTACGCTTTCATGAAACCTTATTTCCTTGAAGATTCATATAAAATATTACAAGGTTATTTTCAAATAAAATGTTTTATTTTATAATTGTGTGGAATTTTAAGAAAACAAAACTATTTCAATGAAGAAAGAATATTTTCCTCAATTATTGTTTTAAATTATTTTTCATGATTCCTTTATATGTTTTAAAAGTGGTTTCAAAGAAAAGGGTTTTGAAAATGTTTTATGTTTTAAAAACTGATTTTCATGTTCCAAGTGATCTTTAAAAATCATTCCCTATCTACAATAATGTAAGTTATTATATTTCAAGAATACCATTCATATTCTTTCTTTGAATGGTTCATGTTTTTATGACATTATTTTTAAGAAACTCTATTCTTTTCATAGGTTATGATTTTTATGAAATGATTATGAACCCTATATCTTTTTCATAGGTTATTATATGATTACATTTTTATGACAACCATTCCATTTTATGTGTTGTGATATTATTGTTTACAATCTTGTGGAACATGTATGTATGATTTCATTATGAGAGGGGTGGGACATATATCTCCCTATGATGCATTGGGTAAATATTTATATCTAATGAGATAGACATGAAGGAACTTGTCTTCCAAGATGGTTGTGGGAGTAAAACATAACTACCAAGATGGTATAGGAAGTGAACCAATACTACCAATATGGCCTTGTAATAAATTAATTAACTATTATGGAAATCATTATTATATGCTTATGTGTCTTACAAAATTCCATGTTTTATTCCGATGTTATTCTTCTATGGATCATGTTATTTATTTCCTTATGATTCATGTTTTATAAATTGTTAATCTTTATTCTATGATTCATGTTTATTATATTTGAGATGAAGGGTATGATATTCTATTTTTATGATCATGTTCTCATACCATTATTCTCATGATTATGTTTACATGTCTCCCTTTTTTACCCTTACTCAGCATCTTAGCTCACCCTTTTTCTTATGTTTCCTTTTCCCCAGGTTATAAAGAAAGGTTTTAGTTAGGGGTACTAAAGGGGAAGATCTTTATGGGAGATTTGGAAGATCTTTCACCAAATTAGAAGAATGTGTTCCAAGTTTCCAAAGGAACTAAACTAATACGGTCTTTGGGCGTGTTTTTGTGTAATGTATTAAGTATTCCACAAAAGTGATGTAATTTCCATGTATGTTAGGATAAGTTTTTTACACATTAAACATGCCTCTTTATGTTATTTAACCAACCAAAAAATACCTAATCTACAGTCTTTAACCATTTTCATTAAATTTACATACTAACCAAATAAAAACAAACATTCTAACAAAGAATAAAAATAGACATCACACTATCTAGTAAACTAAGAGGAAAAAATTTATCATAGTGGAAAACATGTGATCACTACAATTAGAAACCATTAATTTATTTGGATTAATATTTTTTAAGGTTACCTCCACCATCACCCAAAGGGATAAAGTAAGATAAATTTATGATTTCATTTAAAATAAAGGAGTATCAACAAATCCCCTACCTTAGGGCATCAATGTTCTTCAAACATGAATGGAACAAAAAATACAGATCTCTCATCATCTCTCCTGTAAGATAACTACATCCCTCTAAGGATGTTGTGCCACAACCATTCTAATAACAATAAAGAAAACTAAATAAAAAACAATAAGAGAAACATCCATCACATAATAATAAAGGAGTAGGAGTAACTAGAATAAAATAAGAATAAACCACAAGAAAATAGGCAAAAATCCCCTTGAATCAAACACAGAAAGATGAGGACTAATATTTTTTTAAAGGCTTCCAAAATGTATTGGGATAATTTCGCTTGCCACCTAGAGTTGGGATAAGAAACCGTAGGGTTTGATGAAGTTATGGAACTACAAGTTTTTATAGGTGTACTTACTAATATATATTCACCACATGAATGGGCCATTCATGTTGTGAATGTCCCATGTCATATTTCCCATCAAAAAACACATCACATCAAACCAATTAACCTTGAATTAATTCACACCGTGAATCCCAAGTTCATGATGTAAATGTTTCATAGTCATATTCTTTGGGTAAAAAAATTATTCCATTCACATTGTGAGTTCCATTCACATAATAAATTTACCCCATGAACCACCCTCTCAAAAGTTACAAATTATATTCCGTCCATGAACCATACTCCTACACAAGCCATGAATCACATATACATGACATGAACTTACTTTCATGTCTTGAATTCCACATATTTCTAGATTCTAACTCCAAAACACCACTAAACCTACTTTAGGACTCCTCTAAGAACCACATGTATTAGAAACACTCAAAGGTATAGACTAGAAGGATCTAGGCCCTTATAATACATCACCCATATTGTGTTATTGGAAGACCTAAAATGGAAAAGTAACTCTACATTAACCATGTAGAGTTTTCATGAAATCTACATCACAAATTCAAATATTTCATGAAATCTCATCACTCATATAGGGTCTTTCAATTAATTTTTAAAATTCACCACCTGATAGGTTACTGTAGGTGACCCATGATATCCACTCACACTCTACACCAAAGTATTGAGATTCCACACTAGCATATATAAAATAAAATAAAATTTGACCATATGGAATACATCGAATAAAATGAGCCAAATCCCATGATTGATATCTCAAACAAAATAAGGGAAAAGAAAGCATGATATCAAAAACCATGGATTTCATGGATATTTTAAGTCCAAAAGTATCAAGGAAGATATTTAAGATTCAAAATCAAAATATTTTTTTTGTGCTTCTGAAGTTGTTTAAATATTTTTTCAATTTATTTCCCACAATTATATTTTATATAATGAATTATCCTTCATCCATTGACACTATTTCCTTTTGAATAGAGGGGTAAAACCAATTAGTTATTAGTGAAGGGAAGGAGATCCATTGTAATGAAGGAGTCTTTAAATTAATGAACAAAACTCTCTTCAGTTGGTTGATTTCAGTTTTCATGGGTATTCGATAATTTTAATATGATCATGATTAAGGTATTAAAATTGTTAATTATTTACTAATTAGATTGATAAATTTTAATATTCCACCACTTAGTGTATAATGTATATATTAGAATAATTTATATTAAGTGGTGAGTGTATAAATATTGCTGACATGTGTGTAAAGGTAGTGAGTTACTCTTGAATTTTCTAGGAACACCAAAATCTAATGGGGTATTTACTTGGTATATTAGGATTTATTTACTATTTTAATATATTTTATTCTTTTCACACACATAGAAAGGTAGGATGAGAAATTAGTGTTCATAGTTAGAATAGTCTCTATAATAACCTTTAACCTTGGGTGTTTAATTAATCGATCGAGGAGTTTGATATTTATCAGTTAATATGAAGAGAAGTAAAGATATTTTAAAGGATATGATAGCATTATGAATATAAATACAACTTAAAAACCATAACTTTATTAATTAACTGAATTCAATCTTTTTTGATTTCAATTTTTTTTAAGAAATCTTAACAATTCAAAACCAACCATTCTCTCTAAATAAAAATACAAAAATGATTTTGAGAAACCATCCTTAAGAGAGGCGACCCTGGTCATCTAATATGAAACACTAAGAAAAATAAATTAATAATATTTTTCACACCCCATGATAGGTGTGTCAAAATTTGGATTCATTTCCAAAAATGTTGGGGAGAAATCACTAACTCATCAATTTCATGACTCGATCTTCTAATAACTATCTTTTCTCCTTTGACCCTGAAATTGAAAGAACCTTACTGACATGCCTGATGAAATTAAACTTGAAAACTCAATTTTAGGATATTACCTTTATAGGTACCAGAGTGACCCAAAGTGTTCAATTTTAGCAATTCACTATGGTAGGAAATCCAAATAAAACTTTAAGATATATTTGTGCACCCCATTTCATAAACCAAAATTATCAAATTTCTATATATGAATTACAAAATGATTTTGAATTAAATTATGGTTTAATTAAATATTTTCCAAAGTTTCATGATCTTGTAAAAGAATACCCAAATAGCCACATTAAATATTTCACCTTAGTGTGATCAAATTTTATGTCAAGAGGAGTAGCAGTGGAATAAGTCAAGTGGATAAAATTATATTTATTACTCAAAAGAGAAACTAAGGAATGGGTGTATAGTTTAAAACCTGAAGTATTAAATGATTATGATGAATTATAGAGAAGTTTCCTAAAAATATTCTTCCTTACCTCTAGCATCAGTTCCATAAGGAAGGAGATATACTCCATTAGAAAGGAATATGATGAGACCCTCTATGAGTATTTGTCACGAACCATCCCAGGTCAACCCTAAACTAGTCACCCAGGCCGCTCCGCGACAAGTCCCAAGAGGCATTCCCGATCCTACCGGGATGGATACAAGAACCAAAGGTATAAGTAGAGTTACAAGGGAATGATTTCTTCCAAATATAAACAATTAAATAAACAATGTAAAGAAATGGACAACCCAATATATATTTATATAAAAGTTGAACTGAACATTATTCACACATGAAAGTGAAAGTACAACTGAACCAATAACTCAAACGACCAAACATGAAAACCAAATAACTCCATGTGACCTCTATGGTCACTCTCAAACAAAATAATCACATGTTTCCCAAGGCGATCAGACTCAAGCTGAAACCTGCACAAGGGCTAAAAATAAAAGAAGACTATAGATGTGAGTATTAAATCTCAGTAGGTTAGCCCAATATTCTATTCCCAATGAACTTACTTTAAAATAAAAGAAACATAAATTTAAAGTTTGAAATAAAATATATAAAAAATATTTTTTCTAAACAATTTTCAATGCTATAACCATTACAAAATAAAAATGCTTCCAATTTTTTATAAACAGGAAATGCTAGTAACCAATTTCAAAGAGATATAACTTCAAAGTAAAAATGGTCTTCAAGAAGGCCGCTTTAAAGAATGTACTCCTTTAAATAAAACACACATGCTACTGAATTTTCCAACAAAACTCACTGTATGACAATAGTGAATACAATATATCCAATTAACACAAGTCACGGGAACACCCCTAGGCACTAGCTAGCTGTGGGCCCCAAGTACCTTGTATCTCAGTGAAAAGTAACCATAAAAAATATATGATATCATGCACGAGCCACTGGTAAGGAACATACCCACAACATAGTGGTCCCCAACATCATCATAATAGTTTATTTAGTGTTTTCATCATCAAACTTGCTATATGAAATAGGGACTAAACTACTCTGAATCATTAGCATACTAGTATACATCCTCCCACCTAGAAACCTGGGTTTCCCTCTTTGTGCTCAAAAAAGTTACACATGATATCAAATTCCATTTAAACATAAAAAAACCAATTCTGGTCACACAAACTCCAAACACTAGATAAACATGTTTTTCACCCTTTGTGTAACTCAATAAACCATCTAAAATTTTCATAAAACAATTTCAAAAAGTTTACCAAAGCTTTGCACATGAATTCCATTTGAAAATGAAAGTTTTAGGCCAAAATCCCACAAATGATATACCAAACCATATTTGGAATCCCTAAAACCATTTACTAAATCAATTTCATGAATCTTAAAATTACCCCAAATGGTACAACATGGAATACACATGAAAGCCCCCTTTTTTTTAGAGAAATGCCAAACATGCCTTTAATCATTTTACCAAACCAATGTATAATGAAGGTAAAAATTTAAATTTTCATAAAGAGGTGTACACACACCATTATAAAAATAAAAACATTTACATAAAACCTTTAAAAAATTTAGGTTACGCATTTAAGCTCAACCATTTTCAAAATAATGTCAAATGGGACACTTACCAACAATTCATGCCAAAACATGTCAAAAACCAAAAACCATATCTTTATAAAACCAAAAACACTTTGTAAAGATATAAAAGGAGATAAAAATATCAAATTTCATGCTGCCCATACTTTAATAAGTTAAAAAAAGTTATTTTATATCACATTTAACACACAAAGGCTAACCATGCACTTTTCTGAAGACTAGGCATGCAACATTTAGCCAAAAAACTTCCATTTAACACCCAAAGGGGTAAAAAACAAAATGTGCATGACAAAAAATTTATTATAGTAGTTAAAATAGGTCACAAACATCACAATACCTATGTGAAAACCAGCAGAACATTTATTTGAACAAGCAGTGTGCACTTTTATAATGAAACAACTCTATTTTACACAAAGCAAAGCATAAATAACCATTTTTCACACCAAATAAATAATAAAAAGGTTAAAAATCAATAATAAACATATATAAAAGGTGATAATAATAAGAAAAATACGAAACTTAAATAATAAATGAAATTTCTTGGGAGAACCTACCTCAAAATCACGGCGGAATGGAAACACACACTCGAAACCCCCACCCTAGGTTCCAAAACCCTATATCTATGAAGAACAGCCCTAAAAAAACAAAAAACCCATAAAAAATGATGGTAAAACATAACCATAGGTTTATAATTACTAGGGGAGAAGATAAATCCAAGAAAAAATGAAAGAAGAAGGAAGAGGGAAGAGAAAGGAGAAAGATTGGATGAAGAAATTAAGAAGAACCACTAACCTTTAGTGAGAAATCACCCAAAAGAGGCCCAAAAAGAAGGATAATGAAGAGGGAGGAATCTATGGTAGATAAACAATAGTTAGGTATATGTTTGGGAGGTTTAATAACCAAAAAATATAAAAAAAATGAATAATATATAAAATAAACAAAGCATTTTTTTTAAAACTGGAAATGAGATCATGGGCTGGCCCATTACCTGAATAAATAACCCAAATCCACCATGATTATGAATTAATAAGGGGTAAAAATGGATATGGTGATTTGAATATGATAGGTTAGGATAAGTGGGAAGTTTAATGGGTGAAAAATGTTGAAAAAACAAGGATTTATAAAAGAAAAAAAAATTGTTTTTAAATCTGGAAATGGGCTCACGGTTTGGCCCAAATCATGAAGTAACCATCCTTTTATACAAACCCCCCAAAAAGGCTATGGGTAAACCATGATAGGATTATTAGACATATATGTAACTTAAAAAATCAACATTCATATCACCCAAAACCAAATAAAAGGATCAATATTTCCAATGAACCAGATCAAAACCATGACATGAAGAACCATGTGTGACAATTCTCCCTACTATTAAAGCTTTCCGCCCCTAGAAATCCATAACACTTACCAGATAAAAGATAAAAACCTAAGGATTACTTATCAACATAGTACAACCTATCAATCCTAGTACATATCATCCAACATCAATGTAACTTAAGCCTATTTCCCAAACAAAACACCAACTCACAACCACTTCTTGAGAATCAACGGAAAGATCAAGCGACCACCTCCATAACCAAGCCAAGAACCAGATTGTTGGACCTTCTCCCAATGAACCCAACGATCACCCAAACCAAAGTTCACTCATGAAATCCAATTAATTTGGGGGGAGATGCTAGAAAGGGATCTACAACATTAAATCACAACTACCATCCGATAAATCCTTAAAGGAAAGATCTTAAAGACCCACAGTGGGTATCCCCACCATTAAAGACCAACTAGAAGTGAAAAAAAGAATTCAACATGAACTAGAATCGGGCCTCACCCACACAGGCCCACCAAAAATCTCCCACAACAACCTAAAAACCCAAGTTAAGATGTTTACAACATGAACATTTAAACCACCCACTCTTAAATGGAGGGGAAAAGAACTGGGCCAACACTTTTGGCACAGATCAAAAACCCCCGACCACTCGGGGCAGGGAGGGAAGGAGACCCAATTGTTGGGACACTAAAGCCACAAAAGAAATAAAAGAACCACCCAACACTCTCCAACTATGAATTGGTAAAACCAATACCACACCTGATTCACATTGGTGGTTTACTCAGGGACATTGATTGGAAATCTACATCTGAGAAGGCATAACCATAGACAATGTGTGAGGGGTTAGTTCACCACGCTCTTTGAAAAAAAGTAAAATCACAATGATGAGAAACCATAATAAAAACATAGAAACTTCCTTATCACAATGGTGAAGGTAAGATCTTAGTTGATCTCCCCACACCTCTAGTGATTTTTTGACTGCGTGAAAAGATTCACTCCAAGGCCTGTGGCTGGAGAGATGATGTTTGAAGCATCTTCTATGCTACAACCAGGAGCTATAGATCACTACACCCCATGAAACTCACTTTCTCAACATCACACCTTTATCTAAATAGGAACTCAAAGATACATAACACCATTCTCTCTCACTCCGAACAAGGAGTATAATGTACAAGGAATACGACAAAATACATCAACATCACTGAACACAACTGATATATCGAAAAGAATTACCACAATAGGAAAACACTTTAAATCAAGCCCAAACAACTCTCTATTCCATCAAACGAGTTGAGGTATCATTCGAAGAGGTGGATTTAATGGTTGAAATGAATCCCTAGGCTGATCAAATGTAAGTATTTCCAATAGAGAACCATTTATGGCCACTTCACAACATCCAACATATCCTTAGAAATACAATGAACATTGGTCCAAAACCGAGCCACTAACAAGATACCATCTCAAGACACACCAAGAGTATCACTTCTAGATCATGAGGAATAATAACAAACAAACCAAAGTTCTAAAAAATGAAAAAGCAACACACATAAACACCAGATTATAAAAACACAACACATTTTTAGCTTAAAACACTTTTGAATTTTTTTAACTTGGTGTATTTTCACATTCACCAATGGAGTTTCATCAAGTATCACTCAAATTCATATTCACATACCACCTTAGGCACCCAAACACTATTTCATACCAGAAATACATCAACATATCTATACAAAACCATGAATGTGAGAACCCATGAAAACACCAAAGACTAGAAAAAACATCCTCATTTTATAATCCAAAAAAATTAAACCCATTTAAAAAATCATGTACCTTCTATAGGCAGACTAACCAAAAAGTCAAAAACCATTTTCATATTTCCACACAACGAACCATTTTACCAAGATTGAAAAAGAAACCCCATAGGTCTCCATCAAAATATTTTCCCTTTATTCAAAACATTTTTCAGCATCTCAACAAACCACCATTTTTCAAGAACCATTTTATTTAGAACCCATTTCATTTGTTTTAAAACAACTACCAAAACAATAATTTCATTAAAACATCCCTTTAAAATTTTCATAAATTCAGCAAGGTCTCTTTTCTTAATCCAACAGCCACAAAGGCCAAAACCCTTTTTAGTAAAACAAAAACTACTCAAAAACAATTCCCAAAACCAATTCATCTGATTAAAACACTCTTCAACAGCCCAAAACATCCTAGTTTAAACAAATTTTCAGAATCATCTTAAAACGATCCATGATTTCAAATTATTTTATTTCAATAAACCACAACTTCAGATTAGGGAAAATCTAATACCATTAAATCATTTTCACTTTATTCCCAATATTTGTTTCATAGAACCTAACTTTCCAAAACCTTTCTGGAATTAAATTTTGAAAACCAATTTCCACAATTCTCACAAAAGGATTTTCAAAATAATTTTTGAATTCAAGAAAGGTCCAAGAGACTCACAAAAGAGAACTACTATCGGTGGGTGACTTGACCATATGGTTGGAAGGCACATGTCAAACACACCACCGACATAGAGATCCTTTTTAGGTCCATTCCCCAGCTCGACATAGATTTCTAGGCCCTGTGTGATCACAAAAACCATTAGTAAAACTCCCCTTGTCATATCCCAACACCAAACAATCAACAAGAACCTATGAAACTTATAAAACCGAACTTCCCATGGAAACCCAAGGATCGGAATGTGAAAGAGTTTGTGCCACACTTTTTACACTTACCCCTCAAGTGCTGACAATCCTACTTCATCTCACCCAAAACCCAAGAAAAGGATCAAGATTTCCAACAAACCAGATCAAAAAAAAGACATAAAAAACTGGGTGTGATAGTATTAGGAAATATTTAAGATTCCATATTCCAACTACCCACACCAATAAATAGGAAAAAATCATTTTATTTATTTTTCTATCAAGTTTTTATTTATAGTCATATAAATATTCAATAAGATTCATCAAGAGGATCCCTAATAGATATATCACTAGTGGAATAAAAATCTCTCATTGTAAAGATTTCCAAAAATTAACAATAGTCTAGTAAAATAGGTATTAGTACCAGGGGACTACATGAGGAAAGATATTATGATTTATCTCTATTAATTGAATCTAAAATGGAATAACTAACTAGTCTTGTGAGAAAAATGTATTTGAAATAATCTAGTGAACAACAAAAAATAGCCAATATATGTAGTTTGTGTTCATCTTCTAAATATTTTAATAATCAATCTATTGAGGTACAAGGAACATAAAACTCTGTAACCACATTTTAAACAAGGCAATTACAATAACCTAATAAAGTATGGATAGACAATCCAAAAGTTTAATATGGATATGAAAATCAAAAAAATCAACATAGACCACCATACCAGTAGTAATACCAATAAGCCCCACATTTTCAACAACCATATAAAAACCCATTTAATTAACCATATTATCAACCCCCACCATTATAAAAAAATATACCATTTGAATAACCATTAACTAGTACACAAGAACCATTATAATAGTAGTAAATACCATAGTTTTAGGAATTTAGAAATGAATATAATAGTTGAAGAACCAAATTAGAGGCCTAGGAAAAATCTTGTAAAATAACCCCATGAAACTTCTAACCAAACTAGAATCTAATCCAAAAGTAAATGTGAGCATGATGACCACCATAATTGTCAAGGAAGTTTATCCCCTAGTCACACTTGATCCTTCAAAAAACCATCCTAATAACAAGGAAAAAGAGTTAGAGGAACCTGGATATATCCAATAGAAGAATCCTAGGAAAAAGGAAGGAAAAGGTAAGGAAGAAAGATCCACACCAAGTAGAAATAAAATAACTAAAACACCAATGAAAAGGTATTATCAGAAGAAGATAGATTTCCCAATTCCATTTCCATACAAGATGGTCAAGTTTAAAAAAATATCCAGGAAGAAGAACTACAAAGAGAACTTTTGGAAACCTTCCATAAAGTTGAGGTCAATATTCCGCTCCTTAAATATTTTAAGTTGATTCTAAAGAGTAATAAATTTCATAAGTAAATATTCAAAAAGAGGATGATACTTCAAGGAAATGAAAGAATAAATCTAGGAAGAAGTGTTCCAGCCTTGATTACCCCACAATTTAAATTTTTTTCAATATATATGGACATTTTTCATCCCTTGCACCATTGGTTCCTTGACATTAAAATATTATTTAAGTGATTTTGGATATTTTATAAATTTAATGGATCAATATTTGTTTACCTATTTATAAATGGGATAAATAAATACCAAAAGAGTGGTTGTGAAACTTGAAAAGATATCAAATACTTTTCTAGAAGGAGTCTTGATGTTGTATATGTTAGTGTTTAAGATTTAATATTTCCTACTAAATTTTATGTATTGAACATGGAAGAGGATAGAGGCCCAACACAGTCACCTATCACTTTGTGTAATACCTTATTGAATTTATAAAATACCACCATCAATATGAATGAAGGAATCCTCACCATGGAATTTGGGGAAAACACTATCCACTTCAACATCTTTGACTACATGAAGTACCATAATGAGGATCAAAACTATCTAATATTGATGAAGAATAACCCCATTATGACACAAGTACGTTGCATGAAGTTTAAGTTTTAGGAAAAAAATTATGTTTTGAATCTATTGAGAATGATGATGATAGACAAATTAGAGAGTCCATTCATAGATTGGAAGAAGAGGTAACCATTTAATTATTTGATGGATTTTATTCTTTATTTAATTATGAGGTAACTTATATGTCATATTGGTTGCAAGAAATCCAAACTATGGAACTGAGAAACCCAAATATGATTTTATCTTTAGAATAACCCCCAAATTTGGAACTGAATCCCTTAACCACCAAAATTAAGTTTGTGTACCTAATGGAAGGGGAGAGTTTTCCCAAAATCATTGCTAGTAATTTTTCCTCAAACTAAGAAAAACGATTAATTTAACTTTCAAGGGAAAATGTGAAAGCTATAGGATTGGTTTTAGGATACCTGGATGGAAGAAATCCCAAAATATGCATGAAAATTCTTTTTCTTGAGGAAAATTGAAAATCTATTAGGTAGTCTCAAAGGTGACCAAATTCAACCACAAAATAGGTATTTAAAAAAGGAATTTTGAAGTTTTTATAAGTTTATATCATATAACCTATTTTAGAATCATAATGGGAGAACTCCATTCACATTGTTCCCAAGAAAACTAGGCTAAACATAGTCAATAATGAAATAAATGAGTTAATACCTATTAGAATTCATAATTTTTAGATAGTTTACATAGACTTCAGGAAACCAAATTGGGTCCCTAGGAAAGATCATTTCCATATTACCTTTATTGATAATATGTTAGAAATGTTGTGAAGAGAACTCACTGTTGAATTTTAGATATCTTTTTAGATTACTTTCAAGTTCCCATTGCACTTGAGGATGAATATAAGAGAACCTTCACCTGTCCTTATAACACCTTTTCTTACAGGATAATATCATTTGGATAGTTTAATGAATTGGGTACATTATAAAGATACATGTTAAGTATCTTATTAGACTATATTGAATACAATTTAGAAGTGTTTTTGTATGGTTTCATATATTTTTTAATTCTTTTGATAATTATTTAACAAACTTTGGAAAATTTTTAAAAACATAAATTGAAAATACTATTGCCTATAATTTTTAAAAATTCTATTTGATGGTAGAAAAAATAGTACTTGGATATGTGATTTTATAAAAATGGATTATGATAGAAAATTCCAAAATTTAAGTAAAAAATGGATTTCTTTATCCAACTTGTGTGAAACATGTTAAATCATTCTTAGTATATACAAGTTTTTATAGGTGATCAAAAGAATTCAATAAAATTTCTCACTCTATACCCAAGTTACTCTTGAAAGATGCTGAATTTATATTTGATGATTAATTAAGGAAGGATTTTTATGAAATGAAGGATAAATCAATCACACCCCTAGTGATGTACCCCTAAACTGGGATCACCCTTTTAAATTACTCTATGATGCTTCTGACCATGATGAGAGAATGGTTCTATCTAAAAGGATTAAAGGGAAGTCTCAAGTCAATGAATATTACTTGAGTATATTTGATGCTACTCAAACTCACTAAAAATCCACTGAAAAACACTTTGGTATGGGATGAATAAGGTTGAATACAAACCGAGGCTAGTGAGATGGATACTACTGCTTTAGGAATTTGATTTAAAGAACAAGGACAACAATAAAGAAGAGAACCAAGTGGTTTATCAGTTAATAAGACTTCCCAACATAGCTTAAGCATATATCCTATATAAATACCCATAGAATGAATACATTCCTAGAGATTGGTTGTATTTAATTGAAGGATATGAACCCTAGTATACAGATATGGTAAAATTTCTAGTAACATCTAAAGTCTAATCTCACTTGAACACCCAATAAGTCTTATACTCAAATATGAATCAAAATTCTATATTTAGTAAGATCCTTATCCATGGAAAAATCTATAATGACTAGATAATAAGATGATGTTTACCTAAAAGTGAGATATAATTTGTTTTGTATTTTTTACATAGTTTATCTTGTAGAGTTTACTTTATACCTCATAGAAATACAAGGAAAGTGTTAGAAAATGGAATTTAATGGTCCACTTTGTTTAAATATGGACATTATTTTTTTAAAAATTATAAAAAATGAAAATTAATTGGAAACATTCAAAAAGATAAGATATTCCAAAAAAACCATAATATTTTATGAAAATTTTGAAGTTTATGGAATAGAATTCATTGGACCATTTCCCATATCCTTTGGAAACTCTTATAGTTTTTAGTAGTAAATTATGTTTCAAAATGGATGGAAGCTAAGGCCACCAAAATTGATGATGCTAATTTTGTCCATTCCTTTGTCAAGAATAAAATTTTTAATAGTATTAAAGTCCCAAGAAACATAATTTTTGATCAAGAAACTCATTTATACAATAGGAGAGTGTTGTATTTGATGAGGAAGTATGAATTTCACTACAAAACATCCACACCTTACCATCTATAGAAAACCACAAAGATGAAGTTTAAAATAGGGATATTAAAATAATTATGGAGAAACATGTTAATCCATACATGAAATTATAGATCTAAAGGCTGGAAGTCACTTTATAGGCTTATAATATAGATTATAAAACCCCCATTGGAGTGTTCCCCTATAGACTAATTTATGAGAAGGGCTATCATATACCTATGGAATTAGAGCACAAATCATACCAAGAAATGTGGGAGATGAATATGTATCTATAAAGAGATGGGAACAAAATGAAAACTAAAACTATAAGAGCTTTAAGAAATTATAAGAGAGGCTTATTAGAACTAACAAATTTATAAATAAGGAATTAGAGTCTCTCATGAAAAAATTATTCCACAGAGTGACTTCCATCTAGGAGACCAAGTGGATCCCTATAACTCTAGATTGAAATTGATACTAGGTAAAAATCATTCAAAATGTAAATGAACTTTAACTTTCCCTAGTATATATCCTTTTGGTTTTGTGTAGATCACTAAATAAGGAAACAAGACCCCATTTTCTATTAATGTGAATAAATTGAAGAGTTAATATATAAAATTTTCATAAGAACTAGTGGAGGATATAACAACCATGATCTTTATTTCATATTTAAACATGATTTATTAGATAAAATTGCACTTAATATAACTTATAAGATTGAGAGATCTAGTGTATTTGGGATTTATTAACATTACATAACAACTTAAAATATGGGATAAAACATCATTATTCAAGACTTCCTTGACATGATCATAATAATCCATCAAACTTAAAACTGCATGGGATATCTTGGGGGCATACATAAAAAAAGGGTGAGCTATAAATCTCAGTAAGGGAATAAACAAGGCATAACATGAAGAATACAATACATGTTAGACAATAGGAATAAAAATAGAGCATAAAGGAACATGAATAATAAGGCATGATATAACATGATAATCATAACATAGAAAATGCGGCAACAACTTAAAACACTGCATCATAAATAGATCAAGGATAAATCCACCAAAGACCCCATGGTAGAAAAATTACCATAAAGGAATAAGGTAAATCCCCTATCCCAACATGATGTATCATGATACTAACCATTACCCAATGCATTGGAGCAATATCAAGGGGAACCCTTCATAATCATTTCAAACTCATGCCTAAGTGCGCCAAAAATATCATATAACATGGATTCATTCAACATAATAATTTATTCCATGATCTAGGAATGTGGAATACATACATGTAAGTCCCCAATAAATAAGTATATGTGCATAAAGGTCAATACCCTTGATAGAGAAATGGGTATGGAATTCACTATAATTTTTTTTGGCATGGAAAACTGTGGTGCAATTTCAGCAACATAACAACATCGTATAGAAATTCATAAAATGGGTTAATGAGAGGAAAAGGGGTCTATCATCATTTAGAAATGAAATGGATAGTAAAAGGTATATTTAAGAACATATCCCAACATTGGAAAAAGGAATTTATAAGACATAATATAAAATCAGTTCTTGATGAAAGAGGAGGGTGGAAGACCCCTTACACAATATTGGCATAGTAACCAGTGTACATTTTTTTTGAATAAAAATATCAACTTAGATATCAGAAAAATAGAAAGTAAAAAACTCTGAGGGAAATGATGAAATCCAACAATGATACCATTGACCATTATTGAAATCATCCATAAAATGATCTGTGCAGTTACCCACTCTCCTAAAAAAGGAAAAAAAATCACAAAGAAAAGTAGAGCACCAAATATCTGATGGTGTTGGTGATAGATGAAAAATCTTGGTGGACACCTCCTTCCACCTTTAAATCATTGATAATAACCTGAAATTATGATTCGACCACAATATCATTCCATCCCAGAGATTGACGAACTGTATACCCTTCCAAATAGCCATGGCTTCATCCACAAGAGGAGACCAACATGTGATGTTTGATTAATTGCGATCTGTAATAATAGAGCTAGCATGATCCTGAAGAACTACCCCAAGTCCAACAGAATCTTCACCAGGAATTTCCGCATCAGTATTAACTTTGAAAACATTGGGTGGGGGAGGAATCCATCTGGCCTGAGGGGATTGATAAAGCATAGGAGGAAAAACCCCCTTAACATCCACCCACTAAGAGCCTCAATTGTGAATCTTAGAAAGACACACTCTATCGTCTTGGACAATGTTTTCAAAAATGAATGAATTATCACTATAAGAAAATGGCCGTTTAGCGGCGGCTTTTTCGCAGCGGTTTTAAAAACCACCGCTAAATGTGTTTTGGGTCGCCATTTCGCGGCGGTTTTTAAACCACCACAAAAAACCGCAGTGAAATGCCTTAATTTTTTTTTTATTTTTTTTAAATTTTTCGAGGATTAGCGGCGGTTTTTTAAAAAACTGCTATGGAATAGTGGCGGTTTGGTTAAAACTGCTGCAAAATGAAAGGAAAAAAAATAAAAAAACACGAGAAATCCCAAAATCACTAAAACGACCATAACTTTTGATCCGGGCGTCCGTTGGAGCACCAAGACCAGTAAAATCGAATATCATGAAGAGATCTAGAGGCACATATAATCAAAATCCTAAGATGGTCTAAGGTACAGAAGATATGAGAGTTATAATAAAGTTGAAAAAAGTTCTCCAATTTCAAACGACCATAACATTCGCTTCGGGTGTCCGTTTGGGATATACCACATATCAAATCAAAGCCAGTGAAGAGAGCTATGCACCAGTTTGACATAAGAAAGATTTTTTTTCGTGATTTTAGACCCCAAAACCCCTACGAATGCCTCCAAAACCCCGTTTCTGTCACCGGTGTCCCGTCGAACTTGTCTTCAAACATACATAACTTTCGATCCGCGTGTCAGTTCAGACTCCTCCACCTTCCAGATTGTAGATCATTCCATGAGCTTTAGTTTGAATGGTCGCGATTTCCACATGCACTCCTGGATCATAAGTTATGGCTTCTTTAGTGGGTATCAGGTTTGTTATGTTTTTTGATGCCTCGTTTCTAGCACCCGTTCCCCGTCAGCTTTTTTTTAAATGGTCGTAACTTCCAATCCGCCTGTCCATTTGGACCCTTTCACCTATCAGGTTGAATATCATTTCAGGATCTTTGATTTGACAGGTCGCAGATTTGAAACGGACTCTCTGATCATAAGTTATCTCTGTTAATGTGAGTCCAATGTTTTTGTCACTTTATGACCATTTTGACGGGTTTTAACGGTTGCTCCATTTATTACTGTTTATTTGGGTTTCCATGACTTGTTATCTTTGTCAATGGTTTTTTGGGGGTTATTATAATGATTATGTTGAATTCTTAAGGGGTTTTCCAGAGTTGTCATGAGTTTTTATGCGTTCTCATTCTTTCTAACGCCTCATTCTTCATGCTTCTCCATCCATTTTCATGCGTTTTCATGATTTTTCATCCCTTATCATGTCTTTTCATAATTTTTAATGTGTCTCATTTATTATTTATTATTTATTATTTATAATATACTTTAATTTATTTATTATCTATTATTTGTTACCAGTTATTTATTATTTATTATTTATATTTATTTATTATTTATTATTTATTATTTATTTATTATTTATTATTTATTTATTATTTATTATTTATATTTATTTATTATATATTATATATTATATATTATATTTATTTATTATTTATATTTATTTATTATTTATTATTTATTATTTATTATTTATTATTTATTAATTATGAATTATTATTTATATTTATTTATTATTTATTATGTATTATGTATTATTTATTATTTATTATTTATTATTTATTATTTATATTTATTATTTATTATTTATATTTATTATTTATTATTTATATTTATTTATTATTTATTATTTATTATTTATTATTTATTATTTATTATTTATTATTTATTATTTATTCTTTATTATTTATATTTATTTATTATTTATTATTTATTTATTATTTATTATTTATTGTTTATTGTTTACTTTTTATTGTTATTTATTTATTATTTATTATTTATTATTTATTATTATTTATTTATTATTATGAATTATTTATTATCTATTGGTTATTATTTATTATTTATTATTTATTATTTATTATTTATTATTTATTATTTATTATTATTATTTATTATTTATTGTTTATTATTATTATTTATTATTTATTGTTTATTGTTTATTGTTTATTATTTATTATTTATTATTTATTATTTATTATTTATTATTTATTATTTATTATTTATTATTTATATTTATATTTATTATTTATTATTTATTATTTATTTATTTATTATTTATTATTTATTTATAATTATTAATTATGTGTTATTTATTATTATTATTATATATTATATATTATTGAGTTTATATCTATTATTTATGTATTCTTTGTTTTCTCAATTAATATATATAAATAAATTAAATTCTGTTTATTAAACACATGACGAGCTTACTGGAGTGGTAAAGTCTTTGGAAAATATGCAAGAGGTTAGGGGTTCAAATCTCACCAAACGCAGTATTTCTTTATATTGCATGGGCATGTGCATGGGCATGTGCATGAGAAAATGACATTATCAAAAAGGTTCCTATCGGACAGGCGGGCCAAATTAGGGAGGATTCCCCTGAACAATATCCATAAAAAAATCTTGGCCTTTGGTGATGCATTCAGATTCCAAAGATCTTTCCAAAAAGAAAACCAAGATCATTAATCACATGAAACACTTTACCTGTAACTTAAGAAGACGGTGCAATATCTAGAGGCATCATGAGACCAACAAAACTTGTCTGGGACTACATCATGAACCATAGGAATTTCCAGGATAGTCTTACATTCGGGCTCAAAAATACAGTGATCGATCTTCTAAAGGTACCAGCTGGAGAGGTCATCAACTAGAAGTTCTCTCACAATAGCATGCTCCTTTCCAGGAGCAGGCGAAGATGTGGGAGTCGGACCATCCAACCCGGGAAAACATGGATCAATCCAAATATTAATCGAGTCACCGTAATATATTTTCCAATAAATTCTGCAGTTCAAGGCACACTTTTACCCCCAAACACTCCTCCAAAAATAACTCGGCCTTGGACCCATGCTAGAAGATAAGAAACCAACATGGGGGAAATACTTATCCTTGATTATTCTAGCACACAAGGTTTCTAGATTCTGTAAGAGGTTCCATCCTTGCTTATCCAGAAGGGAATTGTTAAAAATACTCAAGTCTCAAAATCCCATTCCATCACAAGCCTTAGGAGCACATAACTTCTCCCAAGAGAGAAAATAAAGATGATTTTTCCCATTAGCACGACCCCACCAAAAATTACCAAACACCGAATGAAGTTTATAGATGAGTAACTTCGAGAACTTGAGGAGGGACATAATGTTAGAAGGGATATATTGGGCCACAACTTTAATGGGAACCTCCTTTCCTACCCCAAAAAGATTCTTTCCTGACCATCCCTAGATTTTTATGTGGACTTTATCTAGAATGAAGTAAAAGACCTCTCTTTTGGAATGCCCAAATACTGTCGGGAGGCCTAGGTATTTTTTATGTTTCTCCACAACCTCTATTCCACACAAACTAGCAATAATGTCTCTCATCCCTTCTTTCATACCTTGTCTAACTGAAATCTTTGATTTAGTAAAGTTTACATGTTTACCTAAGGAAATGGTGAAATCATGAATGATTGGAAGAATCTACTGGAACTCTTGATATGTTTCTCTTTAAAAGAGGATCCAATAATCATTGAAGTAAAAGTGATCAATAGGAACACTTTTCCAAAAAAACTTATCTGTGTGGATAAGTACATTCATAGCTTCTTTAGATAAAAGATGAGATAAAACATCAGTGATGAGGAGAAATAAGTAAGGGGAAAGAGGGTCACCCTGTAGAAGGCCTATGGATGGTTTGAAGTACTTTTTAAGGGAACCATTAACTTTGATTCTATAGGAAACAGTGTTAACACAACTCATAACCACTCTCACCCATTTTGATTCAAATCCCAGTTTACTCATAACCTCTTCTAGGAAGGTCCATTCCACCTTAACATAAGCCTTTGAAATATCTAGCTTCATCACTAGAATCCCCCTCTTAGAGGTTGAATGAGTTTTCATAGAATGTAATATTTCATGGGCCAAAATTGTGTTATCTGTGATAAGACTCTTAGGAAAAAAGCACTCAATTCTCAAAAATGATAAAGGGGAGGTCCCTACTTAATCGATGGGAGATGACTTTTGAAAAGAAATTGTAGAACACATTACATACACTGATAGACCTAAAATAATAAATTTTAACCGGACCTAAGATTTTTCAGATCAGTATGGTAAGGGTTTCATTAACCTTCTCCATACTGATAGAACCCTCCCACAATCCCTGAATCAGAGAAATAATGTCTGATCCCACAATACAACAAAACTGCTTGAAGAAAAGGGCATGGAACCCATCCAGACCAGGTTCCTTTGAAGAATGAATTCTCTTTAGGGCCACCATAATTTCCTCTCCTGAAATATCTGCCTCAAGATTAAAAGCCATGGACTCTATCACCTTAGGCTTCACAAAACTCATAAGGTCCCCCTGGGGGATGCCTCTCTCAGAATAGAAAATATTTTTATATAAGACATAAATCATCTCCTAAATAACTACTTCATTAAAAGTAATGTTTTCTTTCCCATCCTCCAACTTGGGAATGAGGTTTTTACTTATTCTGGAATAGTCTTTCTGATGAAACATGTTTGATAAAGGTCTACCTTGACCTAGAGAACCAATATATTTCTTTATCTCTCAGGGATTCATCCAACTACTTTTCCAGAGACATAACCTCCTGTAATGAGAAAGCAGAAGAAGGTTTTTCATAGAATCTAGCTAGAGATTTCTTAAGATAGGGAATTCTATGGTCAAAATTACTAAAGTGTTGTCAAATCCAAAGCTAAAGATGTGTAGAAACCACCTTAGTTTTATCCCAAAATTGTTCATGATATGAGTACCAAACATATTCAACCACATCCCTACAACTATCACTATGTAGCCACATGCATTCGAAATGAAAAATCTGCCTTGAATTATCACTAGAGGGCACAACTCGTGCCTGAAGAAAAATGGGGAAATGATCAGACAAGACCATAGGAAGTTGGGAAACTTCATACCTTGAGAATGTTTACACCTAGTCTCTAGAAGACACAAACATATGAAGCCTTTCTAAGATTATAGAGGCATGTTCACATCTGTTAAAACAAGTAAAATGGCTCCCTATGAGGCCAAGATTTGAAAGACCAGCATGGAGAAAACATTCCTAGAAGAGATACATGGAAGAAGCACTCTGACCAGATCCACCCATATTCTCATGGTGATATAGGATCTCATTAAAATGTCCTCAAAACAAAATGGGGCACTAGAGAAAATTATTGATTGAAAGGACCAACTCCCATGATTTCCATTTATTGCTCGCTCCCAGCCAACCATAAAACCCCCCAAAGTTCCACGTAGGTTCCCCAGATTATAGATTGATATGGTAATGTGGTGATTAGATAAGTTAACCACCAAAGTCTTGAAGTCCTCTCTCCACATGAGATAGAGGCATCCAGCATGGCCCGACCATCCGACTGAGAAACAGTTCTAAAACCCATCCTTTAAAGAAATTCCTCTAATATCCTTACATCCCAACATGGCCTCAGATAAGAATACCATGTCAGGTCTATACTTAAAGCTCCATTCAAGGATCATATAAACTGACCATGGGTTTCCAATCCCATGATTGTTCCATCAAAAGGTTTTCATTGCGGATGATGGGGGTTGGTTCAAGCTAGGATCCACCTCAAAAAACTTCAATAAGAGAACCATCACCCACCACTCTCCACATTTTAGGGAGAAGTAACTCTAGAAATGATGCCTCATATATATTTTTTAGATCAAAAAATAACCAGATCATGACTTGAAGAGCCTGAAACCCTATAGAAACTCTTATCCACATAGAACAATTTCTAGAACCCGGCCTCATACCACCATGAAATATGGATTCATCCTCAGGTGAGGGCACATAAATATTTGTAGAAGAGAAATACCAGGTTCAGGAGGGTTGGAATAGATCCAAATTGGATCATAGGGGGGATTAAATGAGGTCCTGGACCCTATTCTGGTCCATATAGGTGGAGATTTCGACTTTGTATGTGAAATATCCTTTCCCATATGAAAAGAAATGAAGCTGCCAGAATCATTCTGGGGACCCTTAATCAAAGCCTTATTCATTAAGCCTCATTGGACCAATGAAGGTACACAAGGAGGGGGGGGGGCTTCCTAGTCTGAAACAATAAGAGTCGGGGGTAGGGGTTTGAAAACATCACCTGTCCAGTAATTGGAGAGAGATACCCCCCACCACCATACATGACATCATATTTTTATGATAATGGGCCTCTGTAGCTTCCTGAAAAACTAGAGTGGGAGTATGGGAGGAAGGCTGGATAAAAAAATTCATATTTTTATTCCCACTGAATTTTTTCACCACATCTCGAGTCCCCTTCTCAACAAGCCCCCAGGTGGGAAACTCACATGTTGAGGGGCATGGCACTACGGCAAAAAAGGCATTTAGCGGCGGTTTAAACCGCCGCTAAATTGATTGGCGGCGGTTTTGAAAAACCACCGCTAAATCGTGCGTCGGGAAACTATTTCGCGGCGGTTTTTTTTTGTTATTTTTGTTATTTTTTTTAATTTTTATTACATATATATATATATATTTATATATTTATTTATTTTATTTATTTATTTTATTTATTTTATATCGTATTTATTATTATTTTTATTTCGTATTTATTTTACATGCACATGCACATGCCCATGCCCATGCCCATGCCCATGCCCATGCACATGCACATGCACATGCACATGCACATGCACATGCACATGCATATCCATGCAATATAAATAAATTCTGCGTTTGGTGAGATTTGAACCCCTAACCTCTTGCATATTTTCCAAAGACTTTACCACTCCAGCAAGCTCGCCATGTGTTTAATAAACAGAATTTAATATACTTATATATATTAATTGAAAAATAATAATACATAAATAATAAATATAAACTCAATAATAATAAATAATAAATAATAAATATTAAATAATAAATAATAAATAAGGAATAATAAATATAAATAATAAATAATAAATAAATATAAATAATAAATAATAAATAAATATAAATAATAAATAATAAATAAATATAAATAATAAATAATAAATAATAAATAAATATAAATACTAAATAATAAATAATAAATAATAAATAATAAATAATAAATAAATATAAATAATAAATAAAAATAAATAATAAATAAATATAAATAATAAATAATAAATAATAAATAATAAATAATAAATAATAAATAATAAATAATAAATAAATATAAATAATAAATAATAAATAGAAAATAATAAATAATAAATAAATATAAATAATAAATAATAAATAATAAATAAATAAAAATAATAAATAATAAATAAATATAAATAATAAATAAAAATAAATAAAAATAAAAATAAAAATAAATAATAAATAATAATTAAATATAAATAATAAATAATAAATAAATATAAATAATAAATAATAAATAATAAATAATAAATAATAAATAATAAATAATAACTAATAAATAATAAATAATAAATAATAAATAATAAATAATAACTAATAAATAATAACTAATAAATAAATATAAATAATAAATAATAAATAATAAATAATAAATAAATATAAATAGTAATTAATAAATAGAAAATAATAAATAATAAATAAATAAAAATAATAAATAATAAATAATAAATTAACAAAAATAATAAATAATAAATAATAAATAAATATAAATAATAAATAAAAATAAATAATAAATAAATATAAATAATAAATAATAAATAATAAATAATAAATAATAAATAATAAATAATAAATAATAAATAAATGTAAATATAAATAATAAATAATAAATAATAAATAGAAAATAATAAATAATAAATAAATATAAATAATAAATAATAAATAATAAATAAATATAAATAATAATTAATAAATAGAAAATAATAAATAATAAATAAATATAAATAATAAATAATAAATAATAAATAATAAATAAATATAAATAATAAATAATAAATAATAAATAATAAATAATAAATAATAAATAATAAATAATAAATAATAAATAATAAATAAATATAAATAATAAATAATAAATAGAAAATAATAAATAATAAATAAATATAAATAATAAATAATAAATAATAAATAATAAAATAATATAAATAATAAATAATAAATAATAAATAAATATAAATAATAAATAAAAATAAATAATAAATAAATATAAATAATAAATAATAAATAATAAATAATAAATAAATATAAATATAAATAATAAATAATAAATAATAAATAATAAATAATAAATAAATATAAATAATAAATAATAAATAATAAATAAATATAAATAATAAATAATAAATAGAAAATAATAAATAATAAATAAATATAAATAAAAAATAATAAATAATAAATAAATATAAATAATATATAATAAATAAATATAAATAATAAATAAAAATAAATAATAAATAAATAATAAATAAATATAAATAATAAATATGAAATAATAAATAAATATAAATATAAATAATAAATAAATAATAAATAATAAATAATAAATAATAAATAATAAATAAATATAAATATAAATAAAAAATAAATATAAATAATAAATAATAAATAATAAATAAATATAAATAATAAATAATAAATAATAAATAATAAATAATAAATAATAAATAATAAATAAATATAAATATAAATAATAAATAATAAATAAATAATAAATAATAAATAATAAATAATAAATAAATATAAGTAATAAATAATAAATAATAAATAATAAATAATAAATAATAACTAACAAATAATAACTAATAAATAAATATAAATAATAAATAATAAATAATAAATAATAAATAATAAATAATAAATAATAAATAATAAATAATAAATAATAAATAACAAATAATAAATAATAAATAAATATAAATAATAAATAATAAATAGAAAATAATAAATAATAAATAAATATAAATAATAAATAATAAATAATAAATAAATATAAATAATAAATAAATATAAATAATAAATAAATATAAATAATAAATAAATATAAATAATAAATAATAAATAATAAATAAATATAAATATAAATAAATAATAAATATAAATAATAAATAAATATAAATAAAAAACAATAAATAATAAATAATAAATAAATATAAATACTGAATAATAAATAATAAATAATAAATAATAAATAATAAATTATAAATAATAAATAAATATAAATAATAAACAAAAATAAATAATAAATAATAAATAATAACTAATAAATAAGAACTAATAAATAAATATAAATAATAAATAATAAATAATAAATAATAAATAATAAATAATAAATAACCAGTTACAAATAATAGATAATAAATAAATTAATGTATATTATAAATAATAAATAATAAATAATAAAGGGAACACATGAAAAAGTATGAAAAGACGTGATAAGGGATGAAAAATCATAAAAACGCATGAAAAAGGATGGGGAAGCATATGAAGAATGAGGCATTAGAAAAAATGAGAACGCATGAAAACTCGTGACAACTCTGGAAAACTCCTTAATAATTCAACATAACCATCATAATAACCCATAAAAAACCATTGATAAAGATAAAAAGTCATGGAAACCCAAATAAACAGTAATAAATGGAGCTACCATTGAAACCCGTCAAAACGGTCATAAAGAGACAAAAACATTGGACTCACATTAACGGAGATAACTTATGATCCGAGAGTCCGTTTTAGATCCGCGACCTGTCAAATCAAAGATCCTGAAACGCTCTTCAACCTGAAAGGTGAAAGAGTCTGAATGGACAGACGGATCAGAAGTTATGACCATTTAAAAAAAGCTGAGGGAGAATGGGTGCTAGAAATGAGACACTGAAAAACATAACAAACCCGATACCCACTAAAAAGGCCATAACATATGATCTAGGAGTGCATGTGGGCACCGCGACTAGTCAAACTGAAGCTCATGGAACGAGCTATGATCTGGAAGGTGGAGGAGGCCAAACTGACAAGCGGATCGAAAGTTTGGTCTGTTTGAAGACAAGTTTGACGGGACACCGGTGACAGAAATGGGGTTTTGAAGGCCTTCAGAGGGGTTTTTGGGGTCGAAAAACCCGATAGAATCTTACTTCTCTTGCATTAGTGCGTAGCTCTCTTCGCTGGCTTCGATTTGATATGTGTTAGAGCCCAAACGGACACCCGGAGCGAAAGTTATGGCCGTTTGAAGTTGGAGATCTTTTTTCAACTTTCTTATAACTCTAATATCTTCCACACCTTAGACCGTCTCACAATTTTGATTATATGTGTCTCTATATCTCTTCATGAGCTTCGATTTGACTAGTCGTGGTGCTTCAACGGACGCCTGGATCAAAAGTTATGGTCATTTTAGTGATTTCGGGGTTTCTCACGTTTTTTATTTTTTTCATTTCATTTAGCGGCGGTTTTACCGAAACCGCCGCTATTTCGCGTCGGTTTTTTAAAAAATTGCCGCTAATCCTCGAATAAAATTAAAATAAAAATTAAAAAAAAAATTAAAAAAAATAATTTTTTTTGCCATTTAGCGGCGGTTTTTTCGCGGCGGTTCTTAAAACCGCCGCGAAATGATGGCCCGAAAACACGTTTCACGGCGGTTTTTAAAACCGCTGTGAAAAAACAGCCGCTAAACAGCGGTTTTCTTGTATTGTGGGACCACCAGGCGATGATGGGTCAAACAATCTAGGGTAGAGGGGAAGGATGAAGGACCCAAGGGAATAATCACTACCTTATCATCTGGGGGTTAAGTTCAACCCGCCTATTGATAATGAACCAAACCTTTTTTTTATCATCCTCCAAAGTGGAATTTCATTCCGAGGTTTTATCCCCCAGCCATGGGCCATATTGCAACATCAAACATCCCTCTAAATCTGGTTTCTTCATGTCACAATCTTTAACCCCATGACTGATAATACTACAAAAGAAGTATAAGGAATGGAGTTTTTCAAATTTAAGAGACACTCATATCTCATCTTCTATGAATTTCAAAAACAAAACCCACATAATAGGTTGATAAATTTCCACCATACCTTGATATGCATTGAGGGACCCCACTAGATCGGGTCTAAATCATCCCAATCTATGAACTCCCTAATAGAATTCCAAACCCCATGCATGAATTACTCATTTATTCTAATAAAGGTAATACCTTTAACTCAGATTCAAAAAGGGGAGTGGTATAAAACCATCCCACTGATATTAAATCTATTAAAAAAGTCATTGATCACAATCATATGATTATCCAAGGACCATGAGTTTCCATTTAACACGTTTTTTTTTATTTTCAGACTCCCTAGAAAATTAAAAAATAATCATCCCATCCTCGATTTCTTTGATAGAAAATCCTCCTTTGAGTCTCTATATTGACTATAACATATTTTTCAAAGCGTTCAAGTTATAGGATCTGTTAGATGAAAATTTTCCCACCAGAAGGAAGGACAGAAGATTTCAAAGATTAGTGCCCTATACCGTACGTACTTCCAGTGTCAATTTTTCTTGATCACTAATTGAAAACTTCTCCCAGTGATTAAGCAGGTCATTCTCAATAATTGCCGAGGGAACGAATGACGAAGCACCAGTAATACTTGCCACACCTTACCAAAAGACTTTTCTTTGGTCACTGTTTCCCATAACTCGGATCGCTTAAATGGGGGATGTGAATCAGGTAAGCGACGTCAAAGAAGAGTTCATGATCCCAACCTTAGAGTAGATCAGTGAAGCAGAGGAACCTCTATGCATGATATCAAGATCCAGGAACAAAGGCTATGAAGCGACATTCAAGATCAAGATCCAGATCCGGGATCAAAAACTTTCGAGGTTATGATCCAAGAACTCGGTCCCCACAACAACCAAGATCAGGGGTCCAAAAAAAGATATCCTTCATAAAGGGGAAATCTAGGAGAGGCCAATAGCAGATCTAAATCCAAATACTTGGAAAATTAGAAGAACCCCCATTGCCATCACAGACACAGGTTGTACCGAAGGAAAACCATCACAGAAGCAGATATGGAAGAAATTGAGATCACGCTGGGATGATGCTAATACTGCTCTAGAAATATGGAAGGGAAACTAGATACCCATAAAGCTAGTGGGATGAACATAAATATAAATTTTTGATAGAGAGTTCCTTTTCCAACCTAAGAGGAGGGTGTCAGAGGAGCGTAGCCTAGAGCGGAGGCCATAGAACGCCAAACCGGGGAGGGGATATGATGGTGAATCACCAATATGGCCACCGAAAATCCAGGCTAGAACCTTAAATCCAAAGGAAACCCCCCAAGTAGTATGGATGTAGGAAAATCTCCTATTCTAAATAGACACCCTGAAGAACTCCAAAATCTAAGAAAAACTAGGAGGAAACGCTCTCAGCAGGAGAGACTTAATAAAAAGTGTACATAAGGGTTCATAATAGGGATACATGAGAGTGAAATGGGATCCCATCATTTAAACATAAAATTTAAAGTAAGGGGTATAGTTAATAATGTATCCTAACTTAATAAAATTGAAATCAAAAGGAAATATCATAAATTAAGTTCTTGATAAAAATAGGAGAGAGAGAATCCCTTACTTGGATGTGTGAATCCAAAGTCTTGAGAGAGGCCCCTTGAGATATTGAGGGAACCTTGGTAGGACTATAGGGAGTATATGGAAGAGTTTGGACGTGCTTCAAGGAGTTTTAGTGAACAAAAATGAGAGCTTGGGTGGGTTTATATAGGAAAGGAGGGAGATTTCTTTATTATTTTGGTTTTGTATACTATATAATAAAATATTCAAAACCACAAACCATAAAATGGTTTTCCCATAGTTTATGGAAAAGGGGAGTGGATTAAATTATTTTTTAAGGCCAAGTGACAATGATAAAAAAATATTGTCCTTCCTTGTGTGGAGGTGAGTCACACTTTCAAAGAAATGATTTTAAAATCATAAAATATACTATAAGTCTTGGAGGATTCACTAAGAAATTATAAAATAAATAAAATAAACCTAAAATTAAATTATTTTAAATGAAAAAAATATATTTAGCTGAGAATATATTTTATAGTATTTATTACATCACTATTGAGCCCTTATTGTGTCATAAAACACACTGTATTTTTATACGGTATTTAATTTTTACCCAAAAATTTGACTATCTCAGAAAATTATGAAAAATTAAATGATGGATAATTTCAATGTCTTTATTCCAAAAATAATATTCATTTTATCTAAATAATTTTCTAAATATGTGAATTTTCACTTTTAAAATAAAAACTTACATTTATTGAAAATGATGGGTTTTTGACAATAATAGTTTTTAGACCCTAATAAAAATTATATTTGAATTCATAAAAATCATATGATCATTTATATTTAAAAAATTTAATTTAATAATAATATTTTATTAAAAAATTATTTATTTAAAAAGTCTATTAATTCATCAAAATATATTTATTAATTGAATTTGAATATTAACCAAAAATACGATTTGTGCTTTAGAAATAATTTACAAAGTAAAAATAATAAGAAGAAAATATATTCATTATTATATAAATAATGCACATATTTATAATTCTAGGGTCTTGATACATATCACTTTATTACACCAGCATAAACCCTAAGAGTAAGGTGTGTGATGGTGGGGCTTTCATGGGGCTGTTCGGCGAACATGGTTTGGGTCGTGATCTCAATGAGCATGAACTTCTCCCGTAAACAGTTTTTCTCATGATTAAGTTCTTAGATATCATCTTGGGATTGGTCTAAGGTAAATACCAGAAATGATATCTCCCTTGGAAGCTCTAATTAATGGGATTCACAGGGTATGATTCTACTGGTTGAGGCTATCACTTCTTATATCTGTGTCAAAAGGATTTGTAAAAACCCTATATTTATACTGGTCATGTGATCACTATTTGATGACTATATTACCAATGAAAAAGATACTTAACGGTCATTTAAATCCAATTGTATATAATAAGACAAAATAAGTGCATGTATTTTCTATAACCACAATATATTTAATTCAATAAAAAAATGGAATTTTATTAATAATAGTTTGGGTCGTTACAATATTACCCCTTAAGAAATTTATCCCTCAAAATTTCCTTTTCCCACACTAAAACAGATGAGGGTAACTCTACTTAATCACCTACTTTGGTTCCCACATTTTTTCTTCAAATTTATGGTTTCTCCACAACACTTTGATGAGGGGATTTATATTATTTCTTATAACTTTTCTATATGATCTAAGATCTTCACCGATTGCTCCTCATAGAAAATATCATTCACCAATGGTACCACCTTTGGATTGAGTACATGTGATGGTTCTGGTATGTACTTTATTAAGATGGATACATGGAATACATCACGTACTTGAGATAGGTTTTGTGGGAGTTCTAGTCCATAGGCCGCTACTCCGATGTGATCAAGGATCTCAAAAGGGCCAATGTACCTTGGATTCTTATTTACCTTATTCCAAAATCTCATCAATTTCTTCTATGAAGATATGTATATGAATACCATGTCTCCAACATCAAAATATAGGTCACATCGATGATTTTCAACAAAACTATTTTGTCAACTCTGAGCATATTTGATGTGTTTTTGGTTGGTCTTAACCTTCTCCACCATTTATTCAACCATTTCAGGACCTAGAAGTGTTTATTCTCTAACTTTGTCCCAACACGCTGGTGTTCTGTACCTCTTCCCATAAAGGTTTTTATAGGGAGCCATTTGGATGCTCGAGTGGAAACTGTTGTTGTAAGAGCACTTCACCAAAGGAAGATATTAGCCCCATATGACTTTGAAGTGAATTGAGAAATATCTCAAAATTTTCTCAAGTGTTTGGATAGTATACTCATATTGGACATTATTTTGAGGGTTATAAGCCATACTGAAGTTCATCTTAGCATTTGGATTATGCTAGAGACTTTTCCAAAACTTAGAGGTGAACCTTGGATCTTGATTGAACAAAATCGATAATGGTAGTCCATGAAATCTTACCACTTATCTGATGTATATCCATGCTAGTTGATCCAGTGAGAAATCCCCTCTAATTGAAATGAAGTGTGTAGTATTTGTAAGATGATCCAAAATAACCCAGATAGCATTATTTTCCTCAGATTCCTTTAGAATTCTAGTGACAAATTACAATGTGATGTTTTCCCATTTTCATGTTGGTATGGGTATTGGTTGAGTCATCTCCTTAGAATTTTTCATTCCAGTCTTCACTTTCTGACATACTAGACACTTTTATGTATATATTGCGATCTCTTTCTACATGTTATCCCACTAATATTTCTCTTAGAGATCTAGATACATCTTTGTGTTTCCTAGGTGAATGGAGAAAGTCAAACTATACACATTATTAAAAATTTCTTTCTTTAACATAGGATTTGATGGAACACATATTCTTGACCCAAATATAAAAATTTCTTCTTTATTAACATTGAACTTCAAGGATTTCCCTTTTCTGATAGTTTCCAATTTCTTCTTAATTCCTACATCATCTTTTTGAGTATCCTTTAACATTTTCAGAAGAGACAGTTGAGAAATAATTTTTGAAAGGATTGATGATGCTCCTTTATTTTTGATTCCCATGTCCATCTTCTTCAAATATATGAAGATCAGATCCTTATCAATTCTAATCAATGATAGAATTTCTAGGTCCTTTCTACTTAGATAAACCATCAACTAGTTCTCTTTCTTAGGATGTTAGTGGATTGAGTAGTCATAATCCTTGGTGATCTCTAACCATCTTCGTTGGAACATATTCAGCTCTTTCTATGTGAATATATATTTGAGACCTTTGTGATCCATATATATTTCACACTTCTCCCCAAATAGATAATAATGATAGATTTTTAATGCAAATATCATATCTTCCAACTCCAGATTATATGTGGGATAATTTTTCTCATGAATTCTCAACTTCTTTGAAGCATAAGCTATGGATTTTTCATTTTTAATCAACACACATCTAAATCCCTTCTTTAAATAATTGATGTAAATTATGAAAAGATCCCCACATGTGGGCAGTGTGAGCATAATGGTAGTGATAAGACTCATTTTCAACTCCATGAAGATTTATTCACATTCATAATTCTAAGAAAACTTGACTCCCTTCTGAGTTATCTTGGTAAGAGGGTTGGAAAATGATGAGAAATTTCTAACAAATCGACAATAGTATCTAGCTAACCTAAAGAATCTATTAATATATATCATATATGTTGTCCTAAACCATCCCTAAATTTATTTTTTCTTTTAAGGATACAAATATATCCCATTTCTTGTGATTATATGCCCCAATAATGAGACTTCTTTCAACCACAACTCACAATTTATGTACTTTTCATAGACATTATCCTTTCGCAAGGTCTTTAGAACAGTACTCAGATGCTCCTCATGATCCTCATTAATTTTGGATTATATTAGAATATCATCTATAAATAATACCACCAATTTGTCGAGGTAATCTCTAATGAATCTATTCATCAAGTTCATGAAGATTTATGGGGCATTAGTGAGTCTGAATGGAATCACTATGCACTCATAGTGCCTGTACCTTGTATGAAAATAGTCTTTGGGATATCCACTTTATTTAACCTTACATGGTAATATCCCGACCATAGATCCATCTTGGATAAGTATTGTTCTCCACATAGATCATCGAACAAGTCATAAATTTGTGGAAAAGGACACTTGTTCTTTATCTTGATTTTGTTGAGCTCATGATAACCAATGAAAATGCGCATTGACCCATCCTTCTTCTTGGTGAAGAGGCCTAATTCACCCCATGGTGAAGCACTTGGCTGTATAAACCCTTTATCCAGATTCTCCTGTAGTTGTTTCTTTATCTCCTCAAGTTCCACAAAAGCCATTCTATACAGAGTCTTGGATATTGGAAACACCCCAGGTATAATCTCGATTAAAAATTTAACCTCCCTACTTGGAGGAAGACTAGAAAATTCCTTAGGAAACACATCAACATATTCCTTCAAAATAGGTATGTCTTCAAGGATGGTTTGTTTCTTAGACTCAATCATTTGATCTAGATATGCTTAATTATAGGACAATAATATCCATGCTTAATATGATGGTTCTAAAGAAGATTCCTCCTCTTCCTTGCACTTGTATAGAATTAGGGGTCAATTTTCTATATGGAGAGTGATTTAAATCTTGTGAAAATTTATGTTGGATCTATATAGGGAAACCAATACATGCCTATAATTCCATAAAATTCCATCAAGGAAATTATGACATGGTTCAATGGGAAGTTAAATAAAAAAATTATGATAGGGAGGAGTTATATACTTGGTATTCAACAATTTCCCCATTTTCCATTTTCACTAACATCTCTACTTCCATGATTTGTGGTGGTGTTTGGATTGTTCTACTAAACTTTCATGATATAAAGAAATGTATAGAACTATGTATGATAACCCAACCTTTTACTTTTTGATTCTAATTCTACTTTATCCGATATATACTTAGGGATGAGTACTTATAAACTATTTAACACATAAAGTGGAATCCAATTACATTAAAGGTATAACATATAAATTACATTTATTTCCTTAATTTATGAATTTATATGATTCAATATATGTTATCCATGATCTACTTACTAACATATATTATTATGGTATTTTTTATTCCATTAATAATGGTTTGCAATGAGATTATGAATTTACCAAATCATATACCCTAGGAGTGTTAAACTAGGTGAGTAGTAAGGCCCATTGTCGTGTACCAGGTTACCTTGAGTCAGGCTTGGAACGCCTTGTTAGAGTTGTTACTCCTATGTACATCTATTCCAGAACCACTTCCACTTATAGTATCCAAACTTGGATGTATTTTCTTGATAAACCATTTAATCTATACTTACCAAAATTTAGGGATGTTTTCTTACACTTAGTCTTATACCTAAGGGTTTTCACTAGGGTTTTCAAATCCTAATAAAAAAAATAACTAAACCTATCCTTTGATACCAACTATAATAAACTGAATCTTTATTTCATATTTAAAAATAATTTATTACATAAAATTTCATTAATAAAACTCATAATATTGAGAGGTATAGTGTATTTTGGATTTAGGAACATTACATAACAACTTAAGACATGGGATACAACATCATTATTGAAGACTTCCTTGACATTATCATAATAATCTATTGAACATAAAAATGCATGGGATATCCTGAAGTCATACATAAAAAAAGGGTGAGATATAAATCCCAGTAATGGAATACACAAGTAATAACATAAATAAGAAAATACATTTTAGGAAATAGGCATATCAATGGAGCATAAAGGAACATGAATAATAAGGCATGATATAGCATGATAATCATAACATGGAAAATGTGGCAACAACTTAAAACACTGCATCATAAATAGATCAAGGCTAAATCCACCAAGAACCCATGGTACATAAATTCCCATAAAGGAATTAAGTAAACCCCCTTTCCCAAAATGACATATCATGATACTAACCATTACCCAGTTCATTAGAGTGCTGTCAGACATACCCTTCATAATCATTTCATTATCATGCCTAAGTGTTTCATATAAATCATATTACATGGATTAATTCAACGTAATAATTTATTCCATGATCTAGTAATGTGGAATACATACATGTAAGTACAAAATAAATAAGTATATGTGTATAAATTTTAATACCCTTTATAGATAAATGGGTATGGTATTCACTACACAATTATTTTGGCATGGAAAATCGTGGTGCAATTTCAGCAGCATAACATCGTCGTATAGAAATTTATAAAATGGGTTGATGAGAGGGAAAGGAGTATCTAATCATTTATACATGAAATGTAAATTAATATGGATATTTTATAACATATACCAATATAAAAAAAATGAATTTATAAGATATAACATAAAAGGAATGCTTGATGAAAGAGGATTGTGGAAGATCCCTTACGGAATTTTGGCATAGTAATGGGTGTACATAAGGGTTAATAAGAGGGATAATTGAGAGTTAAAGGAGATAAAATAATTTAAAAATAAAATTTAAATTAATGGGGATAGGTAATAATGTATCCCAAATTAAGAAAATGGAAATCAAAAGGGCATATCATAAATGAAGAGAGAGAATCCCTTGATGTGTGACTCCAAAGTCTTGGGAGAGGCCTCTTGAGAGCTTGGGGGAACCTTGGTAGGACTATAGGGAGTATATAGAAGATATTTGAAATTATTAAATAAGTTTTAGTGAAGAGAAATTGGATCTTGGGTGGGTTTATATAGGAAAGGAGGGAGATTTCTTTATTATTTTAGTTTTGGACACTACATAATAAAATATTCAAAACCAAAAACCATCCCATGGTTTTTCCAATGGTTTATAGAAAATGGTAGTGTATTACATTATTTTTTAAGTCTAATTTCCTAATATAATAAAATATTTTTCTTTCTTCTGTGGAGGCGAGGCACACTTTCAAAGAAATGATTTTAAAATATTAAAATATAATATAAGTCTTGGAGGATTCACTAAGGAATTATAAAATAAGTAAAATAAACCTAAAATCAAATTATTTTAAATTTAAAACAAAAATTTGTCTGATTATACCTTTTATAGTATTTATTACTTCACTATTGGGCAATTATGATGTCATAAAACACACCATATATTTTTACGGTATTTAATTTTTACCCAAAAATTCGGTTGTCTCAGAAAATTATGAAAAATTAACCATTGGATAATTTCGATGTCCTGATTTAAAAAATTATATAAATTTTATGTAAATAATTTTATAAATATGTGAATTTTCACTTTTAAAATAAAAACTAACATTTAATGAAAATGAAGGGTTTTTGACAATAACAGTTTTTAAACCCTAATAAAAATTACATTTGACTTCATAAAAATTATATGATCATTTATATTTTTAAAACATAAATTTAATAATAATATTTTATTAAAATATTATTTATTTCAAAAATCCATTAATTCATCAAAATAGATTTCTTAATTGAATTTGAATATAAACCAAAATACTATTTGTGCTTTAAAAATCATTTACAAAGTAACAATAATAAGAAGAAAATATATTCATTATTATATAAAAAAATAATTTACATATTCCTAATTATAGTGTCTTGATACATATCCCTTTATTACACCAGTATACACCCTAAGAGTAAGGTGCACGATGGTGGGGCTTTCATGGGGTCGTTCGATGAACATGGTTTGGGTGGTGATCTCGATGAGCTTGAACTTCTCCCATAAACAGTTTCACTCATGATTAATTTTTTGGATATAGGATTGGTATTAGTCTATGGAAAACCCTAGAAATGATATCTCCCTCATAAGATCTAATAAATGGGATTCATAGGGTACGATCCTACTAATTGTGGCCCTCACTTCCTTTGTTTGTGTCAAAAGGATTTGTTAAAACGCTATATTTATACTGGTCATTTTCTCACTCTTCAACAAATATATTACCAATGGTAAAGATACTTAATAGTCATTTAAATATAACTAGATATAATAAAACAAAATAAGTGCATGTGTTTTCTATAACCACAAAATATTTAATTTAATAAAAATGAAATTTTATTCATAATAGTTTGGGTCGTTACAGAGGAGATCACACTACTATAACCTATCTATCAATAAGAAACCATCAAGTTACACCTTTATTTAACACTTTATTACTTTATATACCTACTTTAAATTTTAATTAACTAATAAATATATTAAAATGAATTTAGAACACTACATCATTTAAGTGTGAGGGATAGAAGCCATTGTATTTTATGATTTTCATTTTTTTTGTTTTTGTTTTTAATTTTTTTTTTCATATTTGTGTGTTTCATTTTGATTTTTAAGCATGTTTTGAAACCTATTGAGTTCAATCTAACATCCTTTTTAATTTTTAGAACCTATAACAATTTTGAGAAACTGATTTGACCCATAAAATCACCTTAGATGAATGTTGATATGAACTTGAATTCAAATTATGAGTGATTTAAATTCATGTAAGGACTACTAAATCTTGAATCTCATTCCATGAAACACTATCTTATATTTTAAATAACTTACCTGAGAGGCTTCTAAACCAATTTTGACATATTCTTTACATTACCATAATTTATTAAGAGAACCAAGTCATGTTTTAATAACTATAGTCTGTTGATTAATCTAGTCAAAACCTTGGAGCATCTGGGGATTTTACATTTTAAATAATTTTTACATTCTTTTGAATAAAAATACCCTTTTAAAATGAACCCCTATTTCTGGACTACCCATGAAATTTGAACCTTGTATCCCTTTTCAGCCATTAATTACCTCGTTAGGAAGCTACATTACATATCAAAAATCTTTATATACTTATATATACATTTTAATGCATGAATCATATCTGATCTCAAGTTTGGGGGAGGGAGAAGGAAATATTGATATGTCTTTGAATAGTAATTCAACATTGTTGCTACTATATTGAAATAAAAACCGTTATTAAAAGATGAAATAAAGTTATAGAATATTATTCAAACCTAATATGAGAGTCTACCATAGTTTTCAAGATCAAAATTTACCTATATTTCCCTAAAAAACTCTATTCTAAAAGTCAAATTAAAAATCCATTTGATCTTAAATAACACAGCTGTAAGAGCGCGGACGAGGGAGGAAAACATATCACTATTGAATATTCTAAAGCATGTATTTCCTATGATACTCATAAGAGTATTTTATAGTTACATATTTAAAAAGATGAATAAATATCATCCCATTCTTGGGGTAAAACTATGAAACATGCATTATGCTTCAAAAAGAGTCAAACCTCCTAATCTTCCTTAGAAGTTTTCACATTAAAATATACCAATATTTAAACCTCATAACAACCCTATTAATACCACATGATAATCATGAGTACTTGAACCATTGGATGGATATAAATAAAGTCTTGAATCCTATGGTGACCCTTGCATGAGCTTGGAATGATAATAACCTTGTTTAAAATTCATACTTGAGTATTAAGTGAAATAATTACAAGAATCTAGGTATAAATGAGCATAGGAGAATAAAAAAGGTTGGAATGAGTTGAATAAAATTCATAGGAAATTGTAATTGATAAAATATAGGTGGAAGTATTTGATTGAATAACATGGTGTTGATAAAAGAAACTCACATTTTCTAGTGTTTTGAATGCTTCTTGGATAATCATTTTAATATTCACTTGTATGATAGTCCATTTTTTAAGTATGATGGAATTTACAGAGTCAATAAATTCATCATATTTTCCCTTATATTCCAAATTTGGTAAATATTTCATAGAATTGATGAATTATGGAATTAATAGTTTTACTTGTTTTTTGGAACTATTTAAATATAATGTTATTGATAAAAGTGCATTTTTATATGTTGAAGGAAGTCCTAGAATATTTTATAAAGTCTTGAATTCTTAAGAGGAGTCTGGAATCATTATGTTGGAATAAATAAAAATTTAGAAAATTCATGAACTCTATGTCACCAATGTAGGGTTTCCATAAACTCCACATCATCCATGTTGAGTTATGTGAAGACTTGGAATGAAAAAGGAACTCCTTTTCACCCTTTTAGAGTTTTAATGAACTCTATATTACCCATGTATATATTTTTATAAACACTACATCACTCGATGCAGGGCAGGTCGATGCCTTTATGAAATTTCTTACTTGGGATATTTTTACAGGTGAACTGTGAGAGACACCCATAATATAGAGTGAAGCGTTGGGCTGCCACATTAGCATGAATGCAAGAGAATCAAAGTTGGACATGTGGGATGTATTGAATAAAAACATTAAATACCCATGATTAATATCTCAACAAAAATAAGGAAACATGTAGTCTGAAATTGGAAACCATAGATTTCTTGGAGATTCAAAGTTTGAAAGAATCAAGGAAGATAATCAAGAATAAAACCTTTAAGAATCTTGGTATATTTGACTCGAAAAAATATGAAGGTAAGACTGAAAATTTTAAAATGAGAAAAAGATCAAGAGGAATAAAAAAAGAACAATCATCATGAACTACTACTTCTGTTCAAATATTTTTATAATTTATTTCATATATTTTTCTTTTCTATAATTCATTATTCTTCCTCCATCACCACTATTGTCTCTTACATAGAGGGGTAAAAACCTATTGGTGATTGGTTAATAAAAGGATATCTATTATAATGTTTTATTCCTACACTTAATGAATAAAACTTTTTTCCCTTGGATGATTTTGGTTTCTAGTGGCTCTTTGATACTTTTTATATGATCATGTTTAAAATTTTAAAGTTTTCTATTATTTATTTCTTAGGTTAATAACTTGTAATAACTTCACTCAATGTATATTATCAATTATGGAATAGTTTTTATTGAGTGTTGAGTGTCTAGTGATTTCTGAAATGTATATGAAGTTAGTGAGTTACTCTTGAATTTCCTAGGAATAAAAAATCCTGATTGGGTATTTCCTTGGTAGTTTAGGAGTTATTTATTGTTTAAGCGTGTTTAATACTTTTCATAAACATAGGAAGAGATGATGAATGAGTACTGTTCACTGTTAGAATAGTCTCTACAATAGACTTCAACCATGGGTATTTGATGAATCGATCGAGGATTCTGACATTTATTATTTAATAAGAAGAAGAGTAAAGTTGTTTTAAAGACTATAATAACATTACAATCAGAAATCCAACACTAAACCCATCAGTTTATCCATAAAATAAAATCAATATTTATTTAAATTAATTTATTTTAATAAATCTAAATATTTCAAAACCATCAATTATCTCTAACTAAAAACTAATAAAATATTTTGAGCATCCCTCCTCAATAGAGACTACCCTAGTTTGCCACTGTACTGCACTAGGGAAAAAATAAATAATATTTTAGACACCCCATGATAGGTGCATAAAAAATTGGCACTATTTCTATGGAGGTGGTTCCAAAATCAATAACTCATAATTTGTATTACCTATTTTTTTAATAACCGACTTTACCCTTTAGACCTTGAAATTGATAGAACCTTACAATCACTCTTAAAAATACCCAATTCATTAGAGAGATATATCAAGCTCACCCATTATTGATTTATAACAGAAATACCCATACTTGTTTTATAAAAGAACCATCCATAATTATAAAAAATTCCCAATAACCATAACATAATCATAACATGTGAAAACATGTATAAAAATAATGTTTTCATCCATAAGAAAACATTTTTGAATATCAAAATATAACTTCCATTTGAAACCTTTTTTGAAAATACCTAAAATAAAGGGAAATATAGTTTTTATTTGAATAAAAAATGAAATATTATAAATTAATCCAAATATAAAATAATGGTTATGGTGATAGGAAAAACAATCAGCACCATAAATATTAAAATAGAGCATTCCTTGAACAGTTTTGTCAAAATGTTCTGTATAAAATATGAAAAAGGTTAATTTTAAAACATTTGAAAGAAAGTAAAAAAGTGAAAATTAGTCTTTATAATATATTTATGTTCATATAAATACATCCATTAAATAATTTTAAGAATATGGACATGGAAGAAAAATATTTAGAAAATAAATCTTGAAAGCATTTAAAATGAGATTTTTAAGGTAAAATGTCTCTTACCTCAATTATGAATCATCACATGAATTCCTTATATTACTAAATAATAAACTTATGTTAATTATTTTATCACTTAATAACACTTTTAATGTTTATTATTCCCTTTATTTTATTTATTACCATGTTATATACAATTACTTAATCAATTATGTTCATATTAAAAGTTTGGATAATTTCTAGCTCATATGTCCAAAACAACTTTGGTAGTTTGAGTATGATCAAAGAGGTAGTTATTACAATATATCAAAAATAATAATCATGAAATAATTATAATTTTTATACATTAATTATACTTTCAAAACCAACCATGAAATATGGTTATGGAAAATGAACTATGTTACAATCATGGAGACTATAGGTCTTATGTACACATGAGTAAAGTTTCCATTTTTCAATGATCATGATGGAAATAAGGTAAGTATTATTTTATATTCACATGATTATGATTATATTTTAAATATAATATATATTTTTAATTAAACTTATATATATAATCCATGTGATATGGTCATGAAATACAATCACATCGCTTCGTGGAGGTGGTAATCCACACATACACATGAATGACATTATCATTTTTCAATGGATAGAATGGTAAGAAACTATATGATATATTGTATTTAAATAATTATAAGTATGTCATGAATATAATATAAATATATTAATTCCATCATTATAAACATCTATGAGAGTTAGTGATGGAAAATGAATTACATCAGTTCGAAAAGTGGTAGTCCACCATACACATGAACAACAATTTCATTTCCTATTTAATAGAAGAGTAGATGGATATATGTGATTAAATTAAAATAATAAAATATAATTATATTTAATATAATAATTTTATTATTTCATCTTGTTTGAAGAATATTTTATGTAGGTATAAGAATAAAAAAAATGAAAATGATCGGTTAAGAAATATATATCTTCTTCGGACAACCTCTTTAAGTTTATACCTAAAACCTTCCTAGGCTAGTTTTATAGATCAAAATAGGGCCTCTAGGATTTGGGTAGGAATTTATGGAAGGTATTTTATGATATATAGTGCTAAAAATGAGTGAGGAATAAAGGATGGTAGGTTTCCTTTTTTAAGATAGGAGATGAGCATTCTTGGAATTTCCCAAAAGATTAAAATATATATATATATATATATCATTATCATGTAAAGTGGCACCAATGAAACAAAAATTCAAATATAAGGTGTTATATGGTTGAAATAAATTCAACCAATATCATTTATAATTTTTTTATACATTTAAAGCCTTATTTTCTAGTTAAACCACTTTAAAATCATTTTAACCTTAATCATTATAACTTAAATTTTTACCGTGATAACATACTTATATGACCAAATATAAAATGATAATTCTATAAAAAATTGAAAACAATGATTAAAAATTTGGAATCGATTTTATTAGTTTCAAAATTTATAGGATTAAGAAATTAATTTTAATATAAGAACATAAAATTCACAAAAAAGAGTTTTTAAGAAAATACCCATTTCACGTGTAAAAATTATTTTACCTTGAAATCAAGAAATAAATCAATTTAAATTTTTTTTTATAAATAATAAAAAATTAATGTTTTTATACTATTAGATCATTCTAAAAATGAATTGAATCTTCCAAGCATTCCATTAAATTGAAAGACCCAAAAAATAGTTTTAAATTTGAATAAAACATAAATTATCTTCTCAAAAGTCAATCCTAGGACCCAAAATTCAAAGTAAAGTTTTAAAATACTTTATTTAACTACTTAAATATATATTTTATATAAAAACAATTATCTAATAGAATAAGTTAAAGATTTTATATAAATATAACCATTATCTATTTATTTTAACCCTCTGATAAACCTGTTTTAACTTTAACTATAGTAATAGATTTTTACTATTTTTTACTTTTCATAATAACCAAAAATTAAGTTAACCCTATTAAATTATATCAATTATTATGATTATAAATATGCAATCCATTTTTTCAAATTCAATTCACACAAGTTTCATAATTGAATTTAAAATTAAACACGTAAAACACGATGAAGAACGAGTTTTTTTTTCAGAAAAATACTTTTTTAAGTATAAAAAATGTATTTATACCAAATACAAGTATAAAATTAATTATAAAGACCATAATTGGATTATTCTTAATAAAAAGGAACTAATTAAGTTTTTTAAAACTAATTAAAAATATAATTTATATTGTAAATACTTGAAAAGAAAATACAGTTTCCAATAAAAATAAGTATTTTTCACTATTCATTAATTTTTTTTAGAAAATTCTAAAAAATAAAACTTAATATAATATTTTATATAATTATTTCAAAAATTAAATTCAAATTTTTTTGAATTAAAATTCTAAATTTTTTAAAACATACTTTTAAATTGAATCAAATAATGCATGAAAACCCAATTTGGTTAAACTAAAGTTTTTTTCCTTTTAACTAAAAAATTACCTAATATTATTATAAAGAATATAAATCTATAAAATCTAATTAATTAATATTAATAATAAATTAAAATTATTTATATTTACATTACCTAGGTTTTTAAAAAAGTTTTATGTGTTATAAATTTAAATCCCTAGAAAAACATTGAGAGAATTCCACATAATACAATAAAAGGGAAGAATATTTTCAAATTATATGAAATAATTTCAAGAGAACAATCATAAATCAATGAATGATAATTGAGTTACCAAAATCCATTAAAACTAAGATGACACATGAATCAAGAAACAATTTAAGAATGGAACTTTATTTTGATAGTATATCCCATAAATTATAAAAAGTATATAACATTCATGGGGTAGTAAATAAATATAACACCATAAAAAATGAAACATGGTGTATAAAATGCAACATGTCTCCAAGTATCATAATTGAGACCAAGAAAACCCTTACCTTATATACCGGATTCCATGCAAGCACTTTATCTTCCTATATTACAAACATAACCATCTTAATCACCTATTTTAGAACCTTTATCATATATATTTCAATTTATAATATTCATTTATAATCATTATATTCATGTATATTAGTTAGTTTTTACCTCTTTCCAACATTGGGTGTTAGTAATATTGAATGTTTTAAACTAGTTTGTAACAATGTTATTGATATTAATTATTTTTACAAATTTCATCATCACAATATCATTCAATTTATCAAATAGATTATTTATAATTATTTATAAGGTTATAATTTCATCTTATGGGAGTTTGTTTATGATTCTTAAAGATGAAATCAGCGACAAGCATGTTTGATTGATTCTTAGAAAACAAAATATGTTTTATTAATTAATGATTAAAATATATATATTATCACTATAAAACAAAAAATAATTATTTACTTATTTATATAAAATATCATTATTACATATGCTTCCATATCCATCCATGTTATAAATTTATAGCATTGTTCAAGTGAGTGGTCAAACCAACCAAAAAAAACATACCATAATTAATTGATGATTATGAAGTGATTTAGTTATAATATCATTATAACAAAAGTATAATTATATTATTTAGTGTTTATTAGGGTGATATATCATAATTTTAAAGAATTAGTAGAATAAGATAACTAATATTGTCACGACCCGACCTCGGGCCCCGTGCCGTGACTACCCCAAGCCCGCCTTCCATAGGCCAGGGGCTGGCGACTAGCACCAAGGCGTAAAATCCCGGTAAACAGGGAAGACATTGCCTTTATAAGTAACAACCACCACAGAGTCAGCAAGCGGAAAGTAACTACAAAGTGCAGAAAAGTAAAGGGGGCCGGAAATACAAGCCCAACTGTAAAGTACAACTGAAAAAGTAAAGGACAGCAACTGAAGAAAAGATGGCGGCCTCGTGTCGTCCACTGGAAATCCCACCTGAAGGGTGGGTACAGATAGCCTCCAGGCTCCTCGGGTCCCACGTCCGCTCCGAGCACGTCCCGCCCAGTGGTCCACCTCCAGGTACCGTCCTGCTCCACGCCCCAACCGTGATCAGTGCTGTCCGTCGTCTGCATCCAACACAACAAGGTGCGGGCATAGCCCGTGCAGGGGTGAGTATAAGCTACTCAGTAAGGACCCCGAGACCTCCGTAGGTCTCCCGAAATCCACAAAGGATATAGCACAAAAGAAAGATGCAATCACGAAGTAACATCTGACTCGACTTAGGTATATGCCCATGCATATACCTAAGTCCCCAATTCTAGCTCTGCTCACGAGCTCAAGAACAACTCAATCCACAAAGGAAAGCAAGACTCAAATCCATAAGGAGAGTAAACAGTAAATCCACAAAGGATAGTTCAACACAATCCACAAAGGAGAGTAACATAAGATTCAGCTCAACCAGGTATACTTTTTCAGATGACGTCAAAGATGATCACTGATCCATCTAAGTCGTCAGACCCACGAAGGATCGATAGGCACTAACCCCCGCAAAAGACCCACGTAGGATCGGGCTCACACAGAACCTGTAGGCAGTGGCTCACACAGAACCGGTAGTAAGGACCCACATAGGATCGGGCTCACACAGAACCTGTAGCACTGATCCACGTAGGATCGCTGAGTGCAGTAGTCGACGCAGTCCACTGAGGATCTCTGCACAGTCGTCGCCGCAGTCCGCGAAGGATCTCTGCTCTGCCGTCGCCGCAGTCCACGGAGGATCTCTGCTCTGCCGTCGCCGCAGTCCACGGAGGATCTCTGCTCTGCCGTCGTCGCAGTCCACGGAGGATCTCTGCTCTGTCGTCGAAGTCACAGCCAGCGCTAGGGTTCCCGCACATAGCGAGCTCGTTTAGGAGGGTCCGCTCCACGAGCCGAGAGGCTGATACATCAACTGACACGTAGTCCGAAGTTGATGTATCCAAAAGTTCCGTAACGATAACAGGATCTCTACGCAACAGACGAAGCGTCAATCGGACGCCTGGTCTGAGAGTTATTGGCATTTTCGTCCCAGGGGCCCGGTTGGTTTTTAGGGCAAAACCAACCCAACCGTACTCCGCCTGTGTCCGATCCTCGGTCGGAGTATGCCAAAAGTTCCGTCTCACTTAGAGGAAACTACCACAGCTGACGGTACGTCGATCGGACGTCCGTAGCTCAAGTTATGAGCGTTTCCGCTCCGAGGGCCCGGTTGGTTTCGTGTACGAACCAACCCGGACGAACCCAAAGTCTTTCGAAACCTTGAGTGTAATATACCGAAACGACCGTATCGATCCAAGGATCGCGTAGCCGCTGACGGTTCGTCAATCGGAGGTCCCAGGCCCAAGATATGGGCAAAAGACCGAAGAAGGCCCGAAAACGAGGGTTCTGGGTCCGGGGCGACCCGGCCTGAACCACCCCTGGGTCGGCCGAACCGGGTCGGCCCGACCCGGCCCGACCCGGCTAGGCCGGGTCCGGTCCGGCCTGGGCGCGGCCCGGCCGACCGGACCGGCCGGCTCGGCTTCGGCCGAGCGGCCGAAGCAACCGCCGCGGGTTTGACCCGCGGCTTGGAGGAAAACGCGGCCCCGCGGGGGGCCGCCTGTCACGCGGACGCGGCCGGGCCGCCGCGTCCCTCCCCGGTTCCGCGCGGCCGCGGAACCGGCCGCCGCCGCCGCGGCTTCAGCCGCGGCGGAACTCCTCCACGGCGGCGCGCCGGGCGCCGCCGCCTCCGGCCGCCTGCGCCGCCGCCGTCTTCCGCGGGCCGCCGGAGTTGCTCCGGTGGCCCGTTTTGCCTCCCGTCTGTGCCGTTGCTCCTCCCGGGGGCCGATCTTCACTGCGGGATCAACGGATCGCCCTTGCCGCACGGTTCGTCGTCGTCCGCCAAATCCGCACAACAAAAGATCGGCGGAGGGTTGCCGGGTCTTGTTCGTTAGACCCGCACCCTCCGCGTTAGTCATAAACAACGGGAGGAATAGAAACAACCAATCAACAATTTTAAATAAATTTAAAATTGTTCTGAGATCGGGTTCTTTATTTTAAAAGAATAAACACGGGTAATAAAAAATATTCCAATCAACCCTTACCTTGTCGTCGTCGTCGGACGAGAGGTCGTCGCGGAATTGCTCGTCGCGGAAGAAGGGGGATCGTCGCGTCGTCGCGGTATCCGGCGTCGCGTCGCCAATCTCCGGATCTAGAACAAACGGATTTAATTAATTAAATCCGTTGTTATTGAAATTAAAAAAAAGGAGAAATAAACGATTCGTTTCTCACCTTAATTGCCGAACGAGGATCGGCCGCGGAAGAAGAGGCGTCGCCGAAGAACGTCGCGGGTAGAGCTCGTCGACATCGCAGATCACGGTGTGCGTCGTCGAATTCCGGTCGCCGGCGTTCTTCGCATTCTTCGCGTTCTTCGCGTTCTTCGCGTTCTTCGCGAGGAGGGGAGATGAAGAAACAAAGATCCTCTCAAATCCTTTCAAAGGATTTTTAGGTTGGTCTTATTTTATAAACATGCCAACAAACGCAAAAGCGTAAGTAACGACCCATCAGTTCGTTGAATTAATTCAATGAGCGAAACAGCCCATTTAATTCACGAAATAAACCGCTCAATTAAATGGTATGTTAAGAATTTAAGAAAACGCGTCGTTTGACTTTTCAGTTACTTTGACGGGTTTTCGCGGGTGCGTTACTTAGCGAAAGAAACGGCGGGGCTCGTGCGGGCCCCACCTCACAAATATCCTACCAAGGGGGTAGGATATTTCTGGATAGCATCCTATCCAGTTCAACTCAGATCAAGCCGCCTTTAAGTGGCTTCAAGTGGCTTCCAAGCAGCTTAAGTGAAATAAAATAAAGTTGTCGCACAAATTTTATTTTATTTCTGACTTTAAGCCCCAAAATTTTAAAACCACGTCTGAGCAAACGCAACTCCAGAAGAGGCGTTTCTAAGCAAATACCGGCGCTGCGATTTCATCGGTGCCCTCAGAATTCGATTCCGGGCACCGGTTCAAAAGATAGAAAAACCCGCTCGTCCGTTCACTGAACGTACCCGAGCCAAACTTCGGAAATTGATTCCGGGCACACCGGGCCTCAGAATCAGGTGCCGTCTGAAGCTGCGCTCTTGTAAAATTCCAAAGAAAATTAAGAAAAAAAATTTCCTTGAAATTTGCAGGTCTTTACATTACTCCCACCTCAGGGATTTACGTCCCCGTAAAGATACATCAAAAACTAGGGGAACAAATGGGGGTACTGAGCACGCATCTGAGCCTCCCGCTCCCAAGTGCTCTCTTGGAGGTTCCCGTGCTGCCATCTGACGTGCACAAGAGGAATCGACCGCCCACATAGGACCCGATCCTGTCGATCCTCGATCTCCACTGGGACCTCCGCAAAAGTTGCCCCATCGTCCACGTCCAGCTCCCCAAAGTCGATGATGTGTGTCGGGTCGTGCACGTATCTCCTCAGCTGAGACACGTGGAAGACGTCGTGCACCCGGTGCAACTGAGGTGGTAGAGCCAGGCGATAAGCCACCTCTCCTATCCTGCTGAGGACCTGGAAAGGCCCGATGAAGCGTGGAGACAACTTGCCGCCTCGGCCAAATCTCTGTAAACCACGTCGAGGTGAGACACGCAAAAAGACGTGGTCGCCATCCTCGAACTCCAGTGGCCTCCGCCTCCTGTCAGCATATGACTTCTGCCGGCTCTGAGCTGTCCTCATCCTCTCCTGGATGATCTGGACCTTCTCTGTCGTGGCTCGGACCATCTCTGGTCCCATGAGTGCTAACTCCCCAGGGTCTGTCCAGCACAACGGTGATCTGCAGGGTCTGCCGTACAACGCCTCGTATGGTGCCATCCCGATGGTGGAGTGGTAGCTGTTGTTGTACGCGAACTCCACCAAGGGTAGGTGGTCCTCCCAGCTGCGACCAAAGTCGAGAACACATGCACGGAGCATGTCCTCGAGTGTCTGTATGGTCCTCTCAGTCTGACCATCCGTCTGAGGGTGGAAGGCTGTGCTCAGATGGAGCCGTGTCCCGAACGCCTCCTGCAACCCCTTCCAAAGCCGGGAAGTGAAACGAGCATCTCGATCGGAGACGATAGACGATGGCACACCGTGAAGCCGTACGATCTCCTGGACGTAAAGACGTCCCAAGCTCTCCACTGAGCCCTGCTCTCTGATGGGTAAGAAGTGTGCCGACTTGGTGAGTCGGTCGACAATCACCCAAATGGAGTCGTGACCTCTGGAAGTGCGTGGAAGTCCAGTCACGAAGTCCATAGATATGACGTCCCACTTCCACTCCGGGACCTCCAAGGGCTGTACCAAGCCTGCTAGTACCTGATGCTCTGCCTTCACCTACTGGCAGGTGAGGCATCGTGAAACGAACTCTGCCACAGCTTTCTTCATGCCCGGCCACCAGTGCTGTCGCCTGAGATCCTGGTACATCTTCGCCACTCCGGGATGCACCGCCAAGGGAGAAGTGTGAAACTCTCTCAGCACCTCCTCTCGTAAAGCGACTGGTACGAAGGTACGTCCTCTGAAAACGATGTCGTGCTCTGCTCCAAGGGAGAAACCATCAGGCGCCTGACCTAAGGATATCAGTGCACGCCGGGTCTCACAGTCAGCGTCCCCACGCTGAGCCTCTCTGACCCGCTGTAGAAGTGGAGGAGAGACTGTGAGAGACTGAAGAAAGGCTGCTCCGTCTCTATCCACGAAGGATATCCGTAAGGAGGCTAGCTGCTCCGTCGCCTCCTCAAGTAGCTGAATGCCCGTCCTCCTGCTGAGGGCATCGGCTACCACGTTCCCATTCCCAGGAGTATAGACTATCTCAAAGTCATAGTCCTGGAGGAACTCAAGCCATCTCCGCTGTCTTAGGTTCAGGTCCTTCTGAGAGAAGATATACCTGAGACTCTGGTGGTCAGAAAAGACTGTGAAGCGCTCGCCCATCAGATAGTGCCGCCAAGTCTTCAGAGCGAAGACCACTGCTGCTAACTCCAGGTCATGAGTGGCGTAGTTCTGCTCATGCGACCTCAACTGACGTGATCCGTAGGCGATCACGGCCCGCTCCTGCATCAGGATGCAACCGAGTCCAGTCCCTAACGCATCGCAGTAAACTACGTATCCAACTCCCTCCTCAGGCAACCTCAAGATAGGTGCGTTGGTCAATCTCTGTCTCAGCTCCTGGAAGCTCTGCTGACATCTGTCTGACCACACGAAGGGTTTCCCCTTCTTTGTCAAAGCTGAGAGTGGTGCCGCAACTCTGGAGAAGTCTGGCACGAATCTCCGATAGTATCCGACTAAGCCCAAGAAACTCCGCACCTCTGTCACGCTCTTGGGTGGCTCCCAAGCTAGCACTGCCTCGATCTTCGCGGGATCCACTGCAACTCCCGCCTCAGAGATGACGTGCCCCAAGAAATGGACCTCACGTAACCAGAACTGGCACTTTGAGAGCTTGCCATAAAGCTGGTGCTCTCAGAGTGTGTCTAGCACAACTCGCTGGTGGTAGGCATGCTCCTCCTCAGTCGTCGAGTATACCAAAATGTCGTCAATGAAGACAACGACAAATCGGTCGAGGTATGGCTGGAAGATCCTGTTCATGAGGCTCATGAACACTGCTGGAGCATTGGTTACGCCGAACGGCATAACCAAGAACTCATAATGGCCATACCGACACCTGAAGGCCGTCTTCTGCACGTCCTCGTCTCGAACTCTGAGCTGATGATAGCCTGACCGGAGGTCTATTTTCGAGAACCACCGTGCTCCCTTGAGCTGATCGAATAGGTCATCAATCCGTGGCAGCGGATACTTGTTCCTCACTGTCACCTGGTTCAGGCGACGATAGTCGACACACAGTCGCAAGCTCCCGTCCGCATTCTTGGCGAACAAAATCGGGGAAGCCCAGGGTGAAACACTGGGTCAGATAAACCCCTTGCTCTGCAAGTCCTCCAACTGTACCCGCAGCTCTCGAAGCTCGGCGGGGGCCATCCGATATGCTGGAGTAGATATCGGGGCTGTCCCGGGGTACAAGTCGATGTAAAAGTCTACCTCTCTACGAGGAGGTAGCCCTGGAACGTCGTCGGGAAAGACGTCCACGTACTGGTCCACCACTGCAGGAAAAAATGGACTCCGCACGTCCACTGCTCCTAGGATGAGGCTAGCCAACTGATGAGAGATGGGCTGCACTCTCCTCCGCGGAAGTCCATCCTGTGCTGCAAAGGTTCCCTTCTCGCCGGTGAAGGTAAACCTGCTCCCGTTGGTGCGAACACATCGCACCTTGCGCCTAAAACAGTCGATCTGGGCATGAACCGTGGATAGCCAATCCATGCCCAAGATGACGTCGTAAGGCCTCGACGCCGCTACAAGGAGATCCCAGCCGAAGCTCTCGCCTCCTAGAGTAAGCTCACACTGCCGGCACCAGTGCGTAATCGTCGAGTCTGCTCCCGTAGGAGTCTCTAGACGTAAGGATCGAGCCAACGGCTCAGTCGGAATCTCCGAGCTCCGAACAAGGGCAGAGGCTATGAAAGAGTGACTCGCTCCTGTGTCTATAAGTACTGCAGCAAGGGTGGAATAGACACAGATCGTACCTCGAATCATCTCTGGCATGTCGGGGTCGTAGGCCTCCGCTGCCTGGAGCTGGGCCTGTCCCTGCCCGCCAGCTCCCTGTGGTCGAGGTGGCCCTCCTGGTGGTGGTGGGGGTAGAGCCTGGAAGCGTCGCCCACCACCCGCTGCTCGGCCAGCTCCTCTGCCTCGTCCGCCTCCTCCCTGTGGACCGCCACGGTCGACCCTCTGCCTCTGCCTGGGTGGCCCCTCCACCGTCTGCTGCTCCTCTGATCGGCGAGTCAGGCAGTCACGAGCCATGTGACCCTGCCCGCCGCAGGAGTAGCACAGCCTGCCTCTCGGAAGGCTGGAACTCCGCTGTGTGCCCCGCACCGCTGAGCCGGTGTCCTGAGGCCGTCTGCGTGGGGGTCTGGTCTGCCTGGACCCGAGAGTCATCCGTCGGCTACCTGCTGCCGAAGACTCAGCTACCTGCCGCCCTGCGCTAGGTCTCGCCGCTGAAGAAGGCTCTGCCAGGAAGCTCTCGATCAGGAGGGCTCGCTCCAGCACTCCTGCCTGGGTCGGAATGCTGAGGGAGACCAGCGATGCCCGAATCCCCTGTCGCAAGCCCTGCTCGAAGGTCCGGGCCCGGAAGAAGGGGTCCCGTACCATGTCGGTCGAGTAGCGAGATAGGTCAGTGAACCTCGCCGCGTACTGAGCGACCGTCATGCTGCCCTGGCGCAGCTGGAGAAGCTCCTGGATGCGCACCGCTCGGAGGGTGGCCGGGACGAACTCAGAGCGGAAGAGGCTCTCGAAGTCCGTCCAGAGCAAGGATGCCTCATCGTGAACCTGGAGCATCAAGCTCCACCATCGTCCTACCGCCGCCTGCAGGAGGCTCGCCGCGAGAATCACCATGAGATCCGCTGGTGTCCTCACTAGCCTAAAGATCCGTACCACCGCCTCTAGCCAGTCCTCGGCGGCTTGGGGGTCCGCCTCACCGCGAAACCTGGGCGGTCGCTGGCTCTGAAACTCATGCAGTGCCCTGAGGCGACGTGCATCGTCAGCGTCTGGTACAGGTAGCATCGGTGGCTCGGCGGGTAAAGCTACCGCCGGTGCCACTGCTGGCAAAGGGCCCTGCACCGAGGCCTTGTCGCTCGGTGGGCTGCCATCACGCCCTACGCTCGGAACCCTAGCTGGCTGTCGTCGCGGGGCCATCCTGAAAAGGAGAACAAGAGCACCACAGTCAGAACAGTATACCTGGTGAGCTGGCACAAGTAATCACAAGGAAAACTTGAGACTTTCATGAAGCAGATCAGTATACCCGGTGAGCTGACACAAGTAATCACAAGAAAACTTGAAACACACACGCAATCAATGTTTCCATGCATTAAGTCGGAAATCAGGAGTCAGGGTCCTGGTATACGGATACGTCGGCCGCCGCACCAACACTGGGCTCCCTGAACTGATAACCACACTCAATACACTAAACACTATTGCTTCACATAGAAAGAAAAGACGATCAGAGTCTGCGGTAGAACCGACCACCTCTGATACCAATTTGTCACGACCCGACCTCGGGGCCTGTGCCGTGACTACCCCAAGCCCGCCTTCCATAGGCCAGGGGCTGGCGACTAGCACCAAGGCGTAAAATCCCGGTAAACAGGGAAGGCATTGCCTTTATAAGTAACAACCACCACAGAGTCAGCAAGCGGAAAGTAACTACAAAGTGCAGAAAAGTAAAGGGGGCCAGAAATACAAGCCCAACTGTAAAGTACAACTGAAAAAGTAAAGGACAGCAACTGAAGAAAAGACGGCGGCCTCGTGTCTTCCACTGGAAATCCCACCTGAAGGGTGGGTACAGATAGCCTCCAGGCTCCTCGGGTCCCACGTCCGCTCCGAGCACGTCCCGCCCAGTGGTCCACCTCCAGGTACCGTCCTGCTCCACGCCCCAACCGTGATCAGCGCTGTCCGTCGTCTGCATCCAACACAACAAGGTGCGGGCATAGCCCGTGTAGGGGTGAGTATAAGCTACTCAGTAAGGACCCCGAGACCTCCGTAGGTCTCCCGAAATCCACAAAGGATATAGCACAAAAGAAAGATGCAATCACGAAGTAACATCTGACTCGACTTAGGTATATGCCCATGCATATACCTAAGTCCCCAATTCTAGCTCTGCTCACGAGCTCAAGAACAACTCAATCCACAAAGGAAAGCAAGACTCAAATCCATAAGGAGAGTAAACAGTAAATCCACAAAGGATAGTTCAACACAATCCACAAAGGAGAGTAACATAAGATTCAGCTCAACCAGGTATACTTTTTCAGATGACGTCAAAGATGATCACTGATCCATCTAAGTCGTCGGACCCACGAAGGATCGATAGGTACTAACCCCCGCAAAAGACCCACGTAGGATCGGGCTCACACAGAACCTGTAGGCAGTGGCTCACACAGAACCGGTAGTAAGGACCCACATAGGATCGGGCTCACACAGAACCTGTAGCACTGATCCACGTAGGATCGCTGAGTGCAGTAGTCGACGCAGTCCACTGAGGATCTCTGCACAGTCGTCGCCGCAGTCCACGGAGGATCTCTGCTCTGCCGTCGCCGCAGTCCACGGAGGATCTCTGCTCTGCCGTCGCCGCAGTCCACGGAGGATCTCTGCTCTGCCGTCGTCGCAGTCCACGGAGGATCTCTGCTCTGTCGTCGAAGTCACAGCCAGCGCTAGGGTTCCCGCACATAGCGAGCTCGTTTAGGAGGGTCCGCTCCACGAGCCGAGAGGCTGATACATCAACTGACACGTAGTCCGAAGTTGATGTATCCAAAAGTTCCGTAACGACAACAGGATCTCTATGCAACAGACGGCGCGTCAATCAGACGCCTGGTCTGAGAGTTATTGACATTTTCGTCCCAGGGGCCCGGTTGGTTTTTAGGGCAAAACCAACCCGACCGTACTCCGCCTGTGTCTGATCCTCGGTCGGAGTATGCCAAAAGTTCCGTCTCACTTAGAGGAAACTACCACAGCTGACGGTACGTCGATCGGACGTCCGTAGCTCAAGTTATGAGCGTTTCCGCTCCGAGGGCCCGGTTGGTTTCGTGTACGAACCAACCCGGCCGAACCCAAAGTCTTCCGAAACCTTGAGTGTAATATACCTAAACGACCTTATCGATCCAAGGATCGCGTAGCCGCTGACGGTTCGTCAATCGGAGGTCCCAGGCCCAAGATATGGGCAAAAGACCGAAGAAGGCCCGAAAACGGGGGTTCTGGGTCCGGGGCGACCCGGCCCGAACCACCCCTGGGTCGGCCGAACCGGGTCGGCCCGACCCGGCTAGGCCGGGTCCGGTCCGGCCGGGGCGCGGCCCGGCCGACCAGACCGGCCGGCTCGGCTTCGGCCGAGCGGCCGAAGCAACCACCGCGGGTTTGACCCGCGGCTTGGAGGAAAACGCGGCCCCGCGGGGGGCCGCCTGTCACGCGGACGCGGCCGGGCCGCCGCGTCCCTCCCCGGTTCCGCGTGGCCGCGGAACCGGCCGCCGACGCCGCGGCTTCAGCCGCGGCGGAACTCCTCCACGGCGGCGCGCCGGGCGCCGCCGCCTCCGGCCGCCGGCGCCGCCGCCGTCTTCCGCGGGCCGCCAGAGTTGCTCCGGTGGCCCGTTTTGCCTCCCGTCTGCGCCGTTGCTCCTCCCGGGGGCCGATCTTCACTGCGGGATCAACGGATCGCCCTTGCCGCACGGTTCGTCGTCGTCCGCCAAATCCGCACAACAAAAGATCGGCGGAGGGTTGCCGGGTCTTGTTCGTTAGACCCGCACCCTCCGCGTTAGTCATAAACAACGGGAGGAATAGAAACAACCAATCAACAATTTTAAATAAATTTAAAATTGTTCCGAGATCGGGTTCTTTATTTTAAAAGAATAAACACGGGTAATAAAAAATATTCCAATCAACCCTTACCTTGTCGTCGTCGTCGGACGAGAGGTCGTCGCGGAATTGCTCGTCGCGGAAGAAGGGGGATCGTCGCGTCGTCGCGGTATCCGGCGTCGCGTCGCCAATCTCCAGATCTAGAACAAACGGATTTAATTAATTAAATCCGTTATTATTGAAATTAAAAAAAAGGAGAAATAAACGATTCGTTTCTCACCTTAATTGCTGAACGAGGATCGGCCGCGGAAGAAGAGGCGTCGCCGAAGAACGTCGCGGGTAGAGCTCGTCGACGTCGCAGATCACGGTGTGCGTCGTCGAATTCCGGTCGCCGGCGTTCTTCGCGTTCTTCGCGTTCTTCGCGTTCTTCGCGTTCTTCGCAAGGAGGGGAGATGAAGAAACAAAGATCCTCTCAAATCCTTTCAAAGGATTTTTAGTTTGGTCTTATTTTATAAACATGCCAACAAACGCAAAAGCGTAAGTAACGACCCATCAGTTCGTTGAATTAATTCAACGAGCGAAACAACCCATTTAATTCACGAAATAAACCGCTCAATTAAATGGTCTGTTAAGAATTTAAGAAAACGCGTCGGTTGACTTTTCAGTTACTTTGACGGGTTTTCGCGGGTGCGTTACTTAGCGAAAGAAACGACGGGGCTCGTGCGGGCCCCACCTCACAAATATCCTACCAAGGGGGTAGGATATTTCTGGATAGCATCCTATCCAGTTCAACTCAGATCAAGCCGCCTTTAAGTGGCTTCAAGTGGCTTGCAAGCAGCTTAAGTGAAATAAAATAAAGTTGTCGCACAAATTTTATTTTATTTCTGACTTTAAGCCCCAAAATTTTAAAACCACGTCTGAGCAAACACAACTCCGGAAGAGGCGTTTCTAAGCAAATACCGGCGCTGCGATTTCATCGGTGCCCTCAGAATTCGATTCCGGGCACCGGTTCAAAAGATAGAAAAACCCGCTCGTCCGTTCACTGAACGTACCCGAGCCAAACTTCGGAAATTGATTCCGGGCACACCGGGCCTCGGAATCAGGTGCCGTCTGAAGCTGTGCTCTTGTAAAATTCCAAAGAAAATTAAGAAAAAAAATTTCCTTGAAATTTGCGGGTCTTTACAAATATAGAGTTATTACATAACATGAAGAAATTTAATTATTCCCTCTTAGTATGGTCTTTTTAGATGGTTAAATTTACAACAATATTTTATTGTTCATATTATTAATAGTTTGTAAAAATTTCTTACCAGAACCTTAATAATTTATTAAAAAAATATTTATTCATTAAATACATTCTTAGAAACATCCATGAAATATTTTAATGAAATATGGAATACATCGTTTCATGGTGGTGATAGTCCCCATGTACGCATGGATGCTGATTTCATTTTCCATAGAATGGAAAAAATGTATAATATGGATTTTTATTTAATAATAATAAACATCTTATATATATATATATATAATATTTATTTATCATTTTCCATGATGCTTCATGGTTGCTATAGTCCACACATACACACAAATGTCATTTTCAATTTCCTTAAGGGAAAATGTGAAAGGTGGTTAATGGTTGCTCCCAAAATATAAAAAAATTCAGTGTAATATAAATACCTATGTCATCATATAATATTGGTAAAATATATTTTAAAGGGAAAGATAAAATAAAACAATGTTTGGGAAAAGTCTGTACCTATGTTGAGAACTTTGAGCTACCCTTAGAGAATTCCTTAGAAAGGGAGGACTTAGGACAAACTATTATGACCATAATATTAAGGAAGTGAAATAGGAATATAAGAAAAGGAATAAAGGTATATTTTGAAGATAAAAACTATTTTTTGAGTGGTATTTAAGGGGAAGTGTAAATCCCATTTTATAAGTGGTGAGAATGATATTTTTTAAATATAACCTCTTATTATCATAAGAGTACATTTTTCACATGTCAAGAAGAATACAAAATGGAAAATAATAGAGTATAGATTAGTTTAGGAAAAAAAACCTCAAAATCTCATTTGAAACATGTTTTTAACATGTTAGTCCTTTTACCCCTTAGGTTAACCCTTTTTACTATATTGGTTTTTACTATGGTAACTAGTTTTTACCTAAATAATTTATACTTTATGAATAAAAATAAAATATTAATTATTAGATAAAATGGACCTTATAATTTAAAATTTTAAATATATTTTATTGTATTCACTTTTTAAAAGTGAAAAATTAAATTTAAAATAATAAATTTATATCGTGTTAAATTGTTTTTGAGAAAAATATTACTTAAGTTATAAAATGTAAAATATCAGTTTCTAAAATAAAATTAATATCTTCAAATTTATTATTTTTCTTATAAAATAAATATTTGTTCTAGAAAATGGTTTTATAAATTTAAATGTTATATTTATATATAAAATTCATGATATTTTTAAAGTGATATTTTTCATTATTCACCTAAAAACCAATCTTTTCAAAATAATCCATAAAATTAATCCTAAGATAATATTGGTATATCGATTCTAAAAATGAATTTAATTTTTTAAAATTAAAATTATATAATTATGTAATTAAACTTTTAAATACAAGCATAAATTATAATGAAAAACTATTTTTTATAAAAAATAACTTTGTAAAATATTATTTGTTTTTATTCTAGTATCCTATCACTTACTAATTAAATTAATATTAAAAAATTATTAATATAAAAAATTTATTGGATTATTATTTATTAAAAAAATATTTATTTTCTTTAAATAAATTCTAATTTCATATAAATACATGTTAAGAATAACATGAATTGAGTAAATTATTAAAAAGACCTATCAAAAAGTACAAAAATATATGATTTATATACACATTTAATTATTTTATTAAATTTTTATACCATCCCAATTTCTACTTACATAACCCCGCAAAAATATTCACATAGGACCTAATGATAAGATAAGCTTTAGCATTAGTCTCTAGTGGTGATTCAACTAGTTTGGATCTGATGGTAATATCTATGAGAATGAACTTCTTCTACAAATGATTCCACTAAAGTTGTAATTGTTTGAGTTTGACTTGGGATTGGTCTACGGAAAACCTTAGCGATGCTACATACTTTCTGAGATCAGAGAAATGAGATTCATATGGAAGTATTACAATTCTAAATTCCATTTCATCTATCCCCTTTAATGATTTGTAATTTGATTACTTATATTAATACCCACTAATTCAATATATAGGTTTTAACGGTTATATATAATGTTTATATTTTTATATAAATATAATATATCACATTTTGTGTTTAGTTTGGTGTTGTATGTGAAGAAATATATCAAACATGTTAGGTTTTATAATGATATATATATAATTTATAATCTTAGGGTGTTACATTCCCCCCTTAAATAAATTTCATCCTTACTAATGAAATTAGTTATGGTTATCTAAAAGATAAAAATAACTAAATATATAATTTCAAATGATGTTTTTACCTTAATATCTTAGGTACAAAAAGGAAACACATCATTTACCTCCTTCATTTTAACCGATTTATTCATTTTTCCTTGGTAACTTGTTATGTTATGACCACCTTTATGAAAAATAAAAAAACTTCTAGTTCCTTTGAGACATTACCCTAGGTGATTCTTCTCACATTATTGAAATGCAAGAAATTAAATCTTATTTATATCATCATTTTTGTCACCAAAACTTATATGAGACTCCATCCTTTTTCTTTTTTAGTATGATTTCATGTTGTTAATTATATTTCGTGATAGATGGTTTGACATAATCCCAAGATTTATCACACCATCTCATATTCCAATGTGATATCCATTGAAAAAATCATCTCATTTTTCTTCACAATCATTGTTAACCTGGTTCCTTATAGTTATAGCCATTACTAAACCAAATGGGGTTAACATGAGTAGAAAATAATTAACATCATAATATAATTACCATAAATAACCTTTGGAAAATTCAACCTTAAGAAGTAATTATTAATGATACAATCATGTTCACCTATAGATCTTCTAGTTCAACCTATATCACTCTTAGTTCAACCAATATCATCCATATATCAATCTATATCATTCTACATTCAACCTAGGTTACTATTTGTTAGGTTCTCTTATAATTATTAACCTAATTCCTCAAAATAACTAAGAAATAAATCATTATTAGTGGTTCACAAAGAGAATCTGATTAACCAAATCACATCCCCCAGGAGTGTCTAGCCATGTTTGTAGTCTTAGACCCACTCATAGTTCTCTGAGGGAAGATGAAACCAATTATCAACCAATATATTGTTGGGGTGATTACCCCTAGGTGAATCTCTTCTATAGATGTATCCACATTTTAACATCCAAATCGAGATTTAACTGTTAGGAAAGAAACATATTTATGAATTTAACAAAATTTCAATGTGTTTTCTTATATTTAGTCTTATCCCTAAGGGTTTCACTAATGTTCTCTAGTGTTATTCTCTAATAATAATTAACATAATTCATACTATATCCTAAACCCAAAATTCATGGAAACATATGCTCTTAGAATTCAAATTGATCCTTATCTACAAAAAAATAAAGTAATTTATATTACCCCAACCAACCTAAAGGGTTTTCTATACCTTTGAAATTATGATTATGACATCTCTAGTTTTTAAGTGGGTTAAATTTTTTGGGTAAATTTGAATTTGGATATTGGTGAGTGGGAAAAATTTCATTATGGGATTTAGAGGTTAATTATGAGAGTTTTTATGCTCTAAGGTGTTTTTTAGATATGGTATAAGGCCCGATGAGTGTATCTAGTGTTCTAATGATTTTAGAGAGCATCGGACCTTAAAAAACTCATTTTAAAAAAGGCGAAGGTAGAGGTACATGGTTTGTTCAAATAGTGTGTCCCTTCAGGGGAAACCATGTAGCCCATTTTTTTCTAGAGCATGGTTTGTAAAAATATGAAGGGTAGGGTGCATGGAATATGTGAAGTCTATAGTTTATTGTGGAGGTGATCTGCACAAGCTGGACATGGTTTGACTAAATTTGTGCCTAGTCATACAAGGTGGGGTTCCCTTTGTACAGTTGCACTTCACAATTGGTGCATGATTAGCCAAAATGTGTAGCTTAACTATGCAGTTCATTAAAGCAGGTGAATTTACTATTCTACCATCCTTCCTTATTTATTTATTCTTCCTTATTTATTCTCCCATGTGTGCACCTCCTCCTGTACTGGGTTCCTCTCTTCTTCCTGCTCTAGTATTTGGCCTATCTCCCTCATTTAAGCTCCAATTTGAGCACTTTAGGAGAGTTGGATAACTAAAAACAAGGCCAAAAATACTCTTTCTCATATTCCTCTTTTATCTTGTTTAAAATACTATTTCCATCAAAGCTTATTTTTCCTATTTTTAGGGTGGTTTTCTATAATTAAAAGTTCTATCATTTTGGATCGAATTATATATCAGTATTTGATGAGTGACTAATTACAATAATAATATAGGTGGTGCCTAGATTTATCCTTATTTTTATGCATGCTATGGGATACATATTTAAATACGCATGAGTTAGTGGTCTAAGTGAGTCCCATTTAATTCATACTTTTATTATTGTTATGATAGTTTTATTATCATAATATTATGATGAGAATTTCTATACCTGTTGAAATAGATTGACCTCAAATAGTGAGTGGTGTGGGGATTTAGTTGGTTGGGAAGGTTATGCCAGTTGTTTTAATTTAATTATTAATATTTTTTATGAATATATTAGTTAGATGGGAATATTTTGGGCATGGAATGGAATACTTAGGGGTGATGTTGGTCACCGATATTGAGATGGTGAGGTTTTTTAGGCTAAGGGAATGGATTGAGGTACTTGTGATGGTGATGATCCCTGGGATTTAGGCAACGATGTTTGTCAGGGTGATGTAAAGAATGGTGAACCTTTCTATTTTTGGGAAATTATGTTCACATCTAGTGATGAAGTTCCTCCAGATGGTTTGTATTAGTTACTTATTGTGATTTTTTCTCACTATGATTGGCTGATAGCGACGTTGGATTCATGTGCACATAAATAAGGACTCAGTGAGGTGGTGTTGACCACTCGATGTGGCCAGAGACCTCCGTAGATTTAGCAGATTAGGGGATGGTGTTGACCATTAGTTATGGAGGAGGTGATCAACATAGAAAAAAAATATTTATGATGAGTGAGACCATCAGTTGGGGTTTGAGGCTTCTTGTATACGATTGGGCTGATGTGACAAAATTATTGAAGAAAAAATATTACCTTGCATTGGGACATCGGGCTGTTGAACTGATAACAGTTGTTTAAGAAGAAGTTGGAGGGAATTATGATAAATTTAGGGATGTTGAGATATAGATATAACAATTATTTAGTGAAAGGAAGTCTGAGGGTCTTGTGACATATATATTAAGCATGTTGTTGGGTCACTAGTTGTACTTGACATGAGGCTACATGTGTATCGGTTGGCACACAGTGCTGGGGTGGTAAGAAATGATATGAGACTGAGGGTTCTATGAGGATGAATGAACATGGATACATCATTACTTTTATGATGTTGGATGAAGTAGGTAAACTATTCCACATGGATTTTGAGCATGAGTAAATCAGGTTATGTATTTTTATGCATGAGTGTAGTTTCTATTTATTTACTTATACATACACTGGTATAAATATGGTTGTAAGATAGGAAAACATTAGTGATGGACTACTGAATTTATACTGACACCCTGTATGGCCACCTTTGGACACATGAGAACTTTACATCTTTGAGATCAGGTAAGGAACTGAGATCATGCACAGAACCTTAGTGATTAGGGATGTAGAAATTAATGGGATGGATGCGAGATGGACCATGGAGGTTCTTCTATGTCAAGCTGAAGTCTCTTTTTGATTTTTGAGTACACACTTATTTGATCAGCCTTTAGGTTATCCTGCATGTTTTTTATGACTATTTTACATGAATACATTATTTGATATGTATTAAATTGTTGCTTTTGGATCATTATTGCAATTTTTTATTATTGTTTCCACTGATTTTTGAATAAATACTTCCACAGTTCCATATTTATAACCATCTTTATTATTATTATTATTATAACTAGAGGTTATAGTATCTATAATATCACCTAATAAACCCTCAATGACAGTCAATAACCTTTATCATATGGGGAGGCATGTATAAGGCCTAGTGTCCCTCTAGCCCGGAGCACTAGTTAAGTGGATCTCGGGTCGGGGCACTACACATGGTATCAATGGTGTTTCTTTTTCTTTTTTCTTTTTATTTATGTTATGGTAGACTAGGGACTAGGATATTGTTGGAACTGGGTAGGGAGATCATGTTTGGGTGCCTAAAATTCCATGCATGGGGGATAGACCAAGTTTCCTATGGTGGAAAATTGATGTTATTATTTTATCTTTTATGGTTGATTGATTTCCACCTTGAGTGTCTAACTTGGGTGTAATATTCTTAGATTATGAGATTTTTAATTTGTCCCAATATGAAAAGGGAGGTGTGTTTATGCATTATGGTAGGCACTTAGGCTCATATGAAATGTGTATGGGATCATGACTATTTTTTGGAACTTGGGATATGTGAAAAAGGGTTGGGTTTTTTAAAGTGTCAAGAAGAGGATAAATAATGTTTTCCTCTATAGGATCTTTGTGGAATTGTACTAAGCCAACCTAGGTATGTAGTTCCTTATGAGATTTATATGATCCTATGTGTATATGGAATGTATGGGCCTGACTTTGATATGGGAAGGTAGGATTAAAGGAGTAGCTATTCTATTTAAAATGTCAAAAATGCTAAATAGTGATTTCCCACATAGATTCTTGGTGTGATTATATTAAGCTACCCCAGATTGGTGATTTTTTACATGTATGATATGTGATACTTGACTCTAATATAGGTAGGTAGGGGTCCATGAGGCCAGTTGATATTTGATGTGGGTGCGGTAGGGATGTGTATGGGTAGTAATATGCATTTTCTATTATATATTTCTCTATTTACGATATATATACTGTTATTACTATTATTGAACATGATATTTGGTGTTCAACATGATGCCACATAGATGGTCTTTGGTGGTGTGTCAGGAGGGAGGATATGTGGTTCCACTAGAGTGTGCATGGGATGAGGCCCTTGAGGGTTAGGATGAGTCCTTCAAGGGTTAGGATGATCACGAGCTCTAGGTATAACCTCTAAGATAGTTGGGGTATCCATAACATATGTCAGATTTTGGGACATGGCTGGACAAGTAGTTCATGGTGTGATTGGTGTGATTCATACAAAGTATTGATAGGGGATATCAGGGAGCTGAGATGTCCATGAATTATATGATGTGGGAGTTCCAATATCATAACCCACTATTGTTTTAGGGTGAGGGTGGACCATAGGTAAAAGATAACTGTATTGAGTATATGAATATAACATTTGACAAGCTCAAGACACCCCTAGGTTAGAGGGTGAAACTAGATACTTATATGACCAGAAGACAGGAAAAGAATTAGTGGGACATAAGGTTATAGGATGGTAGGAATGAGGGACTGGAATTGAAGAATTTCAATACTAGGTTTTTCGATCACTTATTCTCAATGATATTGAGGGTGGGTAAGCTCATGAGTTTATGAACTTGCTATAGGGGGATACATTCATTGTGAATTATGATGGAAGGTTCACAAACCTGTCCCATTTCACAACCTCTATGGCGAGCGATGAAATTTCTAGTGGGAATCATTTCAAGGATGGATTGAAGAATTATATATAGGTATATGTAAATATATTTAGGTTGAACTCATTATCAGAAGAAGTAAATCAGCTGTTGATAGCTGAGGTAAATATGACAGACTAGACTTATTCGATTCAGGTGATAATACAAGGTGAGAGTAGCAATGGTGATTTGGGTAACTGGAAGTGAGACCATGAGGACTCATAATATGGAATTTGGGATAGATATTTGGGTAGACCACCAAGGAGTGGGTCATTGATGGTTCACTTCTAGTGTGGGAAATTGGGTCATGTTTGGACCTAATGTGAGTGACCTCTAAAGGAGTACCGATCATGCATCCATATGAGAAACTTAGAGAGGTTCTTCATGAATACTTATTCAGGAATATGGGAGTTAGGGACTAGATTAGACTTAGAGATATGAGGTTGGATAGGGAGTGGTACCAGATTCTACTTCATGTGCAGGTCATGGCTGGGAGAGTGATACCCAATAGTTGGGTCAATGATCAGTAGATCGTGCTTCTCTGTAGAGAGGTCAGGCCTCAGGCAATTGTGATTTAGGATTGGTTATATGCTATTGATATGGAATGTTTAGATAAAGCAAGGGATCAAATTATGGTTATAGGTATTCTATGAGAATTTCCATATTTTTATTTTTTTGGATATGACTGGTTTTGATGCATGAAGTGCATGTGTGTTAGCCGAATTAACTAGGTATTGGTTAATATATGGGAATCAAATGTGACATATTATTTTTATGATATGTGTATAAATTGATATTTTTATGGTAATGAATATATATATATATATATATATATATACGATGTTGGTTTTTTGAGTATTGGTTGTGATGTAGGACCTTATGGGAATTGTGGATGACACACGAATGATTTGAGTATTTGATGTGATGCATGAACTCCTGGGCATCAGTAACAATGTGGGAATGTGGGTTTCATGAGTGAAAGTTATGAATTGAGAATTTTATGAGGTTCATGAATGATGGTATGATATGTGGGGACATTCATGTTTAAAGGTTGGTCAAGGGAACCATCAGAATGTCAGGTTGGGTCGGTGAGTGACCATGTAGGTAATTCCTAAGGTGGGGAGCACCATAAGACGAATTAGACTACGACCTAGGATCAAGGAAGACTAGGGTGATGTTTATGAAATGGGTATGTTTAGTACCATCTCATCAAGAGACAAAATATCTTGGGGATGATCTATTGTAAGTTGGAGAGATTGTGGAGTCTCAGGTTTTTGATTGGGTTAGAATTTCTGGGTAAATTTGAATTTAGAGGTTAGTGAGTGAGTCAACATTCATCATTGGTTTTGAGGTTAATTTTGAGAGTTTTAATGATCAAAGGTATTTTTATTATATGGGTTTTAATGACCAGTGAGTGAATCAGGGGTTTATATGAGTTTCAGGAGCATTAGTCCCAGAAAAACTAATTTTTCAAAAGGTATAGGTAGAGGTTAACAATTTGTTCAAAACGTGTAGCCCTTATGGGGAAATAATATAGACCATTTTTTTCTTGATCATAATTAATAAAACTATGAATAGTGAGGCGCATGACCATGTGAGAAGTTTTCAATTTATTATAATAGTGATATGCTCAAGTTGCACATAGGTTGACAAACCATGTGCCTAGTTATACAAGGTGGTGTTCCCTTTAAACAGTGGCACCACATGATTGTCACATAGTTAGCCAAACCATGTGGAATAACCATGTGGTTTATTAAAGAATGTGAATTTACTATTCTACCCTCCCTCCTTATTTACTTCTTCATTAATCTTTCTTCTCCCATGCGTTCACCTCCTCCAACCATTGGTTCCTCTCTTCCTCCTCCATGATTTGGAATATGTCCCACGTTTGAGATCTGATTCAAGTGCCTTAAGGTACTTTGGATAGCTATAGGTAAGGATAAAAATTCTATTTCTTATATTATTATTTTATCTCACTGTTTGGAATGATATTTCCATCTGAGAACATTTTCCCTATTTTTAGGGTCTTTGTCTAGAATCCCAATTTCACTCATTTTATCTTGGATTAGAGGCAGGTATTTGATGAATGAGAACCTAGAAAAATAATGTAGGTGGTTCATATAATTCCCCTTATTTTTACATACGATATGGGATGCATACTAGAATACATGTTAGTGAGTGATCATATTGATACACATTTAATTAATGATTTTAGTATTATTATTATGATATTATTATAGGAAGGTACCAATGGAAATTTCCATACCTGTTGAAATACATCCATCCTTGAATGGTGAGTGGTATAGGGATTTATTTTTTTGGGTAGGTTATGCCAATTTTTTTAATTTAAGAATTATTATTATGTTACAATTATATTTTCTATGGGAACATATTGGGAATGGTCTGAAATACTTGGGGTGACATTGATCACTAGGATTGAGATGAGGAGATTTTTAATAGTGAGGGTATGAATCAAGGGACTTGGGATGGTTATGATCATCAGGATTGAGGCTATTTGATTCATTAGGGTAAGGTGGAGTTTGATTAACCTTTACGTGTTTGGGTGATGAGGTTCATATATAGAGATGGAGTTCCACAAAATAGTGTGTCTTAGGTATTGTTGGTGATTTCTGCTCACTGTGATTAACCAGTAGCACTATTAGAGTCATCTGTACATAGACAAGGACTTAGTGAGGTGGTTTTGACCACCTTATGTGAGTGGAGGCCTCCTTAGATTTAGAAACTTAAGGGATGGTGTTGACCATCAGTTATGGAGGAGGTTTTCACTATATAAATCCACTATTTATAGTGAGTGAGTCTATAGGTTGGGGGATGAGGCTCACTGTATACGATTAGGATGATGAGACATAATTATTGAAGGATGGATATCATCATGCCTTGGGAAATTGGGATATTGAGCCAATAGTAGTTATTTAAGTAGAAGTATGAGGGACTTGTAATTGATTTCAGGATGTCGGGATATATAGGAGATGATTATTTGATGAACATAAGTTTAAGGTACTTGTGAAATATTTGTAGGGATTGCTGTTGGGTTCCCAATTTTACTTGACATGAGGCTACATGGGTATTAGTTGGAACACAGTGCCAGGGTGGTATGAAATAATAGGAGATTGAGGGTTCTCTAAGGATTACTAACCTTGGATACATCATTCATTATCCAACATTGGATGAAATATGTAAACTCTTCCTCCTAGTTATTGGGCATAAGTAAAGTGGGTTATGTATTTTTATGCATGAGTTTAGTTTATATTTATTAAAATATACATATAATTGTGAAAATATGGATGTAATATAGGTACACATTGGTGGTGGAATACATATTTCATACTCACACCTTCCTCATGCCCCTTAGGATGCATGAAAACTTAATGGATTTAAGATCAGGTAAGGAATCAGGATCATGCACTGAAAATTAGTAAGAAGGGATGCACATGTGAATGAAATGGATGGTAGATGGACCATGGGGGTTATTATACATTGATCTAGAGTCTATTTTGGGATTTTGAGTATACACTTTTATGATCAACCTCTAGGAGATTCTATATGTTTTGTATGATTGTCTGACATGTATACATTATCGGATATGTATAAAACTATTTATTTTAGATTGTTAATTCCATTGTTTATTATTTATTCCACTGAGTTTTGGATAAATTATTCCTTTGTAATGTATTTATGACCATATTTATTATTATTATTATTATAACCAGAGGGTATAGTTTCCCTAATATCACTTGAAATACCCTTATCTCTAGTCAACAACCTTTGGTGTATGGGGAGATGTTCTTAAGTCCCTGTAGACCTCCTGGCTATACCACTATTTAAGTAGCTCTTGGGTAGGGGAACTATAATGATCAACCTCAACTCATTATTCCTTGATGGCATTTATGACTCTTAAATTATCCTCAACTGATAACATACTAATCTATAAATTTATCTAATCCCAGCTCTAATACCAAATGATATTCCATGGTAACTTAACCATACTTAATTAAAAAATCAATAGTTATCATTGAATCAATAAAAACCCAAAGAACTTTTAGGTTTATACCTTTATTGAATTAGGACACAAAAATAATAATTATAAATAACAAAACCCATAACTTTACCATCTAATGGATTTTTTTTCCACTACACTAAGAATCCAAAATTTAAAATTCAGATCTTCAATATATCCTATAAAGTTCTCCACACAAGATAATATTCTAGATATATCAGGAGTAATACTTTTCATCACAACCTAGTAAATTTAATAAAAAAATGTGGGATGAAATGATTAATAAAGGAAAGTGTATACCAAAATATATCATGAGATAAAAAATAATTAATATCATTATCGAAATAAATAAGAAAAAAATTATACTATATATCTCATCACATTATCTAGAAATAAATCCATGGATGATATAAAATCTTATGGTGGAAGAAATAAATCATGGGAGAACAAAGTTAAAGATGAAACATTGTAACTCAATGAAATGAGATTTAAGTTATCAATATCCCTTATGATCAACTTACCCCCTGAAATAAGAAATGTTTTTCAATGTTTTTTGTTTTAGAAATGTAAATAACCCAAAAAATAATGATATAATACCACATAATACAATCAAAGGGAATAATTTGTCTAAATTATATGAAATAAGTTCAAGAGAATGAACATAACTCAATGAATGGAAATTGGGTTACCAAAATCCCTTAGGACTGGGTTAACACATGAATCAAAAACCATTTAAAGAATGGAACTTGATGTGGATAGTATAACCCATGAACTAAAAATGGTATAAAAAATTCATGGAGTATTAAATCAGTAGAAGACCATATAAAAGGAAACATGGTGTATAAAATGTAACACATCTCAAAGAATCAGAATTGAGATCAAGAAAACCCTTACCTTATATCCCAAAATCCACGAAAGTAGTTTATATTTATGTATCAAAAACATAAAAATATTAATCAAATAATTTATAACCTTTATCATATCTATTCCTATTTATACTCTTCATTTATAATCATTCTCTTCATGTATATTAGATAGTTTTAACCTATTTCCAACATCACGAGTTAGTAATCTTGAATGTTTTGAAATAGTTTATAATAGTGTTGTTGGTATTCATTATTGTTAAAAATTTAATCATTAAAAGATCATTAAATTTATTGGAATATATGAATTTTAATTTTTGATAAACTTATAATTTCATCTTATGAGAGTTTGGTTACAAATTTAAATATAAAATTAACAATTATCATGTTTCAATGATTCTTTATGAATGAAATGTGTTTTCTTAATTAATTATTAAAAAATTTATATTAACATTACACAAAATAATAATAATTATTTAATTATTTATATCCAGTATTATTAGTACTAAAGTTTCCATCTCTATCCATGAGATTAATTTATAGCATTGTTCATGCGGGTGGTCAAACCAACCCAAATAATAATGTATCATAATTTATAGATGTTTATGAAGTGATTTAGTTATAGTATCATTATGAAAAAAATAAGGATTTTTTTTTTTTTAGGGTGATATATTAGAATTGGAAATAAGTAGAATAAGAAGATAACTAATACAAAGTTATTACATAATATGAAGAAATCATTGTTTCCCTCTTAGTACACTCATTTTAGATGGTTAAATTTACAATGATCATTTTTTGCTCATATTATTGATAGTTTGACCCAATTTACTTACAAAAACCATAATAATTTCATTAAAATAATATTTATATATTAAAAAAATTATTATAACCAACCATTAAAGGCAGTAATGAAAGGAAAAAAATACATCATTCCATGGAGGTAGTAGTCCACACGTACACATGGATGATGATTTCATTTTTCATAGAATGATAGAAAGGTATAGTTTGGTTTATTATTTAGTAATATTCAAAATTATATATATATATATCATAATTATTTATTAACTTACCCCATTAGACCATCCATGTAAGGCAGTGAAGGAAAACGAAACATGACACTTCCCGGAGGCGGTAGTTTGCACGTGCGCACGAATGCCATTTTGATTCTCCTTAAGGGAAAAGGGGAAAGGTGGTTAATAGTTGTTCCCACAATATAAAAAATTCAGTATACTATAAATACTTAATTAACCATATAATAATTAGAGAATTATATTTTAAAAGAAAAATATAAAAATAAACAACGTTAAGAAAAAGTTAGTACCTATGTTGAGAACTTTGAGCTTCCATGAGATAATTACTTATAAAGGGAAGACTTAGGCCAAACTATTGTGAAAAAATATTAATAAAGTGAAATATAATTATAGGGTAAGTAATAAGTATATATTTTTAGGAGGAAACTTAATTTTATAGTGGTCTTGAAGGGGAGGCAGAAAACCCCTTTTATAAGCGATGAGAATGGATTTTTTGTAAATATAACCTCTTTTTATAAAGTGAGCACATGTTTCACAGGTAAAAAAGAATTTAAAATGGAAAATAATGGAGTGTATATAAGTTTAGTTCAAAATAAACATCAAACAATAATTTATAAACCTATTTATAACATGTTAGGCCCTTTACCACTTAGGCTAACCCTTTTTACTATATTGTTTTTAACATCGTAACTAGTTTTTCCTAAGTAATTTATCCATTATGAATAAAAATAAAAATGGTACTTAATAAATAATATGGAAATAATAATTCAAAATTTTAAATCCATTTTATTATATTCACTTTTTAAAAGTGATAAAAATAAATTTTAAAATAATAAATGTATAAATTATTTAAAACATTTTTAGAGAAAAATCTTACTTAAGTTCTAAAATTCCAAATATAGGTTTGTAAACTAAAATAAATATTTTAATTTTATATATTTATTTATAATATAAATATTTTTTTAAGAAAATATATTTTTAAATTTATAATTAATACTTATATAGTAATAATTTCATAAAATTCATGGTATTTATAAAAATGGTATTTTCACTATTCACATAGAAATAAATATTTCTAGAAAAATCCATAAAATTCATCACAATATAATATTGTAATTATAAGTCTAGAAATTAAGTTCATTTTTTAAAATTAAAATTATAAAATTTTGGTTTTTAACTTTTAAATACATACATAATTTATAATGAAAATATTCTTTTATAAAAAATAACTTTTTAAAATATTAGCTGTTCTTATTTTTATTTCCAATAATTTACTAATTAAATTTCTTTTAAAGAATTATTAATATAGAAATATATCTTATTATTATTTATTCATAATATATATATTTTCATGAAATAAATTTCATTTTTTGAAAAATACATTTAAATTGTAAAATGAACTGAGTAAATTTTTAAAAATAAAATTTGAAAAGTAAAAAAAGCATATAATATATATAAAAATGTAAATATTGTAATAAATTTTGATACTATCCTAATTTATACTTATATAACCCCTAAAAATATTTTCATAGGACATAAGCATAAGATAATATTTGGTGGTAGTCTCAGGTGGCGGTTTCTCTTGCATAGATCTTATTACAATCTCAATGAGACTAAAATTATCCTCCAAATGATTCCACTCAAGTCATAATTTTTCAATTTTAGTTTGGGATTGGTCTAGAGATAATTATAGTGATTCCACCTACTTTCTGAGCATGGAAAAATTAGATTTGAAAGGAATACTTAAACTTCTCAAGTCCATTTCTTCTACTTCTGTCAAAGAATTATACTACGGTTACTTATATTTATATCTACTAATTTAACTACTAGGTTTTAACATTAATATATAATATTTATATTTTTATCTACATATAATATATTAAAATTTCATTTTAGTTTTGTATTTCATATTGATAAATCTATTGAATACGTTGGGGTTTAAAGTAAGATATATATAATTTATAATGTTGGGGTGTTACACCACTACTATCAGACCATTAGATCATTTTTGGGTTATGATATATTTTATATATTATTTATTTCATACTTTAGTAAAATTGTTTTACCCTTGAATAAATTAATAAAAAAATTTATATGAGTTTATTATATAATGATTCATGTTGGGATGCTTTTGAAACATTTAAATAGAGCTTAACTATAGCCCCTACGATCTTACCACCTGATCGGAACAACCCCTTTAAGATACCATGTGATTCCTCAAACAAGGTTGTGGGAGCTATGATATCACAAAAAATTAGTGAACATATTAAAGTGATAAAATACACTTCTCATCCCATGAACACATCCCAAAATAACTATATAACAATAGATAAGGAGTTTTTTTTTTCAATTATAGTTTCATTAGAGAAATTTTGGTCTTATTTGATAGGAAATAAGGAAACTATTTTTTTTGATCATGAAACACTGAGATATTTTTTCAATAAAGATAAAGAAAATCCATTGCTAGTGAGATGTATGTTTCTATTATAAGAATTTCATTTGGATATTAGGTACAATAAGGGATATGAATGAGGTGACCGAAAAATTATATACATAAATATTATATAATATTAGAAGAAAATATTCATTATATATTATTATGATCTATTCCAGAACCATAAAGGTTTAATGTATTTGGAAACTTGGATACATAAAAAACTTGTATATAAAAGATCTACATAATCTACCATTAAGTTATTTTTAACTAGAACTCTTCTTAAACATATCATACTTAAAAAAATTTCTTCATATCCAAGGGAATATTCATAATAAAGGGGGAGTTCATATGCTCAGTATAGATAAACCAGGGAGATATCAATGATCATTTAAGAATAACATAAGCATAAGGGTATGAGAACATGAGCTCACAATTTTAAAACCATACCCATCAATTCATATATCTTAATCACGAGTCATAGAATAAATATTAGCTATTTATAAGGCATGAATCATAAATTTCATTAAACATCGTAGGTACCCTGGTACATAGGTAGTTGATCCAGCTTTGATATAGATTAAAGGGAATTATCGATACCCATTGGTTGGTGACTAACACCTGACATCAACAAGAAGTCAAAGGGAACAATTTTCCATAAGTATGTTAATACAATAGAAGATAAATCAATACATAGTCAGTGTTCCAAATACACCTCAAGTAAGAAGTACCATAAACATACTGATATCCTAAAGAATACATCATCCAAAAAATGAAACATCATCATCAATACAAGATCTCACAACTCCATGCAATGATTAGATCATAGCTCAACTAGTTACCACCATCACCCAAGTCTTATGCTCAAGCACACCAACCACCTCTAAGTGGAACTTTCCCTTTTCCTGGACCTAGAATACAAAAATATATAAAATCTCTAAGGAATAGGTAAGGTGTGGGAAAAACATCCCAGTAGGATTCCACCAAATGTTCCATAAGCTTTTACCATACAAATAAACATATATTCTTAAATTTCAAATAAAAAGTAATACAAATATATTTTCACAATTTCAGAAAAATCATCTTTCAAGTGAAATAGTTGGAAAATATATCAAAATAGGCTTAAAAGAACATTTTTTTTACAAAATGTAAAGGGAATGAATAAAAAGTTTATATAATCACTAGCATGGAATAATCAAATAAAAACCAAGAAACATGTTCATAATCCCTACAATTAGTTTTTTGTAGGCTATAAGATCCTCACAATTCTTGTTCAATAATCATAGCTTAGTGTGAGTGAATATATCCCTAGGATTAGTCCATTAGGAAAGAATCAATAAACACACCATCGGGGAAATCATGAAAAAACTAGGTTTAATTAGATTTTACATCATTAATCCATTACTAGGGAGTTAGATTCCCAACATGATTGTCTTAATCAACAACTAACTACTTAAACTCACATGTGCTTCTATCAATCAATCAATCATCTGAAAATAATTCATTTTAATTAAATTAATCACTCACAGTTCAAATTATGAATTTCAAATTCAACATTCCATTCCAATTTCAAAACCAAAACACTATTTTTATCAAGTTCATGCCTTTAAAAATCCTATTTCATTTTAAGACATTTTACCCAAGGATCAACATCAAGTCATTTAAATACATATTTTCTAAAATCAAAACATATTTTCAAATCCTTTGAAAATGGATTTTATTTAAAAAATCTCATGCCTTTTAAATCTATCATCAAGTCATTATAATTAAATCTTTAAAAAATAGTTGAAAATAAACTTTAAATCAATAATGATATCATTGTTTCAATTTTAGGGAAAAGACTTATGGAACCATCTAACTTTATTCACAAGATCAATTGATCAAACACCCAAAACAAGGATGCCAATAGATATTTGAAGGGGAAGAAGGTTAATAAAGGATCCTTAGGATTATGAACCATCAAATTATGGTTATGGTACATCAAAATCATGAGTATTTATCACTCTTAAATAAGGTAATAATAGGGGAAAATAGAGGTTTCGAAATGATATAATCTTTAATTACCGGAGAGAGATCAATCACATCCATCAATGCTTTGATTTGAGAAGAAGAGGGGTTGGAGGAGCCAAAAATCCATTCGAGAACCTCAAAAATCCAAAGGGTTGGATCAAAGGTCGAATGGGAGAAGTTGAAGTAATAAAAAGGGTTAATAGTTTTATAGCTTAGAAAAGAACCGACCATGCTGCAGCCCCCCATGACCACGACATAGAAAAGGTGAAAAAACCTAGAACATGGTACAATAACATAGACCATGCTACAACCACCCCTCTCAACCAATTGGTCTCCTGAATCCGTGGTGTAGAATATTCCTACATCTTATTTACCAAGGGTGAGGTCATGTTGTAGCTATTTCCCATGCATTAGATATGCTTAAATATGTAGTAGCATCAAAATTCACCACCCAGGTCTCCACATTGTAGCCAGATATTCATGATACAACCCTACCTAAATTATAAGTACAACCTGAATCCTCCATGACACTAATGAACCTACACATTGCTACCTTTATTGAATATTAAGAACCACCAGATACACCATACAGTGTTCCATTCCATAGACAGCTCACCCATAACATATCCACTCACACTCCACGCTGCAACCACTATCCTCTATGGTGAAATTTCCTGATAAAAACCTGAAAACCCGAAAACCTGAAAACTCCCCAAAACTAGAACACTAAAAATGATATAGAAACAAGATAGAACAATACCCAAACAAGAATAGATCATATATAAGGAATAAAATTACCTAGAAATAGATAACATGATGTTACAACCTCCCCACCATAAATAATTTATGCCCCTTGAAATCCTATCAAGAATACTCCTTGTCAAAGAGATTAGGACACTGTTATCTCATAAATTACTTATTCTACCAAGTATTATGTGAATCAGAACCATATTGTTGTAACTTCCAAACCAAAGGTATATAACTCCCATGAAGGACCCTTGTCTTAGAATCAACAATCCATACGGGATTCTCAGTCAAATAAATTAGGTTCAACATCAAGGTCCTCCTAGATCAAAACATGATATGGGCAAGCAAGATAATTTTTAAGTTGAGACACATGGAACACATTATGAATCAACATTAACTGAGGTGGAAAATACAAGTGGTAATAAACCTTTAAATTCTTCTCAATAACCCCAAACACTCCCACATATCTTGGTGAATATTTTCCCTATTTCTTAAGTTGTCAGTGACACAACCTAGGTGAAACTATAAAAAACACATGGTTACAAAATAAAAATTATAAAGGTCATCTATGATGATTAGCATAATATTTAAACTATATTTTTAATTTCACTAATATTTTAATAATAAAAGAAATCTTTTTCATTGTCACATGGACCAAAATAGTCCCACCAAGGAATCTTCACCAATCTATGAAAAAAAAGAGATTTACCTTGGTGTACATATAAGGCTTCAAAGGTTTACATAAAGATGTAAAAATAATAACTATTATTGTTGAACCACTCAAAACGTTCTAAGTGCCTATCCCAACCTCCACCAAATTCCAGAACATAGTCACAAAGCATGTCTTCCATGTTTTGTATAGATAATTTTTCTGTCCATCTGTCAGTGGATGATATGCTGTTCTCAAACTAACATGAGATCCCAATGCACATGGAGGCCTCCCCAAAGACAAGAAGTGAAAGGTTGATCCCTATTAGAAACTATAATAGATGGAACTCCATGAAATTTAATAATATCTTTCACATACGAGCTTCCAATGCCCTCAAATTTGGTTGTATCATGAATGAAGATAAAGTGAGACAATTTGGTCAGTTTAACGGAAAATATCCATATCAACTTATTACCTCTAGGGTTATGGGGAAAACCAACCAAAAAGTCCATAATAATCTCATCCCACTTCCAAGATGGTATAGGAAGGATATGAAGCAAACCTAAAGGTTTCTAAAGCTCATATTTAACCTATTGGAAAGTATAATAATGAGAAAAAAAGTAAGTGATGACTTATATCACACTTGGAAACTAGAATCATCAAAACATATCAGAGAACATCTTCATGGTTCTAAGGTGCACTGCCCACTAGGAGTAATGGAACCCACCCATCACAAATCTTATCATGGGAAATGTCATCATGTACAACTTCTATAAGTATAGAATTACCTCAGTAGATAACAACCACTCACCAATGGTCTCTCCACCATAAAGATAGTCCATGATGCCAATAAACTCATTATCAACCTACAGATCTTAAAGAATCATCTCAATAAGAGAGGAGGTTAGTTGAACACTTGTCAAAATGATTTCAGTCTCATTCTCCTAGAATCCAAAATGCATGTGATCAAAGGGAGACGTCAAGTTACAATATTCAAATGATTATTTTATGGTTAGGGTTGGATGTTTCCTATTCAAATAATGAACAATGAAATTCATCTTATTGGGGGCGTAAGAAATTTTAAAATCAATGGATTTCAAGTACTCCACCCATCATCTCTATTGGATATTCAAATATTTTCGTGTGAAGACATAACTTAGAATCTTTTGATCAGAATATATGATTAAAAATTCTCAAAAAAGTTAATTCCACAAAATCTTAAGAGCATACATCATAGTTTCAAGTTTATAGTCATGGTTTATATAGTTCATATCATGTGACCTAATCTGTCAGGAACCATAGGCCACCACATGATCACCCTACATGAGAACAAAACCCAAAACCAAACATGATGCATCACAAAAGACCACATATCCCTGACCATCCCCTGGAAGAGACAACAATAACACATAATTTAGAAAGTTTTTTGAATCATCAAAATAACTCTGAAATTTCAAATCCCAAATGAACTTTTCTCCTTTTTGAGTGAGAGAGGCCATTGAAGAATATCACTTCAAGAAATCCTTGATGAACTAGTGGTAATACCCCAATAAACCTAAGAAGCTTCAATTCTAAAAAACATTGTGATATTGTTCCCATGTCATAACAACCTTCACCTTATTAGGATTAAATGAAATACCATGTTTTGAGACCACGTGTATCAATAAATTATCTTCCTAAATCCATAAATCACATTTTGATAGCTTGGTATAAATCCATTAATCTCTCAAAATTTCTAGAAATTTTCTCAGATGACACACATGATCCTCACCAATATTAGAGTAAATTAAGATATCATGCAAAAATACCACCATAAACGAGTCAAGATACTCATGGAATATCCTATTCATTAGCACTATAAAAACTAAAATATCATTGGTTAAGAAAAAAGGCATAACGAGATACTCATAATGGCCATGCCAACTTCATAAGGTGGTATTCATAATAACATATTCTTTAATTCTCAACTAGTGGTAACCAGACTGAAGATCAAACTTTCATAAACACTTCAACCCTTTTAACTGATCAAATAGATCATCAATCTGTGGAAATGGATACCCTTTCTTTACCATGAATCAATTGAGTTTTTGATAATCAACACAAAGTTAAAGTGTTCTGTCAGATTTCTTTGAAAAAAAGAAAAAGACCCACCCAAGGTGACACAATCAGGTGTATAAATCCTTTATCCATCAAATTATCAATATAATCCTCTTACTATTTTAGTTAAATTGGTTCCATATTATAGGAAGGAATATAGATAGACTGATTACCTAGTACCAAATCAATATAGGACTCTACCTCTCTCACTGATGGTAGGCCAGAAAAGTCATATGGTAACACATCAAGAAACTCGGCGATAATTGGAGGAAGATCACCAGTTAATGATTCTTTCTCTAGATCAAAATAAAACATAGATATTACCTTACCCAACTCCGTAAGTGGGGATCTATCTCTAATCTATCTTAGGTCCCATAATCCTTGGAAAACACGACATATCCCATCAGGGGTAATAAAATAGACCCTCTAAAAATACCAGTCAATCTCGGGTTTATGGGTAATCAACCAATCCATCTATATAATTACCTCAAAAGGTTTCATATCAAGAGACAAAAAATTCTAGGTGAGATCAATCTTTGAAAAAGTAAAACATAAGAAGGGAATCAGAGACCCTAATCTATTTTCATTCCAATGGAATAATAATATCTATCACATAAGGCATAAGATCCATAGAAAGGTTTATAAAATCTACAATATGAGCTGATATGAATGAGTGAGATATAAAATTATAAAATAAAGTATCCATTAAAGATGAGACTATAGTGATGGTACCTCTCACTATCACTAGACCTGCATCAAGTTCCTCCAGAGACTCTTCCACTAAGGGAAGAATCTTTGTTCTATATGCTTATAGTTAGAACCTATTAGTTCTTAAAGCATATGATTACAATAAAGTACTTTAGGTTATTATGAGACAATTCCACAACATGGGGTGGAAAATATATGACATAACTTCTTCATGTGTCCTAAAAAACCATATAAACTAAAGATATTTGCTACCTCATACAAACTCAATTCAAATTCTAAACCTTTTAACATTGAAATCAGGTAATGGGCCTATTCTAGACACTTAATAAGGTCTAGATAAAGCCTTTTATTGTGATCCACCATTTTACTAATCATGATTTCTCTTTCCTTTAAAGGAACCAAAAAACAAGCATTAGAATAAAAGGAACTCCATTCAACCCTAACCTACCATACAGGTCAAGATCATCCATCAATAGTCTATCAAGAACATCCACATAAGAAGTGACCCGCATCATGGAAAACTGATATTGAATAATAGGACAAAGACCCATATCAAATCTTTGAGCCTTAAAATTATCATTCTTCACTAACTTAGGAAAAAACTAAATAAGTCCATTAAAGTGATTCTTATACCAAGTCATGGTCCATCTACCTTGTTGGAGGTTGATAAAATCCATAGAATTTTCCAAGACCATTGAATCTGGATATAACTATTCTATAAAGAGGGCTCTGAAGTCTTTCCACTCCAAGTATTCATGCTTATTCACCTTAACCATTTCATCCCACCACCTCCTAATAGGCCCTTAAATCTTGGAGGTAACACATTTAACATTAATCGAATCAGGTGTTTCCAAGAACTCAAAGATAAGATAAATCTTTTACAACCAATCCTAGGCCTCTTGAGGATCATTTGAGCCTTAGAAAGCCAATGGATTTTGGTGAAGAATCTCTTGATCATGACCTTTGGTATCATTACTTAGAGGTTACAATACTATATCTTGAGTGGTTAAGGTGTGGCTAACAATCCCAAAGATTAGAAAATAAGAACAATTATCTCAAAAAGGTTCTAATAAAATGGAGGGTTCACTTTTTATGGTTCATTGCTAGCCCACTCCTCAGTTCTATTGACACACATTCTTGGGGGAATGTCACTATAAAACATTAACAAGAAATACTAAAACATCACCAAGGATACTCATATCATCAACCCAATCAAGATATACAATAATTTCAATTTCATCAGATAAAAATTCAAATTTATGTAATTTTAAAATACTCAGATAAAATTTGGAAAAAGAAAATAATCAGATTAATTCATTCAAAAAAAAATCTTTTCCCAAACACCCATTATGACTTGAGTTTTTTTTATAATGATAGATGGATAGTTACTCACTCCTAACTACCACTTAAGTCCCAAAAACCCTACCTCATATTTAGAAGGCTATCTTAGAAGACATTAAGAAAACATGCACAACCTGAACCTTTTATACCAATTTATCATGAACAATCCCAGATACCCTAGTAAAATTGTACCCAAGCCAGATCCGACATAGCCTAAAGGGTGTTTTGATCCCTACAGGTTGGCGACTACTACCTATCATCAATAAGAAAAATAATAGAATGATTTTTCCATAAGTACAACAAATCAATGAAAGACAAATCATTACATACTCGGTTTTCCAAAAACTCTTTAATGAGGAAGTTCCATAAATATATAGATATACCAAAGAATATATCATCCAAAAAATGTCACATCATCATCAATACAAGATCTCACAATTCCGTGCAATGAGTGAATTATAGCTCCACCAATTTTCACCATCACCCAAGTCTTGTGCTCAAGCACACCCGCCACCTCTAAGTGACTCTTTTCCTTTTCATGGACCTGAAATAACAAAATATACAAATAATTGATAGAAAAGGTATGGTGTAAAAAAATATCCCAGTAGGATTCCACTAATTTTTTCATAAGTAGTTCTAAATTTTTCATAAGCAAGATATTCATAAGCCCTGCAATTAGTTAGTTCTAGGCTATAGGATACTCAAACTTATCATTTAATCGTCATGAATCACCATGTGTGTACACATCCTTAGGATCAGGACATCAAGATAGAATCATTCAATAACCATCAGAGAAAACATTATGAACTAGGTTTAGATAGAGTTTTCATCATCAATCTAGTGCTAGGGAGTTAGAGTTATAACATGCTTAACCTAATCACCCACTAACTACCCAGGCTCAAGTGTGCTTTCATCACTCATTTAATCTTGGTAAAACCTTGAAATTCAATTAAATTCATCATTAATAGTTCAAATGACCAATTTCAAGTTCAACATTCCATTTCAATATCAAAACAAAAATAGTGGGTTTTATCAAGTTCACGCCTTTCAAAATCAACTTTCATTTTAAGCCAATTTTCTCAGGAATCAACATCATGTCATTTTAGGCAATCTTATCTCAAATCCTAACATATTTTAAAATAATTTGAAAATTGGTTTTATTTCAAAAATCTCATTCCTTTAAAATCAGTCATCTGATAAACACAATTCATGGTTTAGAAAACAGTTGAAAATATATTTCAAATCAAGAAAGAAATCATGGGTTCAATTATAGGGTAAATCCTTATAGAACTACCTACCATTATTCACATGATAAATTCACCAAACACTCTAAAAATTTATTCCAATAAAGAGTCAAATGTAAGTAAGGTTAATAAGGGATCCTAGGAATTACGACCCATCAAATTAAAGCCCCAATCCTTCACCATTATAAGTATTAATCACTCTAAAAGAACATGAGATAAGGGGAAAACATAAGATTCCAAATGATAGAATCTTTACTTACTGGGGGGAGATAAATCACATCCATCGATGTTTGAATCTTAGAAGAATAGGGTTTGGAGGATCCAAAAAACCTATGAAGAACCTTCAAAATCCATAGGATCAGATCAAAGGTCAAATGAGAGAAGTTGGAGTGATAAAAAAGGTTTGGAATTTTACATATTAGAAAAAAAAGATCAAGACACATCCCCCCATGGCCCTGACACAGAAAAGGTGGAAACACCCATACCATAGTGTGGTACTATAAACCATGCCATATCCACCATATCAGCCAAATGGCCTCCCAAATCCATAGTTTAGACTACACCCAGACACTATTTACCCAGGGTGAGGCCACACTACAACCATCACCCACACTACATATATATTGAAATATAAAGTATCATAAAAACACACTACCTAGGTCTCTATACCATAGTTAGATCTCAATACCATATCCCTACCTAAATGGTTATAACCACTAAAATCCTCCATACTGTAGCTATATATCTACATTATATCCCTACTTGAATTAGAATAACCACAAAAGACCCTACAATATTCTACACCACAACAAATGTCACTCATGGTGAAACCAATCTCACTCCACACCTCATCCACTATCCTACATGGTGAAACTAATTGTAGAAAACAAAAAAAAACCCAGAAACTAGAAAAAATCCAAAATATTAAACAAAAATCCATAACAACACCTAAATAAGAAGGAATCATAGATAAGGAATAAAAGTACATAAAAGTAGGTAACAAAATGTTACAATAAATAAATAAAATAATATGATCCATGAGAGAATAAAATTTACATAATATCATGTCATAAAAGAGTGTCATAATTATATTTGTAGAAATATTATGTCAAGGCTACTCAAAAAGACATTCATCACATGTTAGGCTAGGGATAACTACCCATGTACCTACTTTGGGATTGGGATAACCTCCCGTGTACCCTCTTTTGGGATTGGTATAACCTTTTATGTAACCTTTGATCCCATAAAACATTAATATTTTCTTAATTAATTAGAGGTCTATATTGTACCCACTATCAAATAATTATAATCTATTCATATGTATTCCATAATATCATGAAATCATTTATCATTTTATAATAACTTACCCCATAAAAAAGAATACTGGTTTCATCAAGATTTAATCATCATAATAAATAACTATTTAGATATAGAATAAGGATAGTATCATATAATTATATCCCCAGTAAAGTTAAACTAACATCAAATGATTTTATTATACATGGAAAATACCTTTAAAAGATCACCGGAATATTTATTGAGGAAAACACCCTTTCCATTTTGAAATCATTTATTTAAAATATAAAAATTTATAAATATTAAGAAAAACATTTTATTTGAAAAAACCCATGGAAAATTTTAAATTAATCTTCAAATAAATGATTATTAATGTTGGTGGGAAGATCCGTTCGTGTAGTGTATGTTAAAATAATGATTCAATTCACACCTTTGGTAAAAGGTACCTCATTTAGAAAAATAATAGAAGATTAATTTTAACCATTTTAATATAAGGTAAAACATGGTTAAAAATAACTTTAAAAAATCATAGGATAATATTAAAAACATTCTTGAATAAATTTTAATAAAATATGGATACAGAAGAAAGATTCTTGATCAAATAGAAAAACAAATATCTCTTTCCTTAAAAACAATATTTCAATCTTTTGAGTACTTAGAGAGAGGAAAATAAAAGGAATTTTTTTTTATTTCTGGAAATAAATATAGAGGGGTAAAATAAATAATATTTTTTACTGATATATAATATAATTTCATCATTCAAAATTTAAGCAAAAACAATCCTGATAAAAATGAGACTGTAATATAAAACCTTTACCTCAAGTTTGATTTGATTTGTAATCACTCTAAACTTCTATATAATAAATTTAAATTTATTATAATTATATAAATAAACCTTATTCATATTTATAATACCATATATTTTTACATAAAACACATTATCACTTATTAATTTTTATTAAAAATCACATTTTTAGGTGATATTGTTTTTTTTGTTTTTCATGTATGTTTCGATTCAGTTGTTACGGTCCTTGCATCTTTATCATGGATAAATTATCTATACAATTTTAATCATGATATAAATATCATATATATTAATAATTTAAATACTTAGTACCATCCATAAAATTTATAGATAGAAAAATTATTTTCATTATTCATGAAGACAGTAGTTTGTACATATGCATGAATATTATTTTCATTTTATAAAAAAAAGAAAAAAAGAAATAGAAATAATATTTTATCATTATAGAATAATAATTATATCATAAATATCATATATATTTATTAAATACATCATTATAAATATTCATGTGAGGTGGTGATTGAAAATGTATCATATCGCTACGTGGAGGCGGTAGTTCACACGTATGCATGAGTGATACTTTCATTTCATATTTGATGGAAAAGGGGTAGAAAAAAGATTTTTACATCATAATAATAACATTTAAATATATTTAACATACTATAGAAATAATTTTATGACATATATAATCGTTTTAGAGAAGGTGTAAGAAGAAATAAAATTTAAAGGGCTCATTTAAGATTTATACCTCTTCTATTAGAGATGTCCTTTGGATTACATCTTAAGCCTTAAAATATTAGTCTTAGGAGAAAACCACCGAATATTAAATTAAGGGAATGAATATATTAAGGTTTTTTTCTAGGTATTTTCTAGTCTTGAAGCCTCAAAATTCACGAATAAGGGTGGTGAGGATGTGCCCATTTATAAGTGAGGTAGTGGACACACATTGAATTACTTAAAAGATTTAAATAATTTAATTTAATTTTCTCATGAAATTGGATAAAATGGATAATAATTAAAATTTATGAAAATTTATGGTCTATATATATTAAAAAAATAATAATTAGATAAGTTTATGTGGAAATCTTACCCTTATCTCTTAGTTTAACCTCTTATAAACCCATTTTAACCTTAACCGTGGTAAAAAATTGTTACTATTAATTATGAAAAAAATTAAATTAGACTCATTAAAGAATTTATACATTATTATTAAAAATATTTAATCTATTTTTTTAATTTAATTTCTATAATTTTTAGAAATTAATTTTAAAATATGTGTATAGAACACAATAAAAACCTATTTTTAGAAAAATGAATTTTTTTATTATAAAAATATATTTACGTTCATTAATTAACTATTAAAACTATAAAATTAATGTTAAAATATTTTATTTAATATATAATCTATAAATTTCATTCAAAATATTAATAAACAATCATATATTTAATTTATTATTATAAAGAAACATGGTGCATATAAACATAGTTTTATGAAAAATAAGACTTTACATTTAGATGATTTTATCTTCATTCCTTACCTTAAGATAACTAATGTATGGATGATTATTAATTTATTCATATAAATTATAAATATATTTTATCAAAATTATTTTTCAATAGTGATCAATATACTTTTTTTAGAAAAAAATACATAATATGTTGAAAAATATATTTCATCAAAAAATAGGTCTTTTAATCATGAAATGACTTTATTAAAATTGAGTTCTTATAATGAAATTTTTTATCATCCTAAACCATTATAAATATATTTCATAATGTAGTTAATAATATTCATACTTTCCAGTGTAATGAATAGGTTATAAAGGTATACTATATCAAGGGTTTATTTAGACCTAGAGTTGTGTATAAAGAAAACTATCGAATATTTCAAGTTTATTTAAATGGAAAAACATTTAAAATATTGGGATGTTACATTATAACACCTTGAAATTAATTTCACCCTTTAAATTATATCACTATAATACAAAAATATAATGATATATCTACTTCATCACATTCTAAGGTTCCTATATAGGTTTCTTGAATTTCAGATTCCTTGGGAGAACTTTAACTAGATGAGTAGTCTTGTTCCATAGAAATTTATCTCTAAAATTTAGGATTTATACTAGTTATTATTAATATGAAAGATCATGCTAAAGTTTTATAACATCTGATTTTAGTACATTTTAAGGATTTGGTATGTACTTCCTCAGGAGAGATACATAGAACATGTCATGAACCTAAGAGTGGTTCGATGGAAACGAAAAGTGATAATCCACAATCCCAAATAGATAAATAATATTAAAGGAAAAAAATATACATGGGATAATATTTTAATTATTTCTAAATCTCATAACTTTCTATCATGGGAAAATTTAGAATAGTATATTTTCACCAACTTTGAATTATAGATCTCTCTGATTATTATCAGTTCAATACTTCTATAAATTCTGAGCTACCTTAATGTGTTGCTGAATTAATCTAAATTTAACAACCATATATTTAGATATATCATCTCCCAAAAAAATTATTTCTATAGATTCATCATATGAATATATAGTTATACACTTTTTTCTGCAGTGGGATTCATAAGGATCCATATGAATTCTTGGGTTAAAGATATTATAATAATATAATTTGATAAGAGGAAGGTGTTGATCCCAAACACCTTTTAAATCCATATAAAAGTATATTATCACATCCTATAGTGTTTTAATGATTTTCTTAGACTAGACATATATCTAAGGATGATAATTAGTACTGAAAACACAACTCCATATCCAAATATTACTGAAGGCTTCTTTAGAACTTTGCAGAAAACCTTATATCACCATCATGTACAATATACTGTGATAGTCTATGTAACCTTACCACTTATTTAATATAAATCATGGTATTCTGATCAAGATTAAAATATTCTCTGAAAGAAATTAAATGTATTGAATTCATAATATCATCAACTACAACCCAAATATAATTATGTCATTCAGACATTTTGTGGAGTCTGATTATGAAATCCATTTTTATTTTTCCCATTTCCATTCTGGTATGTGTAATAGTTCTAATATACCCTTATAATTTTACATCTCAAAAATAACTTGATGACATAAAAATCACCAATAAATGTAGTCTAAAATATATCTCTTCATGTTTTCCCATGAAAAATACACTTTCATATATCTATATTGCTTCATTATTCTAGGATGAATAGATAATGACAATATATGAGATTATTATAATAAATCCTTCTTAAAGTATGGTATTGAGGGGACACATAATTAGTTCCTGAAACTTATCATTCCATCACAATCAAGGTTTAACTCAAGAACATTTATCATCTTCTTCTATAGTTCCATATCTTCCTTTTGTACCTTCTTAATCCTCATATGGATGGTTAGTTGAATATTCATCTGAGAAGGATAAGATATGTCCCCCTTAGACATGATTTCAAGATCCATCTTCTTCAAATCTATAAGTATTAGAACTCTTTCCATTGTCATCATAGAAAAACTGGCATGGTATTTCCTACTCAGAGCATCAACCAACTTGTTCGCCTTCCCTGGGTGGAAATTTATTGAGTAGTCATAATCTGTAATCAATTAAAACCATATTATCTACCACATATTCAACCATTTCTTGGTGAATATATAAATTAATTTTTTAAGAGAAGCTTATGGGTCACACCTTTCCCCATGAAAATAATGCCTCCACATCTTTAATTCAAATATTACCATAACTAACTCAAATTCATGAGTTTGATAATTTTTCTCATGAACATTTAATTAGCGTGAGGCATAACCTATCATGACAAAATTATAAATAAGAACAACTCTTAGACCCTTTTTCAATGCATCACCATAAATCATAAACCCCTCTATATTGTATGGTAGCATGAGTACAAGTTCACTAACCAACCTTATCTTCAATTCCTTGAAATTTTATTTTCATTCATCAATCCCAAGGAACTTGAATCCCTTAAAAGTTAACTTAGTGATGTTATTAAATATCCTTGAAAATTTATTCACAAATCATTGATAATATCCAGAAAATAAAAGAAAACTATAGATATCAGTCACATTGGTTGGTATGGGATAATTTTTAATAACTTATTCCTTTCATGGATCGACCGATATACCCTTACTTAAAATTATACGACCCAAAAATGAAAATTTATATAGCCCAAATTCACACTTCGTAAAATTTTCATACAAATTATCTTTCCTTAGGGTCTATAATACAATCCTCAAGTAATATTCATGCTCTTAATTTATCTTGGAATATATAATAATACCGTCTATAAAGACTACCAAAATTTGATCAAGGTAATCTCTAAAGAATCCATTTATTAAATAAATGAATACAGTGGGGGAATTAATAAGACCAAATGTAATCACTATAAATTTATAGTGTTCATACCTCATAAAGAAGGTTGTTTATGTTATAGCTTTTTAATCTCAATTTATAGTATCCATAATGGAGTTCAATATTTGAGAAGTATTAATCTTCTCACAATTTATTAAACAAATCATCAATATAGGGAATAAAATACTGATTATTTATCATGATCTTGTTAAGTTCCCAATAATCAATGTAGAGTTGCATTCATCTACCCTTCTTCTTAATAAAAAGAATAGGTGCACTCAAATATGATTCAATTTTTCAAATGAATCCCTTATCAATATTCTCTAATATTTTCTTCTTAAATTCCTATAACTAAATTATGGACATTCTATATGGAGTCTTTGAAATAGGTGTTCCACCAGATATGAGTTTTGTTGAAAAAACAACTTCATGATTTACAGGAATACTAGAAAAATATTCTCAAAAAGATTATAAAATCTTCTATAAAATAGGAATATATTTTATATTTATTTTAACCCAAACCATTTTAGATAAATACACCCTTTGAATATGAATCAAGACCTATACAATGGGTGTACTTTCCATTGGAAGTTCATATTTATCCTCAAACTGATAGTTGATCATAGGATGGTTCAAAATATCAAATGTATCTTCCCTTCCTTGACACTTGATATGGGATATATATAAAGAAATATAATTCATGATAAAAATAACATCAAATTCAAATATAGGGAAAATAAAAAAAAATTAGGAAGAAAATCCCCACAAACTTCAATCGGAGAAGAATCATATACCTGAGATGCGATCACCGTACCATAAATTTTTTTCACTACTAATTCAATATCTAATCATTGAGATGGTAATGTGATACCCTTATCAAATTTTATATATATAAAATAGTAGGATGATATAGAATATAATAATACATTAACAGTTCTAGAGTGGATGGTAAGTATACCTTTCAACACTTCATTAGCATACCCCACATCGTAAATAGAGATCGCATGAGATTTACCTTTTTACCTAGGCTTAATAGGATGATAATGTCAATAATTATCATTAAACCTCAGATTCAAGAACTGGTTATCATAATGATATAGTGGTTATGTTAAAGGATGGCTCCGATCTTGCCCGGAGAGCTCCCTCGAGCGATTTTTCCCCACTCTAGGGTTTCTTTCCCCCTCACAATGGAGATGCCTTTCGGTCTCCATTTCCTTATTCTACTGTGTCTTCTTCCTTTTGGTTCTTCCTCAGGTTCTTTCTTTCTTCCTGTTCTTTATCTTCGGTGATCTGGATTTCTAACGTGGTTCCTCGACTGTGAATCATAGCTGCTCTGCCAACCGGATCCACCATGTCAGACTCCATTTTTTCCTTCTCGGCATTCCTCATGGTGGTTTGGGATGTGTTGGGGTTCGCGGTAATGGTTCTCTACTGAGGCATCCCAGTTTTTCCATTTTTCCATTCTTCCATTCTCTCTCGGTATTTTCCTTATATTTTAATGATTTTCATCCTTGATGTCGATAGCTTCAACTGATGATGGTGTTTATGCTGCTGGTTCTTTTCGAATTAGATGTTTTGATATTCTGTTTAGTCTCCCTGCAAAACACATCTCTTTTTTTATACACTTCCTCTCAACTCTACCCTAGATTCTAAATCCAATGCTCCTATCCTAGTTGGACTGGTGAGTTGGTTTGGATGGATCTTTGGGAGGCGTTGTTCGAGTGGTCGATATATTTCAAGAGGAACTATGCATCTGGTTCTCTTTTTTTTATTCTTATTTGGTGATGTTTTTGGACCAGTTAGACTCATGATGTCATTGTGAATGTTTCAAGGTTTATTTCTTCATGGTTTTTTTACTTAAAGTTGTGTGTTTTTGAGACGAGGATTCTGGTGCTCAATGTCGTCTATACTGGTTCCAGCAGTTTGTGGTGGCTGTCGATGCTATTTTTTATTTATAGTGGTGAGGTTCTCTGGTGACTGGTGTGGGATAGTAATGATAGTGCACCTCTTGATGAAGATGGATAGCAATATGAAAAAACTTTGGATGTTTTGGGTACACATGGCCCAGGGTTTCTTTGGATGATGTGAATTTATTTTTTAATTTTGAACTTCTTTTCTACTGTTTTGAACCTGTATCCCACGCATTTCATGTTGGTTACCGCTAACCATAAAGTGGCTAATTTGAAAATAAAAAAAAAGAGAATTTGAGGAGGTTATCATAATTCCCATAATCCTTAAATTTGAAACACTAAAGTGTGGGTGGTGCATTCTATTGGGGTTTCTATCCATTCACATCGTTAGAAAACTTCTTTCCATTACTTTGATATTCAATTTCACAATGATATTTAAATAATTTAATATCCCCCTTAAGAAAATTTATTATATGCTTATTTCTACAATTTTTTCACAAAGTTAGAATCATATTATTCACTCCATAGTTTTTATTATTAGAGTTTTCTTTGAATTTCACCATTCTTTTGTTATCAAAACTATGAGATTTATGGATGAATTTGATCTCTATATCTACATTGAGAGTACATCGAATGATTTATTCATAACTACTAAAGTCACTTATCGATAGTACCTGTAAGATACATAGTTTCAATCCAATTAAAAATTAATCATTATTTCTTTTTTAGGTTGGATGATAATACTAGAATAATACACCATAATTCCTATAAAGTTTTCCTCATAGGTACTAATGGATTCATTATAATTTTTTTTTAAATTTAAGGAATTCCTTCCCCATTTTTATATGAATAATATGAGTAAATTAATTATTAAAAAATAACCTTATAAAATTGTCCCACTCTATAGAGTTAATATATTAATGTTGCCCCGTGTTCTTAACAAGATTCTTCCATTGATCTTCTTCTCCCTCCAAATGATAAACAACCAAAATAATTTTTTTGTGCTCTACACACTAAATAATGGAAAATTTGTTTTTGGTAGTACTAATAAAATTCTCAATAATTAGTGGATCAATAGACCCACTAAAAGAGAATGGATGTTTCCTCAAGAATAAAATAATATAACATTGTTCCCTCCTTTGGTAATTGGGAATATCCACATGATTCGTGGATTAAGAAATTTATGTAAGCATAACAATAATATTTTTCATTTCAACTCCCATAAAATTTATTTTCTCATGAGGAAAATATTTTAATTATCTATCACATTCATCATTAACATGATTCCTTCTTATTCCAGTCATTGAATAAAACAAAAAATAATAGTATAAGTAACAATAATCATAGTGATAAACCACATAATCATGAAAATCATTTATAAGATATCGAAATCATGATTTTTTTTTCAATCCATGATACATTAGGTTTAACCTGGGCTATCCATAATCATCATCAACTCAGATCCTTCATATTGGTTTATAAAGAAAAGGTGAATTAACCTAATCATGTCCCCAAGTAGTGTTTTTCCATGTGTGTAGTCTTAGTCACACTCATCATGCACCATGAAATATGAATTTAATACACAATCCAACCATTTTAGAGTTATTATCCCTACGTTAATCTGTTCCACAACCACATAGACTTTTTAGTATCCAGACATTGATATATAATCTGAGAAAATGAAAATAATTTCTTTACTATAATTTTGGATGTTCTCCTATAATTGATCTTATCATAAGGGCTCAAACTAAATTTTCCCCATCCTCATTTCTATAAATAACTAAACCTTTTTATGATACCAACTGAGTTGAACCAAACATTACATACATAAATATTTCATATCATTAGATGAATATTCATTATATATCATTATGATCCATGTAGGAACCATAAAGTTTTAGTGTCTTTGGTAACTTGGATAAAAAAAACTGGTATATAAAAGATCCACATCATCACCAATTAAGTTATTTAAAACTAGAACCCTTCTTAAACACATCATACTTAAAATATTTCTTTATATCTTGGGGGAAAAACATACTAACGGGTGAGATCAAATTCTTAGTAAGGGAAAAAAGGGAGATATTGATGATAATTTAATAATAACATGAGCATAAGGGTATGGGAACATGAGCTTAATATTTTAAAACTTTACCCAACAATTTATATATACTAATCATGAGTCATGGAATAAAGTTTGACAGTTCAGAAGACATGAATCATAATGAATCAGATAACATGATCCATGAGATCATAAAATTGGCATAATATCATGTCATAAATGAGTGGTATGAAGTGTGGAATAATCATAATCATATAAATATTATGTCAAGGATACCCACCAATACATTCATAATATATTAGTATTGGTATGACCACCCATGTACCTAGTTTGGGCTTGGGATAACCTCTTGTGTAACCTCTTTTTGGATTGGGACAACATACTATATGCCATATTTTTGGCTTGGGATAACCTCATGTATACCCTTTTTTCTCATAAAACATTAATATTTACCTAATGCATCATAGGGTTGTAACAGGCCCACCTATCACATAATCATAGTCTATTCATATGAATTCCACAAGATCATAAAAACATTTATAATTTCATCATATCTTAACACATGGAAAATAAAAAGGGTTTAATCAAGATTTAATCATTATAATTAATAACCATATAAAGAAATAATAAGTATGGTATCATAGAATCATATCCACAATTAAGAAAAAGTATCATCATAGGATGTTATCATAGATATAAAAATCTTTAAAAGATCGTTGGAATATTTTTTGAGGAAGATACACTTTTAATTTTGAAATAAATTATTTAAAATATAAAAATTTACAAAATATTAAGGAAAAAAAATTATTTGAAAAGAAACATGGAAAATTTTGAATGAATCTTTAAGGTAAATATCTGTCATAATAATGGGGAAAGTTATTCGTACAGTTTACGTTAAAACAATGATCCTGTTCTCACCTTTGGTAAAAATTAACTCATTCGAAAAATGATAAGAAGATTAATTTCAACCATTTTTATAGAAATTAAATCACGGTTAAAATTAATATAAATAATCATAGTATAATATTAAATATATCATTTAAAAAATTTAAAATAAAATATGTACATGGAAGAAAAATATTATCGACCGAATAGAAAAACAAAGTCAGTTTTTCTTAAAAATGTTATTTTAAAATTTTGAGTACATAGTGAGAGGAAAATGAAAAGAAAAGTTTTAATTTAAATAAATAAACATAGGAAAATAAAATAAATAATATTTTTGGGATATGTATCATATAATTTCATCATTATAAATTTAATCATAAACAATCCCAGTAAAAATGAGATTGTAACATAAAACCATTACCTCAAGTTTGACTTGCTTCATAAGCACTATAAACTCATGTATAATATATTTAAATTTATTATAATTATATAACATAACTATATTAATAATTATAACACCATACATAGTTTACTTATAACATCTTATCACCCACTCATTAATAATTATTTATTAAAATCATTGTTCCAGATGATAACTAATTCATTTTTCATGTATTTTTGGATTCAATTATTATGGTAATTGAATCTTGATCATGTTTACATAATCTAAGATTTTTTAATCATGATAAAATATCAAATATATTCATTATATAAATATTTATAACCACCCATAAAAGTTAGATATGAAAAAATGAATTACATCGTCTATAGAGATGGTGGTTTGTACGTACGCATGAAATTTGTTCTCATTTTCTAATAAAAAGAAAGAAATAAAGAAAAATAATATTATATAATTATATAATTATAATTATATCATATATATCATATATATTTATTAAATAAATCATTATAAACATTTATGTGAGGTTGTGAAGGAAAATGAATCATATCGCAATGTAGAGGCGGTAGTCCACACGTACACATGAGCGATACTTTCATTTCTCATTAGATGGAAAAAGGGTGAAAAAATGGTTATAAAATCATCATAATTATATATTATTATATGTATGATTCTATTTTTGTAATTTTATGATGTATAAAATAGGTTTAGAGAAGGTGTAATAAGAAATAAAGTTGAAAATGCTTGGTTTAAATTTATAACTCTTCTTTGAAAGACCTCCTTTGGATTACACCTTAATCCTTGAAATATTTGTATCATGAGAATAAAAGGGGATCTTGGATTAATTTAAGGAAGATAATAAGGTTTTTGAGAAGGTATTGGATAATATATAAGGCTCAAAATTTGTGAATAATGGTGGAAAGGAGGTTCCCTTTTATAAGCGAGGGAGAGGATACACATGGAATTACTTATAATATTTAAATAATATAATGTAATTTTATTTGGAAAGTGGATAAAAATGAAAAATATTTATAATTTAATATAATATAGGGTTTAAATGTATGAAATAAATAAAAATTATAAAATTTAATGTGGAAATATTACCCTTATCTCTTAGTTTAACCCTTGATAAACCCATTTTAACATTAACTGTGACAAAAAGTTTTTACTATCTTTACTATTCATTATGACCAAAAAATGAAATTTTATTAATTTTTTTAAATGATGATTAAAAATATGGAATCCATTTTATAAAATTAAATTTCTATAAGTGGTATAAATTAATTTTAAAATAATCACACAAATCACAATAAAAACCCATTTTTAGAAAAAAATGAGCTTTTAAGAAAAAACAAAATCTAATTTCATTAATTTCTTAGAAAAATATATCAAGTGATTATTAAAAAATTTGTTGAATATATAATCTATAAATTTCATAAAAACCATTAATAAGTATTTATTTATTTAATTTATTATGATAAAAACATTGTACACATAGAAAAAGTTGTATGAAAAATAATTTTTTAAACTTTAAATGATTTTATCTTCATTACTAACCTTAATATTATTAATATATATATGGTTAATAATTTATTAATATAAATTATATATATATTTTACTGAAATATTTTTTCAATTTTGATCAATATGGTGTGTTTTGATAAAAATACATAACTTGTAGAATGGAAAAAAGGTATAATACATATTATTATTTTAGAGTAATAAATATATTATATATATAATATTTACTTATCAAGTTAACCTACTATACCATAAATTTATGTAAGTGAAGGAAAACAAAATATGATGCTTTATGGCGGCCATAGCCCACACAAACACAAAAATATCATTTTCAATTTTTTTTAAGGGAAAATGTGAAAGATGGTTAATGGTTTCTCCCACAATATAAAAAAATTAAGTGTAATATAAATACTAATGTAATAATATAATATTGGGACAATATATTTTAAAGGTAAAGATAAAATGAAATAATGTTTGGGAAAAGTTAGTACCTATGTTGAGAACTTTGAGCTACCCTTAGAGAATTCCTTAGAAAGGGGGGACTTTGGACAAAATTTTATGACCAGAATATTAAGGAAGTGAAATAGGACTATAAGGAAAGAAATAAAGGTATATTTTGAAGAAAAAGAAAATTTAGAGTGGTATTTAATGGGAGGTAGAAATTCCCTTTTATATGTGGCGAGAATGACATTTTTGTAAATATAACCTCTTATTATCATGCGAGTACATTTTTCACATGTCAAGAAGACTACATAATATAAAATAATTGAGTATGGATTAGTTTAGGTCAAAAAACCTAAAAAAATCATTTGATACATGTTTTTTAACATGTTCTTCCTTTTACCCCATACATTAACCCTTTTTACTATATTGGTTTTTACCATGGTAACTAGTTTTTACCTAAATAATTTATACTTTATGCTTAAAAAAATGTTAACTATTAGAGAAAATAGAACTTATAATTTAAAATTTGATATAAATTTTATTTTATTAAATTTTTAAAATCGAAAAAACTAATTTCAAAATAATAAATGTATATTGTGTTAAGTTGTTTTTGAGAAAAATATTACTTAAGTTATAAAATATAAAATATAGGTTTCTAAATTAAAATGAATATCTTAAAATTTATTAGTTTTCTTATAAAATAAATATTTTGTCTAAAAAAGGGTTTAATAAATTTACATTTTATACTTATATATATAATTCAAGATATTTTAAAAAATGATATTTTTCATTATTCACCTAAAAATCAATCTTTTCAAAAAAAAAAATCCATAAAATTGATCCCAATATTTTATTTTTATATAAATTCTAAAAAAAATTTAATTTTTTAAAATTAAAATTATATAAATTAGTAATTGAACATTCAAATAAAAGTATAAATTATAATGAAAAAAATGTTTTCTATAAAAAATAAGTTTTTAAAATATTAACTGTTCTTATTTTGTTTTATTATCATTTACTAATTAAATTGGTGTTAACCAATTATTAATATAAAAAATTTATATGATTATTAATTATTAAAAATATAGTTAGTTTCTTGAAATAAATTTAAATTTCATATAAATACATGTTAATAAAAAAAAATAATTGAGAAATTTTTTAAAAAGACCTATTGAAAAGTATAAAAATATATGATGTATATACACATGTAATTATTTTATTAAATTTTTATACCATCCCAATTTTTAATTACGTAAAGCCCAAAATCTTCATATAGGACCTAATCATAAGATAATATTTAGCGTTAATCTCTAGTGGTGATTCATATAGTAAGGATCTCATTGTAATATACATGAGCTTGAACTTCTTTTACAAATGATTCCACTAAAGTTGTAATTGTTCGAGTTCAACTTGGGATTAGTCTAGGGAAAAACATGCTGATGCCACTAACTTTTTGATATCAAAGAAACGAGCTTCATATGGAAGTCTTATAATTCCCAATTCCATTTCATCTACTCTTTTTAATGATTTAAAATAAGATTACTTATATTTACACCCAATAATTCAATATCTATGTTTTAACGATTATATATAATGTTTATATTTTTATATAAATATAATATATTAAATTTTCATTTTAGTTTGGTGTTGTGTGTGGATAAATATATAAAACATTTTAGGTTTTATAATTAAATATATATAATTTCTAATATTAAGGTGTTACATTCTCCCCCTTAAATTAATTTAATCTTTACTAATGAAATTAGTTATGGTTATCTAAAAGATAAACATAATAAATATATAATTTCAAATGAGGTTTCTACCTTAATATCTTAGGTACAAAAAGGAAACACATCATTTACCTCCTTCATTTTAACTGATTTCTTCATTTTCCTTGGTAACTTGTTACATTATGACCACCTTTATGAAAAATAAAACAACTTCTAGTTCCTTTGAGACATTCCCCTAGGCGCTTCTTCTCAAATTTTTGACATGTAGGAAATTGAATATTCTTTTTATCATCATATTTGTCACCCAAAATTACAAGTCTCTATACTTTTCTTCTTTGATGTGATTTCATGTCATTAATTATATTTCTTGATAGATGGTTTGACATAATAACAAGATTTCTCACACCATATCCTATTTTAATGGGATATATGTTAGGAAAATCATCGCATTTTCCTTCACACTCATTGTTAACTTGGTTCCTTGCAGTTATAGCCATTACTAAACCAAAATGGGTTAACATGAGTGGAAAAAATTAACATCATAAGATAATTACCATAAAAAACCTTAGGAAGATTTAACTTTAAGAAGTCATAATTAATGATACAATCATGATAACCTATAGATATTCTAGAACAAACTATATCACTTTTAGTTCAACCTATATCAGTCTACATTCAACCTAGGTTACTATTTGTTAGGGTTTCTTATAATTATTAACCTCATTCCTCAAAATAACTAAGAAATTAATCTTTCATAGTGGTTCATAAAGAGAATCTGATTAACCGAATCATATCCCCAAGAGCATCTATCCATGTGTACAACCTTAGTCCCACTCATCTTTCACTAAGTAATGATCAAACCAATTATAAACTAATATATTTTGTGGTGATTACCCCTAGTGTATCTGTTCCAGAGATGCATCCACATATTAACATCCAAATTGAGATTTAATTATTAGGAAAGAAACATATTTAAGACTTTACCAAAATTTCAGTGTGTTTTCTTATATTTAGGCTTATCCCTAGGGGTTTCACTAATACCCTCTAGTCTAAATGTCTAATAATAATTAACATCATTTATACTATATCCTAAACCCAAAATTCATGGAAATATATGATCTTAGAATTCAATTTGATTATTATCTACAAAAAAACAAAGTAATTTATATTACCCCAACCAACCTAAAAGGTTATCTATACCTTTGAAATTATGATTGGGACATCCCATGTTTTTGAGTGGTTTGGAATTTCTGGGTAAATTTGAATTTGGATGTTGGTGAGTGGGAAAACTTTCATTATGGGATTTAGAGGTTAATTATGAGAGTTTTAATGCTCCAAGGTGTTGTTTTTAGATAGGGTTTAAGGCCCGGTAAGTGTCTCATGTGTTCTAATGATTTTTAGAAGCATTAGGCCCTGAAAAACCCATTTTTCAAAAGGTAAAGGTAGTAGTGTATGGTTTTTTCAAATAGTGTGGCCCTTTTAGGGAAACCAGACAACCCATTTTTTTTATAGAGAACGTTTAGTAAAAATATTAGGGGTCGGGTTCATGGAGTATGAGAAGTCTATAGTTTATTGTGGAGGTGATCCGCATGGGCTGTACAAGGTTTAGAAAACTATGTGCCTAGCCATGCGAGTTGGGGTTCCCTTTGTACGTTGTAATTGCACAATTGGTACATGATTATCCAAAATATGTAGCCTAACCATGCAGTTCATTAAAGAGGGTGAATTTAATATTATACCCCTCCCAATATATTTATTTCTTCTTCCTTATTTTTTATCCCATGCATGCACCTCCTCCAGTCCTGGGTTCCTCTCTTCCTCCTCCTCTAGGATTTGGCCTATCTCCCTCATTTAATCTCTAATTCTAGCACTATCAGGTGCGTTGGATAACTATATGCAAGGCCAAAAATAATCTTGCTCATATTCCTCTTTTATCTTGTTATTTGGAAAACTATTTCCATCCAAGATTATTTTCTATATTTTAGGGTGTTTTTATAGAATCCCAATTTCTCTCATTTTGGATCAAATTATAGGTCATTATTCAATGAGTGACTACCTACAAGAATTAGATAGGTGGTGAAAATATTTCCTATTATTTTTATGCATTCAATGGGCTGCGTATTTAAATATACATGAGTTAGTTGTATAAGTGAGTCCCATTTAATTAAATATTTTTTTATATTATTATTATGGTTTTATTATTGGAAGAATATGATGAGAATTTCCATACTCATTGAAATATATTGACCTCAAATGGTGAGTGGTGTGGGGATTTATTAGTTTGGGTAGGTTATGCGAGTAGTTTTAATTTAATTATTATTATTTTGTTATGAATATATTGGTTCCATGATAATGTGTTGGGAATGTACTGGAATACTTATGGGTGATGTTTATCATCAAGATTGAGACGACTAGGTTTTTTAGGCTATGGGCATGGCCTGAGGGACTTGGGATGGTGATGATACCTGAGATTGAGGCAACAACGTTTGTTTAGATGATGCAAAGAGTGATTAACCTTTTTATGTTTGGGAAATTAGGTTCACATGTTGTGATGGAGTTCCTCTAGATGGTGTGGATTAGTTATTGTTTATGATTTCTACTCACTTTGATTGGCTGATAGCGCTGTTGGAGTCATGTGCACATAGATAAGGACTCAGTGAGGTGGTGTTGACCACTCAATGTGGATGGAGACCTCCATATATTTAGTGGCCTAGGGTATGGGGTTGACCATTAGTCATAGAGGAGATAATCAACATAGAAAGATAAGATTTATAGTGAGTGATATCATCAGCTGGGGGTTGAGGATTGCTGTATACGATTGGGCCAATGTGATAGAATTATTGAAGAAAAAATATTACTGTGCCTTGGGATGTTGGGATGTTGAGATGATAATGATTATTTAAGAATATTTTATAGGTACTTATGATAAATTTTGATATGTTGGGCTATATATTTGACAATTATTTGATGAACGGAAGTCTGAGGGACTTGTGAAATATTTATTAGGTGTGTCGTTGGGTCATCAGTTGTACTTGACATGAGGCTACATGGATATCGATTGGAACATGTTTCCAGGGTGGTAAGAAATGAGATGAGACTGAGGGTTCTATGAGGATGACTAACCATGGACACATAATTACTTTTCCGATGTTGGCTAAAGCAGGTAAATGCTTCCTTATGGCTGTTGATCATGATTAAATCATGTTATGTATTTTTATACATGAGTGTAGTTTCTATTTATTTACTTATAGATACATTGGTATAAATATGGTTTTAAGATAAAAACACGTTAGTAGTGGCCTACTAAATTTTTACTCACACCCCATATGGGCACCTTAGGAAACATGCAGACTTTATGGCTTTGAGATCAGGTAAGAAACCAAGATCATGAACTAAACCATAGTGAGTAGGGATGTGAAAATTCATGGGATGGATGTGAGATGGACCATAGGGGTTCTTCTACATCGATTTGGAGAATCTTTTTGGTTTTGAGTACACACTTATGAGATTAGCCTCTATGTGATCCTACAAGTTTTGTATGACTGTTTGACATGTATATATTATCTGATAGGTATAAAACTATTTCTTTTGGCTCATTAATGCCATTTTTTATTATTGATTCCACTAATTTTTGACTAAATTCTTCCATAGTTCTATCTTTATGACCATATTAATAATAATAATAATTATAACTAGAGTTTATAGTCTCCATAATATCACCTAAAAGACCCTCAATTCCAGTAAAAAATCTTTAGCATTTGAGGAGGCATGCCAAAGGCCTAGTGTCCCTCTAGCCCATAGCACTGGTTAAGTAGATCTTGGGTTGGGGAGATACAAAGGGTATCAAAGGTGTTTCTTTTTCTTTTTTATTTTTATTTATGTTATGGCAGACCAGGTATAATGATCTTGTTGGAACTGGGTAGGGTGATCATGTTTGGGTGCCTGCAGTTCCATGCACGAGGGATAGACCAAGTTTCTTATGGTGGGAAATTGATGTTACTGTTTTCTATTTTAAGGTTGATTTATTTCCACCTTGAGTATAAATCTTGTGTGTAATGTTATTGTATTATGAGATTTTTACCATTGGACAAATATGGAAAGAGAGGTGTGTTTATGCATCATGGTAAGCACCTAGGCTCATAAGAAATTTGTATGTGCTCATGATTTTTTTTTCAAACTTGGAATATACGAAAAGGGGTTGGGTGGTTTAAATTGTCAACAAAAGTATAAATAATTTTTTCTTATATAGAATCTTGGTGGCATTATACTAATCCAACCTTGGTATGTAGTTCAGGATGAGATGTTTATGATCCTATGTGTATATGAAATGTAAGGGCCTGACTTTGATATGGGAGGTAGAAATAAAGAAGTAGGGTGTTCTATTTAAAATGTCCAAAAAATGATAAACAATGGTTTCCTACATAGATTCTTGGTTTTATTTTATTAATCCATTATAGACTGGTGTTTTTTATATGTATGATATGTGATACTTGACACTGATATGGGTATGTATGGGTCCATGAGGCTAGATGATATTTTATGTGGGTGTGGTAGGGATGTGTATGGGTAGTAAGATGAATTTCCTATTATATATTTTCTTATTTAATATATATATACTGTTATTACTATTATTTTCCATGATATTTGGTCTTCATAATGATTCCACATAGATGATCTCTGGTGGAGCGTTAGGAGGGAGGATATGTAGTGCCATTAGAGTGTTCTTAGGATGAGGCCCTTGAGGGTTAGGATGAGTCATTCAAGGGATAGAAATATCATGAGCTATAGGTAGAGCCTCCCAGATAGGCGGGTCATCCATAAAATATTTCATATTTCAATCCATGGATAGATGAGTTGTTCATGGTGATATTGGTGCGAGTCATACAAAGTATTGATATGGGAGATTAGGGAGCTGAGATATCCATGGATTATATGATATGGGAGTTATATTCTGAGCACCCACCATTTTTTTAGGGTTAGGGAAGACCATAGGTATTATATAACTTTATTGAGTATATGAATATAATATTTTACAATCTTGAGACACCCCCAGGTCAGAGGGTGAAGTTGGATACTTATATTCTTAGAATATTAGAAAAGCATTGGTGGGACATAGGGGAACAAGATGGTAGGCATGAAGGAATAGAATTGAAGTATTTCAAGACCAAGTTTTCAATAATTTATTCTCAAATATGTTGTGTGTGGACTAAGATCATGAGTTCATAAACTTGGAGTAGGGGGATACATTCATTATGTATTATGCTGGAAGGTTCACAAACCTATCCCATTTCACACCCTCTATGGAGGGCGATGAAATTTCTAGGGAGAGGAATTTAAAGGACTAATTTAAAGATTATATCAAGGTATAGGTAAATATATTCAGGTCCACCTCATTCTTAGAGGAATTAAATCATCCGCTGATAGCCGAGGTAAACATGACATACTAGACTTATTTGATTCAGATGATAACACCTGGTGAGACTAGTAATGGTGATTTGGGTAGCTAGAAGTGAGACCATGAGGATTCCTAATATTTAATTCTAGATAGAGATGTGAGTATACCACCAAATAGTGGTCCATTTTTGGTGTGCTTTTAGTGTGGGAAACTGGGTCATATTTGGACCCATTGTAAGTGACCTCCGAAGGAGTATTGGGCATGCAAATGAGGTGTATTGAGAGTCTCTACATGAATATTTCTTAAAGAAGATTGGAGTTAAAGAATATTATAGAATTATAGATATTAGGTAGGAAAAGGAGTGGTAATATAAGATAATTTCAGGATTCTACTACATGTGCAGGTCATGGCGGAGAGAGAGATACCCAACAGTGGGGTCACTGACCAGTAGTTGGTGCTGCTCTGTAGGGAGGTCAGGCCTCAGGTAGTTGGAATTTATGATTGGTATATTCCATTGATATAGAAGGTTCAGAGAAATATATGAACCCAATGATGGTTAGAGGTATCATATGATAATGGCCATATTTTCATTTTTTTTGGATATGCCTTTTTTTATGCATGAAGTGTTTGTGTGTTAGCTGAATTAACTAGGTATTGGTTAATATATGGGAATCAGATGTGATGTATGATTTGTATGATATGTGTAGACATTTATATGTTTTTGATAATATATATATATATATATGTATATGTATATATATATATATGATGTCAGTTTTTTAAGTGTCAGTTGTGATGTAGGACCTTATGGGCATCATGGGTGACACATGAATGATTTGAGAATCTTATGTGATGTGGGAACTCTTGGGCATCCGTTACGATGTTTGAATGTGGGTTTCATGAGTGAAAGTTATGAATTGAGAATATTATGAGGTTAAGGAATGATGTTATGACATATTGGGACATTCATGTCTATATGTTGGTCAGTGGAACCATTCGAATTTTGGGTTGGGTCGGTGAGTGACCAGGTAGGTAATTCCTAAGGTGGGGAGAACCATAAGAGGAATTATACAATGATAGAGGATCAAGGAAGAATGTGGTGATGTTTATTAAATGGTAATGTTTAGTACCATCTCATCATGAGATAAAATATCCTGATTATGATCTATTCTAAGGTGGGGAGATTATGAAGTCTCAGGTTTTCGATCAGGTCATAATTTTTGTGTAAATTTAAATTTGGAGGTTGGTGAGCAGGTTAACTTCAGTTATTGGTCTTTGAGGTTAATTTTAAGAGTTTTAATGATACAATGTGTTGTTATTATATGGGATTTAAGTCATAGTGATTGAATTAGGGATTAAAATGAGTTTGGGGAGTGTCGGTCCTAGAAAAACTAATTTTACAAATGGTACAGGTAGAGGCGCAGAATTTGTTCAAAATGTGTAGCCCTTTAGGGGAAATTGTATATAAAATTTTTGTTCTAAATCATGACTAATAAAAATATGAAGGGTGGGGTACATGACCATGTGATAAGTATACATTTTATTATAGAGATGATCTGCATGAGCTACACACGAGTTGAAAAAATGTGTGCCTAGTTATGCAAGGTGGGGTTACCTTTAGACTATGGCACTGCATGTTTTACACATGATTAACCAAACCATATAGACTAAACAATTGGTTAATTAAAGAGAGTGAATTTACTATTTTAACCCTCCCTCCTCATTTATTTATTTATCCATATTTCTTCTCCCATGCATTCACCTCCTCTAACTGTGGGTTCCTCTCTTCCTCCTCCTCTAGGATTTGGTATATCTCCCTCATTTGAGATCTAACTCGAGTGCCGTTGGGTAATTTGGAAAGATATAGGTAAGGATAAAAATCCTATTTCTTTTATTCTTATTTTATCTCATAGTTTGGAATGATATTTTCATCCAAGAACATTTTCCCCATTTTCAAAGTCTTTATCTAGAATCCCAATTTCACTCGTTTAATCTTGGATTAGAGGGAGGTATTTGATGAGTGAGAACCTACAAGAATAATGTAGGTGGTTCCTATATTTACCCTTATTTTTACTTGTTCTATTGGATGTGTACTAAAATACATGTTAGCAAGTGGTATAACTGATACACATTTAATTAATGATTTTAGTATTATTATTATGGTTTTATTATTGGAAGATACCAATGGAAATTTCCATACCTATTGAAATACATTGATCCTTGAATGGTGAGTGGTGTAGAGATTTAGTTGGTTGGGTAGGTTATGATTTTTTTAATTTATATATTATTATTGTGTTATGATTATATTTTTTTGTGGGAATGTGTTGGGCATGGTTTGAAATACTTGGGGTGACATTGATCACTAGGATTGAGATGGGGATATTTTTTATAGTGAGGGTATGACTCGAGGGACTTGGGATGGTTATGATCACCATGATTGAGGTGATAAGATTTTTTAGGGTAAGGTGGAGTTTGATGAACCTTGACATGTTTGGGTGATGAGGTTCGTATATTGAGATGGAGTTCCACCAAATGGTGTGGATTAGGTATTGTTGGGGATTGCTACTCACCATGATTAATTGGTAGCTCTATTGGAGTGGTGTGTATATAGATAAAGACTTAATGAGGTCTTGTTGACCACATGATGTGAGTGGATGCCTACTTAGTTTTATCAGCTTAGGAGAAAGTGTTGACTATCAATTATGGAGGAGGTTCTCACTATATAAATCCACAGTTGATGGTGAGTAAGACCATAGGTTGGGAAAAGAGGCTCGATATATATGATTTGGCTGATGGACATAATTATTGAAGGATGGATATCATCATGCCTTGGGAAATCAGGATACTTAGCTAATAGTGGTTGTTTAAGTGGAATTCTATGAGACTTGTAACTGATTTCAGGATGTTGGTCTATAGAGCTAATGATGATTTAATGAACATAAGTTTAAGGTACTTGTGAAATATTTGTAGGGCATGCCATTGGGTCCCCAATTTTTCTTAACACGAGGATACATGGGTATCAATTGGAACATGGTGTTAGGGTGGTATGAAACAATATGAGATCGAGGGTTATCTAAGGATTACTAACCTTGGATACATAATTCATTCTCCAACATTGGCTGAAATAGGTAAATACTTCCTCCTAGTTATTGGGCACAAATAAAGTGGGTTATATATTTTTATGAATGAGTTTAGTTTCTATTTATTTATATATAAATATAACTATAAAAATGTGGATATAATATAGGTACACATTTGTGGTGGACTACATATTTCATGATCACACCTTACGCATGCCCCTCAAGGTGTATGCATACTTTATGGATTTGAGATAAGGCAAGGAATCAAGATCATGCACTAGAACTTAGTAATAAGGGATGTGAAGGTGCATTAAATGGATGGTAGATGGACCATGGGGGTTATTATACATCGATCTAGAGTCTATTTGGGCATTTTGAGTATGCACTTATGTGATCGGCCTTTAGGCGATCCTATATGTTTTTTATGACTGTTTGGCATGTATACATTATCTAATATGTATAACACTGTTTATTTTGGATTGTTAATGAAATTGTATATTATTTATTCCACTAAGTTTCAAATAAATGCTTCCGTAGTACTGTATTTATAACCATCTGTATTATTATTATTATTATTATAACCAGAGGGTATAGTTTTTCTAATATCACTTAACATAACCTTAACCCTAGTTAACATCCTTTGGTGTATGGGGAGGTGTTCTTAAGTCCTAGTGGCCCTCCTGCCTGTAGAAATGGGTAAGTAGATCCCAGGTAGGGTCACTATAATGATCAAACTCAACTTATTATTCCTTGATGAAATTTATGACTCTTAATTTATCCTCAACTGATAACATACTAATCTCTAAATTTATCTAAACCATAATTTGATACTAAATGAGATTCCATGGTAACTTAACCACCCTTAATTAAAAAAACAATAGTTATCATTGAATCAATTAAAAACCAAATAACTTTTAGGTTTAGACGTTCAGTGAATTATGACACAAAAATAATAATTATAAATATTAAAACCCATACCTTTCCCATCTAAAGAATTTTTTTCCACTATACTAAGAATCCAAATTCTGAAATGAAGATATTAAATATATCCTATAAAAGTTTCCAAAATATCTAATATACTAGATATATCAGGATTAATAATTTTCATCACAACCTAGGGAAATTGAAACATAAAAAGGGTGGGCTGAAATGATTAATAAAGGAAAGTGTATACCAGAATATATCATGTAATAAAAAAATAATTAATATTATTATAGGAATCAATAGGAATAAAATTCTACTATATTTATCATAAAATTAGCTAGAAATATATCCATGGTGGTATAAAATCTTATGGTGGAAGAAATAAAGCATGGGAGAATAATGTTCAAGATGAAATATTATAACTCAAAGAAAAGAGATTAAAGTTATCAATATCCCTTATGAGAAAATTATCCCATGAAGTAAGAAATATTTTTCAATTTTTTTTTGTGTTAGAAATTTAAATACCCAAAATATAATGATAGAATACCACATAATACAATAAAATGTAATAATGTGTCCAAATTATATAAAACAAGTTCAATATAACAGACATAACTCAATTAATGGAAATTGAGTTACCAAAATCCCTTAGGACTAGGTTAACACATGAATCAACAACCATTTGAATAATGGAACTTGATGTGGATTGTATAACCCATGAAATAAAAATGGTATAAAAAATTCATGGAGTATTAAATAAATATAACACCATATAAAAGGAAATATAGTGTATAAAATGTAACACATCTCAAAGAATCATAATTGAGACCAAGAAGACTGTTACCTTATATCCTAACATCCAAGAAAGTAGTTTATCTTTATGTATCACAAAAATAAACATATTAATAACCTAATTTATAACCTTTATCATATCTATTCATATTTATAATCTTTATTAATAATCATTCTCTTCATGTATGTTAGATAGTTTTAACCTATTTCTAACATCCTGAGTTAGTAATCTTGAATGTTTTGAAGTAGTTTATAATAGTGTTTTTGGTATTCATTATTGTTAAAAATTTAATAATTAAAATATCATTAAATTTATATAAATATATGAATTATAATTATTTATAAACTTATAATTTCATCTTATAAGAGTTTGGTTACATTTCTTAAATATAAAATTAACGATGAGCATGTTTCAGTGATTCTTAGAGAATGAAAGGTGTTTTATTAATTAATGATTAAAATATTTCTATTAACATTAAAAAACCAAAAAATAATTATTTAATTATTTATATCCAATATTATTAGTACTTAAGTTTCCATATATATCCATGATATAAATTTATAGCGTTGTTCAAGTGGGTGGTCAAACCAACCCAATTAAGAATGTAACATAATTAATAGATGATTATGAGGTGATTTAGTTTTGGTATCATTATAAAAATAATATTGATTTTATTTGTTATTTATTAGGGTGATATATTGGAATTGGAAGTAATTATAAGAAGAATATAACTAATACAAAGTTATTAAATAATATGAAGAAGTCATTTTTTTCCTCTTAATACACTCTTTTTAGACGGTTGAATTTATAATGATCATTTGTTGCTCATATTGTTAATAGTTTGAACAATTTGTAATTCCCCGACCCCAGTTACCTAGAGTCGGTGCATTATTATGTATCATTGTCATGATCAAAAAATATTAAGTCTTTAAATATCGATTAGTTTAGTAGCCTTGTAAGTACTAGATACATTCATAAGGGTACATTACATCATAAAATGGAAAAATACAACATCATTGTTTCCATAGACAACACTGAGATCCCATAGACTATCCTTGCAGGTCATTCATAATATACTTCTTCACATCCTAGGAAAAATAAAAAATAGAAAGGGGTGAGCTCAGATGCTCAGTAAGGATAACAATATAGTGGAAACTTTCATAAATAAGCATAAACATTTAAAGAAATGAATAAGACTAAAAAAAAAGCCTTTTAAACTTGAAATTCAGCATAATATGGAAAATATAAAATCAAAATAATGCCACTTACTTACTCACATGGATATTCTACTAGTCTAATAATCACATGCAATATCAATATCCACTTTCATAATTATGGAATGCATAATGCCAGACTTTTATAACCACATAGTCAAGGCCTTGTGCCAAGACTAAAAATAATATTTTGTCAAGGCCTTATTCCAAGACACTAGTTTGTCTCATTAGACCTACTGATGCATCGATGAGCTATATAAGGATCCACCCATCACTTACTAAGTCCAATGCATTCCTTATATGAAAAGGTTTAAACATAACATAAACATTTGTATTAAAACTAGCATACGAAATATCAATACTTTATCCATAAACCATGAATGGTGTAAAAATACACTACTAGAAATGCAGGATTTCCCAACGGTTTAGAACTGTTGGGAAAGGCTGCAGAACTGTTGGTATATATTATACCAACGGTTCTGCAAACCGTAGGGAAGTAATCCATTGGGAAAAGTTTTTCCCAACGGTTTACAGTAAACCATTGGGATAGGGTGCTGAAAAATTACCCTATCCCAACGGTTCTGGAAAACCGTTGGGAAATATTTTTCCCAACGATTTACAACCGTTGGGATACAGTGAACAAAATTATCATGTTTTTCCCAATGGTTTGGAAAACCGTTGAAAAAAACCCAACATATCCTCTTTACCAATGGTTTAGAACCGTTGGGAAAAGTGTTTTACCAACGGTTCTATGAACCGTTGGTAAAAAAAGACCTACACATTCTATGCCAACGGTTTTGAACCATTGGCATAGCCTCTGCTGGGAAAATTGCACAACAGCTCTGCAATTTACCCAGCAGCTCTCTAATTTGACCACCGACTCTCCAATTTTCCCACCAGGTCTCATTTTGTGGGTTCCCTCTCATTTTCAATCGAATTATTGTACCTGCAATAAACTAACACATACATATACAATTATTGTACCTTCAATAACCAACTAACACTTACATATAGAGAACAAATTCATACACATTTAACATATAATGGTGGAACTATACACATCCATAATTAAATTAGAATTCATAACGTAATTATAAACATACATAATTCATTTAGAATTCAATTTAAAATTTAGATGACAATTATATGTGGAATCCAGAAGTCAATTCATAATTTGATCGGTTTTTTGTATACCATATATTTTTACTTGAAATAATGTCCATTTTAAACATAATGCATACACCTGGAGAGCTATCGGCCACACCGCGCCTCGGATTGGGGCAGGGTTGATTCGTACACATCACATATGACCCATGGATCGTTGTGCTAATGTATCGACACAATCCGAATGCGTTTGGGTGGTTTTCCGTATGCCAGTTGATGTTTTTCAATTAAAATGACATACTTTTGAAACAAAAGGCAGGCACTTTGAGTGGTGCCGGGCACACCGCACCTCGGATTGAGGTGGCGTTGACTCGTACACGTCACATATGACCCATGGATCGTTCTCCTAATGTTTCAATGGAAACCGAATGCGTTTGGTTGGTTTTCTGTATGTACTTAAATTGTTGTCCATTTTAAGAAAAAGAGAGCCACTTAGAGTGATTCCGGCCACACCGTGCCTCATATTCAGGCGGGGTTGACTTGTTCACATCACATATGACCCATGGATCATTGTGCTAAAGTATCAACACAATCCGAATGTGTTTGTTCGGTTTTCCGTATGCCAGTTGATGTTTTTCACTTCAAATAATGTCCTTATGAAACAAAAGACAGATACTATGAGTGGTGGCAGCTACAACGCGCCTCAGATTGAGGTGGGATTGACTTTTACACATCACATATGACCCATGGATCGTTGTTCTAATGTATCGACACAATATGAATGCGTTTGGTCGGTTTTCCGTATGCCAGTTGATGTTTTTCAATTAAAATGACGAATTTTTGAAACAAAAGGCAGACACTTTGAGTGGTGCCAGCCACAACATGCCTCGAATTGGGGAGGCATTGACTCTTACACGTCACATATGACCCATGGATCATTCTCATAAAGTTTCAAGGGAAACCGAATGTGTTTGGTCAGTTTTCCGTATGTACTTAAATTGTTGTCCATTTTAAGAAAAAGACAGACACTTTGAGTGGTGGCGGCCACACCGTACCTCGGATTGAGGTGGGGTTGACTCATACACGTCACATATGACCCATGGATCGTTTTTCTAAAGTATCGACACAATATGAATGCATTTGGTCGGTTTTCCATATGCCATATGATGTTTTTCAATTAAAATGACGTACTTTTGAAATAGAAGGCAGAAACTTTGAGTGGTTCCAGCCACACTGCGCCTCAGATTGAGGTGGTGTTAACTCGTACATGTCACATATGACCCATGGACCGTTCTCCTAAAGTTTCAATGGAAGCCGAATGCGTTTGGTCGGTTCTCCGTATGTACTTAAATTGTTGTCCATTTTAAGAAAAAGAGAGCCACATAGAGTGATTCCAGACACACCGTGCTTCAGATTCAGGCGGGGTTGACTCGTACACGTCACATATGACCCATGGATCTTTCTGCTAAAGTATTGACACAATCCGAATGCGTTTGGTCGGTTTTCCGTATGCTAGTTGATGTTTTTCACTTCAAATTATGTCCTTTTGAAACAGAAGACAGACACTTTGAGTGGTGGCAGCCACACCGTGCCTCAGATTGAGGCGGGGTTGACTCGTACACATCACATATGACCCATGGATCGTTTTTCTAATCTATCGACACAATCCGAATGCGTTTGGTCAGTTTTCCATATGCCAGTTGATGTATTTCACTTAAAATTATGTCCTTTTGAAACAGAAGGAAGACACTTTGAGTGGTGCTGGCCACACCGCACCTCGGATTGAGGAGGATTTTACTCATACACGTCACATATGACCCATGGATCATTCTTCTAAAGTTTCAATGGAAACCGAATGCGTTTGGTCGGTTCTCCGTATGTGCTTAAATTGATGTCCATTTTAAGCAAAAGAGATCCACTTAGAGTGATTCTGGCAGCACCATGCCTCAGATTCAGGCGGGGTTGACTCTTACATGTCTCATATGACCCATGGGTCATTGTTCTAAAGTATTGACACAATCCGAATGCGTTGGTTGATTTTCCTTATGCCAGTTATGTTTTTCACTTCAAATTATGTCCTTTTGAAACAGAAGACAGACACTTTGAGTGGTGGCGGCCACACCGCACCTTGGATTGAGGCGAGGTTGACTCTTACACATCACATATGACCCATGGATTGTTGTGCTAATGTATCGACACAATCTGAATGCATTTGGTTGATTTTCCGTATGCCAGTTGATGTATTTCACTTCAAATTATGTCCTTTTGAAACAGAAGACAGACACTTTGAGTGGTGGCAGCCACACCACACCTCGGATTGTGGTGGGGTTTACTCTTACACGTCAAATATGACCCATGGATCGTTCTCCTAAAGTTTCAATGGAAACTGAATATGTTTGGTCGGTTTTCCGTATGTACTTAAATTGTTGTCCATTTTAAGCAAATGACAGACACTTTGAGTGGTGGCGGACACACTGCGCCTCAGATTGAGGCAGGGTTGACTCGTAAATCTCACATATGACCCATGGATATTTGTACTAAAGTATCGACACAATCTGAATGCATTTGGTCGGTTTTCCGTATGCCAGTTGATGTATTTCACTTCAAATTATGTCCTTTTGAAACAGAAGACAGACACTTTGAGTGGTGGCGGCCACACCGTGCCTTGGATTGAGGAGGGTTTGACTCGTACACGTCATATATGACCCATGGATCGTTGTTCTAATGTATCAACACAATCCAGATGCGTTTGGTCAGTTTTCCGTATTCCAGTTGATGTTTTTCAATTAAAATGACGTACTTTTGAAACAAAAGGCAGACACTTTGAGTGGTTCTGGCCACACCATGCCTCAGATTGAGGCGGTGTTGACTCTTACATGTCACATATGACCCATGGATCGTTCTCCTAAAGTGTCAATGGAAACCAAATGCGTTTGGTCAGTTTTCCATATGTACTTAAATTGTTGTCCATTTTAAGAAAAAGACAGACACTTTGAGTGGTGGCGGCCACACCGCACCTAGGATTGAAGCGGGGTTGACTCGTACACGTCACATATAACCCATGGATCGTTGTGCTAAAGTATCGACACAATCCGAATGCGTTTGGTCAGTTTTCCATATGCCAGTTGATGTATTTCACTTCAAATTATGTCCTTTTGAAATAGAAGACAGACACTTTGAGTGGTGGAGGCCACACCGTGCCTCGGATTGAGGCGGGGTTGACTCGTACAAGTCATATATGACCCATGGATCGTTGTGCTAATGTATCAACATAATACAAATGCGTTTGGTCAGTTTTCCGTATTCCAGTTGATGTTTTTCAATTAAAATGACATACTTTTGAAACAGAAGGCATACACTTTGAGTGGTTCTGGCCACAACGCACCTCGGATTGAGGCATCATTGACTCGTACACGTCACATATGACTCATGGATCTTTCTCCTCAAGTTTCAATGGAAACCGAATGCATTTGTTCGGTTTTCCGTATGTACTTAAATTGTTGTCCATTTTAAGAAAAAGAGAGCCAGTTAGAGTGATTCCGGCCACATTGTGCCTCAGATTCTAGTGGGGTTGACTCGTACATGTCACATATGACCCATGAATCGTTGTTCTAAAGTATCGACACAATCCGAATGCGTTTGGTCAGTTTTCCGTATGCCAGTTGATGTTTTTCACTTCAAATGACGTCCTTTTGAAACAAAAGATAGATACTTTGAGTGGTGGCAGCCACACTGCACCTCAGATTGAGGCGGGGTTGACTCGTACACATTACATATGACCCATGGATCGTTGTGCTAATGTATCGACACAATACGAATGCGTTTGGTCAGTTTTCCGTATGCCAGTTGATGTTTTTCAATTAAAATGACGTACTTTTGAAACAATAGGCAGACACTTTGAGTGGTGTCGGCCACACCGCACCTCGGATTGAGGCGGAGTTGACTTTTACATGTCCCATATGACCCATGGATCGTTCTCCTAAAGTTTCAATGGAAACCTAATGCGTTTGGTCAGTTTTCCATATGTACTTAAATTGTTGTCCATTTTAAGAAAAAGACATACACTTTGGGTGGTGGCGGCCACACCGCGCCTCGGATTGAGGCGGGGTTGACTCGTACACGTCACATATGACCCATGGATCGTTGTGCTAAAGTATCGACAAAATCCGAATGCGTTTGGTCGGTTTTCTTTATGCCAGTTGATGTATTTCACTTCAAATTATGTCATTTTGAAATAGAAGAGAGACACTTTGAGTGGTGCTGGCCACACCGCGCCTCGTATTGAGGCGGGGTTGAATTGTACACGTCACATATGACCCATGGATCGTTGTGATAATGTATCGACACAATCCAAATTCATTTGGTCGGTTTTCTATATGCCAGTTGATGTTTTTCAATTAAAATGACGTACTTTTGAAACATAAGGCAGACACTTTGAGTGGTGCCGGCAACACCCTGCCTCAGATTGAGGCGGTGTTGACTCGTACATGTCACATATGACCCATGGATCATTCTCTTAAAGTTTCAATGGAAACCGAATGCGTTTGGTCAGTTTTACATATGTACTTAAATTGTTGTCCATTTTAAGCAAAAGAGAGCCACTTAGAGTGATTCCGGCCACACTGTGCCTCAGATTCATGCGGGGTTGACTCGTACACGTCACATATGACCCACGGATCATTGTGATAAAGTATCAACACAATCCTAATGCGTTTGGTCGGTTTTTCGTATGCCAGTTGATGCTTTTCACTTCAAATGACGTCCTTTTGAAACACAAGACAGACACTTTGAGTGGTGACGGCCACATCGTTCCTCAGATTGAGGCGAGGTTGACTCGTACACGTCACATATGACCCATGTATTGTTGTGCTAATGTATCGACACAATCCTAATGCGTTTGTTCGGTTTTCTGTATTCTAGTTGATGTTTTTCAATTAAAATGACGTACTTTTGAAACAAAAGGCAGACACTTTGATTGGTTCTGGACACACCGCGCCTTGGATTGAGGCAGCGTTGACTCGTACACGTCACATATGACCCATGGATTGTTCTCCTAAAGTTTAAATGGAAACCAAATGCGTTTGGTCGGTTTTCCGTATGTACATAAATTGTTGTCCATTTTAAGCAAAAGACAGACACTTTGAGTGGTGGTGACCACACCGCGCCTCAGATTGAGGCAGGGTTGACTTATACACATCACATATGACCCATGGATCGTTGTTATAAAGTATCGACACAATCCAAATGCATTTGGTCAGTTTTCTGTATGCCAGTTGATGTATTTCACTTCAAATTATGTCCTTTTGAAACAGAAGACAGACACTTTGAGTGGTGGTGGACACACCGCGCCTCATATTGAGACAGGGTTGACTCGTACACGTCACATATGACCCATGTATCGTTGTGCTAATGTATTGACACAATCTGAATGCGTTTGGTCGGTTTTCCGTATGCTAGTTGATGTTTTTTAATTAAAATGACGTACTTTTGAAACAAAAGGCAGACACTTTGAGTGGTGCCGGCCACACCGCACCTCAGATTGAGTCGGCGTTGACTCGTACACGTTACATATGACCCATGGATCATTCTCCTAAAGTTTCAATGGAAAACAAATGCGTTTGGTCGGTTTTCCGTATATACTTAAATTGTTGTCCATTTTAAGGAAAAGACAGAAACTTTGAGTGGTGGCGGCCACACCGCGCCTCAGATTGAGGCGGGGTTGACTCGTACATGTCCCATATGACCCATGGATCGTTGTTCTAAAGTATCAACACTATAAGAATGCGTTTGGTCAGTTTTCCGTATGCCAGTTGATGTATTTCACTTCAAATTATGTCCTTTTGAAACAGAAGACAGACAGTTTGAGTGGTGGCGGCCACACCACGCCTTGGATTGAGGCGGGGTTGACTTGTACACATCACATATGACCCATGGATCGTTGTGCTAATGTATTGACACAATCCGAATGTTTTTGGTCAGTTTTTCGTATGCCAGTTGAAGTTTTTCAATTAAAATGACGTACTTTTGGAATAGAAGGCAGACACTTTCAGTGGTGCCGGCCACACCACGCCTCGGATTTAGGCGGATTTGACTCGTACACGTCACGTATGACCCATGGATCGTTCTCCTAAAGTTTCAATGGAAACCGAATGCGTTTGGTCAGTTCTCCGTATGTACTTAAATTGTTTTCCATTTTAAGCAAAAGAGAGCCACTTAGAGTGATTCCAGACACACCATGCCTCAGATTCAGGTGGGGTTGACTCGTACACGTCACATATGACCCATGGATCGTTGTTCTAAAGTATCGACACAATCCGAATGCGTTTGGCCGGTTTTCCGTATGCCAATTGATGTTTTCCACTTCAAATTATATCCTTTTGAAACAGAAGACATACACTTTGAGTGGTGGCGGCCACACCCCGCCTCAGATTGAGGCGGGGTTGACTCGTACATGTCATATATGACCCATGGATCGTTGTGCTAATGTATTGACATAATACGAATGTGTTTGGTTGGTTTTACGTATGCCAGTTGATGTATTTTACTTCAAATTATGTCCTTTTGAAACAGAAAACAAACACTTTGACTGGTGGCGGCCACACCGTGCCTCGGATTGAGGTGGGGTTGACTCGTACACGTCACATATGACCCATGGATCATTTTGCTAATGTATCGACACAATTCGAATGCGTTTGGTCGGTTTTCCGTATCTACTTAAAATGTTGTCCATTTTATGAGAATCCTCTGTGCGGGGGGGGGGGGGGGTTGTTCGGGGTCCAAGGAAGATGGTGGGGGGGCTGTCCGGGGGGATGTCTGGGGGGCTGTCCGGGGGGCTGTCTGGGGGGCTGTCTGGGGTCCAGGGAGGAGGGTGGGGGGGGGGGGCTGTGTGGGGGGATGTCCGGGGGGTGTCCGGAGGGTTGTCCGGGGTCCAAGGAGGAGGGTGAGGGGGCTGCCTGGGGGGCTGTCTGGGGGCTGTCTGATGGGCTGTTCGGGGGGCTGTCTGAGGTCCAGGGAGGAGGGTGGGGGGGCTGTCCACGGGGATGTTCGGGGGGCTGTCCGAGGGCTGTCCGGGGCTGTTCGGGGGGGTTGTACGGGGTCCAAGGAAGAGGGTGGGGGGGGGGGTGTCCGGGGGGATGTCTGGGGGGCTGTCCGTGGGGTTGTCCGGGGTCCAGGGAGGAGGGTGGGGGGCTGTCCGGGGGGTTGTCTAGGGGGCTGTCCGGCGGGGCTGTCCGGGGTCCAGGGAGGAGGGTGGGGGGTTGTCCAGGGTCCAGGAAGGAGGGGGGTTCCCAAACACACAACCACTAAAAGACAACAACATCCATAAAAACAGATAATATATAAAAATAACTCAACTCCAATACTATACTATGAGTCTAGATAAAACCAACAACTAGAATAGATTAAATTTCAAATCTCAGTAATATAAGTCAAAAATGTAATGGATCAACTTGTCCCACATCACCATCACCATCATCACCATCATCATCATGACCCTCGTCCTTGTCCCCATTATCTTCCTCTCCCTCGCCCTCCTCCTCGTCCTTGCCCTCCTCCTCGCCCTCGCCACCCGCCTCGCCCTCCTCCTCTCCCTCCTCTTCCGCATCAGACTCCTCGACATCATCATAGTCAAGCTATACATCGTCCTGACCACCACTAGAACTTCCATCTAGTGCACCGTATATAGAACGTATCGATGATATATAGTCATCAAAAGCTGGGCTGGCCTCTGCTGGAAGTGTAGGACGTTGAACTTCAATAAATTTCATAAACGCACTGTTTGCCCTAGAAGACTGTTCTTCCATCTCTGTGGCCCTTTTCTCGGCCTGTTCTGCCTATGCCCTAACTTGCTGCAGCTCGGTGGCACTACAACTCGTACTTGAGGAGGGCCAATACCTCGTCAGGGCTATCCTAGGTCGGCAGCGTACTCTGCCAGAATGCTCCTCTCCCAACACCTGATGTAAGTGATCCGTTGGCCCAAAATTGTCTGGTTCTTGGGCATCGAGGGCCTCTAAAGCAGCCTGTTACAAATATAAATATATCATTAAGTTAAAAAATAGATATTAAAAAATAAATTCAACAGATTAAAACTTAAAATTTGCTGCTGAGTCACTTTGTTGACGACACTTCCATCCTTTTTCCGTCTACTCGAGCAAAACAGTTTTGCTTGAGGCACACGTCCTTCAATATTTTGTATTTGCCTCTACAATGAAATTGAAAACTAAAGTTATATTAAAACTTTATCAAACTATTAAATAATTGAAGAAACAAAAGAAAGTGTAAGTCGTAAATAAAACTTATAAACAATTGTTATACCTGCTTCCTCTCATGATCAGGCATCGTAGTGCGTCCCAGTGTGTGGAGGTATTTTTTTGCATCAATGTTCTTTTTATTTTTTCCAGATGATTCCTAAATAAAATTCGAAAATGCAACAGATAGTATTAATGAAAAACATGAATGTTATTATTTAAATACCTCAAATTTTATTAATACCTTAAACTGGGTACTCGTCCAATGAGTAATCATCTGACAATACTGCTCTATAGGACAATCATCCACCACTGGTACTGCCTCTAACTCAGTGCCAACTCTAGAAACCCAGCCAATATACAACTCATGCTTGTAGGCTCTCCAAAGCTCACCTAAATCCTTTAGATGTTCCGATCGTGCACCCTCACCGTCGGGAAAATTAAATCGAAGCTGAAATCAAAATATTAATTCATATAAATACAAAAATAATTCATGGAATTAAATAGAACAGATTTTTTACCCATATCTCTGCCCAAGCTCTATCCTTGAACTCATGTGGCAAATGTCTCCACGATAGCGGGCTGACGGGAATGATGTCGAAGTATTTGGCAAGCGTTTCCAAAAAACTCCGACATTGCTGCCCTGTTTTCTCAACCATTTTGTTGTATTCATTATAATCCACCATAACCTGTGTGTGGCGGTTCCACACTGAACGCATGCGTGTACTCCCCCACCCACGCCTCCTGTCAGTAGATATATCTGTCATGAAAGAAAAACAAATATTTTATCAAAACATGTTATAAAGAATATAAATATTTCTATAAAAATTTGTTAGGGTTCTATAAATATACCTGTGCCAGTTTGATCGCTGAGTGCCGCTGGATCCACAGAAACTGATGGAACACCCTGTGGTGGAACAGGAGTCGAAGATGATGGAATATAGAAGCTCAGAGAGACAGAAGTAGAAGGAAAAGAAGATGGGACAACTATCTGACCAGATACTGACTGAGGAGTGGGAATTATCATGGGATGTGAAAATGATGGGCCAGAAGATGCAGAAGGTAGCGAAAATATGGGAGGCCTAAATATCCCGTGTGTCTCTAACGACACACTGGGATCAGAATGTGGGAAGGATGACATGTCAGTGGGAGGGGCAGGTTCTAGTCGGGTACACGCAGCTGCTCATCCACCTCTGGTACGAACCCTCCTCATACCACCTGCCTGAGTACTAGGACCAGTACTAGGCTCCTCATCAAATAACTGTCGACGTATAGGTGGATCCTACAAAAATTCTTACAAAAAAATTAATCACATGACATTATATATTCTTTAAATATATCAATTTGAAATAAAGTACTCACTATAGGCACTAATGGTGGAACACCCATCTCCATCATTCGACGATTGTTCTCCATCATTTTTTTCCTTCATCTCTCTTCAATTGGCTTCATTTCCTACTTTTGAAAACAAATATGTAATTAATTAGAAAAATAAAACTAATGTGTAACCCAAAAAACTAAATATATGAGGGAATAGGGGATTAATATGTAATTTAGATATTAATTGTTTTAGAAGAGCTTGAATGGATTTAATAAATCATACAAGTTGTAATGTTCACCAAGTTAGAAATATTGTTTGACTATGTTTGAATACAGTTCAATTCCAAATTATAAAATGCAATTCAAATAAAACTGCAACCAATAAACATTGAAAATTCATATAATGGTGAATTAAGATATCAATTGTTTTTGAAGAGATTGAATGGATTTAATAAATCATACAAGTTTTAATGTTCACCAAGTTAGAAATATTATTTGACTATGTTTGAATACAGTTAAATTCCAAATTAGAAAATGCAATCCAAATAAAACTGCAACCAATAAACATTGAAAATTCACATAACGGTCAAGTCAGCTATCAATTGTTTTAGAAGAGCTTGAATGGGTTTAATAAATCATACAAGTTGTAATGTTCACCAAGTTAGAAATATTGTTTGACTATGTTTGAATACAGTTCAATTCTAAATTAGAAAATGCAATTCAAATAAAACTGCAACTAATAAACAATGAAAATTCACATAACGGTCAAGTAAGCTAAAACATATTTGTGATGTTGCTTGAATAGCCATCAGGAACTCCCGCTCTTCATGGCTTAATGTCTTCAATGTATATGATCAAGGAATTCCTCCTGTTTTAGGAAGTGATGGAAAACTGGGTTCAATTTTCTCATACTGTTCTTCTTCATTTCTCATTGGTCTGTTCAATCTTGTAGTAAGATCAGACAAATACATCGAGCATAAATCCATACATTCTTGAGCCAAGTAACCGTCACGATAGAACCTTCGGGATGATTTATGTTTGAGACATAAGACTTTAATGTGAACATATTTCTTTCAGTTGGATACATCCAACAAAAAGAAACAGGTCATCCGAGAAGTATTTCAATGGGAATATGGATAGTCAGATGCAGCATGCATGTGAAAAATGATGGAGGAAATATTTTCTCCAACTCACAAAAAATTAATGGGGAATCTATCAACATTTTTTGCAAAAAAGACTTGGACAACTTCTTAGCACAAAGATATCTAAAAAAATGGCACAACCGAATAACAACCACCCTTACATTATTAGAAAAAAGATGACAGATTGCTATTGGAAGCAACTCATGCAGTAGAACGTGATAATCATGAGTCTTCAAAGATTTTAGCTTCAACTCTCTTCTGTTGACCTGTTTAGATATGTTGCTTGAGTATCCATCATGAACTCTAATAGTCTCTAATACTTCCATAAATTTTTTTTTCCGCAGGTGTCATCACATAAGAAGCACATGTAAGTTTCCATTTATTTTCACTGATACGCACAGGATGCAATTCTGGTCTGATGCCCCAATCCACCAAGTCACGCCAAGATCGTAAATCATCTTTTGTCTTCCCCTTGACATTTAGAAGAACTGAAAGCAACATTTCACATATATTCTTTTCAATATGCATTACGTCTAAGCAATGAAGTAACAAATTGGTTGACCAATAAGGCAAATCAAAAAAGATACTCTTCTTCCTCCAATTGTAACAGGTTTCAGTGGAAACATTCTTTCTCTTTCCAGATTTCATTTGACCCTTCCTGAACGAAAAACTGAAATATTTCAATTAATTAAGCACGTTAGTTCCAGACATACGCTGAGGTGGATCATCAGTCTCTATGGTATTATCAAATATTCGACGATTCATTCTATATGGATGATCCTTTGGCAAGAATCGTCGATGTCCCATAAAACTGAAACTACAGTGATGTTTTAGTCTTCTGGATTGTGTATTCTTCATACAAACTGGACATGAAAGTTTTCCCTTCGTGCTCCATCCAGACATCATTGCATAAGCCAAAAAATCATTGATCGTCCACATAAGCACAACATGCATCTGAAATATGTCTTTCAAACATGCATCGTATGTGCGCACACCCACATCCCAAAGAAGTTTCAACTCTTTTATTAAAGGTTTCATGTATACATCAATATCAATGCCAGGATCATAATGACCTGATATGAGTATACTCATGAAAGTGAAAGGTTTTTTCATACACAACCATGGGGGAAGATTATAAATGTGTATAAAAACTGGCCATGTGCTGTGCGAAGTAAGCATCTGCCCAAACGGATTAAAACCGTCGCTTGAAAGACCCAGCCTCACATTACGCACGTTCGCTGCAAAATCAGGATGTCAAGCATCAAATCTCTACCATGCGAATCCATCTGCAGGAGGAACCAACTCATCATTAGTCTTCTTTCTCTCGGTATCATGCCATCTCATTTTTATTGATATGTCATCAGACATAAAATGATTCTAAAGTCTGGGGATCAATGGGAAGTGCCACATTACTTTTTGTGGAATGCAGGATGGTGTTCCATAAGATTTTGACTTCTAGTGGGATGTACCACATTTTATACAATCATTTCGTTCATCGATTTCCTCCTAGAATAAACTGTAATCTTTCGGGCAAGCATTAATTTTGTTTCTTGAAAATCCAAGTTCCTCAACTAACTTCCATTCCATATAGTGGTTTGAGGGAATATCTGCATCATCTGGAAGTAAATCCTTCAAGAGGTTAAGAATGTAATCGATTTATGTATTAGAAATTCCATACATAGTTTTCCCATGAAACAATCGGATTAAAAATTATAGCTTTTTCATTTTATCACATTGTCGATATACTGGAGTCGTGGCAACATCATTAAATTTTTTCACCCTATCAATATCATCATTTTCACCAGATGCATAAGCTGTCCTCATATCGAAGTCTTCTTGATTCGAAATCCTTTCTTTTTCATGATGACGAATAAACGAAAACCGATCATCTAAAAAATTCTCCATTCCAGCCCTTTCATTTCGATCATCACCAATTTGAGATTTCATTTTCTCCCCATTGTGATACCACACAAAGTAGTTTGCTTGAAAACCATTTTTGGTTATGTGGTAGCTGACTTCATCACGGCTCAACCAAGGTCTACCAACACAATTGGAACATGGGCAGTGTATGCGACCACTATCTGAAGCATTGTGAAATGCAAAATCTATAAAGCTCTCCAAATTGTTTTGAAAATCGCTTGAGATCCGATCGGTTTCATACATCCAACTTCTGTCCATTCTGTAAAAAGAATTTATATAAGTCATTTTGTCATACACAATTCAATAGGATTGAACTTTAATAGAAAATACATTTAAGTAAACAATAAAGGAAGAAAATAATCAAGGTATCAACTACACATGTGAAAAAAACATACAAATGTTTTATTGAAAAAATGTAAAACCAACAAGAACTTAATGTGTTATATCACATCACAACATGCCTCATCCCATAACTATATTAGTAGGGTATCATGAACATGAATAACATCAACATTGTTCCATCCTCCTACCCTACATGACCCCAACCACATGCCACATCTTATTATAGCCTTATCACATCACACCTCACCAGAAAACACTAGGGAAATCATAGTACATCTCACCTGAAGACACATGGACAATCACATCGCATATTGCCTAAAAAGACATGGTCAATCACTTTTGAAGGAAGATTAGGGAAGACATGGTAGCTATCCAACCATATAACCACCATCCTAGATATTATAAAAAATACCCATAACTCAAAACCTCTGATCGTTGGTAAGTTTATGAAACTCTGGTTGGGAATGTGTAGAAATAACATAAAAATACATGATATATAGATAGCACAAAATACTCAACCTATGGGTTCACATTAACTACATAATCACACACTTCACTACTACCATAAAACACATAAACCACACCACCACCACACAATATGCATAGCATTTCTCACTTTCATTTATAAGCCACTTCATTCACACTTACATTGTCCATTCATTTAATGTTAAATTAATTAAATCCATTTACCACACATCCATTTCTATTCAATATCATTTATATAATATCTTGTTTTTTTGTTTTAACAGCATAATTTATTCCATAGATAACCAGGAAACTAATAAAACCACCACACAATAACTCACCATCTCACAATAACCATCGACGCCATGTTACATCGACCAACCATCTCACCAAAACAACCACATATCACAACAAAAATATTGCACATCACAAACCACCGCACAACCAAAACCACCTCACCACATCATACACCACAACTTCATCACACAACACCTCCACACGACACAACACCACCACACATCATCACTATCATACAACTTCACATGTCACATCCATGCCCACTAACCATCACATTACAACCCCACATATCACAAATCCCAACTGGTCACCTCAATCCCCATAAAATAGCCTATAATATACAATGAAACACAACAAAAAACCTCTCATATAGGAAACATAACCCAACTTACAAAATTTATTTATTCAAGGTCTTTTATTACATTACCCCTTTATTTAGCATGGACATTATAACACAACTGATATTCCAGGGGAAACTAATTAATTAACAAAATATTCAGTCATTTCCCTATTTTTCACGGTGAAATCACATCAAAATCCAAACTTAAAACTAAAATATTAGATCAATAACAATAAAAACAAGGTACTATATGTTTATAAATAATAAAATACCTGATTTGAGATGATTCAGATGGGTTTTCACCTATTCGGATGGGGGAGTTCAAGAGTAGTAGAGAGCTGGAGCTGGATTGATAACTTAAAACTAAAATATTAGATCAATAACAATAAAAATAAGGTAGTATATGTGTATAAAGGAAAAAAATACCTGATTTCTGATGGATTTTCACCTCTTCGGATGGGGGAGTTCGCGAGAGGAGGAGAGCGCTGGAGAAGGAATGAATTTAGGGTTCTATCGCGAATGGGGGAGAGCAGCACCGCAGTTGTATTTGGGGGAAATATTTCCCAACAGTTTTTAAAAACCATTGGGAAAGGGATGTTCAGGGTAACCTTTCCCAACGGTTCTATAGAATCGTTGGCAAAAGGGTACCCTTTCCCAACAGTTCTGTTGAACTGTTGGCAAAAGGGAACCTAAAACACCCCTTTACCAATGGTTTGAAGAAACCATTGGCAAAGGGGTGACTTTTCCCAACGGTTTCAGTGAACCATTGGGAAAGGCTTCCTTGACCATTTCTTTACCAACAGTTTTATGAAACCGTTGGTAAAGAGTTCCCTAATCCTTCAACACCAACAGTTTAAGCAAACCGTTGGTAAAAACCCGTTGGTAAAAACCAGAATTCCAGTAGTGATAACACATACACAGTAAAAAATATCACAAAACCTTCAATACAATATGGAATTTTTGTATCATAATAAATAAACTTAAAATAATCTTAAAATCCATCAAAGGATGGTGACATAGATGAAATCAAAACCTTTTTAGGGAAATATCTCTTTCTATTTTGAAATCATTTAAGAAAACATTTATTTTTGATATATTCTTATAATCTTGTAAGGGAAGCTTCGAAGATGTTATAACGGTGGAAAATAGCCACACCCTCCGTATAAGTTAAAAAAAGACATTCTTACCTTAATTTTGTTGAAAAGGTTATAAAGGACCTTATTTTGAAAACGACGGAAAGATTACTTTATAAACATTTTATAAAAGTCAAATAATGGTATTAATGACTTTAACTCATATTCTATAAAATTTTAAGAATGTTTTGAAATACATTTTTAAGAAACATGGATGTGGATGATAAAGTGGCCCAAATAGATACTTATGTAAAAACAACCTTGGATAATAATGAGATTGTGAAGTTAACCCTTACCATGTACTTTTAATTGGTCGAGGGTTGGTTAAACTCATGTATAATGGTTAAATAATTGTTATTAAATTATAAAATAATCATATAAATTAATATGATATCATATATGATCTTTTAATATTGCTTTGTTAATAATATCTTAGTAATATTGTCATTTTGGGTGTTAACAGATTCGTTTTCCTTTATATTCTTTGTTATGTGAGTCATATTTGTTATGGATGGGATGTATATTATTCGTATCCATAATTATATCAAATCTTTAGACATTATTTTTAATCATCAAATGAAAATTATCCTTGAATGGATATGACGGGGAATGAATATCATCACGTTCGTAGAGACGGTAATCTGTACGCACGCACGAGCGACAATATCATTCTTTTGATATTAAAATAATATATAATTGGATGGTATATCATATATACAGAATCATTATCATGTTATATTTATTATTTACATCAATTAAACATCATTATTATACCCATCCAAATAATAATTTATTGAATAACAATTACACCATGACGTGGAGACGGTAAGCCGTACATACACACATATAGTGACATGTCATTCAAAGGATGGATAGAATAATGAATATGGTTGTAACATATTTATAATAAAATAAAAGTATATAGAAGATACTGGAGTTATTATTTTATAATGTAAACAACAAATAAAGAGGAAGTGGAAGAAGAAAGGAACTTGAAAGAGGTGATGAAATATTTACCTCTTCTTCGAGTTATTCCTTTTGATTTTATCAAAAGGGCTCCTTAGGTTGGCTTTATGACTAAAGGAAGGCCTCTATGATGAAGGTAGGACATTTGATAGGGTATTTGGGTAGGGTTTGGCCGAGCGAAATGGCTTTGAAGGTGTGAATTAGATAGAAGGGGGAGTGCCCTTTTAAAGAGGGGTGAGGGGCACCTTAGGAAAAGATAGAAATATTATTTTATAATAAAATCATTTTCGGTTTCTAATGGCTCCAAAATTAATTATTTAAAGGATAAGGTGGGGATGGGTCAAAAACCAGTCAACCAATAGGGTTTAGATAGGTTTGGGTCACTATATTAACCTTATCTTTAAGATTTAACTCTTAGTTAAATAGTTTGACATTTACTATGTCTTTTTATTTTATTTTTATATTATATGGTTAATAAACTTACTATATACTTCCAAGTGAACCCCAAGTGGTTAATTAATTATACACCTATCATTATATAATTCCTTTGACTAAACCTTAGATTTTTAGGAATATAATATCAATTAATAATATAATATTTTTTTTAAAAACTCTTTTATGTCAATTTTGACACTATTTGGTATTTTGTTTTTTCTAAATTAATAACAGCATTATTACTTAAAAAAAAATTAATCTAACCAATATTAGAATTTCATATTAACCTAGAAAATTATTTTAATTCATAAAAAGTGTCAAATTACATTTATTTGGATATTTATAATATCAATTATTTTAATATTTCATTAATTATGTAATTACTGCATCATCATTGTGTCATAAATAAATTAAATTATTTAATGTCCAAAAAATATAAATAAAATACCATTATTTAGGATATCTTCTTACATTTCTAATTAATATTTATAGTCAAATTTATCTTATGTGTAACCCTATATTAAAATTTTTTAGTTATTTAACTTTGATTTAATTCTTTTAACTCTTCTTTGAATTAAATAATAATAAATGTCCTAATCTAATCCATGTGGACCAAAGAGGTTAATATTTTATTACTAAGGTTTTTTGGTCGAATTATACATATCAAATAGAATTAGGACATGTGTTAGGGTAATAATAATATCATTTTACCCTTAATTACCATATTTACTTTTAACCGTGGTAAATAAAAGTAAAAAGTTACTATTCACCAAAAATTATTTTCATCATATTGAACCAAATTTTACTTACTGATATTAACTTTTACTCTCGGAATTTTTAAATTCAACTCACAAAAGCGGTAAAATTAAGTTTTATGTAAATTTTCAAATGCTCCTAGGAGGTGGGTAAAAGACATTAAAAAGTTCAATAAAATTTTTATATATGTAAAATTATTATAAAATGACTCCAATAAATTAAATTGAACTTATATATGTATTATGTATCTATTTTAACCTAAAATAAATTTAAATAAAATAAATAATTATTTAAAAAAAATTTGGTTTTAAACTATAACTGAGTGTTTTTCACTCTTCATCAAAAATTGAAAGTTTTCAAAAAAATACCAAAAATTCACCCTAAGCTAATTTCAATATTCTGAATCCAAAAATTAAATCCATTTTGAAATATAAAATTTATAAAATTTGAAAAGGTGGGTATTACTATTCATGATGGCTAGTTTGATTGGTTGTGGTGTGTTTGAACTCAAAGTTGCGTACAACACACACTACTGTATTATTCAAAGAGAAGCGTACCATGGAATCTTGGGGTGTTACATTCTTCCCTCCTTCAAATAATTTCATCCTAAAAATTTCTAGAATATTACTCCAAAAAAATACTCGGGCGGTTCTTCATCATAAGTTCCTTGGGTTCCCATGTTGCCTCTTCCATCTTATGGTTTCTCCATAGAACTTTTACCAGATGAGTCATCTGGTTTCTCAACACTTGTTCTCTTGTATCAAGAACCTTGATAGGCTCTTCACAATAAGAAAGATCGTGTTCTAGTTCTAATTCCTCATAGGTGAGTACATGCGTTGGTTCAGGTATGTATTTTCTTATTAGTGATACGTGGAACACATCCTGAAATTTGGAGAGACTTGGCGGCATTGAAAAAAGGTAAGCTACAACCCCAATTCATTCTAGAATTTCAAAAGGTCCGATGTACTTGGGACTCAATTTACCCTTCTTACCGAAACGTATAACACCCTTCCATGGAGATACCTTCAAGAAAACATGATCTCCTACCTGAAATTCCAAATCCTTCCTTAGGTTATCAGCATAGATCTTCTCTCTACTTTGAGCTTCCTTGATGTGGTTTTGGATTACCTGCACCTTTTCTATCGTTTCCTCTACAAGTTCTGGGCCTACGAGTTTTCATTCACCAACATCATCCCAATAGGTTGGTGTGTGACATCTCTTTCCATATAACGCTTCATATGGTGCCATATGAATACTTGAATGGAAGCTATTGTTATATGAACATTCTACCAAAGGTAAATATTGATCCCACATACCTTGAAAGTTAAGTGAGAATGATCTCAACATGTCTTCTAAGGTTTAAATAGTCAGTTCTAATTGTCCATCAGTTTGTGAGTGGTAGGAAGTGCTCAAATGAAGTTCAGTATCCAGGTCTTTTTGAAGACTTTTCCATAATCTTGATGTAAAATGGGGATCACGATTAGAAACAATCGATAATGGTACTCCATGAAGTCTTACAACTTTATTAATATATATTATTTCTCATCTTTCAAGTGGTAAATCTTCTCTTATAGAAAGAAAATGTGCTGACTTGGTAAGATGATCAATAATGACCCATATTGCATTGTTCCTTCTAGGAGTTTTTGGTAGTCCCATTACAAAGTCCATTATAATATTATCCCATTTCCAATCAGGTATGGGAAGAGGTTTCAAGGCTCCTCCAGGCCGTTGCCTTCCAGCTTTCATTTGTTGACAAACCATACATCTTGACACAAAATTAGAAATCTCCCTCTTCATGTTGTCCCACCAAGAATGTTCCTTCAAATCTCTATACATTTTTGTGCTTCCAGGGTGTATAGAGAAATTGGAGCTATGGGCATCATCCAAAAATTCTCTTTTTAGATCAGGTATATCGATTACACAAAGTATCTTCCCAAATTTAAAAATTCCATATTCATATACGAAGTCACTAAATCTCCCATTATTCACATCTTTAATCTTCTTTTGAAACTCATCATCATCATCTTGAGAATTTTTTATCCTTTCTAATAAATATGGTTTGGCAAACATTTGAAAAATCATTGATGTTTCACCTTCCATGGTTATTCCCATATCTATCTTTACTAGATCCATGAAAATAGGATCCCTTCCAACTCTCATCTTGTTCAAAACTCCATGATATTTTCTTCTCTAAGCATTTGCCGCATTATTTTCCTTCCTCGGGTGGTAGTGTATCGTGAAATCATAATCCTTGAGTAGTTCAAGCCAACTCCTTTGCCTCATGTTGAGTTCTTTTTCTGAGAAAATATTCCTCAAACTCTTGTGATCAGTATATATCTCACATTTTTCACCATAGAGGTAGTGTCTCTAAATCTTCAAAGAAAAGATTACAGCTGCTAACTAAAGATCATGAGTAGGATAGTTTTTCTAATGAATTTTCAGCTGTCGTGATGCATATCCAATAACTCTATCATTCTTCATAAGGACACAACCAAGTTCTTTCTTTGATGCATCACTATAAATAAAAAACCCATCATCCCCCGATGGTAGAGTCAATATAGGAGCATTGAATAATCTTCTCTTCAGTTCTTCAAAAAATTCTTTACACTCTTTTTTCGAAACAAATTTAACCCCTTTTCGTGTGAGATTTGTTAATCTATTATCCGGCTGGGAAAAATTCTGGATGAAACGTAGATAATAACCTGCTAAACCAATAACACTGCATACCTCAGTTATACTCATCGGTGCTGGCCATTCTGGGATTTCCTTGGTCTTAGAAGGATCAATAGAGATTCCATCCTTAGAGACAATATGGCCAAGAAAATAAATATCTTGAAGCTAGAATTCACACTTGTTAAACTTCTCATATAATTCATGTCTTCTAAGAGTCTTCAGGATAATGTACAAGTTATTTTCATGATCTTCGTAGCTTTTGTATTATATTAAGATATCATCAATAAATACCACTAAAAATTCATCAAGATATTCCTTGAAAACTCTATTCATTAGATCCATGAAGATAGAGGGTTCATTAGTCAATCCAAAAGGCATTAATGTAAACTCATAATGCACATACCTGGTTCGAAATGTTGTTTTCGGAATGTATTCATTCTTCACACACAATTGATGATATCCTAATCGAAGGTCAATCTTTGAAAAGTATTGAGATCCATAAATTTTGTCAAATAAATCATCAATGTGAGGTAGGGGATACTTGTTATTTATTGTTATATCATTGATCTCTCTGTAGTCAATGAACAACCTCATAGATCTATCTTTCTTTTTAACAAAAAGGACAGGGGCTCCCCATAGAGAAACACTAGGGAGAATAAATCTCTTATTACTCAATTCCTCTATTTCCACAATGGCCATTCTATAAGGGGTCTTCGATATGGGCCTTGATCCAGGAATTAAATCAATAGAAAACTCAATTTCTCATTTTGAAGGATGTCCAGGTAAATCTTCTGGAAACACATCAACATATTCTTTCACAATAGGTACATCCTCTATTTGAAAAATATTTTCCTCACCCATAGTTATTTCATTCTCTTCCTCCCCAATAATTGAATTTAGTTGAGCTACTGGGAGTGGATATAGATAATAATTAGGTGGTGATGATTTTACTCTAAATATAAGGTGTTATTTATCATCGTCATCAAAAATAATAACCTCCTTCTTATTATAATAATTTTTTTCATAATGGTCTGAAAGCCAATCCATACCAAGGATTATATCAAATTCAATCATGGGTATGATGATGATATCAATAGATAAAGAACATTTATATGCCCTAATGGGGACTGATTCACGAAACTTTGTTGCAATGATACTTCCCTTAAGAGTTTTGACTGAAAACTCCCTTGTTAAATCAAATTGGAAATATCTATTTTTCTTAGCAAACTGGGAAGATATGAAACAATGCGATGATCCAGAATCAAATAAAGCATTGGATAAACTTGAGGAAACCATTAAATTACTAGCCACCATGTCTTTCGGAGCTTCAAACTCAGTAGTAGTGATAGCATAATCTTTCCCTTGATCCCTTGTCCTTTTTCGAGGTAAGTTCCCCTGACGCTTAGGACATTCATTCACATAATTCCTCCTTTATCTACAATTGTAGCATTCAACATTGACAACCTCTTTATTCCCCTTGGAATCATGAGCTTGGTGGCCTTTTTCACCACACTTGTAACAAACTCCCATTCCCTTTTGGCAAGTACCAGGGTGTTTCTTCCCACATTTACTGCAGGATGGATATTAAAATTTTCCCTTCTCCCCCTTATTTCCATTTCTAGAGTGTTCAACATATATATTCTTCTCTTTCTTTTCTTTAAAGTTGTAAGACTTAGAGAATTCTTTTTCTATATTGATAGAACATGATACAATATCTTCATATGATGAGAAGGATTGTGAGACTAATGGTCGACGGAGAAATGGTTTTAACCCATCAAATAAATGATAAATCTTACTTCTTGGGTTATGTATATAATCTACAGTATGCCTCACTAACCTTGTAGAGTTAGCCTCATACTTTGCGACATTCTCATCCTTCTTTTGCCTTTCCATATCTTCTTGATGGTCACAAGGAAAGTATTTTTTTAAGAAAATCTCTTTAAACTCCCTCTATTCCATATGTGATACTTCATCATCTTCCTTTGTGTTTTGAATAAATTACCACCATTAATCAATATCTCAAGTGAGGTTGTAAACTTACATGACAACTTTTTCCCTTTCACTACTCCCCAAGGCATGGAATATTTTCTCTAAGGAATTTATCCATTTCTCATCAACTAATGGATTTGTTACCCCATTGAATGTCGGTGTTTGTTGCCTCATGAAGCGATCTAACATTGATCCTCCACGCTGTGGATCAGGGTGCTCCATACGGGTAAGGTTATTATTCATAACCTGAGTGAGTTGTCCCAGTATGGTGATTAATTAATCAGCACCAGTTGTATCACCATCTCCACTATAATTATCTTGAGTAGGAGAGAAATCCCTACATGGAGTGCGTGCATTGATACAGTTTCCATTCCTTCCACTAGGTTCCATTTATAAACAATGTCATAAACTAGATTAGTTTATGAATCGAAATACATAATTCCAAACTTGTAAAACACTTAACATAAATTGAACAGTTTATGGATATAATCCATAATCATAAAAAATGTTTTCTTTGAAAAAGTACATACTCATAAATCCTTCATAATGGCTTGTAAATAAAATTAGAATTATCCTAAGCATATCCCCTGGGAGTGTCGTAACTAAGAGTGCAGCAAGGCCCGTTATTGTGCACCAGTTCCCGTTCAAGTCTAGCTCAAAGAGGTGTTTTCGGGTTTTACCTCTAGGTATATCTTTTCCAGAGCCACCTCTACCTGCTCGAATCCATACAGGGATTTATTGCTTAGAAAACTCACAAAATCTATACAATACCAAAATTCTAGGAAGTTATTATATACTAATCCTCAAAGTTTATCTTAGGGTAATGTACTCTAATCAGAGTTTATCTAAATCTAGATTCCAAGGTTTGTACTAAACTTCCTCTGATACAAAATGTAACTCCCTGACCCCAATTACCTAGATTCAGTGCATTATTATGTATCATTGGCATGATCACAAAAGATCAAGTCTTGAAAGATCGATTAGTTTAGTAGTCTTGGAAGTACTAGATACATTCATAAGGTTTACATTACATCATAAAATGGAAAAATACAATAACATTGTTTCCATATACAACACTAAGATCTCACAGGCTATCCCTATAGGTCAGTCATAATATAATTCTTCACATCCTGGGAATAATAAAACATAGAAAGGGGTGAGCTCAGGTGCTCAGTAATGATAACAATATAGTGGAAACTTTAATAAATAAGCATACAAATTCAAGGAAATGTATAAGACTAAAACAAAATCTTTTTAAACTTGAACTTCAGCATAATATGGAAAAGATAAAATCAAAATAATTCCATTTACTTACTCACATGGATATTCTACTAGTCGAATAATCACATGCAATATCAATAGCCACTTTCATAAAGATGGAATGCATAATTCTAGACATTCATAACCACATAGTCAAGGACTTGTGCCAAGACTACAAATAAGATTTTATCAAGGCCTTGTTCCAAGACACTAGTTTGTCTCATGAGACCAACCGATGCATCGAGGAGCTATAGCGGGCTCCACTCGTCACTTACTAAGTCCAATGAATTCATCATATAAAAAGGTTTAAACATAACATAAACATTCGTATTAAAAATAGCATATGAAATGTCAATAATTTATCCATAAACCATGAATGGTGTAAAAATTACACATCCACAGTCAAACATATCACAAAAAATTCAATACAAATAGAAGTTTTGTATCATTATAAATCAACTTCAAATAAGCTTAAAATCCATCAAAGGATGTTAACATAGATGAAATAAAAACATTTTTTAGGGAAATATATCTTTATATTTTGAGATCATTTAAGAAAAAATTTATTTTGGAAATATTCTTATAAGCTTGGAAGGTAATCTTCGACGATGTTATAATGGCGGAAAATTTCGGCACCTGCCGTATAAGTTAAAAAAAGGCATTCTTACCTTAATTTTGTTGAAAAGGTTATAAAGGACCTTGTTTGGAAAATGATGGAAAGATTCCTCTATAAAAATCTTATAAAAGTAAAAAAAGGGTATAAATGACTTTAATCCATAGTCTATAAAATAGTAATAATGTTTTGAAATACATTTTTAAGAAACATGGATGTGGATGATAAAGAGGTCCCAATAGATACTTATGTAAAAACAACCTTGGATAATAAAGAGATTGTGAGATTAACCCTTAACTTGTACTTTTTCTTGGTCAAGGGTAGGTTAACCTTATGTATAATTGTTACATAATTGTTATTAATTTATACAATAATCATATACGTTAATATGATATCATATATGATCTTTTAACATTGCTTTGTTAATAATATCTTAGTATTATTGTCGTTTTGGGTGTTAACGAATTCATTTTCCTTTATATTATTTGTTATGTGAGTCATATTTGTTATGGATGGGATGTATCTTATTCATATGAAGAATTATATCAAGTCTTTAAACATTATTTTTAATCATCAAATGAAAATTAATCTTGAATGGATACGATGGAGAATGAATCTCATCGCGTTCGTGGAGACGATAATCTAGAAGTATGCACGAGTGAAAATATCATTCTTTTGATATTAAAATAATATATAATTGGATGTTATATAATATATAAAGAATAATTATCATGTTATATTTATTATTTACCTCAATTACACATCATTATTATACCCATACAAATAATAATGTATTGAATAACAATTACACCACGACATGGATACGGTAAGCCGTACATACGCACGTATGGTGACATGTCATTCAAAGGATAGATAGAATAATGAATATGGTTGTACCATATTTATAATAAAATCAAAGTATATAGAATATACTAGAGTTATTATTTTATAATGGAAACAACAAATAAAGAGGAAGTGGAAAATGAAATGAACTTGAAAGAGGTGATAAAATATTTACCTCTTCTTCGGGTTCTTCCTTTTGATTTGATCAAAAGGGATCCTTAGGTTGTCTTTATGACTAAAGTAAGGCCTCTAGGATGAAGGTAGGATAGTTTAGAATTTATTTTCACAGGGTTTGGCCGATTCAAATGGCTTTGAAGGTGTGAATTAGAGAGAAGGGGTGGGGGAGTTCCCTTTTATAAGAGGGGTGAGGGGAACCTTAGGAAAAGCTAGAAATATTATTTTATAATAAAATCATTTTCGGTTTCTAATCACTCAAAAATGAATTATTTAAAGTATAAGGTGGGTATGAGTCTATAACCACTCAACCAATTGGTTTTAGACAGGTTTGGGTCACTATATTAACCTTATATTTTAGATTTAACTCTTAGCTAAATAGTTTGACATTTACCATGTCTTTTTGTATTTTTATATTATATGGTTAATAAAATTACTATGTAATTCCAAGAGAACCCCAAGTGGTTAATTAATGATACAAATATAATTATACATGTCCTTTTTCATAACCTTATATTTTTAGGAACAGAATATAAATTAATAATATAATATATTTTTAAAAAACTCTTTTATGTCAATTTTGACACTATTTAGTATTTTGTTTTTGATAAATTCATATGAACATTATTACTTCGAATAAAATTCATCTAACCAACCCTATAATGTCATATTAACCTATAAAATTAGTGGAATTAATAAAAAGTCTCAAATTACATTTATTTGGTTATTTGTAATATCAATTTTATTTAATATTTCATTAATTAGGTAATTACTACATCATCATTGTGTCATAAATAAATTAAATAATTTAATTTATAAAAAATATAAATAAAATACCATTATGTAGGAAATATTTTTATATTTTTAATGAATATTTATAGTCAAATATATCTTATGTGTAACCATATATAAAAAAAAATTTAGTTATTAAACTTTGATTTTAACTCTTTTAACTCTTCTTTGAATTAAATAATAATAAATGTCCTAATATAATCCAAGTGGATCAAAGAGGTTCATATTTTATTCCTAATTTTGTTTTTGGTCAAATTATACTTATCAAATAGAATTAAGACATGTGTTTGGGTAATAATAATATAATTTTTACCCTTAATTACCCTATTTACTTTTAACCATGGTAAATAAAAGTAAAAAGTTACTATTCGCCAAAAATTATTTTCATCTTATTGAACCAAATTTTACTTACTGATATTAACTGTGACTCTTTTATTTTTTAAGTTCAACTCACAGAAGTGGTAAAATTATGTTTTATGTAAATTTTCAAATGCTCATAGAAGGTGGGTGAAAGGCGGTAAAAAATTCAATAAAATTTTTATATATCTAAAATTATTATAAACTGACCCCAATGAATTACATTGAACTTATATAGGTATTTTGTATCTCTTTTAACCTAAAATAAATTTAAATAAAATAAATAATTATTTAAATAAAAATTCGGTTTTAAACTATAACTCAATGTTTTTCACTATTCATCAAAAATTGAAAGTTTTCAGAAAATTACCACAAATTCACCCTAAGATAATTTTGATTTTACGAATCCAAAAATGAAGTCCATTTTAAAAGATAAAATTTATAAAATTTAAAAAAGTGGGTATTACTATTCATAACGGCTAGTTTTATTGGTTGTGGTGTGGTAGAACTCGAAGTTGCGTACAATATATGTTATTGTATTATTTAAAGAGAGGCATACCGTGGAAGCTTGGGGTGTTAAAAAATTAACTTACCAAAACCATAATAATTTCATTAAAATAATTTTTATACATTAAATACATTCTTATAACCAACAATTAAAGTCTACAATGAAAGAAAAAATACATCATTCCATGGAGACTGTAGTCCACACATACACATGGATGGTGATTTCATTTTCCATAGAATGGGAGAAAGGTGTAGTTTGGTTTATTATTTAAGATTATTAAACATTTTATACATATATGTGTATATAATAATTATTTTTTCACTTACCCCATTATACCAGTCATGTATGGCGGTGAAAGAAAATGAAACATGACACTTCACTGAGGCGGTAGTTAGCACATGCACACGAATGTCATTTTCGTTCTCCTTAAGGGGAAAGGGGAAAGGTGGTTAATAGTTGTTACCGAAATTGAGAAAACTAAGTATAATATAAATACTGAATTAATCAAATAATATTGTGAGAATTATATTTGAAAGTAAAATATAAAAAGAAACAACATTAGGAAAAAGTTAGTATCTATGTTGAGAACTTTGAGCTTCCATTAGATAATTCCTTGGAAAGGGAGGACTTAGGCCAAAATATTATGATCAAAATCTTGATAAAGTTAAATATAATTATAGGGTAAGTAATAAGGATAAAGTTTTAGTAGGAAACTGAATTTTTTTATTAGTTTTTAAGGGGTAGTGGAAATCAACTTTTATAAGTGGTGAGATTGGATTTTTTTGTAAATATAACCTCTTTTTATAAGTGAGCACATGTTTCACATGTCAAAAATAATTTAAAATGGAAAATAATGGATTGTATATAATTTTAGTTCAAAATAAACCTCCAAAAATCATTTATAAACATATTTCTAACATGTTAGGCCCTCTACCACTTAGGCTAACCATTTTTAATATATTAATTTTTAACATAGTAACTAGTTTTTTCCTAAGTAATTTATCAATTATGAATAAAAATAAAAATGGTCCTTAAAATATAATATGTAAATAATAATTCAAAATTTTAAATCCATTTTATTAGATTCACTTCTTGAAAGTGATAAAAATAAATTTTAAAATAATAAATGTATACTGTATTAAAAGCATTTTTTTAGAAAAATATTACTTAAGTTCTAAAATTCCAAATATAGGTTTTTAAACTAAAATAAAAATTTTAATTTTATGCTTTTATTTATAATATACACATTTTTTCAAGAAAACAGTTTTTTAAATCTAGAATTCATACTTATATAGTAATAATTTCATAAAATTTATTATATTTGTAAAAATTGTATTTTGCACTATTCACCTAAAATTCAATATTTCTAGAAAAACCCCTAAAATTAATCATTAGATAACATTTTAATTCTAAGTCAAAAAATTAAGTTCATTTTTTCAAATTTAAATTCTATAATTTTGGGATTTATCTTTTACATACATGCATAATTTATAATGAACATCTTCTTCTATAAAAAATAACTTTTAAAAATATTAGTTGTTCTTATTCTTGTTTCCAATCATTTAATAATTAAATTTATGTTAACAAATTATTAATATAAAAATATATCTTATTATTATTTACTCATAATATACATAGTTTCTTGAAATAAATTTCAATTTTTGAAAAAAACATTTTTTAAGTGTAAAATTAATTGAGTAAATTTTTAAAAAGTTGTTTTGAAAAGTTAAAAAGCATATGATATATATACATATGTAAATATTTTATTACATTTTGATACTCTACTAATTTATACTTATAGAACCTATAAAAATATTTTCATAGGACAAAATAATTAGATAAGATCTGGTGGCAGTCTCGGGTGGCGGTTTAACTTACATAGATCTTGTTGTAATATCAATGAACCTAAAATTCTCCTACAAATGATTCCAATCAAGTCATAATTAATTTATTTTATCTTTTAAATGGTCTAGAGAAAATTCAAGTGATTCTACCTACTTTCTGAGAATAAAAAAGATGAGCTTTGGAAGGAAGACTTACAGTTCTAAATTTCATTTCTTTTACTTTCTTCAAAGAATTATACTACGGTAAATTATATTTATACATAATAATTTAACTAAAAGGTTTTAATGGTAATATATAATATTTATATTTTTTTCTACATATAATATATTAAAATTTCATTTAAGTTTGGTGTTTCATGTGGAGAAAGATATCAAACATGTTGGGGTTTAAAGTAAGATATATATAATTTTGAATCTTGGAGTGTTACACCACTACTATGAGACCATTAGATAATTTTTGGGTTATGATAAATTTTATAGAATATTTATTAAATATTATAGTAAAATTGTTTTGCCCTTGACTAACTCACAAAAAAAATTAATATGAGTTTATTGTTTGATGATTCCTGTAGGGATGCTTTTGACACATTTAAAGAGAGCTTAACTACACCCCCTTTGATCTAACCACCTAATCAGAACAACCCGTTTGAGATACCATGTGATGCCTTGAAGAAGGTTTTGGGAGCTATGATGTCACAAAAAAATTTATGGAAATATTCAAGTGATAACGTTCACTTCTCATCCCATGAACGCATCCAAAACTAACTATATAACAGCAGAGAATGTGTTTTTTTTCAATTGTTGTTGCATTAGAGAAATTTTGGTCTTATTTTATAGGAAATAAGGAAACTATTTTTTTTATCATGAAACACTCAGATATTTGATCAATAAAGATAAAGAAAATCCATGTTTAGTGAGATGTATTTTCTATTATAATAATTTCATTTGGAGATTAGGTACAAGAAGGGATATGAATGAGGTTACAAAAAAATTATATACATAAATATTATATAATATTAGAAGAAAATATTCTTTAAATATTATTTTGATCCATTCTATAACCATATAGGTTTAGTGTATTTGGAAACTTGGATACATAAAAAACTTATATATAAAAGATCCGCATCATCTCTCATTAAGTTATTTACAACTAGAAACCTTCTTAAAAATATCATACTTAAAAAAATTTCTTCATATGCTAGGGAAAATTCATAATAAATTGTGATTTCATATGGTCAGTATGGATAAACTAGGGAGATATCAATGATTTTTAAGCATAACATGAGTATAAGGGTATGAGAACATGAGATCAAAATTTTAAAACTATACCCATCAATTCATAGATATTAATCATGGTTCATAGAATAAATATTAGCTGTTTGTAAGACTTGAATCATAAGTGTCATGAACCATCTTAGATACCCTGGTAAATCGGTACTTGAGCGAGCTATGATATTATTTAAAGGGAATTCCTGATACCCATTGGTTAGTGACAAACACCTATCATCAATAAGAAGTCAAAGGAAATGATTTTTATATTATCATGTTAAAACAATAGAAGATAAATCAATACACAGTCAGTGTTCCAAAAAATCATCAGGTAAGAAGTTTCATAAACATAGCGATATCCCAAAGAACACATCATTCAAAAAAAGACACATCATCATCAAGACAAGATCTCACAACTTCATGAAATTATTAGATCACAACTCCACTGGTTACCACCATCACCCAAGTCTTATGCTCAAGCACACTCGCTACCTCCAAGTGGTGTTTTCTTTTTTCCTGGACCTAGCTTAAAAAATATAAAAAGTCTCGAAGGAAAAGGTAGGGTATGGGAAAAACATCCCAATAGGATTCCATCAAATGTTCCATAATATTTTCCTATACAAATAAACATATATGATTAAATTTCAAATAAAAAAGGAATGAAAATATATTTTCACAATTTAATTCAAATAATATTTCAATTCAAATAGATGTAAAATATATCAAAATATTCTTAAATGAATTTTTTTATAAATGGAAGGGGCATGAATAAAACATTTCTATAATCACTAATATGTAATAATCAAATCAAAACCAAGTATCATGTTAATAATACCTAAGGTTAGTTTTTTCTAGGATATAGGATCCTCAAACATCTTGTTCAATCATCATAGCTCAGTGTGTTTGCACACATCCATAGGCTTAGGCCATTAGGACAGAGTCAATAAAGACACCATCAGGGAAATCATGCCAAACTAGGTTTAGTTAGATTTGACATCATCAATCCATTACTTTGGAGTCAAAGTACCAACATGATTGTTCTAATCACCCACTAACTACCAAAACTCCCATGTGATTCCATCAATCAATAAATCATGGGAAAATCATTCATTTCAATTAAATTAATCACTCAAAGTTCAAATTCACAATTTCAAGTTCAAAAATCCATTTCAATTTCAAAACCAAAATAGTTATTTTTTATCAAATTCATGCATTTAAAAATAATATTTCATTTTAATAAATTTTCTCCATGAATCAACATCAAGTCATTTAAACACATTTTTTTATAAAATCACAATGTATTTTTAAATCCTTTTAAAATGGGTTTTATTTAAAAAAATATCCTACCTTTGAAATCAATCATCAAGTAATCACAATTTAAGGTTTAAAAAATAATTGAAAATACATTTTAAATCAATAAATAAATCATTGTTTTGATTTTTGGGAAAAGGCTTGTGGAACCATTTGACATCATTCACAAGATCAATTGATCAATCACCCAAAACAAGGATGGCAATGGAGAGTCTAAGGAAAGAAAGGTTAATAAGGGATCCTTGGGATTATGAAACATAAAATTAAGGTTATAGGACATCAACATCATGAGGATTTTTGACTCTTAAATAAGGTAAGAAGAGGGAAAAATAGAGGATTCCAAATGATATAAGCTTCACTTACTCGAGAGAAATCAATCACATCCACTGATGATTTGATCTGAAAAGAAGAGGGGTAGGAGGATCCAAAAATCCATTATAGATCCTCTAAAAGACAAAAGAATAGATCAAAGGTTGAATGGGAGAAGTTGGAGTAATAAATAGGGTTAATAATTTTATATCTTGGAAAACAACAGACCTTGCCACAGACCCCCCCCCCATGACCACAACACAAGAAAGGTGGAAAACCCCGAACATGGTTCAGTACCATAGACCATGATAAAACCACCCTTATAACCAATTGGGATCCTGAATTCATGGTGTAGACTATGCCCATATCAGATTTACCTAGGGTGAGTCCATACTTTAGTTGTTTCCCATGCCTCAAATATGCTTAAATAGGTAGTAGTATAAAAATGCACCACCCAGGTCTCCATGCTATAACCTGATATTCATGCTATAACCCTACCTAAATTATAAGAACCACATAAATCCTATATGCCACTACTGAACCTCCACACTGATACCCTCACTAAATTGGAAGAACCACCAAAAACAATATACAGTGTTCTGTGCCACAACTGGCTTACCCATGACATAGCCACTCACACTCCATTATGTAGCCACTATCCTCTATGGTAGAATTTCCTGATAAAAACCTAAAAACCTAAACCCCCCCAAAAACTAGAAAACTAAAAAATCTATAGAAACAATATGGAACAATACCCAAACAATAAGGTATCATATATAAGGAATACAATTACATGAAATCAGGTAACATGATGTTACAACCTCCCCACAATAAATAATTATTCCCCTAGAAAGCCTATAAAGAATACTCCTTGTCAATGAGATAAGGCCGCTGTTCTCTCATCAATTCATTATTCTCCCATGTCTTATGTGAATCGGAACCATATCATTGTAACTTCCAAACCAAAGGTATATACCGCCCATGAAGAACCCTTGTCTCAGAATCAACAATCCATACTAGCTTCTTAGTCAAATAAATCAGGTTCAACATCAAGGTCCTCTATGCTTAAAACATGATATGGGAAAGAGTGATAGTTTTTAAGATAAGACACATGGAACACATTATTAATCAATGTCAACCAAGGTTGAAAATATAAGTGGTATTACACCTATCCATTCTTCTAAACAACCACAAATGATCCCACATATCTTGGTGAAAGGTTTCCCTATTTCTTAAGTTTTTTGGGACATAACCTAGGTGAAACTATCTAAAAAACATAGTCACAAACTAAAAATTATAAAGGTCATATATTATGATTAGAAAAATATTTAAACTAGATTTTTAATGTTTCTAATATTTGAATAATAAAAAAATATTTTTCATTGACACCTTTACCAAACTAGGCCTGACCAAGTAAGATTCACCAATCTATGAACAACAAAATGAAGATTTAACCTAGGGTCCATATAAGGCCTCAAAGGTTTACATAAAAATGTGAAACTAGTAAATATTATTGTAATAACACAAAAAAATTTCTATGTTCCTATCCCAACCTCCACTAAATTCAATAACATAGTCACGAAGCATGTCTTCTAAGATTTCTATAGATCATTATTTATGGCCATCCATCAGTGGATGATATGACATTCTCAAACTGAAAAGAGAGCCCATTTCCCATGGAGGCCTACCTAGAGATAATAAGTGAAAGGTGGATCCCTATCAGAAACTATAATAGATGGAACTCCATGAAATCTAATAATCTCTTTCACATAAGATCTTATTGTGTCCCCAATTTTGGTTATATCATGAATGAAGATAAATTGTGCCAATTTGGTTAGCTGAAAATTCAATACCTATATCGAATTATTCCCTCTAGGATTATGGGGAAACCCAACCAAAAATAACATAATAATATCATCTCACTTACAAGTCGGTACGGGAAAAGGATGAAGCAAATCTGAAGGTTTCTAGTACTCAGATTTAACATTTTGGAAAGTATAATAATGAGAAAAAAAGTTAGTGATGTATTATCTAATTCTTGTCCACTAGGATCATCAAAACATATCATAGAACATCTTCATGGTGCCAGGGTCTATTTCCCACAAGGAATTATGAACCCCCCATCACAACTCTTCTCATGGGTAAAGTTACCATGTACCGGTTTAGTAAGTATATAATTCCCTTATTAGATAGAAACCACTCACCAAAGGTCTCTCCACTATAAAGATAGTCCATGATTCCAAGAAACTCATTATCGAACTACTGATCTTAAAGAATCATCTCAATAAGAGAGGAGGTTAGTTGAACACTTTTCAAAATTATTTCAGTCTCATCCTCTTGGACTGTAAAATGAAAGCGATCAAAGAGATCCGTCAAGTTCCAATATTCCAATGATTCTTTCATGGCCCAGGTTGAAATTTTCCTATTCAAATCATGAATAATGAAATTTACCTTATTGGGGATGTATTAAATTTTAAAATTAAAGGATTACATGTACTCCACCCATCATCTATGACGGAGATTCAATTTTTTTGTGTAAACTTACAATCTTTTGATCAAAATATATGATAAAAATTTCTCTAAAAAGGTAATGCCACCAAATATTAAGTGAGTAAATCATAGTTGAAAGTTCATGGTCATGGTTCATATAGTTCATATCATGTAACCTAATCTATCAGGAACCATAGGCCACCGCATGATCACCCTACATGAGAACACAACTCAAAACCAAACATGATGCATCACAAATGGCCACATAACCCCGAACATTACCTATAAGAGACATTAATAACATAAAATTCATAAAGTGTATTAAATAATAAAAATAACTCTAAAATTTTAGATCCCAAAATGAACTTTTCTCCTTTCTGAGTGAGAGCGTCCATCAAAGAATCTCACTTAGAGAAATCCTTAATGAACTAGTGGTAATACCCCACTAAACCTAAGAAGATTCGAATATAAAAACATTGTTCTATTTTTCCCATGTCATAATAGCCTTTACCTTATAATGATTAAATGAAAAATCATGTTTCAAGACCATGTGTCTCAAAAACTTCACACCATAAATCCATAAATCACATTTTGATAGATTGGTATAAATTCATTGATCTCTCAGAATTTCTAGAAATTTTATTAGATGATGCACATGATCCCAACCAGTATTAGGGTAAATTAAGATATCATCCACAAATACCAGTACAAATGAGTCAATATACTCATGGAATATCCTTTTCATTTTCACCATAAAAATTATAGGATGATTGGTTAAAACAAAATTCAAAACAAGATACTCATAATGGCCATATGAAATTTAGAAGGTGGTATTCAGAATACAAGATTCTTTAATTATAAACTAGTGGTAACCAAAATGAAGATCAAACTTTGATAACCACTTTGACCCTTTAAACTGGTTAAACATGTCATCGATATATGGAAATGGATACCTTTTCTTTACCATGAATCGATTGAGTTTTTGGTAATCCACACAAATGTGAAGTGTTATTTCGGATTTATTTTAAAAAAGAACAAGATCCACCCAAGGTGATACACTTGGGTGTATAATTCCTTTCTCCATAAAATTATTCAACTGAGTCTCTAAATATTTTATTAAACCATTTCCATTTTATTGGAAGTAATATAGATATATTAGGTACCTGGTAAAAAATAATTAGAAAACTCTACCTCTCTCACGGATGGTAGGCCATGAAAGTCTTATGGGAACATGTTAGGAAACTTGATGAAAACTGGAGGAAGATCACCACTTAAGGATTATTTCTCTAGATAAAAGGAAAACATAGATATTACCTTACACAACTCTGAAAGTGGGGGTCTACCTCTAATTGATCTTGGGTCCCATTTTCCTTGGAAAACACGGCATACCCCATCAGGGGTCGTAAAATAGACCCTCTAAAAATAATAGTCAATCTATGATTTATGAGTAATCAATAAATACTTCTAGAGAATTACATACAAATGTTTCATGTTAAGGACCAAAAAATTATAAGTGAGCTTGGTCTCAGAAAAAGGTAAAACATAGGAAGGTCATCAGAGAACCAACTCTCTTTTCATTCCAAGGGGAATAGTAATATCCATCACATAAGACATAAGATCCATAGAAAGGTTTAGAAAATCCAAAATATGAGTTGATATGAATGAGTGATATGTACCTTTATCAAATAAAACAGTCACTAAAGTTGAGACTATAGTGATGGTACCTTTCACTATCACTGGACCTGCATCGAGTTACTCTAGAGACTCTTCCACTAAGAGTATAAGCTTAATTATACAAGATTATAGTTGGAACCCCTTAGTTCTTGAAGAATATAATTACAATGAAGTACTTTTAGGTGATTATGAGACCATTCCACAACACAGGGTAGAAAAGTTATGACAGAACATCTTTAGGTGTCCAAAATGAACACATAAACTAAAGATATTTGGTATCTTGTATAAACTCACTTTTAATTTTGAACCTTAACACATTAAAATCAAGTCAATGGGACTATTATAGAAACTGAATATGGTATAGATGAATCCTTATATTTTTATCCACCATGAGACTAAACACACCTTCTATTTACTTTAAATTAACTCATAGAACAATCATTAGGAGAAAAAGGAACTCCATTCAACCCTGACTTACCATCCAGGTCAAGATCATCCATCAACATTCTATCAAGAATATCCACATAAGAAGTGAGACTCATCATGAAAAAATGATATTTAATAATAGGTTAAAGACCCATATCAAATCTTTGAGCCTTCAACTTCTCATTTGTCACTACCTCAGGAGAAAACCAAATAAGTTTAGTAAAGTGCTTCTCATATAGAGTCATTATTCAATAACCTTGTTGGATGTTGAGAAAATCCATAGAATTTTCCAAGACCATTGAATCTGTATATAACTATTCTATAAAGAGGGATCTAGATACTTTTCACTCCAGGTCTTCATGTTTCTTCATCGTAACCATTGTATCCCACCACCACCTTCTAGGCCCTTCAATCTTGGAGTTAACACATTTAAAATTAATTGAATCAGGTGTTTCCAAGCACTCAAAAAGAATATAAATCTTTTTCAAACAATACTTTGCCTCTTGAGGATCATTTGAGACTTATAAATCTAGTGGATTTTGGTGAAGAATATCTTGATCATGATCTTTGGTATCATCCCTTTGAGGTTCCACTACTAGATCTTGAGTTGTAATAGGTGTGGCTACCAATCCTAGAGCTTTGAAAACATGTGCAACTATCTCAACAAGGTTATAATAAAATGGAGGGGTCGCTTTATAGGGTTCATCAGTAGCCACCTCCTCAGTTATTTTGACACATATTCTTAGGGGAATTTCACTATAAAACATTAATATACAATAATAAAACATCAGCAAGGATACTCAGATCATCACCCCAATCAAGAGATACAATAATTTCAATTTCATTAGATAAACATTCAAATTTATCGAATTTGAAAATACTTAGATCAAATTTATAAAACGACAAGAATTATATTAATTCATTCCTCAAAAACTATTTTCCCAAACACCCATGGTGACTTGATGTTTTATACATTGAGATGTGGCTACTCACTCATAACTAACCCTTAAGTCTCGAAAATACTTCCTTCTATTTATCATGACATCTCAAACTATATATTGGAATTAGGAAAACATGCATAACTTGAAATTTTGATAGAAATTTATCTTGAACTATCCCAAATACCCTAGTACACCTATAACCAATCCAGATATGGAATAGCCTAAAGGGTCTTCTTGATATCTATGGGTTGGCGAATATCACCTATGATTAACAAGAAGTCAAACAAAATGTTTTTCCAAAAGTACAATCAAACAATGAAAGTCAAATCAATAAATAATTGGTATGAAAAAAACTCCTCAATGAGTAAGTTACATAAACACACACATATATATATATATATATATCCCAAAAAATATATCATCCAAAAATGTCACATCATCATCAATACAAGATCTCACAACTACATGAAATGAGTGAATCATAGCTCCACCAGTTTCCACCGTCACCCAAGTCTCATGATCAAGCACACCCACCACCTCCAAGTGCCTATTTTTTTCCTAAACATGTAATAAAAAAATATACAAATAATTAAAGGAAAAGGTAGGGTGTGATAAAAATATCCCAGTAAGATTCAACTAAATATTTATAATCTAGTATAAATTTTTTATAAGCAAGATGTTCATATGCCCTATAGTTAGTTAGTTACATGATAGTGGATAATCACACTTCTCATTTAATCATCATGACTAATTGTGTGTGCACACATACATAGGTGCATGAAATCAAGATATAATCAATCAAAACCCATTGGGGAAAACATTCTGAACTATGTTTAGTTATAGTTTTCATTTTCAATCTAGTGATAGGGAGTTAGAGTTATAACATGCTTAAGAAAATCTACCACTGACTACCCAGGCTCACATATGCTTCCATCAATCATTTAATCATGGGTAAACCTTTCATATAAATTAAATTCATAATTCATAGTTAAAATTACCAATTTCAATTTCAAATTACATTTCAATTTTAAAATAAAAATAGTGGTTTTTCTCAAGTTCATGCCTTTAAAAATCAACTTTCATTTTAATCCAATTTTCCCAGGAATCAACATCTTGTCATTTTAAGCCATATTATCTCAAATCACAAAATATTTTCAAATAATATAAAAATTGGTTTTATTTCACAAATCTCATTCCTTTTAAATTAATCATCAAATAATCAAAATTCATGGTTTAGAAAATAGTTGAAAATATATTTCAAATCAAGAATGAAATCATGGGTTCAATTGTAGGGAAAATTCTTACAGAACCACCTACCATTATTCATAAGATAAATTAAAAAAAACCCGAAACATGGATTCTAATAGAGAGTTGAAGTTAAGTATGGTTAAAAAGGGATCCCTAGAATTTTGACTCATCAAATTAAGGTCCCAATCCTTCATCATTATAAGGATTCATTACTCTCAAAGAATGTGAGTGAAGGAGAAAACGAAGGATTCAAAATGATAGAATCTTTACATACTGAGGGAGATCAATTACATCCATAGATGCTTCAATTTGAGAAGAAGAGGGGTTGGAGGATATAAATCACCTATGAAGAACCATCAAAATCCCAAGGATCAGATCAAAGGTTGAATGAGAGAATTTAGAGTGATAAAAAAGGTTTTGAATTTTACATCCTAGAAAAAAAGGCTTAGACAGAGCCCCCCATGACCACAACATAGAAAAGGAGAAAACACCTATACCATAGTTCAACACTATAGACCATGACATATCCACCCTCTCAGCCAAATGGTCTCTCGGATCCATAGTGCAGACTGCACCCAGATCCTATTTACCCCGAGTGAGGCCACACTACATCCATTACCCGCACTATAGTTATATCGAAATAGGAAGTATCATCAAAACAGACCACCCAAGTCTCCATACCGTAGTTGGATCTCAATACCATATCCATACCAAAATTGGTATAACCACTAGAATCCTCCAAAATTTAGATAGATCTATAAATTATATCCCTAAATAAATTATAAGAACCACCAAAAACACCCTATAACATTCCATTCCACAACCATGTCACTCATGGTGAAACCACTATCACTCCACACCTAATACACTATCCTACATTGTTAAAATACTTATAAAAAACCATAAAACCCCCCAAAAACATAAAAAATCCAAAAGATTCAGCAAAAATATAGAACAACACCTAAATAAGAAAGAATCATAGATAAGGAATAAAAATACCTGAAAGCTAGTAAAAAAATGTCATAATAAAGAAATCAATTAATATGATCCATGAGATCATAACATTGACATAAGATCGTTTCATAAAAGAGTATCATACTAATATTTGTAGAAATATTATGTCAAGGCTACATACCAAGAAATTCATCACATATTAGTCTTGGGATAACCTCTCATGTACCCGCTTTGGGCTTGGGATAACCACTTGTGTACCCTATTTTGGGCTTAGTATAGCCTCCTATGTACACTTTGATCCCATAAAACATTAATATTTTCCTAATTAATTGGAGGTATATAATGTAACCACTATCACATAATTACAATCCATTCATATGTTTACAACAATATCATGAGAACATTTATCATTTCATCACAGCTTATCCCATAGAAAAGAAGACTGGTTCTGTCAAATTTTAATCATCATAATAAATAACCACTTAGATATAGAATAAGGATATTATCATATAACCATATCTCCAGTGAAGTAAAAGTAACTTCAAAGGATGTTATTATACATGGAAAATAACTTTAAAATATCACTGAAATATTTCTTGAGGAAAACACCCATTCCATTTTAAAATCACTTATTTTAAATCTAAAAATTTCCAAAATATTAAGGAAAAAATTTTATTTTAAAAAACCCATGAAAAATTGTAAATTAATTTTCAAATAAAAGAGTATTCATGATGGCGAGAAGAGCTGTTTATTTAGTGTATGTTAAAATAAATATTTTGTTCACCCCTTTGGTAAAATGTACCTCATTCGAAAATAGAAAAGAAGATTCATTTTAAGAATTTTTATAGAAGGTAAAAAACGTTTAAAAATGAATTTAAAAAATAATATAAGAATATTAAAAACATTATTTCAAACATTTTAAATAAAATATGGATAAGGAATAAATATTCCCAATAGAATAGAAAAACAAAGTTATCTTTCCTTAAAAACATTCTCTCAAACATTTGAGTACTTAGAGAGAAGAAAATATAAGGAAAACTTTTGATTTCTAGAAATAACTATTGGGGGATAAAATAAATAATAATTTTTATTGATATATCATATAATATCATCATTTTCAATTTGAGCATAAACAATCCTAGTAAAAATGAGACCGTAGTGTAAAACCCTTACCTCAAGTTTGATTTGATTTGTAAGCACTATAAACTCATATATAATAAATTTAAATTTATTATAATTATATAATAAAAACATATTAATATTTATAAACCATATATTTTTTACTTAAACAATATTATCACCTATTAATTTTATTAAAATCAAAGTTTTAGGTGATATTTTTTTTGTTTTTCATGTATGCTTCGATACAAATGTAATGGTCCTTAAATCTCTATCATGATTAAATAATATAAAGAATTTTAATCAGGATATAAATATCATATATATTGATTATATAAATATTTATTACCATCCATAAAATTTTGATATAGAAAAATAAATTTCATTATTTATAAAGATGATAGTTTGTACGTTTGTATGAATGCTGTTTTCATTTTATAACAAAAAGAAAGAAAGAAATAAAAATAATATTTTATCATTATAGATTCATAATCATATCATAAATATAACATATATTTATTAAATCCATCAATATATATATCCATATGAGGAGTTTATGGAAAATGAATCATATCGCTACGTGGAGGCGGTAGTCCACATGTATGCATGAATGATACTTTCATTTCACATTTGATGGAAAATGGGTCAAAGAAAAGGTTTTCCATCATTATAATAGAATTTAAACATATTTACCATAATATATTCATAATTTTATGACATATATAGTAGGTTTAGAGAAGGTGTAAGAAGAAATAAGATTAAAAGGGCTCAGTTAAGATTTATACCTCTTCTTTTAGAGATGTCCTTTGGATTACAACTTAAGCCTTTAAATATTTGTCTTAGGAGAACACGATGGAGTATTGGATTAAGGAAATGAATATATTAAGGATTTATTCAAGGTATTTTCCAATTTTTAAGCCTAAAAATTCACAAATAAGGGTGAAGAGGAGGTTCCCTTTTATAAGTGAGGGAGTGGACCCACATGTAATTAATTAAAAGATTTAAATTATTTAATTTCCTTTTCTCATGAAATTAGATAAAATGGATAATAATTAAAATATATGATAGTTAATTGTCAATATATCATCAAAAAATAATAATTAGATACGTTTATGTGGTAATCTTACCCTTATCTCTTAGTTTAACCTATAATAAACCCATTTTAACCTTAACCACAGTAACAAAATTTTACTATTCATTATGAAAAAATGAAAGTAGACTCATTAAAAAATTTATAAATAATTATTAAAAATATTTAATCTATTTTTCAAATTTAATTTCTATAAGTTTTATAAATTAATTTTAAAATAAGTGCACATACCATAATAAAAACCCATTTTTTAGGAAAATGCATTTTTTATCATAAAAATATATTTACTTTCATTCATTAACTAGTAAAAACTATAAAATTAATGTTAAAATATTTTATTGAATATATAATCTATAAATTTAATTCAAAATATTAATAAAAAATCATTTATTTAATTTATTATGATAAAAAATAATGGTGCATATAAACATAGTTTTTTGAAAAATAAAACTTTTTACCTTTAGATGATTTTATCTTCATTCCTAACCTCAAGATAACTAATGCATGCATGATTATTAATTTATTAATTTAAATTATAAATATATTTTATAAAAATAAATTTTCAATAGTTATCAATATAATTTTTTAGATAAAAATACATAACATGTTAAAAAATATATTTCATCAAAAAATAGGTCTTTTAATCATGAAATAACTTTATTAAAATTGAGTGATTATTAATTCATTTTTATCATCATAAACCATTATAAATATATTTCATAATGTATTTAATCATATTGATACTTTCCAATACATTGAATAGGTTATAAAGGTATACTATATCATGGGTTTATTTAGACCTAGAGTTATGTTTAAAGAAAAATATCGAATATTAAAAGTTTATTTTGAAGGAAATACATATAAAATGTTGTTACATTACATTATTAGCCCTTGAAATTAATTTAAACCTTGAAATTACATCACTCTAATAAAAAAATATGATGATATCTCTACTTCATCACATCCTCAGGTTCCTATATAGCTTCCTTGAATTTCTGATTCCTTGGGAGAACTTTAACTAGATGAGTAGTCTTATTACGTAGAAATTTATCTCTAAATTTTTTGATTTCTAATAGTTTTTCTTAATAGGAAAGATCATTATCAAGTGGTATAACATCTAATTTAATTACATGTGAATTATTTGGTATGTACTTCCACAAGAGAGATATAAAGAACACATAATGAACTTGAGAGAGGTTTGGTGGAAATAATAAGTGATAAGAAAAAATCCCTAATAGATCAAGAATCTGAAATGGAACAATATACATGGGATCATCTTTTCATTATTTCTGAATATCATAAATTTATTTCATAGAAAAATTCATAGGAGTAGCTTCTCATCGACATTGAATTCTAGATCTCTCTGATTATTAGCAGTATAATACTTCTGTCAATTCCAAGATACCTTAATGTGTTACTGAATGAATCAAAATTTCTTAGCCATTTATTTGGATATCTTATATCCTAATAAATTTCTTTCTATATATTCATCCTATTAAGATAGATTTGTACACTTTTTTTAGCGGGATTCATAAGGATCTATCTGAATGCTTGGGTTAAAGCTATTATTATAAGCGAATTTGATAAGTGGTAGGTGTTGATACCAACCACATTTGAAATACATAGAAAATGAAATTATCACATCATCTAGGGTTTCAATGGTTCTCTTAGTCTATACATCTATCTAAGTATGATAAGTAGTACTGAAACACAACTCCATATCCAAATATTACTGAAGACTTCTCTAGAACTTTGAGGAAAACCTTAGATATCAATCAGATACAATAGAATATGGTACTACAGGTAACCTTACCACTTCTTTAATATATAGACTAGTATACTAATCAAGATAGAAATGTTCTTTGAAAAAAATGAAATATATTTAATTTATAAGATGATCAACTAAATCCCAAATATAATTATTTCATTCAGACATTTTGTGGAGTCTGATGATGAAATCCATAGTGATTTTCCCATTTCCATTATGGTATGGGTAATAATTGTATATGCCCTTATAATTTTATATCTCAAAATTAACTTGATGACATAACAATCACCAAGAAATGTAGTCTAAAATATATCTATTCATGTATTCCCACAAAAAATACTCTTTCAGATCTCTATATAGCTTTATAATTCTAGGATGTATAGATAATTATGATCAATGAGATTCTTCTAATATCTCATTAGTCATGTATAGTATTGATGGGACACATAATCAGTTATTTAAACTTATCATTCCATCACAATCAAGGTTTAACGCAAGAAAATTTATCACCTTCTTCTATAGTTCCATATATTCCTTTTATACCTTCTTATCCTCATATGGATGGATGGTTGAATATTCATCTGAGAAGGATAAGATATGTCCCCCTTCAACATGATTTCAAGATCCATCTTCTAAAAATCCATAAGTATTGGATCTATTTAAATACACATCATGAAAAAACTATAATGTTCTTTCCAACTCAGAGCATCAACCACCTTGTTCGCCTTCCTAGGGTGGAAATGTATTGAGTAGTCATAATCTATAATCAATTCCATCCTTCTTCTATATCACATATTCAACCTTTTGTTGGTGAATATATACATTAATTTTTTATGAGATGTATATATGTCACACCTTTCCCTATAAATACAATGCCTCCATATATTTAATACAAAGATTACCACATCTAACATGAAATCATGAGTCTGATAATTTTTCTCATGAACTTTTAATTATCATGAGGCATAACCTATCACCACATCATTCTGCATAAGAACAAATCCTATCCCCTTTCTCAATTCACCACCATAAATCGTAAACCCATCTCCATTATATGATAGTGTGAGTATAAGTGCACTAACCAACCTTCTCTTCATTTACTTGAAATTTTATTTTTATTCATTAGTCCCAAAAAACATGACTCCCTTCTAAGTTAAATTAGTTATTTTATTAAATATCTTTTAGAAATTCTTCAAAAATCATTGATAATATCTATAAAATACAAGAAAACTATGGATCTCAGTCACATTGGTTGGTATGGGATATTTTTTTAAAACTTAATCCTTTTATGGATCCACCAATATACTCTTTATTAATATCATATAACCTAAAAATTAAAATTTATCTAACCAAAATCCACACTTGGTAATTTTTTCATATAAATTCTTATTCCTTAGGGTCTATAGTAAAATCCTCAAGTGATCTTCATAATCTTACTTTATCTTGGAATATATAAGAATATCATCTATAAATACTACCACAAACTGATAAAGTTAATTTCTAAAAATCCATTTATTAAATCCATGAATATAGTGGTGAAATTTATAAGACCATATGAGATCACTATAAATTCATAGTGTTCATACCTCATATATAAGGTTGTCCATGTTATCGCTTTTTACCCTTAATTGATAGTATCTATAATTTAGGTTAACCTTTGAGAAGTATCAATCTCCTCACAATTTATTAAATAAATAATCAATATGGTGAATACAATATTTATTATTGATCATGATCTTGTTAAGTTCCCAATAATCAATGTAGAGTTTCATTCATCTATCTTTATTCTTAACAAAAAGAATAGGTGTGCTCTATTATGATTCAATTCGTCAAATGAATACCTTATCAATATTATCCTAAATTTTATTATTCAATTCCTATAACTCAATTGTATAAATTCTATATGAAGTCTTTGAAATAGTTGTACCACTAGTTATGAGTTTCATTGGAAAAAAAACTTCATGATTTAGAGGAATACTATAAAACTCTTCTGGTAAGGCTTCTACAATCTCCCATACAATAGGAATATTTTTTATTTTTATTTTATCTGAAACCATTTGAGATAAATACACCCTTTGAATATGAATTAAGACCCATAGAATAGATGTAATTTCTATTGGGATTTTATATTTATCCTCAAACTAATAGTAGATCATTGGATGGTTCAAAATATAAAACGTGTATTCCATTCCTTGAAAATTTATATGGGATCTAAATAAAGAAATATAACTCATGCTCAAAATGACATAAAATTCATATATAAGGAAAATAACAAGATTTTTAGGAATAAATTTCCCACAAACTTCAATCAGAGAATAATGTTATACTTGAGATGTGATCATCATTCCATAAATTTTTTTCACTGATAATTCAATATATAATCATTGAGATGGTAATTTGAAACCCTTATCAAATTATTTATATATAAAATATTGGGATGATATAGAATAAAATAAGACATTAGGAGTTCTAGAGTGGATGGTATGCATACCTTTCACCACTTCATTATTATACCCAACATCAGAAATAGAGGTCACATGAGATTTACCTTTTTCCCTAGTATTAAGAGGTTTTTAATTTCAATCGTCATTATTATACCTCACATTAAAGCACTAGTTATCATAATTTCCGTAATTTTTTACATTTGAAACACTAAAGTGTAGATGGTGCATTATGTTGGGTTTTCTCTCCATTCATATCATTAGTTAACTTCTTTCCATAACTTCAATATTCAATTTCACAATGATATTTAAATCATTTACTAGTCCCATTAAGTCAATTTATTATATGGTTATTTCTACTCTTTTTTCACAAAGGGAGAAACATCTTATTCACTCCATGGTTTTTATTATTAGAGTTTTCTTTTAATTCCATCTTTCTTTTCTTATCAAAACTATGAGATTTATATATGACTATGATCTCTATTTCTATATTGAGAGCACATAGAATGATTTATTCATAACTACCAAGGTCTTTTATCGATAGTACCCTGAAGAGACTTAGTTTTAAGCCACAAAATAAATTATCAATATTTCTTTTTTAGGTTGGGTAATAATAATAGAATAATACCTCATTAGTCTTGTAAAATTTTCCTCATAGGTACTAATGGATTCATTACCCTTATGTTTTAATTATAATAATTTCTTCCCCATTTTTATATGAAGAATATGATGAAATTACTTATCGAAAAATATAATTATAAACTTTTACCACTCCATAGAGTCAATATATTAATGTTTCTCCATGTTATTAACAAGAGTCTTCCACTGATATACTTCTCCTTCCAAATGATAAAAAACCAAAATAACTTTTTTTTGTGTTATAGACACTGAATAATGAAAAATTTATTTTTGGTGGTACTAATTTAATGATCAATAATTATTAGATTAGTGGACCCACTAAAATAAGGTGAATCTTTTCTCATGAAGAAACTAATAGAACATTTTTCCATCCTTTGTTCATTTGGAATCTACACATGATTCATGGATTAATAAAGTTGTGAAAGCATAATAATAATATTTTTCATTCCAGCTCCCATAAAATTTTGTTTGTTAGGAGGGAAATATTTTAATAGTCTATCAAATTCATCGTTACCATGGTTCCTTCTTATTCCAGTCACTGAATAAAACCATAAATCGTAGTATAAGTAACAATAATAATAATGAGAAACCACATAATCATTAAAATCATTTATAGGATATCTTAATCATAAAAATTTATTTTCAATCCATGACACATTAGGTTTAACCTAAGCAATCCATAGTCATCTTCAACTAAAATCCTTCATATTGGTTTATAAAGAAAAAGTGAGTTAACCCAAGCATATCCTATGGTATTGTATATACATGGGTGTAGTCATAGTCCCACTCATCATTCACCATGGGATATCAAGTTAATAAAAAATAGAACCATTTCAAAGTTATTACACCAAGTTTAATCTGTTCCACAACCGCATCCAATTTATAGTATCCAGACATCGATGTTTTTTTTTGAAAAAAACCACAATACTTTCTTTACTATAAATTAGTATGTTCTCCTATAATTAAGATTATCCTAATAGATATAACTAAATTTTCCCCATATTCATTTATAAAAATAACTAAATCTTTCTCTGATATCAACTGAGGTGACCTAAACATTACATACATAAATATTTAATATTATCATATGAATATTCATTATATATCATTATGATCCATGTTGAAACCATAAAGGTTTAGTGTCTTTGGTAACTTGGATATATAAAAAACTAGTATATAAAAGATCCACATCATCACCCATTAAGTTATTTAAAACTAGCACCCTTTTTAGACACATCATACTTAAAATATTTCTTTATATCCTATGGAAAAGAAACATAATAAAGGGTGAGATAAAATTCTCATCAAGGAAAAACAAGGTAGATATAAATGATCATTTAGTAATAACATGATCATAATGGTATAATAACATGAGCTTAACATTTTAAAACCATACCCAACAATTTATAGATCCAAATCATGAGTAACGACATAAATTTTGGAAGTTTAGAAGACATTAATCATAATGAATCAGATAACATGATCCATAAGAGCGTAACATTGGCATAATATCATTTCATAAATGAGTGGTATAAAGTGTGGAATAATCATAATCATATAAATATTATGTTTTGGCTACCCACTAAGATAATCATTATATGTTAGGATTGGGATGACCACTCATGTACCTAGTTTGGGCTTGGGATAACCTCCCATGTAACCTCTTTTGGGATTGGGAAAACCTAACATGTACTCTATTTTTGGCTTGGGATAACCTATTTTGTACCCTTTTTTGTCATAAAACATTAATATTTAGCCAATTTATTGGAGGTTTATAATGAACCCACCTATCACATAATCATACTCTATTTATATGTATGTCATAATATCATAAAAGAATTTATCATTTTATCATATATTAACCCATGGAAAATAAAAAGGGTTTCAAAAATATTTAGTCATCATCATTAATAACCATACATATAAATAATAAGGATGGTATCATAGAATCATATACCCAGTTAAGTATAAGTATCATCAAAGGTTGTTATCATAGATGCAAAAATCTTTAAAAGATCATTGAAATATTTTTTGAGGAAGATACCCTTTTCATTTTGAAATAAATTATTTAAAATTTAAAAATTTAGAAAATATTAAGGAAAATTTTTTCTTTGAAAATAAACATGAATTTTTTTAAATAAATCTTAAAGTTAAATAGCAGTAATAATAGTGGGAAAATTTGTTTATATAGGTTATGTTAAAAAAATTATCCTATTCGCAACTTTGGTAAAAATTAACTTATTCAGAACATGATAAGAGATTACTTTTAAACAGTTTTATAGAAATTAAAACATGATTAAAAATGAATATAAATAATAATAGGATAATATTAAAGACATAATTTAAAACATTTAAAATAAAATATGGACATGGAAGATAAATATTATCGACCAAATAGAAAAACAAAGTCGATTTTCCTTAAAAATATTCTTTTGAAATTTTGAGTACATAGAGAGAGGAAAATGAATGGAAAAGTTTTAATTTATATAAATAAACATAGGAAAATATAGTAAATATTTTTTTTGAGATATGTATCATATAATTCAATCATCATAAATTTAAGCATAAATAATCCTAGTAAAAATGAGATTGTAATGTAAAACCCTTACCTCAAGTTTGACTTGCTTAATAAGCACTCTAAACTCATGTATAATAAATTTAGATTTATTAAAATTATATAAAAGAACCATATTAATACTTATAATACCATAAATATTTTACTTATAACATCTTATCAACAGGTCATTAACAATTATTTATTAAAATCATTGTTCTATGTGATAACTATTTCGATTTTCATGTATTTTTTGATTCGATTATTATGGTCCTTGAATATTGATCAAGTTTACATAATATAAGATTTTTTAATCATGATAAAATATCATTTATATTCATTATATAAATATTTACAACCATCCATAAAAGGTAGAGATAGAAAAATGAATTACACTATCTATGGAGACAGTGGATTGTACGTACGGATGAACGTTGTTCTCATTTTCTAATAAAAAGAAAGAAATAAAGATAAATAATATTTTATCATTATATAATTCTAATTATATCATATATAAAATATATATTTAATAAATAAATTATTATAAAACTCTATGTGAGGTGGTTATGGAAAATGAATCATATCTCTACGTGGAGGCGGTAGTCCACACGTATGCACGAGCGATACTTTCATTTCTCATTAGATGGAAAAGGGGTGAAAAAAAGGTTTTGAAATTATCATAATTATATATTATTATATTTATGATAATATATTAATAATTTTATGATGGATACAATAGGTTTAGAGAAGGTGTTATAAGAAATAAATTTGAAAGAGCATGGTTAAGATTTATACCTCTTCTTTGAAAGACCTCCTTTGGCTTACACCTTAAGCCTTAAAATATTGGTATTGTGAGACTAAAAGGGGATCTAGGATGAAATTAAGGAAGATAATAAGGTTTTTTTGGTAGTTATTGGATAATATAGAGGGATACAAATTTGTGAATAATGGTTTAAAAGAGGTGTCCTTTTGTAAGTGAGGGAGATAACACAAATGGAATTACTTAAAATATTTAAATAATATAATGTAATTTTCTTGGGAAAGTGGATAAAAATGAAAAATATTTATATTTTAATATAATAGAGGGTCTAAATATATGAAAAAAATAAAAATTATACAAGTTAATGTTGAAATATTATCCTTATCTCTTAGTTTAACCCATTTTAACATCAACCATGACATCGAATTTTTACTGTTTTTACTATTCATTATGACCAAAATATGAAGTATGATTGATTATTATTTTTTGAAATGATGGTTAAAAATATTTAATCCATTTTATAAAATTAAATTTATATAATTGGAATAAATTAATAATAAAATAAGCACACAAATCACAATGAAAAAAATATTTTTAGAAAAATGAATTTGTAAGCATAAAACAAAATTCAATTATAGTAATTTCCTCATAAAATATATCAAATGACTACTAAAACATTTTATTGAATATATAATATATAAATTTAATTAAAAACATTAATAATTATTGGTTTATTTAATTTATTATGATAAAAAACATTGTACACATAGAAAACATTTTATGAAAAATAACTTTTTTTAATTTAAATGATTTTATCTTCATTACTAACCTTAATATGATTAATATATATATGGTTATTAATTTATGAATATAAATTATCAATATATTTTATTGAAATAATTTTCAAATAGTGATCAATTTTTTTTTGATAAAAATACATACCTTGTAGAAAAATACATTTCATCCAAAAATAGGTCATTTAATACATAAATGAATTTATTAAAATTGGGTGATTATCAATACATTTTTTATCATCCTACACCTCTATAAATATATTTCACAATGTGGTTAATCATATTAATTACTACCAATAGATTTTATAGGTTATAATTGTATACTATATCACAGATTCATTTAGACTCAGGGTTGTGTGTAAAGAAAACTATCGAATACTTAAATATTATTTCAATGAAAATAAATATAAAATAATTGTGTGTTAAAATGAAAATATGTTAGTATATCACATGATAAGGATACCTCACACTACCAAGGTAGAAACACCAAGTGAAATAAACCTTGATGAATCCCTCCCCGGTGAGTATATGTAGAAATTTTCCTAAGTGTCCTAGTATGCTGATTAAGTGTATTTTTTGGTCATAAAGAACATACCCCTTATTTACTAAACATCAAGAACATAAATTAAAATATATTTCAAAGTTTTATGTATAATAGGATCATTATTTTTTGGAAATTTTTAGTGACCAAGTAATTATGTGATGTATCCCTGTGGAAGAGGTTATGTACTTCCATTCATTTTATCTTACACTTGCATGTGGATGAAATTTTGGACTTCCAAGAACAACTAGGAAGGTGTTAGTGGATAGTTTTTTTATTCCATAAAATTTTAAAGACTTTGATGAATTTTTTAAATCGTGTAAAAACTATCAATTCATTGGTGTATTTTCCAAAAGGTAGTAAATTCAACAATAAAATTTGATTTTTTAAGGAAATATTTGAAGTATGTGGATTAGATTTTATAGAACCATTTTCTATATACATTGGATATTAATATATTTCATTAGCATTAGAAATTGTTTCTAAATGGATTTAAGAAAAATAAAACTAAATTTATGATTTAAAATTTATGATTTAATTTCTACGATCAAGAATTTTTTATAGGTTTGCAGTTCCTCGAGCCATAATTAGTAACCAAGGAACACATTTTTGTAATAAGAACATGGATGACCTCATGAAAATGTGTGGAGTTCACCACAAGACCTTTAATACCACCATAAAAAATGGTTATTTTAAGGTGTGAAACATATAAATCAAAATTATTCTAGAAAATATAGCGTAACACATCTAAAAATACTATAGAAAGAATCTGGAAGAGGCATTGCGACCATACAACAATACTTTTAAAAAAACCTTTTTTATATCCCCCTATATAATTGTTTAGAGAAAAAATTGTCACCTTTATAATGATTTGCAGCACAAGGCCTATTGGTCTATGAATAAGGTGATCCTGGAGTTCAAAAAATCTAGAGACTAAAGGAATATGATATAATAGAACTTGAGGAATTAAGAAGGGAGGCTTGTAAGAATCCACTACTGTACAAGGATAAGTCCAAAACTATCCATGAAATAATCATAAAAAAAATATATTTTTAAGTAGGATATAATGTTTTATTATTCTCCCCACGGATAAATATTATGCTCTGTAATCTTCATTACAAGTGTATTAGACCATTTATAGTCACTAATACATTCCCATTTGGTGTTGTTGAAATAAAGTAGTTGAAGAAAAACACCCATCCAAGGTAAATGGAAAGAATCTGAAGAATTATCATGAAGAATTTTGGAAGGAAACAATGGGGGAGTTGAATCTCCTACCTATTACTTTTGAATAAAGAAACCCTAGGTTTTATCTTTCCTTCACACTGCACTAGGAATCTATTTATAAAATAGATATTTCTTTATAAATGTACTATATTTGTGTTTGAGATAAGTGCAGGAGAGAGAGATAAAGTATATTAAAATTCAAATACTTTTTTATTTTTTTCTTTGTCTTTTTGTGCTTTTGGTTTGAAATTAAATAGACCTAAGTTATCATAGGTCCATTTTAAGAACTTATAAATAAAAACCTACTTCATGTTTTATTTTGTCTTTAGGGTAGAAAACACAAACTTCAATGTCATCCTCCCTTATAAAGTGTACCATGATAGAATGAATGAATTTTATTGATTTATGATTTGTTGATATTAAGTTATTAGGAAATTAAATATACAGTTTTTATTGATATTTTTTATAGAACTAAGAAATAGGTTTTCAATACAAGAGAAATTTATGGAATCAAAATTGTATCTTGTGGACACTAAAATTTTAAAATTAATCCCAAGTAACTTAGCCACTGTGAAAAAAAAGAAAACCTCAGGGAGAAAACTCAAAAGATATTTATATAATTCATTTTTAACTGGAGTAAAATAAGTAATTGGAATATTTTCATAAATCTTTAAGACATTAGGCATTGGGTGTGTGATTAAATTAATTCCATTAAATATATATTTAATAAGTTCTTTTCACATGACATTATTGGGAAAAATTAAATAAGAACCTAATTGTAAAAAATGAATTCATTTAGGTGTGGGTAATATTGAACCAAGATGAATAAGGGTAAAATTGAATTATAAAAATATCATTTAAGTTGTATTAAAGAATTATAAATTGGAACATTGGTTTAAGGGATTTTGGAGAGAGGGATAAATAGAAGTTCCACTTATTAAGATTCTAATTCCACTAGGATTTATTCTACTTAAAACCTGAAATTGGAACTTGAGTATGGATTAAAGTGAGGAAAGTTTCTTAGTTTCATATAAGAGACATGATAGTTCAAATAGTGGATAAATCTATAATATTTTTATTCTCTGGTTTGACTACTTGAGTCTAAGTAGGTCAAATCTTTTTAATAAATTTAATTCTTTATATTTTCTTTATTGTACAATAATTTACGTGTGGGGGAGTGATGAGAAATGATATTCTTCTATTTTTTAACTAACTTTAACAAAAAATTAACCCTAAAATCTAGTTAAAACAAAATAAAATCATTGATTTTTGATACATTGTAGAATATGGAACTTAATTTATAGATATATTAAATATCAGTTTTTAAGTTTTTTATTCATTTTGGAATTAATTGAGGATCCATGATTTGTTTGGGAGAATAATAATTTAATTATTTGAAGGATTTTGTTTATGTTCTTAAATGTTTTCATTCATTTTTATTTTTACTGGAATAAATCCAACATTAAAATAATGATTTTCATGGGTAGATGTTAAAAATGGCAATGGACTAGGAAAAAACATACCAAGTGACCATGACATGTAATTGACTGTATATTAAATATTGAATCAACCTCAAGAAGACTTACCCCAATTGACCATATTGGAAAATATGTAATGTCATGAAATTATTGCATGAATTATTTCAATATATTATATTAAGGCTTCAATTAACTGTAAGGATTGAACACATGAAGAAGGTTTGGTCCTTCCATAATGTTCAATTGATCAAATGAAGGAACAATCGACCACACTCTAATAGAACGTTCTATCCAATTGATCATACTGAAATTTTTTCAAATTCCTAGATCATGTGCATATTTATCTTAATTGATCATGAATATAACTAATTTATTTCACGAAGACTTCAGATAAACATTCCACTCAAGTTTCTGTGAGTAAATCTTTGATCAACTCTATATTGAATGTCACGACCCGTCCTCGAGGCCCATGCTGTGACTACCCCAAGCCCGCCTTCCATAGGCCAGGGGATGGCGACTAGAACAAGGCGTAAATCCCGGTAAAAGGGAAGGCATTGCATTTTTAAAGTAAACAAGAACCACAGAGTAAGCAAGCGGAAAAAAAGTAAACACTAAGTAAAAGCTGGTATAACAGTAAGTGCGTAAAAGTAAAGGGGGCCCGGAAATACAAGCCCAACTGTAAAGTACAACTGAAAGGGGAAAAACAGCAACTGAAAAGTAAAAGCCGCAACGTCGAGCCATCCTCTGGAAGTCCCATCTGAAGGGTGGGTACAGATAGCCTCCACAGCTCCTCAGACCAGCCGTCCGCTCCGAGTACGTCCCGCCCAGTGGTCCACCTCCAGGTACCATCCTGCTCCGCAAGCCTCCACCACGATCAGCGTTGTCCATCGTCTGCAACCAACACAACGTAGTGTGGGCATATCCCGTGCAGGGGTGAGTATAAGCTACTCAGTAGGGACACCGAGACCCCCGAAGGTCTCCCAGAATCCACAAAGGATAAACCACAAAAGAAAGATACAATCACGAAGTAACATCCGACACGACTTAGGTATATGCACATACATATACCTAAGTCATCAATTATCACTCGGCTCCAACATCCGAGCTCAAGTACAACCCAGTCCACACAGGAAAGCAAAACAAAAATCCACACAGGATAGCACAAAACAATCCACAAAGGAAATCAAAACGTAAATCCACACAGGATAGCACAACACAATCCACAAAGGAAAGAAAAACAGGGATTCAGCTCACACAGGTATACTTCTTCGAATGAAGATAGAGATGATAACTGATCCATCTAAGCCGTCGGACCCACAAAGGATCGATAGGTACTAACACCCGCAATGACCCACAAAGGATCTGACCCACAAAGGATCGATAGGTAACTAACCCCCACAAAGACCCACACAGGATCGGGCCCACACAGGACCTGTAGGCGCTGGCCCACATAGGACCGCTGAGCGCTGACCCACACAGGATCGGACCCACATAGGATCGGTAGCACTGACCCACAAAGGATCGCTGAGTGGTGTAGTCGTCGCCGTCAAATCCACTGAGTATCTCTACACAGTCGTCGTCGTCACAGTAGCAATCGCAGCCAGCTCTAGGGTTCTCACACACATCAAGCTCGTTCGGGAGGGTCCGCTCCACGAGCAGAGAGGCTGATACATCAATTGACACATAGTTCAGAGTTGATGTATCCAAAAGCTCCGTATCGTCAACAAGAACTCAATGTCGCAGACGGCGCGTCAATCGGACGCCCGGTCTGAGAGATATTGCATTTTTCGTCCCAGTGGCCCGGTTGGTTTTTAAGGAAAAACCAACCCGACCATACTCCACCCGCGTCCAAACCTCGGGCGGAGTATTCCAAAAGATCCGTCTCACTTAGAGGAATTCAACAAAGTCGACAGCACATCAATCGGACGTCCGAAGATCAAGATATGAGCATTTCCGCTCCGAAGGCCGGGTTGGTTTCGTGTACGAACCAACCCGGCCGAACCCAAAGTTTTCCGAAACCTTGAGTGCGATATACCGAAACGACCGTCTCGATCCAAGGATCTCATATCCGCTGACGGCGCGTCATTCAGAGGCACGTAGCTAAAGTTATGATCAAATGACCTAAAAGATCCGGAAACGGGGGGTCTGGCCCGGACCGACCCGGCCCAACCCCCCTAGGTCGGCCCGAACCGGGTCGACCCGACCTGGGTCTGACCCAGCTGGCGCGACCCGGTCCGGACAGGCGGCCCGACCCGGCCTGGGTGCGACCCGGCTCGGTTCGGCCGAGCCGGCCGAGCGGAGGAAGCCGTGGGGCGCTGCCCCCGTGGGATGAAGCGCCGCGACCCCACATGGGGCCGCGCTGGGTCAGCAGACGCGGCTTTGCCACGTCCTGTGTGTCACCGGACCCATGCGGTTGCGGGTCTGGTTGGATGCCGCCACCGGCCGCCGGCACCGCCGCCGCCGGTGGATTCCGCGGGCCACCGGAGTTGCTCCGGTGGTCTGAATCCACTTCCGTCTGCACCGAAGTTCCTCTCGGGTCCCATTCTTCACTGGCAGGCCCTTAAAACGCCATTGCGGCCCCGTTTTTCATCGTCCGCCAATCCGTGCATCAAAGGAAAACTGCGGAGGGTTGTCGGGTCTGGTTTTTTTGGCCCGCACCCTCCGCATTAGGTGATAACAATCGGGAATAAATATTCAACACATGAATAACAAGCAAGGCATAATTTTAATATAATTAAAATTGAACTTTGATCTGGGTTCTTTGTTTTAAAAGAAACAATCACGGGAGTTAAATGTTATTCTCAGATAAAACCCCTACCTCGCCGTAGCCATCGAGCGTGCATTCTTCTCGGAATTGATCATCGTGGAAGGAGGTGATCGTCGCGTCACGGAAGGGTGTCACATCTTCACGGAAGGGCGTCGCGTCGTCGCGGAATACAGTGTCGCGTCGACGAACTCTGAGGTTCAAGAACATGTAGATTTAATTATATTAATTAAATCCTTGATGTTGTTATAACCCACAAAGATATTTAAGATAAGAAACACGAAATCTCCTACCTCAAGCAGTTGGTGATCGGAGATCGTTGCAGGGAAGAGCGTCTCAGAAGAAGCATCGTCAATCTCCGAGGGTGACGACGTTCTTTGCATTCTTCGTGTTCTTCGCGTTCTTCACGAAGGAGGATGAAGGCACAAAATTTCTGTCAAAAGCCTCTCAACGAGAAATCCTCAAGAAGTCGTGCGTTGGTCTTATTTTATTATTACGCCAACGGATTGTAAACAGGTTAACAAATGATTAAATTAATTCATAGAATTAATTTAACTATGTTAACCGCCCAATTAATTGGTGCGTTAAGAATTTAAGAAAACACGTCAGTTGACTTTCATAATGATAGGTTTTTGCGGGGGCGTTACTTAGCGGAAAAGAAACGGTGGGGCTCGTGCGGGCCCCACCTCACAAATATCCTACCAAGAGGGTAGGATATTTTTGGATAGCACCCTATCCGCATCAACTCATCTTAAGCAGCTTTAAGTGGCTTTCAAGTGGCTTTAAGTGAAATAAAAATAAAGTTGTCGCACACTTTATTTTATTTCTTAACTTAACCCCAAAAATTTAAAAACCACACCTAAGAAAACGCAACTCCGGAAGAAGAGTTTCTAAGAAAATACCGGCGCTGCGATTCCATCAGTGCCCTCAGAATTTGATTCCGAGCTCTGGTTCAAAAGTTAGAAAAACCCGCTCGTTCGTTCACTGAACGTACCCGAGCCAAACTTCGGAAAATGATTCCGGGCACACCGGGCCTCGGAATCAGGTGCCGTCAGAAACTCCGTTGTTGTAAAAATCCAAAGAAAATTAAGAAAAAAATTTCCTTGAATTTTTCGGGTCTTTACATTGAAGCTACCCCACCCATCAACAAAAACTCTCATGGTTGACTATGAGATCAAATCCACCACATTGATCAACTATTATAGTCAAGTGAACATTCTTGTTCATTGAAGTTGAGACCAATTTGGGCCTGATTCCCATATATAGACCGACTCACATAATCCCATCAACTCAAGCCTAAGATTTCTATCACTAAAATCATGAACCAGTTAACAAGTGTCACCATTTTTTCTAGTTTTGATTATTTCATATCATTATCAGGATTAGAATGAAGAAATTGAGAAGATTAGAGTGATATCAAGATACCTGAAACATGATGTGACTTTTACACATGCAGTGAAGGAAGTAGACAAGGTTGGGTTTTGAATTTGAAAAATATTTTTAAGGTGATAGAATCATTAGAAGAGGGAGATAAATTTATGCTGATCATGTGAGGTATGAATCTATTGAAATGTGGGGAGAATCCCTAACCAATTGTTTATAAAATGATAGATATTCATTGACCTTTGGTGATTGGATAGTTTTCAGTCAGATTTAGGTGCTGCTATTTTTTTCTTTGGTTTTCTATAATGTAACTAGTGAGTGCACATAAGGAAATTAGTGGTAAATCTAAGGAGAACCCACCCTTAATTTTTGTTTAATTTTATTCATTAATGATAAATATATTTCTTGTTGATTTATTAGGATTTTATTTCTATGTTTAGGAACATGTGTTTTTTAATTGTCTTTTCATTCCATATCGTGTTACCTTTTTCCCAAGATCTCACACACATGCCCCCTTAAAATTATTCACTGCCTATGATTGTTAGTGGTGTGCTGATCAGGGAGTGATTAGAGATATCTAATAACTATTCTAGGTAAAATTCATGGATGTAGTGATGATTTCACCCCAGTACTCAAACCAAAATCACCAGGAGAGGGAAATTAATTGAGATTTCATATTCTTAGAGAGAGAGAGAGCATGAGAGTAAACTGGAATCATGATTCAATGGGTAAGTGAGGGGTAGATCCAAGGTTAAAACACTATTTTAAAAAATTAAATTAAAATCTAATTTAACCTCAATTTCACACACTAAAACCATAATAAAAATGAAATCAATCAGAAAACACCCTCCTCTCTAGAGACAACTAGAGTCCCACTATTACTACATTATGCTTAGATTCAAATTTCATTTATTGAGACCCCCATGACAGGAAATTCATAATTAACTTATCTATAAATTTTGATATTATAATTACAATTATGGAAACAATTTTATTATATTCAACTTCTAAAAGTGATAAAAATTAATCATAATTTAGGTGCAAATAAGGTATAATTTTTTTAGAAAAAATATATTTTTAAACATGAATTTTTTTATTATTATTAATTTCCTAGTAATAACCATTGGATGAAATTTAATTTATTTTCTTATATATATTATAAATATATTTTATAACAATCATTCTTCAGTAGTGATTAATTTTATTAAGGTGAAAATTTAAATATTTTTTATAAAAAATAATTAATTGAAAAATATTCCTTTTATATTAAATGATCTTAACCACATACCACTATAATTATTTATTTATATTATAATAATTTAATTTTATAAAGACATTGAAATTAAATTATTTCTTTGAATCTTAAAAATACATCATACCATTCTTTAATAATAATAATTTATAGCATATAAAATATTTTTATAAATAAATATTTTAATGAAATATTATATTTTTGTTTCATTATTTGTTATTTTTGGATTATGTTATTTTATATTTAATTATTATAATAAATAACTTTAGTATACCAGTTGGTTACATGTGTATCCAACAACCATACTTTGGATGACCATATTTCTAATGATTGTATTTCCAAAAACTATATTTATAATGGTTATATTTAATTCCTATATATAGCATTACTAAAATAATTCATTAATTAATTTCTCACTTTACAAAGAATACTTCTAATTCCATATTAAGGATACTTATTTCTCCTTTCATGGATTTATTTCTAACTTCAAGTTTAGTTCCACTAATGGTGATTCTCAGGGGTGAAGATGATCTAATAGAACTTCTGGTTTTGAAGAATTTTTTTGTTTTTTATTTGTTGTCTGTTTTTAATTTGTAATATTTTAATATATATAGTCAATAATGGTATATAATACATGGTTTATTATAACTTCATTGTAAAGTTTAATTATGAGTGAATAAGGTGTTGTCAGATTTATATATATCTTGTTTGTTTTATTTCCTAATAAATTTTAATTATTTTGAAGGAGTATTAAATCATATTTTAGAATTATAAACATATAGTTTAAGGAAATAACATGTTTCATAAATCTTGGGGTGTTACAATGATAAATGTTTCAAACATTTTGTAAATCCTTTCCCAATCTAACGTTTAATAGTTAAATATTGTATAAAATATTTTTCAACCCATTTTTGATTATATGAATGGATAAAAGAGTAAGTCATGAATTTTCTCAAAATATAATACCATGCATATTTTAAGTTAAGATTATATAAAACATGCAATATGATGTATCATATAACTTACCATTTAATATTCTATGCCTAAGACATGAAATATTCCTTACATTATACCATATGATATAACTTAATTTTACCTTATGATTCAAGGATTTTGGGAATATCACTACCAGTCTCCCACTTACACTAAATAATCATATAATTATGCATGGTTTCACCATATGTGACATCTCATATGGGTGTAATAGACCATTACTTGTTTTAGGCACTTTTACCCATTGATTAGAGTATCTAATTATTAGATCTATTCATGGGTAATTTTTGCTGCTTTTCCATGCTTTTTTGGAAGTTTTTTTGGGCTTGTGCATAGTTGGTGCCTGATTTTACAAACCATGCATCCAAACAATGAAACATTTCTAGGATCCTAGGTAGGGGAACACAGTTTTTGCATGATATTCACATGGTTAGATCAACCATTCAATCTGAAAATAAGGGGTCACATGGTTGGTGCACAATTAAACTAACCATGCAGCTTAACCATGTAGCTCTTACACTAACTCTGTTTTGGCCACATGGTTAGTACTAACCATGTGACCTAACCTAGGAAACCGTGTAATAGGATTTTTATGTTATGAAAAAATTAATTAAAATCTCAAAAAACCCTAATTAACCCCAAACTTCTCCCACTCTAATCTAATTAGATCCATTGGCTTTTAGGATCTATCTAGAGGCGTTTTGGCTCTCCCAACCTTATTTCTTGGTGGATCTAAGTGCTGATTGAAATGGTGATCCTATTTCAGTGAGTTAATTTCTCTTTGGTATTCAATCTATCTTATTCTTTTTATTCCTTATCATTAGAGGTTATAATGATCTTATGTTTCATTGTATCTTGGATGATTGATGTGGAATTGAGAAACTAGGGTCTTTTCTATCTTCTCTTGAGATCCCTCTTTCTAGATTCAGTGATCTACACTGGAGGAAACACATCTCTAATTTGTTATGGTTTGATTAAAAATATTCCAAGTAGGTGTTTCTATGATTTTACTTAATCTTTGAATTCATTATTTCTTGAGAATGTAGAGATATATGTATCTTAATTTATAACACGTATTCTATGAAATTTATCCCTGAAATTAATTATGAAAGATTCTTTGACCATTTTCTATTTAAATTTACCATGGAATAATTTGAATTCCTAGGATCTTGATCTCTATCACATTTTTTATAATTGATGAAATCCATGTTTGCTTGGATTTATTTTCACAGAATTTTTAACGGATGTTTGGGTGAAGTTGAGGGATTTGGCTTGGTTTTTATTCCTAAAATAAAATTCATTGATTCAAATGAAATTATTTGAACTATTTGATGTTTTATAAATAGTTTCAAATGCTTAAATTTATGAAATGATCAATAACCCTATTTGATTTATTTTAACCTTAATTTCAAATGTTCGTTATTGGGTTATTTAAAATAAATGATTTATGCATATGAAAAGAGGGTGTAAACACATGTTTTGAAACACATTGAAACCTTTTAAAATTTAAATAATTTATTTGAATGATTTAGGGTTTCTTTGAAAGGAATTATTTTTTTAAAGTCCCATTTGGAATTATTAGGATGACTTGTGAAAGGAATTCGATATGATTACCCTTTTTGAATTGTATAAAAGCTTTTGAATTGAAATTGATAATGCTTGACAACCCGATTGACACTTTATGATAATTATATTATGTAGTAATAACTTATTGTAACTTGTTTGATTATTATACTCTCCATTTTTGGGTGTTTAAAAAATGGGATTATTTACTTTTCGGGAGTTCAGGGGGTGTGAGAGTGAGATGTGATTTGAGAGCATGTATCCATTGTCACACCCCGACACGTGCGTTTATTTTATTTTATGATTTCTTTGGATTTAAATTATTTTGCTACGGTTTTTGTTCAGTATCGGACTAGGTTCTTGTGTTTTTGTTAAAAAGTGCGCTTTTTGATGCGACGTCGTTGGGCGCGTGAGTGGAGCCTGTTCTGGAAGCCCCACGCGTCCCTGCCCGGTGTATTTGCGCATCCTGTGGTCTTTTAAAAATTTTAAATAGAGAGACTTTATATTTAACAAACACATCTATAGTTATCAGTTAATAATTATTTTTATTATCTAATATGAAATGAATATTTTTATCATTTGTATTTTTATCATTATGATTATTATTATCATTATTATTTTTATCATTATGTTATAAATAGATAATTAATGAAATTGTTAATTTTGCAGATAATAGTATAATCATTATTAAACATGATTTTTTATTAATCTTTATTATTTTTATTATTATTATTATTATTTATTATTATTATTATTATGATTTTGTTTTTATTTTATTTTATTTTATTTTATTTTTCTTTTATCTTTTCTTTTCTTTTTCTTCTAACCCTAGCGGGCCGCCCCCTCTGTCTTTTTTTCCTCCTCCCTTCTCTCTCGGCCGCCACCTCCCCCCATCTCTCTCTCTCTCTTTTTTTCTCTTCTTCTTCCCCCTGGCCTGCCTCACGTTGATCGCATCCATCCACGTAGCAGCGACCCTCCGCCTCCTTCCTCTTCTCCTTCCGCAACAACAGCAGCCAATTCCCCTCTTCCCACAGGACCCGGTGCCTCGGCCATTTTTCCCCCTGTCTGTTGTCGACCCCCCCCCCCCTGCGCGGCCCTCTCGTCACCTTGCCGAAGCAGCGCAACTCCAGGTGCGCTCCACCACTGCGCATTTTCCCCACTATGCGCTCCAACCTGATGCAGTCCTCCCTCCTCCCTCCGGCACCGCCTCCCTTGTGCAGCACCCCCGGACCCCCGCTGAACCCCCCTTCTCCGGCTTCAGCTCACCCCGGCGCTCCGGCCACTGCGGCTCCCTCCTGCTCTACTCCGACGATCGCCGGTCCCGGCCCCGGCTTCCCGTCGCTACGCCAGCGCCCCTGCCGGACCTTCCGGCGCCCCTGCCGGCCTTCCGACGCCCCTACCGAGCCTTCCAGCTCCCCTACCTTTTCCCTTCCTTGCACCCGCTCTCTTCCCCCTATAAAGGTTTGTTTTGTGTTAATTTTAATTTTACTTTTATTATTATTATTGTTATTATCAATATTATTATTGTTATTTTTACTTTTATTATTAGTATTATAATTCTTATTATTCTTATTATGGTTGTTATTATTATTACTATTATTATTATTATTACCATTATTTTGTTATTATTACTTTTATTCTTATTATAATAATAATTATTATTTTGTTGTTACTATTATTATTATTATTATTATTATTCACATTATTATTGTTATTATTATTATTATTCTTATTATATTATTATTGTTATTATTATTATTTTGTTATTATTATTCTTATTCTTATTATTATAATTATTATTTTAATTATTTTGTTGTTGTCATTATTATTTTTTTATTAGTGTTATTATTATTATTGTTATTATTATTATTATTATTACTATTATTATTTTTATCCTTATTATTATTATTATTATTATTATGATTCTTACTATTCTTATTATTATCATTGTTATTATGATTACTATTATTAACATTACTATTATTCTTGGTTCGCCTTTCCTTTGTTAGGGGATTTTTATCAATTTATGTTTCTTTTGGTAGGATTATTGTTTGAGGACCCGCGCAGGGCGTTTCCAAGTGAGCGCCACCACCGCGCCTTGTTTCCGAGGTTCCGTCGTCGCCGCGCTTTAGTTTCAAGGTGAGTGTTTATTCCCGCCGCTTGGTTTCGAATGCTCTAGTGAGTTTTTGTATGTGTTTGAGTCCTTGATATTGTTTATACAGAGTGTTGGACTTTATCACGTGGTTTTGGACACACGCTGTGTCATCGCGCCTTGGTTCCGAGGTTGTTTTGTCGTCGCCCTTGATCTTGAGGTAGGTTCCCTTTGCTCTGCTTTTAAAATTTGAGTTATATTATCTCATGCTATTTGTGTACCCTAATTGTTCAAAATAAGTATTTTATTAATTTTAATAAATATGAGATAAGATACGATAATTAATTTTTCATATAAGATAGTTAATTTTTTAATGGTTATTTAGTGTAAAAAGGAGCCGTTTATTTTATACATGACACATGAAACATCCTTTTGACGACCGGACACCCAATAATGAAATAATTCATGTTTGGATTTTAAACATAATTTACGGAATATAAAATAGAGTTCTGGTTTAATGAGAAATGATTTATTTTGAAGCGTGAAAAAGTACTTTGGTTCTTTAAAGAAGTTGTCTGGTTGGTTTTTAAAGGTTATTTGGAAAAATAAAATGTTTTATTTTGGTTTGGTTTATAAAAATATTGTCAGTCTGTGATGTAGTGTTTTTTTGGGGTTCTTTAAATGGTTTTAAACTGGGTTTTGTCTCATAAAGAAGTTTTACCTTTCTTTGAGTAGCGTTTGTGAAATGTATTAAATTCCCGTTTGGCACTTTATGGAAAGGGATGAAAATGTTTTGATAAAAACCCTCTTAGGATGACTCTCATGCCTTGGTCCCAATTGATTGTTTGGGAGGCCGCGCTTAGTATCTCCCAGGTACGTGAGTAGTTTAAAGGCATGAGGTTGTTCCACGGAGTGGCTCGGGTGATGCTTGTTGTGCTTTATATATATATGTATATAATTGGATGCTCGGTTGGCATCAGTTGGCTCACCCCTTTTTCAACACTTGAGACATGGGAATCTGGCATATTGAGAGAATATTCTAAGAATGATTGCTACACTAGTAGGTTATGGTACTGACCAGTGGCCCATAGTGGGTGGATATATTGGGTTTATTACTATGGGATTTTCCCTTGACCTGCCCGTGAGTGGATGGTCGAGCATATTGTGCGTTTTGATTTCATCGTGACATGTCGATAAGGATGATTTCTCATGTATTGGTGTCTTCTAGTTTATTCTCGATCTCCTAGGTTCACCCATGTCTATTCAGCTTTTGTAGCTTGAAGTAATGATTATGATGCTCACATGTATACCTACATTGCCCTTGCTGTGTGTTTTACTTTGTGCATTCTGGTGTATTGTTTTCCTTGGAAAATGGTAAATTGATTTTGATTAGGTTTCTAAAAATTGTTTTCAAATGAAAGTGTTTAATCCCCTTTGTACAAATTTGAAAATTTAAACATCACTTTCCCTTTTCCTGAAATGTCATTGACACTAATGAAATAAACCCGAATTTGGAAATGGTAAAGGGAAATGGTTCGTCCTTTGTTTTTAAGTAAAATGCTTAGAAAAACATACTTTTATAAGTTGTAGTTCAAACTTGAAATGATGTTTCTTTTATTTTAAAGGTAGTGAATTGGGAATAGATATCGGGCTAGCCTACTGAGTTTTAATACTCACGCCTATAGTTCTTTTCTGTTTTTAGTGTTCGTGCATGCTATAGCTTGAGTGCGCTCGCCTAGGGCGACGCTTGATCGTTGAGTCGGAGAGTGACCCACGAGGTCTCACGGAGTTTGTTCGGATGTTGTGTTTGGTTAGTTTGATTCCTGTTTGTTCCTGTTTAGTAACTTTATTTGGTTTATCTTTTCTGCGCTGCTCTGTATTATTTTCGCTGTCTTATTTATTTATATTGGGTGAAATCATTCCCATAGCCTCTGTTGATGCCCTGGCGCTTGTCGCCAGCACGGGAGGATCGGGAACGCCTCTCGGGCCATGTCGCGGACCGACTCGGGTGACCGGTTCAGGGTCGACCCAGGTTGGTTCGTGACATCCATGATTGAAAAGTTGAGGGATTGAACCCATGATTGATATTGATAAGGATACCCATGTTATCCTTGTAACTTGATAAACTTACTCACTTATTTTGAATAGTATTTGAAACCTAGATAATTAGATGGTATGACTTAGATATATACTTCATTAGTGGACTCACACCCATTCTAGTGGATCTATAGTGAACATGATAGGTTCAAGCTATAGACGTGCAACCATGAAAGTAGGTGTGTGTTGAACTAGTTTTCTTGAGACCACATGAGACTATATGTAAGCTTGAAGATTATTCATGATGATTTTTTATTAGATATTTGATAGTGGAATCACTATTGTACCGAGGTTGTACCCATGACATCCATATATTTGATCATGATACATGACAATGTCCATTTCCACTATTTAGCACCATATTTTCCTTGCTTAATTTTCCTATTTATTTTTATTATGCACCTTGAATATATTGTATTGAATTTTGGTCAATTTTTTATATTAGGTGCATATTCTTATCTTTTCTTGATTATTGTAATTTATCTTGTGATTTTTTTTTCATATATTTTCTAGAAAAGGTTTAGTTTTTAAATGGTGAAATGACATGTTTTACAGGTTTGGTTTGATAAATGATTTTTAATTATTTGAAACTCTATTTTTAAACTATGAATCATACTCTCTTTAATACACTCATCTTTTAAAATTTTTATTTACCTTATGAAGTGAATTTTTAGAATCTTTGTTGGAATCCTACTGGGATATATTGATCACACCCATCTTATACCATTTGGTGTTTGAAACCATTATTATCTTATAGTATGTGTTCATGATTTCATCTTCCTCTATGGGTTCTAGATAGGTTTCCAAATTTTAGGTGACTTGGGACATGGTGGGTGGTCATGGACCACTAGAAGATGGGTTATGGTTGTTACGTTCCACTTTCATTTTTTATAGAGCCTCTTTGTGCTCTAAGATGTATGTATTGATTTATGTATATAATATTATTTTTACAATGTACATTGATTATTATAATATTTATTGGGTGAAATTATTCCCAATAGTTATTTCTTGATTCCCAGGTGCTTGCCACTATCTCATAGAGATTAGTAACACTTTTCAGGTTTGTGGAGAATCTTCTCAGATATTGGTTTGGATGGAATTATAGATTAGTTCATTTTAAATGGTATTAGGGTAGGTATTTACTTAAAAGTAAGTACTTTAATTTAAAACAACTTATGTTTTTTTGGGGTGATTCATGGAAAAAATGAGATTAAGAATGTTTCAAGACTCAAGAGGTAGTTCATGAGTGGGTTCTTGATCACCACCTCTTTATGAGGAGATTTGAGTTACTAGAGAAAGTAAGGACTTGAGTATTTATTTTGATTAATTTGTTTTCTGATGGAAAATTATATTTATATTACTGATGAGATTGTATTTGATTTTGAGAATATTTTATGAATTTTGGTTTGGAACAGAAAGATGACCAGAGTTTCAGAATGCCTTAATGGTCTGGAAAATGATGAGGTATTTCTGTGACTAATCCGGAAGTCAATCTATGAACTATTTTGATATTGGTGTGTATTTTAGCAGCCCATGCTACCAATCCATGCATAGTTGTACTCTAACCCAAGATTTAAAACTTTTTTTATATTCCTGGTGGATTCATTGGCTTTAGGTTAGATAGGAGAGTTGTAGATATGTTATGTTTCATGATCTTGTTTAGTTGTTTCAACTTTAATCCATTATTGATGATTTCAAATCCTTTTTTAAAACAAAATTGTGGCTTAAAATAAGTTTTTAAGTACATTGAGAAATGTTCCCAATTAACAAGAATTTATTTTTTATGAAATACTTGGTTTGGGAAAAAAATTATTTTCATAAATATTTAGATTATGCGTTAAGGAAAAATTTTAAGAAGAAATTTGGTTGGTAATGGGTTTGAAATGGAAATGGTTTTTATAATTGGAAAATGGGATTATTTATTTTGAAACCATGGAATGATTTAAATGTTATTGTAAATGGTTTTTGAAACTCTGATGGATTTATATCAATATTTACCATTTTTAAAGGAAATAGTAGTGTTTTATAAATTTTGAAATCTTGTGTGTCATGAAATTGATGATTCTTTAATAAAGTGGATTTTTTTATTCCTTGAAATATTTTGGATTGGATTTATTTTGTTTCGAGTTTTATGTTATTACTAGATTTATTATCCTATGTTTTTTTGATGTTTATAAATGTCTCCAAGAAAGTCCTTTAAGAGAGAGATAATGTTTATTCATCTGTCTAGTTCTATGACTGGTACTTCAAGTTTCCATAAGTGGAATCTCTTATTGATGAGTCTACCCAGAATCCATATCGAGTGGTGGATCCAGAGAGCTTATATCATATGAACCCTATCCTTTAATTCTTGTATTTTCACCCACCTTTTTATATAGGAGAATATGGATCTCTTGAGTGAGTAAAGTGTCTTGAAGAAGTTGATTAAATTTTTAATTCTGTCAATAATCTTAATGTTCTAAAGGTCAAGTATATCAAATCCTTATTTGAGGGATCTAGACAGGAGTGGTGGGAAGTTGTGATTCCCTATTGTGTACATGAAATACTATCTTGGTAATTCTTAAAGTCAATCATCATTCAGTGGCAGTATCCTAAGGATGTATATAAGGAGAAAGTTTTTGAGTTATTGGGTTTTGGTTAAGATGATCTATTGGCTATGAAGTATGCCAAAAAATTCTCACAATTGGTATGTTTCATACCTAGTCTTGTTGGATATGACTTTATTAAGGCTATATTTTTTAGAAAAGGTCTTTACACATTCCATTTATTATTTATTACTATGGCTGGGTTTATCTCTTATTTAGAGATTCTCAATAAGGCTTATTTAGCTGAAGCATAGTTAGTAAAATGATATGAAGGGAAGAATACTTCATTCATGTTTAGGAAAGGAAAATATCCTCAAGTAAATAAAAGGCCTCCCATGTATTTCCATTTTGGACCATGTGTTCATTTAAAGAGGTTGTTTTCAAAATATCCAAAGGTTTGTGTATGGTGTGGCCACTTGGGTCACGTTGATAGGTTCTGTAAGTTAGGGGACCATAAAAGGAATTTTCGGCCTGAATCATCAGCTCCAGATTGTGGAGTAGTAGATGATTCAAGATAATAGGCCTCTATATATTAGACTAATATTGAATATTTTCACTTAATTGTGGAGATATTAGATATTGGTTTCTGTATGTGGTTGATGTTGATCCAGCTTTTTTTTGACATTAGAGTGGAAATTTCTTGAGTTTTTTCTTATTGTGGTTTGTTTGTTTTTGGAAACCCTTTGTTTTGGGATCTTTATGGATGATATATTTTGACTTTGGTCATTATCATGTGGATGGTTTCATTTTACTGTGACTTAAGTGGTTTTTAATTGTGGATGTGAACTCTTGAAATACTAACCTTCAATTTTGGAATAACTTTAGTTCCTTGATGTTCATTTTTCTCCTAGTGATGGAGTGGAATATTGTGCTCATAAAACTTGAGATGTTTTTAGAGTTTTTGTTACTTGGTATTCTCTTTTTTTATTTGATGGTTAGAGCTCATGCTTATTTGATGGATGATCTCCCTTGAAAGAGTGTGGTTCCCGGTTGTGAACTAACCTAGATGTTTTAGCTCTTTCTGGTTGGACTTGGATAGACCATGGGAATGTACTCAGGTAACTAGGATGATGTTCATTATTGATAGACCAGTCACCAAGAGGTTATTTTATTTGATTTTATGAGATCATAGAGGGGTGAGGCTTAGTTGTGAAAATATTAGGTTACCCTCAAGAACTTACCTGTGGTAGAAATCCTTGTTAGTTCTTTACCTTTCTTGTGGACGTTTGATCTTAGATGTTTCTCCATGGTGAGTGGTTGAAGTCACTTATTTGGGTTAAAGGGATGTTATTTTATTATGTTACACTATTTTGGTGAATCTTTAAATGATGGGGAGACCTATGCTGGGTTTCCAGTCTTTCTCTAGGTTAGAGATGTGTGATGATCCTAGTGTGTTGATCTTAGAATTGTGTGTGTTTTTAACCATTGGGTGAGTCTCTCTTCTAGACTATGGACTTTCCACCACACAAGAAGAGTAAGGGAGTTATTATTATGTCATTGTGTTCTATATTTCAAAATGGACTCTTTTTGAGGATAGAAACTCCTATGGTGGGAAGGTTATAATATCTAGTTACCCGTTTTTATGTGTTTTGACCCATTAATTTGAGTATCTAATGATTTTTCTCTTTGAGGGTTGTTTTTAGTGTTTTATGAACTTTTTTGAAGGTTTCTAGGTGAGTGCATGGTTGGCGCACAGTTTGGAAAACCATGAAACCAAACCATGCAATATTTCCAGTAGCCTAGATAGGGGTGCACAATTTTCACACAATTTGTGCATGGTTAGCCAGACCATGAAACTTATACAGAAATGGGTCTCATAGTTTTTGCACAATTAAACTAACCATGAATCTATTCCAGTGGATCTATTTTGGGTGCACGATTAGGCACACTATTAGTAATAACCATGATACCTAACCCATGAAAAAGAGTGATGATATTTTAATTCTCTAAAAATTTCAATTAAAATCCTAAAACTCCCCTAACTAACCCCAAACTTCTCCCACCAGATCCTAATTTTATCCATTGTCTTCTGGGATACATCTAGAGGCATTTTTTCTCTCCCAAACTTGTTTTTTGGTGGATCGAAGTGCCAATTGAAGTGGTGATCCTCTTTCAGTGAGATCCTTTCTCCATGGTCTTAGATATATCTTATTATTTTGATTCCTTATTTCTATAGGTTATGATTTACTTGTGTTTCAACAGATCTTAAATTATTTATGTGGAATTATGAATCTAGGTTCTTTTTTATCTTATCTAGAGATCCCTCTTCCAAGATTCAACGATCACCACAAGAGGTGAAACATATCAGATTCATTTCAGTTGGATTCCAAATATCCTAAGTATGTTTTTATATGTTTTCATTCATCATGTAATTCATTGTTTCTTGAGAATTCATAGATATATGTTTCTTAATTTCTAACACATGTTCTATAAAATTTATCCTTGAAATTCCATGTGAAATATTATTTGACCCTTTTCTATTTAAATTGACTATGGAATAAATTGAATAACCATGATTTTGATCTCTCTCACCATTTTTTTGAATTGATAAATGCCATGTTTTTTTGGATTAATTTTAAAATAATTTTGAAAGGTTGTTTTGGTGAAGTTGAGGGCTTTGGCTCAGGTTTTATTCCTAAAATTAAAGACCTTTATTCAAATGAAATGAGTTGAAATATTTGATGTTTTAAAAATATTTTCAAATTATTATAATTTTGAAATGACCAAGAACCCTCTTTTATTGATTTTACTATTTATTTTAAAGGGTTGTTCTTGGGTTATTTTAAATAAATGATTTATGTGCATGAGAAGATGGCGTAAACCCATTTTTTGAATCATATTCAATCCTTTCAAAATTGTAATACTTAATTTGAATGTTTTAGGGTTTTTTTTGAAATAAATGATTGTTTTAAAGGCCCTTTTAGAATAATTATGATGATTTATGAAAGGAAGAGTGGAAGATTACCCTTTTTTAATTTTGAATTGTATAAAATGTTTTGAATAGAAATTGATGATGCTTGATGGCCCGATTAACACATTATGATAATTATATCATGTGATAATCCCTTATTGTCACTTTTTTTATTCTTATACGTACCATTGTTGGGTGTTAAAAACGGATTATTTAATACGAGGGAGTTTAGGGGTGAGAGTGAGATGTGATTTGAGGGCATGTTCCCATTATTTAGGTGTTGAGGGCTTGAGCCCAAGACTGACATTTTTAAGGATCCCCATGTGATCCTCATAACTTGATTACGTCACTCACATTTTTTACTAATAATGGGAACCTAGATAGTTAGATGGGATGGCCTAGATATGTGATTTATTAGCAGACTCACACCCCATCTAGTGGATCCAAAGACAACATGAAAGGCTCATGCTATGGACATGTGACTAGGAAAGTGGGTGTTTATGGAACTAGTTTTCTTGAGACACTGTGATATTATGTGTACTCACTACCAAACCTAGGTTGTACCCATGACATCCATATACTTGATCTCGATACATGAAAACGTTCAATGTCACTATTTGGAACCATAGTTTCCTTGCCTGATGTATCTTTTTATTATTATTATGAACCATGAATCTATTATATTGAATCTTGTTAAATTTTTTAAATTAGGTGCATATTCTCATATTTTCATTATTATCTGACTTTATCTTTTAAAATGTTTTTTCAAAGATTTTCAAGAAATTTTTTAGTTTTTAAATGGTGAAATGGAATGTTTTTATAGGTTAGGTCTGATAAATGATTTTTAAATTTATAAAACTATATTTTTTAAACTAATAATAATACTCTATTTAATGTACTTCTATTTTATCATATTTTATTTACCTTATGAAGTAAAATCATATAATATTTGGTGGAATCCTATTTGTCTTTATAGCTCAGACCCTTCTTGCACTGTTTGGTGTTTATAGCCATCATGATCAGATAGTAGGTGCTCATGCTTTCATTTTACTTTGTGGGTTTGAGCTAGGGTGACTAAGGGAGGATGACTTGATACATGGTGGGTGGTCATGGAACACCAGGAGAAGGGTTTTGGTTGTTATGTTTTGGTTTCAGTTTTTATAGTGTCTTTGTACAATGAGATGTATTTATTGATTTATGTATTTGATATTTATTCTTCAATGTTCTTTTATTATTATAATATTTTGTGGGTGAAATCTTTCCCAATGTTTTTTCTTGATTCCCATGTGATTTTTGTTGGCCCGTGGAGATTGGGAATGATCTTTAGGTTAGTGGTGAATCAGTTTAGATATCAGTTTGGATGCTATTCTAGGTTGGTTCATTACATTTTTAATAACTATTGTAAAATAAATAAATATTAATGGATATTTATTCAAGATAATTTTATATAACCACCCTGTGAAATATGAAAAACAAATTTTTATTTCTGTGTAAATTTTTTATTGGTGGCCTATAAATAACTTTCACTATTATTTATTGATAGTGGTTTTTAATAAATCTCAACTAAATCATTTTTAAATTGTGGTTTTAAAATACTATAATAAATAAAAACTCTTTTTTCATCATGTTTACCCCTTTCCTGCTCTCTTTATTCACATGTAACACCACAATTTCTCTTTTTTCAATAAATGTTATCATATTTTCATTAATTTAGGAATTGGAATAATGGAAGCTTGATTTTTTCTAAATTTTTAATGATATATTATTTTCATATTGTTTGGTAAACCATTCATAGTAACCATGTATCATTGTGATATTGAGATATTGAGAGATGCATAAATAGTTCCTGGTTTGAGGAATCATGCATTATAACCATAAATTCTAATTAAGTTTTCCCAAAACATTTTTTTGGTGTCCCAACTTTCTAATACCCTTAATAATTAATTTATGAAATATTATATTGATTTTATTGAACATTCATTAAGATTATATAATTTATTTTCAATATTTAGTTTATATTTTATAAAATTAATGTACTTGTAGGGTGATATATATATTTCTTGAATTAGTATTCTATACTATTATTTAAAAGGATTTTAAATGATATAAATGGATGGTGGTATTGTTATATTTGATGATGAGTTATTATATCATTATTATTATTATATGAGGGTGTTTTTAAGAGGAGCTTTAATTGATATTACTGTTATTAATATTATTAATATTATGAGATAGACTAATAGGGAAGATGGGAGCTTGAGAGTGGCGATTTCGATGACCAATGGGAAATTGGGATGATTGATTATAGATTAATATTTCTTGATGGATTTTCCCCAATATATATCTTTTATTATCAAATTTATTATTGGTGGATGTTTATACACCCAATCTGGTGATGGTGAGATGGTTAGATCTAGCTTGAACTCTAATATGAATACGATTTTGAAGAATGAATAACATGTTAGGTATAAAACTGATAAAAAATATCCATACTTGACTATAAGGATGGTGTTATAAATATTATTAAAAAAATGGAATATAGAACACTTGGTTACAAATCAAACAATAATTGATGAGCATATAGAGATTGGAAAGCAGATGATTATTGGGTGGATGATCCTGCAAGGAAAATGATAACCATGGATGCTTTAGAACCTAGTAAATAATATATCATGTTTTGGGGTTTTTTAGTTTGTAAATATGTTTCATTAGGATATAACTTATTTCATTTTTTGGTTCCAAATAATGAAATAAAGTGGAAATATTAGGGGATAATTTTAATTTTCCTTAATCTTGGGTTCCTCAAAATTCAAGAATGGGACCAAAGATTAAATTGTTTTGAATTTAAGAATACCTTTTTCAAAATTGAGTTATAATTTATGATTTATATTATATTCATTTGAATCCAAATATCCTTTATGAATTTTCATCTTCCGTGGGAATCCTTAATAAAACAATACGAAAACTGAAATTTCTAGAACCTGGTACTTTGAAAGAGTTCTAGTTTTAGTGTATTACAAGTAAATTTTATCTGTTAAGGTTTTTCTTTTAACTCAAAATGATAAGGTTAATTAAAAAAATATATGAAAATATTCCATATTTTTTCTAGACTTTCGAGTTATATGGCATATGATGATCTCCTATCATAGATATTTTTTTTTCAAATTAATCTATTAGAGGGTATTATGTTAGTGAATGTAGAAAAAAAACCACCACCATTCAATATAAATTTTTTGTTTAATTACAATGATGATAAGTTTGTTGATAAAACTATTAATCAATTTGATAAGAAAAAATATGAGAATATTGTGGAAGAATATCTAGGGGATGGGAACTTTGTTGCTCATGATTTTAGTATAGATGGGAATATAGGGGTTAATCCATGGGATGAACATAGATATGGGATTATAAGGGTTGTATATACAAGGAGTAAGATAGTGGATGATCATACTGGTAGAAATGATGGGAATATAGGTGTTGAATGTTGAGAATAATTGGGATAGCCCAATGGCTATGGAATTTTTTTCATACTAGCAATAAGGATTGGACTATCATGGATGTCTGTCTAAGGAGTGAGATAATTGATTCTCATGATAATTTTGTAAGGGTTGAGATATAAAATACTTTTGTTAGTATTTTTCTCAAGACATTAGATAATGTGAAATGGTATAGGTTTCAATTGGAGGATGGTTAAGGATCACTTTTTTCTTTTATAGAGTTCGGTGTTTCATCTCAAAGAGATAGATATGATCACCAACCTGTTATGTTTGAATCTTTTAAAACTGTTAGAGAGTATGATTTCATCACTGATAGTGAGGTAAAGTTGGGTTCTTCAAAACAAATTAAATGTGCCACTTCATATAAAGAAATTTTTATCAATGGTAAGAAATACTTGGTTGATGAGGGTTTTTAATAAGTCATATAAAAAGAAAACTCGATAGAGGAAGTATTATAATCATATAAAGGGGGAATGATTTCTAGATCACATAAAGGATACCAATATAATTATTTTATTTCTAGAACACTTCCTAGGGGAAAGGAATCATTTAAAGCTACTCAATTTTCCTCACACTTAATTCTCAATTGGAGATAAGGATTATAGTGATGAGGAATATGAGGATGACTTATTATATTACGAATTATTATATCATTATATATTTTACTTAAAACTTAGTTTATATTATACGGTCTGTCTTGGTTTTTAGAGAATTAAAAAAAAGTTGAATAGTTATTGGACCTAATGTGGTTCTATTTTCTCCCATGTTTTAGGCTAGTATGAGGTGCATGTTTGGTGTATTTGATATTGTAACTAACATAGTTTCTGAATGATATTTATATGATAATGTTTTTTATTATTTGAAATTTTGTTTTAGAATAGTTTTGGCATGTATTCCTTTTTTATTCTCCCAATCACTCTTCCCCTTATAATGTTTTTATTTTACTTTAATAAAGGAATCATGGGATAAACTTTTGTGCTCATGGTTCTACTGTTTCTAATAATCATCATTATCATAATATTAATCCTCATTTACTTATGGGGAGTTTCCCAGTGGTCATGTGATCAGGGTTCTCTAGTGGTGGTGGGGGGAGGTCTCGAGTTTTAACCTACACTGGGGTATTTTTGGGTGATTTTCATTATATTTCATGAATTTTAACCATTTAAAATTATTATTATTATTGTAATTTTCATAAATATTTATTATATAAATAGGATAGTACCCTCTACCCCTAAGTTAGTCCATGTATCATGACACCAGGGGGATTACTATTCCCTCTCTTCTCTTTATCCTAAAAGAAGGGATATTCCCTCTAGAGTCTAAGGAGAGTTTTTTCTCACTTTTCTTTCCTCTTATCCATATTCTTCTTCCTCTTACCATTATTTTCCATATAGGGTTAATTCAAGTCAGGGTTTTCTATAATAAGAAAACCCCAGAATATCTTAGAGATTTTGGTTCCATTAGCGCAAGGAATCTATTTTTAACCTCAAATATTATTCATCCCATTAAAGAAGCATAATTGAAAAGATTTATAATTATGTGCCTTTATGTAATTCTTTTATTTTGACATTATCTTGATGCTTGAAATTTATAAATGTATTTCTTATCAAATTTGTTCTTATATAAATCATTTATGATGGAATTATGACTGGTTACTGGCATTTTTTTTCGTTTTTTGATTGATATAATGGGGCTTCTAATGGAATTTTTGTGTTTCATTTCTAAAAATACTTTAATAAACATAATGTGTTTTAAAAAATTACATAGGGAATTATTTTTTCCAAATAGAATTTCTAGGTGATGTTTTGAATGAATATGAATTTTTATAAAATGGAATTTCAATGGTATTCATGTATTTTTTCTGAAAATCTATATTTTATATACAGAACGTATTTATTGAAATTCCTTTAAAACTTTTTTTTCAATGAATTTATAAGTCTTTTTGAAACTTTTTTGGTTCCTATAAAGGGAATTTTAATGGTTTTACATTATTTTATTATTTATAAAGGAATATTTTTCATGTTATACATTATTATTGATTATGTGATGTTCTCTTGAATATTCCCCATATACTATTGATAATATATTGATGTTTTTATGTTGTTTATAGTGATATGAAATTTTTAAATGGGATATTTCTTAGGTGGTGTTTTTGATATGATATAAAGATTCACTTTTTTATTTATTTTATTTATTTATTTATATTTGAGATCGATTGGGTTTTCATGGGATCCCGGGGTAGAAATTTCAATAATAAAGCATGTGTTTTACACTTGTTGAGATTATGCACTGGATAGTGTCCCCTAGTATAGTTCATACCCTAGCTAGGGGGTTTTCACATAATAATAATAATGATGGAATGTTAGGTTTTTGGCTATTAGTATCACATTATAGACCAATTAGTGGATCCATGTTTATAAAGGTATTAGTTTATCCTTGTAAACTTGTGGTTAACATCCCATGTCGTGATTTGTTTTATGACATAATTTACTTTGTGAAATAATTATTTTATGATTTATATAATATGAAAATTTTAGGTACTAATTTATTTATTTATTGGTTAGTTTCATTTTTAAAGTAATGATGGTTTTCAAAAAGTAAATAATGTTTTATTGGTTTTATTTAATATAAAAAAGTAATAAAATTACTTTCTATTTTTATTTAAAAAAGGATTTTTAATTTGACTTATAAAAGGAATTATATAGATTCTTGGTGGTATCCTATTGGTAATTAGCTAACACTAAACATACTCTCCTTAGTATGTATATATCCCTGTATTCACATGGTTTTTTTTGCAGGTATGATCATTTATATTGTTTAGGAGTGGACTATTTGATTAGTTATGAAGTAATGGAGGTGACTAAATATGAAGGATAACGTATCATAAAAATATAGTTAGGTTCTTTATTTTATCATTGTTTAGTATTTTTTAGTATCCATGTAGTCTTTATCATTGTATTTGATATCTAAGTTGTGACTTGTATGTTATGTGGGTGGATGTTGATTTATTTATTTGGTTTACATTAGTCTCATTTATTCTTTATTATATATAAAGGGTAAATTATTCCAATTTGTTCATGGATAATACCCTTGGAACTTGTGATAGCCTAGGGAGGTTGGGAATTCACCTTAGGTTTGTGGTATTATGGTATAAATATAGTGGATATGTATTCAAGTTTGTATGTTACATCCCATCCCTAGCCCCTCCTCACTCGACATTCAATGCTGGATATGTATGAAGCATCCTTCCCAATAATAATAACTTCAATCTCCAAACATTATTAATTTACCATTCACTATGTCCCTCTATTCATCAATTTTTCTTTGCTTCTTCTTCTTGTATACTTTATTAGGCTAACACTGGATGAATCAAAAAATCAACACCTAGTGTCACTCTTAGCACTGATATTGATTCATGTGATCCCTAATTTATTCATTAAAGGATGTTTTTAGCGAGATTTATTAGTTTGTAATGATATAATATGATTTCATTTTTTTAATAAACCTACAATAATTAGATATTATATTTATTCATATGGATATTTCTTCATTAAATTCCTCTCTTATTTCACACAATAGATATTCAATAGTCTTTTAGTCAATTTAATATTAAATTAAAGTTATGTAAAATGTAAATATATTAATTTAATGGTTTTTAGGGCATAATGTTTACTTAAATTTAATTCATTATTATTAAATTTATCAAGAACCATCCCCAATAGAACCCCTCCCTAGTTGGCAGTGAAGACACGAGTGACCCCTAATGCCTGTCTCTAATAGGCCACAAGTTCATGAAAAGTACCAAGAGTATGAAAAAAACACATACCAGAGACATTACCCTCATAAATGTCAATAATATAAAAAAAACTAATTAAGTCTATATAGAATAAAATAAATCTCAAAGTGTAATAAAAATTTCATAAATAAACAAAGGTCACTAAAAATAGAATACCAATGGAAACTCGATGACAGTGACACCAACACCAACTACGAATTATATAATCTTGTAATGTTCATCTCGATCACAAAATTCCTCCTAGAAACCAATAAAAATAGGCACACACACACACAAAAACACACACATATATATATATATAGGTATGAGAATACAAGTGTACTCAGTAGGATCCTCCCCAAAACATCATGTGTAAAAGTTGAAGAAGCATACCAATTCCTTAGTGAATAAATATCTAGGCCAAATCATCACCTATACTAGGTCAAATACTACTCGTCCTCAATAAGGATTTCTCACCTAATAACACATCCAAGAATAGTAACAAAATATAAAGTGAGTATATATCAAGAAGTCACCTTACATATACTTCTCCACTGACCTAGTCATCCTCACTCCTCAACGAAACATGTCCTGGTGCTCCCATCCCTTCCATATACACATAACCACATACCATATCATAGTAAAATCCACATAATCATCACCATATATACATAAACACTTCTATATCCCATATAACCACATCAATCAGACATCACATCCTCATCATAGTAGGGTAATGTAAATATAATGTACATAAACCTTGTTTCATCCTACTCCCATATATTCCAATACTATGCATCCATATCAAAAACACATCATAGGCACTCATTCCTCAAGAAATCACAACCTGTTCATTTTAACCTCAGGCCATCACATCTTATACCATGTTTGAAAGAGAGAATGGCGAAGATAAAGTATCCAACTATCCATGTCACCACTATCCTAGATGTTAAGGAAAATACTCAAAACCCAAAACTTTATATTGGTGTCGGTAAGGTTGCCCAACTTAGGTAGTTGTGTGTAAGAAATACCTAAAAATATAATGGAATATATAAAATACCCCACAAGAACATCTTAAATGTTTACTCACAACCACAACAAGTTCATCACTCTAACTTGTAATAGTCACCTCTTTCAAATTATCTCACATCAACAACCAATTCGAGGAATAACTATAAAAAAAACAACCAAAACATCACTACAAGTAGCCACAAATTATTCATAACTTCCCATTTTAACACATCATTACCAATTAATAGATTTATCATTTACCATCTATATTATATTTATTATGCTAAAGTTAATTCCAGCCATTAACATTTCACACCAACAATTTCTTTTTTCAAATATCATTATGCAATTCACATATCATTAAAAATTCATCTATTTATTATGTTTATCACAACTTTCATCTTATCACAAGCTACCCCCATTACCAATTTTTTTATATTAACACAATTTCATATTACTAGGAAACTATGATGTAACCCATGAAAACTACACCCCAAACCACATCAACTACAACAACATCTAAATTACAATAGCCACCAAAATACCACCACCTAATTTATAACACCAACCACTTCCTTTTTATATTAAATATTCCAAACAAGCCACAAAAAAAACATATCAACCCATACAACACCATAATATCCACATTGGACAATCACACCAATTCTAACCATAAATATGCAAAACCAATACCACTCTAACAATAAAAAAATAAAAAAAACGAATAGTAGAAAACAACAATAAAAAAAAAGCTAAACACACGAAACAATTTAAGTTAATCGTACATCTATACCCACTCAATACTTTAAGAATAAACCACATAAACATAAATTTATATATTTCTATTCCTCTAATTAATTACAATCTTTAAATGATTAACCAATTATAAAGGTGATAAAAAAATTCAAAATCAACAACAAGGTTTCATAGAAGTGTGTATCAATCATAAAAATAAAAACACAATAGGATATAAATTAGGATTTCATAAAATACATGTGAACCCCTCTTCCCTTTCAATACCTTTAGTTAGGTTCATTATCTTATTAGGTTAATTCAAATTGTAAACCCAATGAAAGAATAGGTAGGATAATTACACATTAATATATGAATATAAAGATAGAAATAAAAAATCCCATACTTCAATAGAATCTTTAAGAAACAGTGTAGGAATGAATAAGAACTGATGATAAAACTACAATAAACCTAAAAGTATTCCCCATTGGACTTAAATATTTCAAACTCTCCTCAAAACCTCAAAAACATACTAACTAAACTAAGATAACCCCTCTTCCATAAATTTTGAGAAGATGAAGAACAAGTATAAAGGAAATGAATAGAGAAAAGTGTAGGAAGAGGTTACCTTGGATTGAAGAAAGTTCACTATACAAACCAAGAGGTTTAAATCCATAAGAGAGGTCAAAAAAGGGCACAAAGAGGGAGCTAAGGGTTGACTAGGGTTTGAGAGATCCAAAGAAATTTTAAGCAAGAGAGGAATCGACCTAAATTTATAAGAAAAATTAGGTGATCTACACCAATATATATATTAGAATTAAAATAATCATTTTAGCCTTGGTTAAAGAGATATTAAATTTATATCAAATTTTAAACAATGTTAATGACCTCTAAAATCATGTTAATTTCACATGTTTGAAAATGGGATTAACCTTTTCCACAATATAACCCTTTTGAATTAGGAGTTTTAGATTATAATTTAGACACCTTCCTAGAATTTCCATGACATAGATGAACTTAAAACAACAAATTTTTTCCTAACTTTGGGACTAACCACATGAAAGAACTACCCAAACTATGGTATAATTTCCCCACAACTAATAAAATGGGAATTTATCGCACTATTTTATACATGGATTCAAAAAGGATACATAGATTCAATATATTATAAAACATCCAACACCATACTATAGACTACAAAAATTCCCAAACTAAGATCAAAATGAATACATCCACTCAACTCCCCTAAAAAACATAGTCACCAATATTGTAGCCTAAAAAAAACTTCCACCATGGGATAAGATTTCCCAAAATTGGAATTTTGGTATCCATCGTGTAGAAACTCAAACCTTCATCTTAGTATCACCTCCAACCCTCCCCTCTCACCCCAAGGACCTAAATATACAAATTAAGGGTTTGATAATGTTTGATCCTTTACATTATATACCTATAAAATAATTATCATTCTTGAGAAAAAAAACCAAACCCAGGGAGATGAAAAAAAAACAGCCATGAAACCAAAAACCTCATGAGATACCTCTTAAATAGAAATATCTCCATCATTAAAGCACAAAGAAACATAAGAAGAGAAAAAAACTCAAACTTACTAGAATAGAATCAAGTTTTGAATATAAAAAAACTAGTTTTAAAATAGATTGATATAATAATAAAGTATCTACAACTCATGTTCCTAAATACACTCCTATAAGCCTCCAAGTTTCCATAAATCACAAACCAGATGAATGACACCCCCCAAAAATACCTTATCTTGAAGTTCATGTATCTCAAAAGGCCACTAAATGAATATTACATCATCCAAAATATTGAAATCTCTCTAATAAATGACATGTTATTCATCATAAAGATACCAATTAATCTACGATCAGTGGAAGACATCATGAACCAAATCTATATATAGAGGAAGCACCAACCGATACACCACCTCACTAACATGCTTTAAAACTTTCAAAGGTCCAATGAACTGAAGAGAAAGATTACCATCTTGACAAAAAATTCACACCCATGATGATGAGAAACTACCAGGAACGCATGATCACCAACCTTGAACTCCAAAGGCCTCCTCACATGATTTTTATAAGACTTATAATGATCATGAGAAGTCTTCATCAACTAAAAAATCATATGAAACTTATCAACCATTATCTGAACCAAATATGTTTCAAGAACCACTAAATATCAAACCTAGATATTATATAATAGAGATCTTCAAGGCTTCTAGAAAATGATTCAAATAGATCCATGGCAATGTAAGAGTTATTGTTATTATTATAGGAAAACTCAACCAATTGTGGGTGCTTCACCCATGAACCTATAAAATCATGAATACATGAACACAACATATACTATAGTGTCTAAATAATCCACTCCATAAGAAAATTCAACTAAGGATAAAATATGATTCTAAGTCATTACATAGAGACAAAATCATGTTGATGTCCCTTCCATCCTCATGAGGTAAAATGAGAATTACAATAAGAGATAATTGTCTAAAAACCTCATAAAACCACATAATCTCTTCCACATGAATCTTCACCAAAGAATCCAATGTAATCTACCCATTGATCAAAAATAAATGAGACAACTTCATCAATATATCAATTACCAGACAAATAAAATCACATCCACCTTGAGCTTGAGGAAGCATATGAACAAAATTCCCTGATATATCCTCCCACTTCTACTTAGAAATAACTAATGGTTGAATTAAACCACCCATAATACAATGATTTCTATTAAAGGACTAAAATTGAAAAATGCACTTTACCATTAACCTCTTCATCCCTAGTGACCAAAAACAATTCTTAAAGGCATGGTACATCTTGGACATACTAGGATACACAATTGAGGGTGAGCTATGAAACTCATAGAGAACCACCTCTCTCATTGCTGAAAATGAAATCATTGAAATAACCCGTGGTTTGAATTATAGTGTCTCAAGAATAACATACATAAATATTACATCATTTAAAATGAATATTCAATACACATCCCAAATAAACATGCTTGATAACTGTAAAGGTTTAGTTCCTTTGAAGACTAAATACAGAAACATCTTATTTAAGTACATTCTTTAATGTATCCAATATTATTCTTCACATTAGGTTCCCTTCTAGACATATCATATGTAATACCCTTATTCATAGCCTAGGGAAAATGGAAACATAAGAAGAGTGAGCTCAAATGCTCAATAAGGGTAAACATAAGAGGTATCAATTGATCATAATTTAACAGAAGATAAGTATAAGGGAATGAGGGCATAAAAATGAATATAAGAGTAACATTTGAAAAGCATACCCAATGATTCATGGATCATACATCATAAGTCATGGAATAAGACTTTGGCATATCATAAGGCATGAGTTATAAGAGAATCAAAGTTCATGAGCCATGAGAGCATAACATAAGCATAAGAACATCTCATAGGAATATGTGGCATAACCATCACTACACCAAATAATTATTTTGGCAGTGAATATTTTCTGGTGTTTAATAGCAGTTTAAACCACCGCTAAATTGTTTAACATCAGTTTTGAAAAATTTCTGCTAAATCGTGTGTTTGTAATCAATTAGCGGTAGTTTTTCAAACCTATTACGGAATAATTTAGTAATAGTTCTAAAATTGGGAGAATCATTTAACGGCTATTAAAACTGCCACTAAATCATTTCATAGTGATTTATTTATTTATTATTTTCATAATTAATGAATAATGATTAATTTATTATTTATTAGCATGAACATACCATATATGCCTTTCAAAAATTCAACATATCTATGTGTTGGGTGAGATTTGAACCCCTTACCTCTTGGTTATTCTGCGAATACTTTATCACTCTAGAAAGCTCTTTATGTGGTGAATAAACAGAATTTAATATACTTATAAATATATAGATAAAACAACAAATAATAATATTAATGAATAATAATAAGTAATAAAAAATAAATTAAAAAACAAATAACACATAATAAATAAATACAAACCAAATAATTAATAGTAAATAATTAATAATTAATAATTAAAAAACAAATGATTAATAAACAACAAACATATGATTAATAAATAAGAAATAAGAAATAAAAAAATAAAAAATAAAAAATATGTTAATAAATAGTAAATGAATAAATAATAAATAATAAATTATAATTAATAAGTAATAAATAAATAATAAATAGATTAATAATAAATTATTAATTATTAATAAATAAATAATAAATAAATTATTAATAAATAATGAATAAATAATAAATAAATATATGTTAAGTAAATAATAAATTAATAAATAATAGATAAAAAAAGTAATAAATAAATAATAAATAATACATTAATGATAAATTAACAATAAAATAATAATATATTCAAAATAAATTAATAATAAATACATAAATAATAAGTAAATAAGTAAATAATAAATAATAAATAATAAATAATAAATAATAAATAGATAATAAATGATAAATGATAAATGATAAATAATAAATAATAAAAAAATAATAAATAAAAAAGAAATAGATAACAAATAATATTTCAATTATAAATTACTAATAAAAAATAATTAACTAATAAATTATAAATAATACGTAACAATATATAATATATATATAATAAATATTAAATAAATATTGAATAATAATTTAATAATAATTTAATAATAAATAATAAAGAATATATAATATATAATATATAAATGATAAATAAATAATAAATAATAATTAACTAATAACCATTAATAATTAATAATAAATAAATTATAAATTATTGATAAATAAATAAAAAATATGAAATGAATAAATAATGAATAAATAATAAATTAATAAAAAAGAATAAATTAACATATAATAACTAAATAATAAATTAATAAATAATAAGTACCAAATTAGTAATAAATAAATTATAATAAATATGTTAATAATAAATTAAAAGTAAAATAATAATAACTAAAAATTAAATTAATAATAAATATATAAACAATAAATAAATAATAAATAAATAACAAAATAAAGAATTAAAAATAAAACAAAAAATAAAAATAAAAATAAAAATAATTAATATATACTAAATAAATAATAATTAATAAATGAATAATAAATAAATAATAGATAATATATCAAATATAAATTAATAATTAATAATAAATAAATAAGAAATTAATAAGAAATTAATAATAAATTATAAATTAAAAATAAATAATAAATATTATGTAATAATATTTAATAAATATATAATAAATATAAAACAATAATTTAACAATAATTTAGAAGTAAATAATAAATTAATATATAATAAATTAATAATAAATAAACAATAAATAAATAATAATAAATAATGAATATTAAATGAAAAATAATAAATGAAAAATAATAAATAATAAATAATAGATAATAAATAATAAATAATAAATAATAAGTAATAAATAATAAATAATATATGGATATAAATATCAACACATATATATACATATAATAAAATTTAAATAAATATATATAAACACACATTTATGTTACATAAATATATATAAACACACACACACACACACACATATATATATATATAACTGTATATATATATATATATATATACAAACATAAGTAAATATAAATATAAATATAAATATTTATATATATATACATACACCCATATTAGATATAAAAATTTATAAACATAAATATGTAAAAATATATGCAAATTTATATAAATATAGAAAAATATTCATAAATAAATATAAATATCCATTCATAGATACAATTATATATAATTTTTTTATTTAAATATTGATAAAAATATATAAATTATAAATAAATATATATAAATGTATAGAAATACATACATATATATAAACATCAAAAGAGGGAAAACCACAATAATTACAACACCATCAAATCAATAGGAATGTAAATCCATTGAATAAAATCATAGATGACCCAAAAAGTATATAAATGCACTCTTAAATGAAGATGAAATATCATCGAATGTTTAGAAATCCAAGTTTCCGAACCAAAACTTTGTTTTAGAGGCCTTTTAGGCCATTTAACCTCAAAAATATAATTACTAGGGCCCCTTAGGTTAACATGGAATAGATATTGTTACAATATTTGATATGATATTTGGTAGAGCCCAAATGGACACCAATATCAAAATTTTTGGTCGTTTGAAGTTCAATTTTGATTTTAAACTTCTCTTAAAACTATAATATTTTTTACTGTATTAATTATTACCAAATTATTATCTAATTTTATTGTAGATCATATCATAATCTTATATTTGACTGGTTGCGAATTTAAAATGGACTCTGAGATCAGAAGTTATCTTTATTTGATGATGAAGTCTGATTTTCAATTTATCCAAGAATTAATTTAAGTTCCAAATAATTACTAATTTATAATTATAATTAATTAATAATAAACATATTATAATTAATTAGAAATTTAAATAAATAAAAATAATGATTTTAAATAACGAATAATTATTATAAATTTTAAACCATAATTAAATATATAATATTTATTATTTTCTTCATTAATTCAGTATCATTTTTTTAAAAAATAGTCGATAATTCCAAATGGTTTTTCTAAACCACCCTGAAAATTAAAATATTTTTTTAATAAAATTAAACAATCCGATTTAGTGATGGTTTTTTTATAAACCACCACTAAAAATAAGTAAAATAAAAAATTTAAAAACACATTTAGCTGTGGATTTTAAAACCATTACGAAATAATTTTTCATGAAATACTTTGTGGTGATTTTGAAAACCACCACTAAAAAACACCAAAAAAATAATTTTTCCCTTATAGTTATTAATCATAAAATATAATTTCATTAGTCAAGGCTCACTGCCAAGACCATGATCATATAGTTTAGAAAGTCCCATAATGGATTGGATTCAATCCCTGACCTCTTTTCATTTTGGGAATGGGTCTACTCCCCATACTCGTCCATATTATCTCATTAGATATAGTTAATTACCCAATGCATTAGAGAGATATATAATTATTATAATACACATAACACAATGAAAACCATACATATGAGTGCCACATGATCTTAAAAACAACCACCGTTTCATCATAGCCTAAACCATGAAAAATAAATAGGTTTCATAAATATTTTATCATACCTTAATTAACCCATGGAAAGAAGGTGCATGGAATCATAAGAGAATATCCCAAGTGAGGTATAAAAATCCTTAAAGTATGTTGACATAGATGAAAAAATCACTTTTACTACCAATTAAAAAATTAAATAAACCAAAATATTAATAAAATGATTTTATTTGAAAATAAACTTGGAAACTTATAAAGGAATATTTAAAAAAAATAACTTCCATGACACTGAGAAAATACACTCATGCTGTATATGTAAAAAAACATTCTTTTCACACTTTTGTTAAAAAAATAAAAATGGTTCATTTGACAAACATTGAAAATATTAGTTTTTAAAACATTTCAAATAAAGTCAAATATGTAATAAAATAACATTTTCAATCATTTAATGGTAAATAATAACTATCATAAAATAACCTTAAAGAACATGAACTTAGAGGTGAAAGATTCCCAACCAAAAATAAGAAATAATATTAGCTTTTCTTAAAAACATTATTTCAGTCTATTTGTGTACCAAATAGAGGAAAAATAAATTGAAACATGAAAACCTCATAAATAAAAAAATATAATAAAATATATGGGTTTCAAGAGAGAGATCATATAATTTCCATAATGGAAATTTAAACTTAAATAATCTCGATAAAAAGTGAGATTGCAATATAAACCCATATCTTAGGTTCCGACTTGTTTCGTACATGCTCTAAACTCCTATGTAATAAATTTAAATCTATTATAAATTTATAACAAAACTATATTCATAGTTATATTATCATATATGATTCACTTATAATTTTTAATTCCTATTAATGAATAATTCTTCATTAAAATCAACATTTTGGGTGTTAACTTTTCCATTTTTCATGCATGTTTTTTATTTTATGATCTCGGTCATTTCCCATTTGTAATGGTTTAATCATCTAGAAAATTTTATTCATGTAATATATATAATATTATTTCATAATAACACAAGTATATTACATTCCTTAATCATTCATGTCATAACCATTAGAACATTACTAGTGTGGGTGGTAAAACCGACCTAAATAAGATCATGTTATAAAAACAAAATGTGTAAGAAAATTATATCATATAATCATAATAAAAAATTTAAATAAAATTATTAATGTCATATGTTTCATATATATCCATTATACAAAATTTTGTCACCTTCCATTAAAGGCGGATATATGAAATGAAATACACCGTTCATGGAGATAGTAGTTCGTATGTACACATAGATGATGCTTCCATTTTCTAATGAGAAAAGGTAAAAGAAATTAGATAATATATTATCATTAAAGAATAATTATTATATCATAAATATAATATATTTTCAGTAAATATATAAGTATATCCATCCATGTGAGGCGGTTATGGAAAATAAAACATGTCGTTTCGTGGAGACGGTAATCCACATGTAAGAATGAGCGATGCTTTCATTTTCCATTAGATGGATGAAAAATATATTATGGTTTTTACATAAGTATAATAACATTTAATTATATTGAGTATATTTATTTAAATATCTTTATAAGGATATAATAAATTTTAAGATGCTAAATATGGAATCCCGCCTTTTTAATAAATAACTTTTCATTACATTTTACAAATAGAGGATCTTGAAAGTCTAGTGTCTTGGAAATCAGGAACATAAAACATGATAACAACATAATAAATCCTTCTAAACCACTTTTAAAGCTTCATAATAAGTTCATCCTAAGTATAATTATTGCATCTCATAACCTGGAGACATACATTCAAAGGAAAGGGTGAGCCGAAAGCCCAATAAGGGTAAACAAGAGAGTCAATGTACTTGTGATATCAATAATAATTTGAATAAAAACCAGAAGACATGAGAAATGGAATAATAGGAATATCATAAATAAAATAACTTGGAACATAACTTGAATATGTGGCTACAACATTTCATTTAGACATTCATGAACATATCACCAAGGTCCATCCCCAAGGTGTCATAAAAATTACCAAGGTTATTCACCAAGGTAACGTAAAACTTGTCATCTATAGAGATAAATTCTTTACCCAATGCATCAGATAAATATCAGGGCACACCCTTAATATGTCTTTACTTTCATGTGAGACACATATATCATAATCAAACATTTCATAAATAACCCAAATAGAATCAAAGAAATGGGTTTCATGTCAAAATCGTGACGTTTAAAAAGAGCTTAAAAATAAGATCATTATGTCATTTATAACCCATGGAAAGGGAGTGAGGGTTATATGTATGTAAATTAAAGAATAAAATATATCATATTTATATATTTATGAACACCCATGGAAATTAAATAAGTCTGGGTGTTCAAATAAATAAACAATAGAATTTCTTGAGAGAAAGAGATAGAAATTTTGAGATGAAATTTCTACAGCATAACGACTTTATAACATGGTTTTAGAAAACATTGAAAAGAGAGGGGACAAGGGTCAAACACTCATAAATAACTCATAATATAGTATGGGTACTGAATAAGATCATTTTATGAATATTTTAATGACATACCACATGAAAAGGAAACATGAAAGAAAAGAGAAGATGCAATTTCTTTTACGAAAAATTCGGCAGCCTAACAACGTCACTTAAAAATTCAGAAACTCAATTGATTAGAGGGAAAAGGGTATCTCAACATTTGAACATGAAATGGATAGTAGTAAAGATATATAATAACAATCTCCCACATAAAAAATGGAACTATAATACATAACGTAAAGGAAGTCATGACTTAAAAGAGGAGGGTGAAAGGATCCCTTACCTTGAAGAGTAACTTCAAAATCTTGAAGGTCGGGACCTTGGGAGGCTTGATGGAACCAATGGAGGACTACTTGGGAGTAAAAGAGACCAGAACTTCGTTTGGGAGGATTTTTAAATTAAATGAATGAGGGAAAGACTTGGTATTTATAGGAGAAGTGAGGGGACAAAGCATTAATTGCCAAGGGACACCTCATCAGTGGAATTGGAAAAACCATGGGCTTGACCATGGTATTTTACCATGGTATTGGACAATTGGGACACCTAATACCTTATCTTACTATTAATAAGTCTACTGGATTTATTGTATAATTATTACATCCTTAATTATGTCATTAAACACTCGAAAGTCAAAATCTGTATTTTCACTATTCACTGAAAATTCAACTTTCTCAGAAAAATCCTAAAATTTCACCTTAACCAAATACCAATGTTGTGATTTCAAAAATGAACTCCATTTTATGAAAATAATTTTCCAAATATTTTTAATTTAATTTTTAAATAAAAACACTATTCACTGAAAATTCCACTTTTCAGAAAAATCCCAAAAATTCACCTTTAACCAAATATCGATGCTCAGATTTCAAAAATGAACTCCATTTTATGAAAATAATTTTCTAAACATTTTTAATTTAATTTTGATATAAAAAACAATTCACTTGAAAAAACTAGTACTTAACCAATAATTTCTGAAACAGTTATTTACCTATTTTATTGAATCACATTACTTAATCAACGTGCCTAAGTTATATTAAAACTTTCTTAAGTGAAGTTAATTAACCCATTTGGTCACATTACTAATCATAAACATAAAATCACTATTCATAATTTACTATTCACCAAAAATTAATTTGATCTTATTAGACTCTAAATTTTATACTGAACACAGCTGTAGAAGACCATTTTTTTAAAATCATTACACATTAGAAATTATTTAAGGTTTATATAAATATTTTAAAGTATCCTTTTTCTAGAATTCATCAATAATATGCATACTATATTTATTCGAACATTTGAAATTTCAAAAACCTCACCATAAGAAGTCTTCACAATTTTTATTTAAAATAAAGAATTATACAAAGAAGTTATGGTCTCGTTACATTACCCCTTATAAAACTTGCATAGGACCTAAGAGTAAGGTGTGCTAGGGTGATAGAATCTTGGGGCGGCTTGACCAACATTGCGTGATTAGTGATTTCTATCAGCTTGAACTTCTCGCAAAGGAGATTCCATTCCAGCTTCACATGATAAAGTTTGACTTGGGTTTGGTCTAGAGCAAAGCCCAAAGGTGCTACCTCCTTCCCGAGTTCCATCAGATGGGCTTCGATCAGCCCGCGGCTACTAGATGGGGCCATCTAATCTTCTTTCTATATTAATTAATCAAGAAAACTTGTATTTATAGAAAATAATCACAACATTTAGTTTCCAACGGTCATATTGACCAACGATCATATTACAGTAAAAACCCAATAGTCTTATTTTAATTACACTCATTTTATTAAATGAAATAGTTTTGTTGAGTATAAAATAAAATAACACACAAAGTTAGGGAAAAAAATTTATTCAAAATTTCGGGTCATTACATTCTTCCCCCCTTAAGAAATTGCATCCTTGTAATTTTAAAATTGGGCTGGGAAATTCCTTTGAAAGTCCCACATCAGAAAAAGAGTCCGTAAAACTATTACATTAAAATAAAGAAAGGGAAGTACAAAGGTCACTCGAGTTAACCCATACTAGGATTCCATGTAGGAAAACATGGATATGGAAGAGAAAAAAGGGTCCAGTTCTGATGGAGAGTGATAGAAAACATGATTTGGGTAAAATTAACCACAAGAAGATCACAAACATAAGATGTGTTAAATGGGCTTTGATTACCCAGTAGGAAAGGGTGAGCAGAAGGCCCAGTAAGGGTAAACAAGGGAATCAATGTACTTGTGATTTCAATAAGAACTTGAATAAAAACATAAAGACCTGAGCAATGAAATAATAGGCATATCATAATGAAAATAACTTGAATCATAAATTGAATATGTGGCTACAACAATTAATTTAGACATTCATGAATATATCACCAAGGTCTATCCTCAAGATTTTATAAAAATTACCAAGGTTATTCACCAAGGTATCGTAAAACTTATCATATCTAGAGATTAATAGATTACCCAATGCATTGGAGTGATATCAAGGCGAAACCTTAATATGTATTTAATTTCATGTGAACCACATAGATCATAATAAAAAAATTCATAAATAACCCATAGAGGATGAAATAAATGGCTTTCATATCAAAATCATGACGTTTAAAAAGAGCTTAAAAATAAGATCGTTATGTCATTTATAACCCATGGAAAGGGAGTGAGGGTTATATGTATATAAATTACAGAATCAAATATATCATATTTATATATTTATGGACACCCATGGAAACTAAATAAGTCTGGATATTCATATAAATGAATAATAGAATTTCATGATAGAAAGAGATATAAATTTTGAGATGAAATTTCTGCAGCATAACGACTATATAACATGGTTTTAGAAAATATTGAAAAGAGAGGGGACAAGGGTAAACCACTAATAAATAACTCATAATACAGTATGGTTACTTAATAAGATCATGGTCTGTATATTTTAATGACACACCACATGAAAAGGGAAACATGAAAGAAAATAGAAAATGCGATTTCTTTTACGAAAAATTCGACAGCGTAACGACGTCACTTAAAAATTCAGAAAAAAAATTGATGAGAACAAAGAAGGTCTCTCAATAATTAGACATGAAATGTATAGAAATGAGAGCATATAAGAACATACCCTCAATATAAAGATATGGAAATTATAAGACACAACATAAAGGAAGTCATGACTTAAAAGAGGAGGGTGAAAGGATCCCTTACATTGAAGAGTAACTTTGAAAGCTTGAAGGTCGGGACCTTGGGTGGCTTGAGGGAACCTTGGGACGAATATTTGGGAGTTAAGGAGACCAAAAATTCATTTAGGAGGATTTTTAAATGAATAGAATGAGGTAAAGGCTTGGTATTTATAGGAGAAGTGAGGGGACAAGTCATTATTGGCCAAGGGACACCTCATCGATGGTATTGGAAAAACCAAGGGCTTGCCCATGGTATTTTACCATGGTATTGGCCACTTGGGACACCTCATACCTTATATTACTATTTATAAGTCCACCAGAATGATCACATAATTATTACATCCTTAATGATGTCATTAAACACCCGAAACAAAAAACTGTATTTTAACTATTCACCGATTTTTTATTTCCAAAAAAATCCCCAAAAATCACCTTAACCTAATATCGATGTTCTGAATTCAAAAATGAACTCCATTTTATAAAAATAATTTTCTAAATATTTTTAATTAAAATTTTAATTAAAAATCACTATTCACCTGAAAAAACTAATACTTGACTAATAATTTATGAAATAGTTATTTACCCATTTTATTGAATCAAAATACTTAATCAAGGTGCCCCAAATATATAAATACCTTCTTTAAGTGAGATTAAAAATCCATTTGGTCACATTACTAATCCTAAGCATAAAATCATTATTCATAATTTACTATTCACAAAAAATCAAGTTGATCTTTTTAGATTCTAATTTTCTTACTTAACACATTTCCAGAAGACCATTTTTTGAAAATAATAACAAAACATTAATTTTTTTAAGGTTTAGATAAATATTTTAAAATATCCCCTTTTTCCAAAATTCATCAGTATACATCCTATATATATTCAGCATCTGAAAAAACAAAAATTTAACCATAGGAATAAATCACAATTTTATTTATCTCAAAGGATTACACAAAGTAGCTATGGTCTCATTACATAGCCCCTTATAACCCCAACATAGGACCTAAGTGTTGCACCCCTCTCTCTTGGATTTTAATGATCACAATCACTCTAATTTTATTCTAACTTGTTTTCAAGTGTTTTTGATGATAGGAAATAGGGTGCCTAGAAGCTGGCCCAAGAAGAATTCAAAATGGACTGTTTAAGTCCACCGGCCAGCCGGTGTGAGACCACCGGCCAGCCGGTAAGGGCACCGGCCAGCCGGATCCAGCCCATCGGCCAGCCGGTGGACCAGGCAGAAGGCCTTGCCCTCTGCCAGGTGCCACCGGTCAGCCGGTGTCTGGCCACCGGCCTACCGGTGGGTCCAGAAAGAATGGCATTCCTTCTGTCCAGACCACCGGCCAGCCGGCGCCTGACCACCGGCCAGCCGGTGGAACCCAGACAGAATAGCATGCTTCTGTCCAGACCACCGGCCAGCCGGTGGCTCAGCACCGGTCAGCCGGTGGATCCAGACAGAAATCTCTTGCTTCTGTCTGGTGCACCGGCCAGCCGGTGGATCAGCACCGGCCAGCCGGTGTGCTCAGTCAAACTAGCCGTTAGGCTTTGACCAGGCTGACCCACTTGATCCCCAACGGCTCCGAAAGCCCTCCAATGGCTATTTTGAAGTATTTGGGAGTATTTCTCCTATAAATAGACGTCCATGGATGCCGGGAACACAACCGATAATATACCGAAGCATACCAAAGCTATTTTGATCATTTGAGGCTCCTACGACAATTCTCAAAGGCTACTTGAGATCCAATTGCCATCCTTGAAGCTTGGGCTGCCTCTACATCAACTACACTCACCTCTTGGCGCTCAAAGCTTCCTCTAGTTTGTTCTAAATTATTTACTTCAATTGTTTAGTTCTTAATTGGGTTTGTATTAAAACAAACCACCCTTTTTCTTCCTTCTTTCAATTTGGGTTTCTTGCTACAACCAAAATAAAAAAGCAAGCTGTAAGAAGGTGATCTAGCCTACCTTAAAACGACTAGTGGGTTTCTTTCTATAACCATTAAAAATCAAGCGGTCGTATAAATCTCCCAACGGTTGAGTTGGGAGCGGAGACGTAGGCTTGAGTTTAAATCCGAACTCCGTTATCAATTGTGTCTTGCCATTTTACTTTCCGCTGCATTTAAATTTGTTTTAAATTGTTAATTAATTTTAAAAAGGCAATTCACCCCCCCTCTTGCCATCACCTCCGACCCAACATTTGGTATCAAAGGGAGCGTTTGTGTAATACCTTAACCGGTTACAAACGAAAAATACATAGTGATGGCTTCTTTCTCACAAGCACCCGAAGGGTATTCCATGACTCGGGCTCCATACTTCGATGGAACCGATTACACATATTGGGAAACACGAATGATTACTTTTCTTAGAAGCATTGGCTATCCTATATATAGAATTGTTATGCAAGGCTACACTCTTTCTAGTAAGGATGAATCTAAATGGACCCCCGAAGACATTGCCAATTTTGAGCTTGATGGCAAAGCCATGAATGCTCTTCATTGTGGGTTAGACCGTAATGAGTTTAATCGTATTTCTACTTGCACCACCTCACACGAAATTTGGAAACTTTTGGAAGTGACCCGTGAGGGCACTAACAAAGTCAAAGACACTAGGTTAGATATGTATCGTCAAGACTTTGAGAGTTTCACAATGCACCCACACGAGTCAATCATCGAAATGTTTACTCGTTTTACTGATGTTTGCAATGGGAGAAAGTCCCTTGGTGATGATGTTTCAGCAGAAACAATGGTCAAGAAAATTCTTTGGGTCCTACCAAGCTCTTGGGCACCAAAGGTGACGGCAATCCAAGAAGCGAAAGATGTCAAGAAGATGCCGGTTGAAGAACTCATAGGGTCACTCATGACTTATGAGATTACCATGAAGAGGCAAGCCGATAAAGAAGGAAAGATCTTCAAGGAGAAAAAGAACATAGCTTTCAAGGCAAAGGAAGAAAGCTCCTCCGATGATAGTTAATCCGAGATGGCTCAACTAGCAAGGAAAATGAGCAAATTCATGAAGAAAAAGAAGAAATTTCAAAAGGCACGAAAGGAAGAGCCAAAGGCGGAGAAAGAAATCACTTGCTTTGAATGTGGAAAGAAAGGCCACATCAAACCGGAGTGCCTCATTTTCAAGAAAAGGTTAAAAGAAAAGAAAAACAAGAAGGCCTTCAAAGCATCAACATGGAGTGCAAGTGATGACTCCATGTCTTCAAGCGACTCAAGCGATGAAGGTGGAAAATGCCTAATGGAATTTGATGAGGTATCCTCTTCTCACTCTTCTTCTCACTCTTCTTCCTCATCTTCTTCTTTTGATAATGATATGTCTTATGAAGAACTCCAAAATGCAAGAGATCAATTAGAGGAAGGTTTTCACGAACTTACCTCTAAATTTTTGACCTTGAAAAAGAAAAACAAAACTCTTATTTCCGAAAAAGACAAACTTCTCAAAGAGAATGAGGAGCTTGCCCTTAAAGTCAAAAATATTCCAAATGTAGATTCTTTAAATTCTACCATTAAGGATTTGAAGGAATCTCTTGCCAAGTTCACCCAAGGTGAACAAAACTTAACTAAATTGCTAGGTTCTCAGCGTTCGGCTAGAACCACACATGGACTTGGCTATAACAAGCAATCCACTTTTTCTAGGGCACCCACTACTTTTGTAAGGGGGAGCTCTCAATACAAATTTTGTAATTATTGTAAAAAGACCGGTCACATGATTTATGAATGTGATTGTAAAAATGCTAGGTATGGAAGACCCAAATCCATTACCTACTCGGATGAGTATCATAGAAGGAATCCCTCTAGAACATTATGGGTTCAAAAGTCTCTTTTTGCTAATCTTTCCGGACCCAAACTTATATGGGTACCAAAATCTCTTCTTTCTTGATTTTGTAGGATAAACGCCAAAAGAGTAGGACCTCTAAAGGCTCGTGGTATCTCGACAGCGGTTGCTCAAGGCACATGTGTGGCGATCCCTCCGAGTTCAATTCACTTGAAGAAATCGATGGAGGATATGTCACCTTTGGTGATAACTCAAAAAGCAAGATCGTCGGAATATGTACCATTGGTTTTGGTAGCTCCTCTTTTATTAAAGATGTTTTATTAGTTAAAGGTTTAAAGCATAATTTAATTATCATTAGTCAACTTTGTGATAGTGGTTTTTCAGTCAATTTTCAAAATGATTTATGCAATGTGTTTGATTTTCAAAACAAGTTGATATTTTCTGCTTCCCGTTTTCAAAATGTTTACATTATTGATTTAAAATCTCTAGCTAGCCAAAATGTTAAATGTTTAAGTGCTCTTGACAATGAGTCTTGGATTTGGCATAGAAGATTGGGGCATTGTAGCTCTCATTCACTTCTAAAGCTTAATAAGAACAAGCTCATTCGTGACCTTCCTAAACTTAAATTTAAGAAAGATTTGATTTGTGAGCCATGCCAACTTGGTAAGCAACACAAGTCTTCTTTCAAATCTAAGAAGGAAGTGTCCACCTCAAAATCTCTTGAACTCCTTCATCTTGATCTTTTTGGTCCTACTCCCGTAGCAAGCTTAGGTGGAAAATCCTATACCTTAGTTATTGTTGATGACTTTTCTCGTTTTACTTGGGTTTTCTTTTTAGCCCATAAGAATGATGCTTGTAAAACCTTTTTGAAATTATCTAGGAAAGTAGAAAACGAAAAAGGATATAAAATCATATCTCTTCGTAGTGATCATGGTGGTGAATTCGAGAACAAAGAATTTGATGAATTGTGTTCCTCTCAAGGATACAATCACACCTTCTCTGCCCCTAGGACTCCTCAACAAAATGGAGTGGTTGAAAGGAGAAACCGAACTCTCCAAGAAATCGCTCGAACCCTCCTTAGTGAATTTGACCTCCCTCAATATTTTTGGGCCGAGGCGGTAAACACTGCTTGTTATACTATTAATAGAGTCCTTGTAAGACCCCTTCTTAAGAAAACCCCCTATGAACTTTGGAAAGGCAAATTGCCCAAAGTTGGTTATTTTAAAGTGTTTGGGTGTAAATGCTTTATCATTAACACAAAAGATAACCTAGGGAAATTTGATGCCAAATCCGATGAAGGTATTTTTCTTGGGTACTCCAACTCAAGCAAAGCCTATCGTGTCTTCAACAAACGTTCAAAAACCATCGAAGAATCATCTCATGTAAAATTTGATGAAACTCTTCCAAAACCTCACCCGGTCATTGAGGATGTTGAAGATAAGCTTGATAAGCTTCATTTGAATGATTCCTCTTCTCCTCCCAAGGAGGATGACCATCAAGAACCCTCTTCACCTTCTTCGCCTTCCACCTTGCCTAAGATTTGGAAACCTTCTAGAGACCATCCTTTAGAAAATGTCATAGGTGACCTTCAAGCCGGTACTCGAACTAGAAGATCTATCCTAAATGAAGTTGAACATCAAGCCTTCATTTCTCACCTAGAACCTAAAACCGTTAATGATGCCATTAATGATGAGAATTGGGTTCTTGCAATGCAAGAGGAACTAAATCAATTCTCTCGAAATAATGTTTGGACTCTTTGTGAAAGACCCAATGATCATCCAATTATTGACACTAAATGGGTTTTTAGGAACAAACTTGATGATCAAGGAAACATAACCCGGAACAAGGCTCGCCTAGTAGCTAAGGGCTATAATCAAGAATAAGGAATCGATTATGGTGAAACCTTTGCCCCCGTTGCTAGGTTAGAATCCATTAGGATCTTGTTGGCATTCGCCGCCCACTTAAATTTTAAGCTTTTTCAAATGGATGTTAAAAGTGCTTTTTTAAATGGTTTTATTTCTGAAAAAATCTTTGTTGAACAACCTCCCGGTTGTGAAGATCCAAAATTTCCAAATCATGTTTTTAAGTTAACCAAGGCTCTTTATGGCTTAAAGCAAGCCCCTCGGGCTTGGTATGAGCGGTTAACAAAATTTCTTTTAGAAAATGATTTTAAAATGGGTCAAGCCGATTGTACCCTCTTTTTAAAACACACTTCAAAAGATCTTTTAATAGTCCAAATTTATGTTGATGATGTTATCTTTGGTTCTACCAAAGAATCTCTTTGTACTGATTTTTCAGATTTAATGAGAAAAGAATTTGAAATGAGTTTTATGGGAGAATTGAAATTTTTTCTTGGTTTTCAAATCTTTCAAAATTCAAAAGGTATTTCTCTAAGCCAAAGCAAATACACAAACGAGCTTCTAAGTCGTTTTGGTATGGATCAAGTAAAGGAAATTAGTACACCCATGAGTACTTCATGTAAGCTTACATTAGACGAAGCCGGGAAACCGGTGGATAACAAGCTTTATAGGAGTATGATCGGGAGTCTACTTTAACTAACTGCGACCCGTCCTGACATCATGTTTAGTGTTTGCCTTTGTGCTCGTTTTCAAGCCAATCCTAAAGAATCCCATCTTAAATCAGTCAAAAGAATTTTTAAGTATTTAAAAGGATCCAAAAATCTTGGTTTATTTTATCCCTCAAATACTTCTTTTGAACTATCTTCTTATTCGGATGCTGATTTTGGCGGATGTCAATTAGATCGTAAGAGTACTAGTGGAACCTGTCATCTGCTAGACAAGTCCCTTGTTTCGTGGAGTAGAAAGAAGCAAAATTGTGTTGCTCTTTCTACTGCCGAGGCCGAGTATGTAGCCGCTGGCAATTGTTGTGCCCAAATTATTTGGATGCAACACACTCTCTTGGATTATGGTCTTTCCTATGATCATGTCCCTATTCGGTGTGACAACACTAGTGCCATTAGTATCTCTAAGAATCCAATACAACATTCTAGGACAAAGCACATAGACTTAAGGCATCATTTCCTTCGTGACCATTTTCAAAAAGGAGATATCACTTTGGACTTCATTCCTACTGATTTCCAATTAGCTGATATTTTTACCAAACCGCTCCCGGTTGACCGTTTTGATTTTATTAAAGGGGAGTTAGGAATGATTCATCAATGAGCACTATTAAATATTTGACTTTCTTGGCTTGCTTATATTTTATTTTTATTAAAATTTTTTTAAAACACCTTTTTTTTAAATTCTGTTTTTTTTATTTTTTGTGAATTTCAATACCACCGGTCAACCGGTGGTACATCACCGGTTAACCGGTGGTGTCGGGTTTTGCTTTTTGGGCCGGCCGGGGAAAGGGTTAAAAATTAATTTAAACCCTTCCCCTCATATTTCTATCTCTCCCTCTCGTGCGCCTCGTCCAGCCAGCCTCTCCCTCCTTGCCCTAGCCTTCTTCCTCCTCCTTGCTCTCTCAAAATCCTTCTTCTCTTAATCTCTTTCTTCATTTTCTCCCTTTTGCCATCATGGGACCTCGCTCTACACGCAAAGGCAAGGGAATCGCTCAAGAAGCTCCTCCTCCTCCTTCAATCCCTCAACTCCCGGACATTTGGCATGACAAAGTCATTTTGCCGGGTAGAGTAATTGATTATTCTTGGCTGTCTACTGCTCGTCTTGAGCTTTTCTCGATTATTGAGTATCAACATTGGCATTCTTTCTTTGAACCTCCTGAAAAGGATGTCATTTATCCTCTTCTTGTCAAGGAATTTTATGCTCACCTGACGTGGTCGGTTTCTAACGACGTCGATACCATTACCACCACTGCTCTTGGGCAACCCATCACTATCACTTCTTTGGAGATTTCCCGGATGCTCAGGGTTCCTCATGTCGGGCCTCATGCATTTGCTCAGGGGGAGTTTCCTCGGGACCGTGAGTTTGATATAGCCGTAGCCCTTGAGCATCTCATAGGGCAGCCCACAAATCCCATTGTCAAACTCTCCCAGCTCTCTCCTAACCATCGTATTATTGAGCGCCTCATTCAAACTTCCCTTGCGCCCCGTATCGGGGATAATGATAATGTCAAATTCATTGATATTTATCTTCTCTCTTTTATCACCAGAGGCATTCACTTCAATTTGGTCCGGTTTCTCTTCCGGGCCATGACTTATGTGGATGAGCACCCGCGCCGGTCCAAAACTCTACCCTACGGACGCCTCTTGACTAAAATCTTTTCCTTTCTTGATGTGCCTCTTCATGCTACTTCCTTCGAGCAGCCAACGAAGGATAGCATAGTGAATTTTATGATGGTGCAACGAATGAACATCCATTTGCACCCTTGGCGTCAGGAGTGGATTGTCGACAAGGACGGTCTTCTCAAGGCCTACTCTCCTCAGACTCATTCCCATCCTCCTGCCCATGCCATGCCTCCTGCTATTGCCGCTGCCTATCCTCTTTCAGACAGTGAGGATAGTGATGATGATGAAGAGGAAGGAAGTGGTGACAGCGAAGGTGAGGCTGATGCTGCTGCTGATGAGGAGGCTGGAGAGGGTGATGATGCACCTGAGCCTGCTGAGGCTGTGCCCCCTCCTGCTGATGCTGGTGGCTTGCCGGTGACGGCTGATCAGTTCCTACGCTTCCAGGATCAGATTGAGACCCGACTGGACTTGCAGTTTTCTTACTTCAGCTCTCAGTTTGATCAGCTCCACTCTCGGATCGATTCTCTCGATCGTCGCTTCGAGGCGGCCCAGGCTCCTCTGGCTCCTCTGACCTTCCGGCGTCGTCGTCACTCTCGGCCCTCGAGGAGTGAATAGAGCCGTTTCTGTTTTTTTACTTGTCATTGTATTTTGAATTTTCTATGTAATGGTTCGTCTTTTATAAAATTCAAGTTATCATTTCATTCATCCTTTTTGTCATTGCTTATTTGTGTTTTTCTAATTTTTCTTTCATACTTTTCCTCCTATTTTGATTATCCCAAAGGGGGAGAAAACCTCTCTATTACATAGTTATTTATTAAAATTATCTTTTTACAAGTTCCATTTTAAGTTATTGATGTCATCAAAATCTGTTTTAAATGGTTAAGTTATTGTTTTCAATGGATTTCTTTAAAAAATGGCATTTGGTTGCAATTTCAAAAAATGACCCTTTCTCAGTATTTCAATGCTTTCAAGATCATTATATTTGGCATGTCTCTAAGTTTTCCAAGTTCAAATTGTTTATTTAAGTTTTCAATTGACATACCCTTTTTTAAAGCTTTCATACCTTTTTTTTAAAGCCTTCTCTTTTGTGATTGTGATCATCAAAATAGGGGGAGATTGTTGCACCCCTCTCTCTTGGATTTTAATGATCACAATCACTCTAATTGTATTCTAACTTGTTTTCAAGTGTTTTTGATGATAGGAAATAGGGTGCCTAGAACCTGGCCAAAGAATAATTCAAAATGGACTGTTTAAGTCCACCGGCCAGCCGATGTGAGACCACCGGCCAGCCGGTAAGGGCACCGGCCAGCCGGATCCAGCCCATCGGCCAGCCGGTGGACCAGGCAGAAGGCCTTTCCCTCTGCCAGGTGCCACCGGTCGGCCGGTGTCTGGCCATCGGCCAACCGGTGGGTCCAGACAGAATGGCATTCCTTCTGTCCAGACCACCGGCCAGCCGGTGCCTAACCACCGGCCAGCCGGTGGAACCCAGACAAAATAGCATGCTTCTGTCCAGACCACCGGCCAGCCGGTGGCTCAGCACCGGTCAGCCGGTGGATCCAGACAGAAATCCCTTGCTTCTGTCTGGTGCACCGGCCAGCCGGTGGATCAGCACCGGCCAGCCGGTGTGCTCAGTCAAACTAGCCGTTAGGCTTTGACCAGGCTGGCCCGCTTGATCCCCAACGGCTCCGAAAGCCCTCCAACGGCTATTTTGAAGTATTTGGGAGTATTTCTCCTATAAATAGACGTCCATGGATGCCGGGAACACAAACGATAATATACCGAAGCATACCAAAGCTATTTTGATCATTTGAGGCTCCTACGACAATTCTCAAAGGCTACTTGAGATCCAATTGCCATCCTTGAAGCTTGGGCTGCCTCTACATCAACTACACTCACCTCTTGGCGCTCAAAGCTTCCTCTAGTTTGTTCTAAATTATTTACTTCAATTGTTTAGTTCTTAATTGGGTTTGTATTAAAACAAACCACCCTTTTTCTTCCTTCTTTCAATTTGGGTTTCTTGCTACAACCAAAATAAAAAAGCAAGCTGTAAGAAGGTGATCTAGCCTACCTTAAAACGGCTAGTGGGTTTCTTGCTATAACCATTAAAAAGCAAGCGGTCGTATAAATCTCCCAATGGTTGAGTTGGGAGCGGAGACGTAGGCTTGAGTTTAAAGCCGAACTCCGTTATCAATTGTGTCTTTCCATTTTACTTTCCGCTGCATTTAAATTTGTTTTAAATTGTTAATTAATTTTAAAAAGGCAATTCACCCCCCCTCTTGCCATCACCTCCGACCCAAAACTAAGTGTAAGGTGTGCTAAGGTGAGAGAATCTATGGGTGGATCGACCAACATTTCCCGAGTAGTGATTTCTATAAACTTGAACTTCTCCCGAAGGCGATTCCACTCCAGCTTCTCACGATGAAGTTAGGCTTGGGTTTGGTCTAGAGAAAAGCCCAGCGGTGCTACCTCCTTCCCAAGTTTTGTCATATAGGCTTCGATCGGCCTGAGACTACTGGATGAGGCCATCAAATTTTCTTTCTGTATTAATTAACCAATATCACTTTCATTTAGAGACAACAATCGCAACATTTAGTTTCCAATAGTCATTTTGACCAACAATCATATAATAGTCGAAACCCAATGGTCTCATTTTAATTATACTCACATAATTAATTAAATAATATAGTTTTTTTGAGTATAAACTAAAACAACACACAAAAAAGGAAAGAAAAATTCATTCAAAATTTTGGGTCGTTACATTCTTCCCCACTTAAGAAATTTCATCCCCGAAATTTTAACTTGTATCCTCAGAAAAGAAAATGTGTGGGTACTAATGCCTCATATACTCCTCTGGTTCCCACATGGCTTCTTCATATTTGTGGTTTCTCCACAACACCTTAACAAGGTGGGTAGTCTTGTTGCGTAGAACCTTGTCTCAACTATCAAAGATCTTCATTGGCTGCTCCTCATAAGAGAGGTCATGTTCCAATTGTACCACCTCTGGGGTTAGTACATGTAAAGGGCCAGGTATGTACTTCCTCAAAAGGGATACATGAAAGACATTATAAACTTGTGCTAGATTTGAAGAAAGTGCAAGCCAATAGGACACTTCTCCCACATGATCAAGGATTTCATAGGGGCAATGTACCCAAGGATGAGCTTCCCTTTCTTCCCAAACCTCATGAATCTATTCCAAGGGGAAATTAGAAGAAATAACTTGTCACCGAAATCAATCTCCAAGTCCCTTCGAAAGTTGTCGACATAGCTCTTTTGCCGACTCTGAGCAGCCTTAATGTGTTGTTGGATGGAAAGGACGTTTTTTGTCATCTCTTGCACAAGATCAGGCCCAAGAAGTTTTCTCTCACCAGCTTCATCCCAACAAGTAGGAGTTCTACATCGCTTCCCATATATAGCTTCATAGGGTTCCATTTTAATGCTCCAGTGGAAGCTTTTGTTGTAAGAGAATTCAAATAAAGGGAGATGTTGATACCATCCACCCTTAAATTCCATTGAGAAGGTTCTCAGCATATCCCCGAGGTTTTGAATAGTCCTTTCAGATTGGACATCAGTTTGGGGGTGATGGGCCGTACTGAAATTCAATTCAGTGCTCAGAGCTTGTTGAAGACTTCTCTAGAATTTTGATGTGAACCTTGGATCATGATCAGATACAATAGAAAGTGGAACTCCATGCAGCCTTACCACTTCCTTCACATAAATCCTGGAAAGTTGATCAAGAGAGAAATATTCCCGGATAGAGAAAAAATGGGCTGTCTTGGTGAGATAGTCCACAATAACCCATATCGCATTGTTTCCTTTGGAAGTTATCAGAAGACCAATGACGAAGTCTATAGTGATATTGTCCCACTTCCATGCTAGTATGGGTAGTGGTTGCAATACCCCTTTAGGAAGTTGTCTCTCTGCCTTCACTTGCTAACATACTAGGCACCTTGAAGTGTAGTAAGCAATCTCCCTTTTCATATTATCCCACCAACAATGATCACGAAGGTCCCTATACATTTTTGTGCTTCCAGGATGTATAGAGAAAGAAGAGCTATGAGCTTCATCCATCATCTCCTTATGTATTTACGAAATATATGGAACACATAGTCTTGTACGAAATATTAGTACACCTTCTTGATCAATATTGAACTCAGGAAACATTCCATCCTTTACATCCTCAAATTTCTCTTGTACCAAAGGATATTCTTTCTGATCCTTCTCGATCTTCTCTAGTAATGACAGTTGAGAAATCATTTGGGTTAGGGTTGATGATGTCCCTTTTTTTATAATTCCCATGTCCAGTTTTACTAGGTCATTGATCAAAGGATATTTTTGAATCCTCATCATGGAAAGAATAACTGGGTCTTTCTTACTTAATGCATCAAAAACTTTGTTTTCTCTTCTAGGGTGGTAATGAATTTAATAATCATAGTCTTTAAGAAGTTACAACCATCTCCTTTGTCTCATGTTCAATTAATTTTGTGTGAAAATATACTTCAGAATTTTATGGTCTGTGTATATATCACATTTCTCCCCATAAAGATAGTGCCTTCATATCTTTAAAGAAAAAACGACTACAGCCAGCTCCAGATCATGCGTAGGATGATTCTTCTCATGAATCTTTAACTGTCGAGATGCATAAGCAATGACCTTGTCATTTTTCATGAGAACTCACCTGAACACTTTTAAAGATGCATCACTAAAAATAATGAATCCTTCTCCACTTGAGGGCAGAGTTAACATAGGTGCAGTAACCAATCTCTTCTTCAGATCATGAAATCTTTCCTCACACTCCTTTGTCTAGATGAACCTGAACCCTTTTCGAGTTAACTTGGTTAATGGATTAGAAAGTCATGAAATTTTTTTCACAAACCTCCTATAATATTCTGCTAATCTAAGAAAACTACGAATCACAATTATTGTTGAAGGTTTAGGCCACTCCTCTACAACTTTTTTCTTTGTAGGGTCAACTGTGATTCCTTCATTGGTTATAATTTTCCCTAAGAAAGTGAATTTTTGTAACCAGAAATCACATTTTCTGAACTTCCCAAAAATCCTCTCCTTCCATAGAGTTTTCAAAATAACCCTTATATGATCTTCATTCTCCTCACGACTTTTGGAATATATCATAATATCATCAATAAAAACTACCACAAAGTTATCAAGGTAGCCCTTAAAGAATCTATTCATAAAATCCATAAAAATAGAAGGTGCATTAGTCAGTCCGAAGGACATAAAAACAAAATAATAATGCACATATCTTGATCAGAAGGAATTTTTTGGAATATCTTCTTTCTTCACCCTCAATTGATGATAACCAAATTGAAGATCAATCTTAGAGAAGAATTTAGCCCCACGGAGTTGGTCAAATAAGTCATCAATTCTTGGAAGAGACTATTTGTTCTTCACTGTGATCCCATTCAGTTCTCTATAATCAATGCATATCCGCATCGATCCATATTTCTTCTTCACAAAGAGATTTGGTGCTTCTCAAGGAGACACACTTGGTCAGATAAACCCATTCTCCAAAAGATCTTGGAGTTGTTTCTTTAATTCCTCCAGCTCCACATTTTCCATCCTATACGGGGTCTTTGATATTGGATGAGATCCAGGTACGAGCTCAATAGAGAACTCTACCTCCCTCTCTGGGTGAGGTTCATGCAAATCCTATGGAAATACATCAACATATTCCTAGATGATGGGGACATTTTCTATCATCAAACTCTCATCTCCTTCTTCTTATTTACTGATAAACTCCATACATAAGGATATAGAGGGTTCTTTTAGACAAATATGAGGTTGAGATATCTCTCTTGGGAAGATAACTGTAGGTTTTCCATTCAAGACTACTGATATTTCCTTTCTTCTTCAATTGATCTTAGCATTATACTTTGAGAGACAGTACATCCCTATTATAATGTTGAATTCCAACATGGGAATGACTACTAGATTTGCGATAAGATTATGCTCACTAAAGTAAATAATAGAGTTTCTAAACACTGATGATGCTTGGATAGTCCCACCAGGAGTCTTGACTAACAACTCTACTTTTAGAAATTCGGGGGTTGATTCTAAATTCCTTGCAAAAATGGAGGAAATAAAGGAATGCATAGAACCATAATCAAACAAAGTACTTGATAGCTTTGATAGGAAAAAAAGAGTACCTACTACCACATCATTCGGATCACCAACTTCAGCTGTCGTGATAGAAAAAGAACAGACTTGATCCCTTGGCCTTTGTTGAGGCTGATGGTGGTTCCCCTACACTGCCCTCAGATTTGGAAAGTGATTGGAAAAGTTCCCACGTTGTCCAAACTTGAAGCACTTGACATTAGGTAGGGATTGTACCATCTTCCCCTTGTCATATGTGTTTGGAAGTTGAGGTTTCACCTCACCATGAAAATTCCTCGCAATGTGGCCATCTCTGCCATACACTCCCGATCAGGCAGTTCTCCGAATGCTTTTCCCCACATTTACTACACGTGGAGAGTTTTACTTTCTTTACTCCTCTTCCCGGATCAAAATTACTCCTTAAGCTGGGATCCATCGATCTCTTCTTGTCATTGGATTTATGATACCACTGTGTCTCACCAAACTCTAGCCCAACTTTCATCGCACTCCGCACGATCTCCTCGTAGCTATCAAAATCTCGGTTGGCAAGATTCTTCCGTAGATGAGGTCTCAGTCCATCAAAGAATCTATCAACCTTACAGTTTGGATCCATTACAAAGCTAAAGGTATATCATGAAAGCCTTGTGAAGTTCATCTCATAGCTTCCCACAGATTCATTCTCCTTCTGATTTAGCTCAAGAAACTCCTCCATTATTGTTCTCATGGAATGGGGGAAATACTTACTGAAAAAGATCCCTATGAACTCTTCCCACTCTATAGCTTCAACTTACACTCTTTGCCTCATGTTTTTGTTCAGTTCCCACCACTGATCAGCTTCTCCCTCTAAAAGATAGACACCCAGGGTGACCTTCTCTTGCTCTGAACAATATAGCACAGAAAAGATCTTCTCTATAGAGCTGATCAATTGCTCAGCAATCAATGGGTCAGTTGATCCACTAAAGGTTGGTGGTCATTGTTGCATAAATGAATCAACAGAATGTTGTTCACTTCGTGGTGAGATCATCCTCTCAGCTTGATTCAAGTTATTACTCATAACTTGAGTCAGTTGGTTCATCATTCGTATGAATGTTTCCATTCTGGCTTCCATCGGAGGGCCATCATCGCATGGTCCATTGCGATCACCATTTGAATGGTTCCTCCTATTGCCCACCATTTTCTAAAAGAATAAAATCTTAGTGAGAAACTTGTTTCATTTAAAAATATTTTAACTATAAAGGTGTCATGACCCCCTCCCACCAAAGATGCCCCTCCTGAGCTGGCAATGGTGAAAGGGAGAAAATGACCCCTGAGTCCCACCTCCAGTAGGCCCCAGAGTGGCGACTAACACCAAGGGTATGAGTTTTCACAAATATGGGAGACATTACCCTTTTTATTATTTAAGATCGAGAAATAGGATGAGTCAAACACCAAAAGAAAAAAGAACAAGTAAATGAAAATAAACCCAAAACCAAACCCATATGCATGTTTTATACAATATTGAAACAAAAGTACAAGTACAAGAAAAGCTCCAAAGTATGATACCAAAAAAAGAAAGCAAAAAATACAACCCTAAAAACTCCAACGCCCAACTAGAAAGGTCCCGCATGGTACCTGAAGTCCTCCTGAAAACCAGAAAGTAAACGTAGGGTGAGCATACAAGTATACTCAGTAGGAAAACCTAAAGCTCTCGTGCACATGTGGGGAGACATCCTAATGCCCCGTGAAAAATAGAAGAAACAAAAGCCTAGCATGGAATATATCCACCCAAACTTACAAGCCACACTCACCAAATATCACAAGTCAATAGAGTTGTATAGTAATATTATCAAAGTATGGGTACCCCACACCACCTTCCCACTGAATACTGCTCAAGCCCTCACGCCTAACGCTCTAATGCTTCCCCCTCTTCCTGATCTAGTGCTGCAACTTGGCCATACGAAGCTCATAGTATCCCGCTGCCACTAAATCTTCAGCCATAACCAAATATCATCCTAAAGACACCTGGGAATATATCACATCCTCATCCCGAAGACTCTTGGGAAACATCTGTCGTAACCTGCCCGAAGGATCTTGGGCTATAGAACCTGGAAAAGGGATCACATGGAAGAACAATAACCATCCATCCTTTAGATGTTTGAGAATCTCACTCCCATCCCACGGGTGTTCAGCACATAGTGCTCAACAAGGGTGGGGTGCATAATGAAAAATAAAATGTACAGATTTATATAATTATATCAACCACTCATCCCATCCTAAGGATTATACACAAAATATCTGAGCACATGCCTCAAAACTGCTACCTCGAAAGTATGCACACAATAAACATCCCCAAACCCCATTAAGCTTTTCATGTTTCAAAAGTTTTAGTTTATCAGTTCCTTAACTACTGAGAAACTAACAACAACTAAACCAGATCAATCATTTTTAAAACATATCTATGCTAACCAAAAATAAAGTTAGGGAAAACACAAGAAACACAGTACCATTTTCTTTTATAATCCAATCAATTCTATTGATTTTCCATATTTAATCAACTACCATGCCCCAAAAAAATTCATTCTTTCATTTAGTTTAACTGGGGTGATCATACAAGGGTTCTAGGTATTCATTTAATCAGGAAACTTTACATGATTATCAAATTTCCTCATTATATGAAATTCCGTACACAAAACAATCTAGAAAGTAGGGAAACATTTAATTTCGCAAGCAAAGGCCCCCAACGACCATGATTTTCAGTAGGGATAAGCCTATTCAATTCACAACATAATCAAAGGATAAGCATTGATGGAAATAAAACAACAATATCAAAAAAATTTCCCCAAACCCATTATTTAACCAGTTATTATCTTTATTTACTGGTTCAACTGTATCTCATGAAAACAAGAGGATACCACCCAATATGATGCACAAAAGAGAGAGAGATGAAGGTAAGATCCCTACATGAACAGGTTTTGATGTTCTTCTGCGAGAATCACCACCACGAGGATTTCGATCACTTCTCCCGATGACTACGTCCTCCCCTGGATGCTGTGGCACAACTGCACTAACAACCAAGAGAGACTCCATTAAGGTTTAAGGTGTCACTTGTCACGACATGGAAAGGAGGAAGAGAAAGAGGAGATCGAGGAAGGAATAAGAATGGGGTAGAACGTACCATTAAGATGACGTTCGTCAAAGAGCGTCGCTCCCATAAAATATCAGAAATCTCCTTGGTAGGAAACTGTGAAGAGGAAGTCGAAGAAGAGGGAAAGGAACGAGGTGCACGATGTTCGACTCATCAACACAATCCCACAGCCACCAACAAATTAACGATCGGAGTCCGGATGAAGAAGATAGGAGGAAGTCTTGTGGGTCATCTGGGAGCATCGCCATGCGGGGATGAAGAGGGGTCTGAAAATAACAAGTGACCCTTTCTTATATAGGCAATGAAAAGGTAAAATGTTATATATTCTGTATTAATGAATACATTACGTGACCGTACAACTGTTACGTTGTTTTACTGGTCAACAGATAACACGTCATGTGGTTTCCTTGTGTTTAATTATAATAATAAATTCAATTAAAAATAGGTGTTTTATTGACCCAAGATATGAGTCATAAAAAGTTATTCATCATTGGTCTTAAAATGACCATCATAATTTCAGGGTTACACTACCACTGACGGTTCGCCAATCTGATATCATTTGAAGAAGTTATGGATGAATTATGGTTTTGAAAACCATAAATAATAATAATAATAATAATAATAATATATTATTATTATTATTATTATTTCATTCCATTGAAAAGTTCTCTCTCCAATCTCATTTAAGATTCACACACAAAATACTCTCCAATTTGGTGTGCATCACCCCATTCCACATTGATTGATTTATTTATTTATTTTATTGCTTTAAATTTTAAATATTTATTTCCTTTAAACTCTTTCTCTCTCCAATCTCTCTTCCATTCACAATTTCTTCCTCCAAAAGTGGCACCTCCCCTTGCCTTTACTCCATTATCACTTCAATGTTATTATTAATAAAATTAATATTAATAACACCCATCATTAATGTTCTAATTTAATCCCATTAAATTAATTTACCAAGGTTATTCTCATATTAAATTAAAACCATTCCATTTAATTAATCACACAATAAAATCCACCATTACCATTTATTATTTAATATAATAGTAATAAATCCTCTTTCAATTTCATCAAAGGGTCTCCATAATTATCGGTAATTATTATTATTATTATTGAAACCCATTTATTATCTTATAATTACTCCCTCTCTCCCATCACATGATATTCACACACAGGTTGGGAACCCCTTCGACTCTTCATTATCATTTTATTATTTCTTTATATTCTATTAAATGAATATTATTATACTTATTTTAATATGAAAAAATACAAGTTGGATTTACCCATAAGGGGTTGCACCCCCCCTCCATGTGCCTCTTCATGTTATTATTATTATAACAAATTATTATATAATAATACCATTTTAATGTTATTTACACACATAATTTTTTATTTATTAAAATTTAAATAAATCAAAAGAAACCATGCAACTCCCCTCATTGAATTAAATACATTCAATTTTATTTCTTTTATTTCACAATGAGTTATTTAAAACAATTTAATCTACTTAACACCAAATATTTTCATGCCACCCTTATCAATTATTATTATAAAAAATTATTATTATAACACGCGTCGTGTTTGACCATGTCAAATTTTTACAAAGTAAAGGACCAGAGAGGTCCGAGCCATTACATTAGATACCTCTCAAAACATTCTTGTCCTCGAGAATTATAAACCAACCCATAAAAATGGGAAAGGTCCGAACAACCACCCCACAAGATACCTCTCAGGGCTCTCATCATAACAAGAATCCAACCACTATCCTAATTATACAAGTTAGGTAATTCCTTCCCCCATGTTGAGATATTATTCTCTTTAGGCGACACTGACTCACCTGCATGGGTTTAATCGCATCCACATTAATGAGTCTCGATTAGATATTAGGTCCTCCCACCCTTATAATTTGGGATTTCACAAACACACACTGCCCTGAACACTGCACAAAACAAGAAACACGTTGCCCCAACACATGGATTGGGGAATTCATTCTCCCATGTCAAGATACTATCCACTTTGGGCAGCACTGACTCACCCGCATGGGTTTAATCTCATACACCACTGACGCACCGCTCCTCACAGCTGGATTACTGCTAGAGGAACCCAATACTCTGATGGAGCCCTGATCAGCCCAAAGGTGATCTCGAGTTCCTCCAACCAACTCTTTGATTTTTTATCCGAAGTTCTACCTTTATACTTCTTCAAGATCTGTCACTGGAAAGCACAAAACGTGCACTACCACAAGTCGTCTTCCTCCTCTCGGTCAATCCTCAACTGATCGACCATCTGAATCTACTGGGCATTGACTACCCGAGTCACCTGGGAATGATTTCCAGGTGCCATAGTTGTACGGTAAAAAAATAATTTCTAATCCCAAGTAGCAAGGATATTTTATCAAGGTTTCATTTTATCATTTTATTTCAATTTCTTTCCCAGAACACCCAAATCAAGTAAAACACAAATCATGATTATGCATGTACCTTCCCTAGGGTATCTACCCTGCAATAAATTTAGTCTTACTTGGTCATTTGGTAAGCTCAGAGTCCTTGCATCGGATCATGGGGGGCCCTAAAATCCCGTGTCCAAGCCTGTCTTCCTTGTCCTATGTCACGCACCAAGACCAACCAACACTATTTCCCTACCATCCCATGCAATCCTCACTGTGCCTAACTCCAGACTCCATCCTATCTCTCAACCATCATCCTCTGATACCATTCTGTCATGACCCCCTCCCACCAAAGGTGTCCCTCCGGAGCTGGAAATGGTGAAAGGGAGATAATGACCCTCAAGTCTCGCCTCCACTAGGCCCCTGAGTGGCGACTGGCACCAAGGGTATGAATTTTCTCAAATATGGGAGGCATTACCCATTTTATTAATTAAGATCGGGAAATAGGATGAGTCAAACACCAAAAGAAAAAGGAACAAGTAAATGAAAATAAACCAAAAAAAACCCATATTCATGCTTTATAAAATACTGAAAAAAAATTACAAGTACAAGAAAAGATCCAAAGTACGATACCAAAAAAAGAAAGAAAAAAAATGCAACCATCAAAAATCCAACGCCCAACTAGAAAGGTCCTACACGGCCCCTGAAGTCCTTCTGAAAACATGAAAGTAAACGTAGGGTGAGAATACAAGTATACTCAGTAGGAAAACCTAAAGCTCTCATGCACAGGTGGGGAGAAATCCTAATACCATGTGAGAAACAACAAGGAACCAAAGCCAAACAAGGAATCTATCCACCCAACCTTACAAGCCACACTCACCAAATATTGCAAGTCAATAGAGTAGTATAGTAATATTATCAAAGTATGGGTACCCCACACCCCCTTCCCATAGAATACTGCTCAAGCCCTCAATCGGTCACACCTAATGCTATGTTGCTTCCCCCTCTTCCTGAGCTAGTTCCATAACCTATCCATACAAATCTCATAGTATCCCGCCGGCACTCAATCCTAGGACATAACCACATCTCATCCCGAAGACACCTGGGAACATATCACATCCTCATGCCGAAGAATCTTGGGAAACATCTATCGTAACCTGCCTGAAGGATATTGGGCTATAGATCTCGGAAGAGGGAGCACAGGGAAAAACAATAACCATCCATCCTTTAGATGTGTGAGAATCTCACCCCCCATCCCACGGGTTTTCGGCATGTAGTGATCAACATGGGTGGGGTGTATAAAGAAACATAAAACATACAGATTTATATAATTATATCAACCACTCAGCCCATCCTAAGGCTTCTACACAAAAGATCTGAGCATATTCCTCAACAATGCTACCTCAAAATTATGCATACAATAAACAGCCCCAAACCCCATTATTTTTTTCATGTTTCAACAGTTTTAGTTTATCATCTCCTTAACTACCGAGAAACTAACAAAAACCAAACCAGATCAATCGTTTGTAAAACATATCCCTGCCAACCATAAATAAAGTTAGGGAAAACACAAGCAACACAATACCATTTTCTTTTATCAGCCAATCAATTCCATTGATTTTCCGTATTTAATCGACTACCATGCCCCACAAAAATTCATTCTTTCATTTAGTTTAACCAGGGTGATCATATAAGGGTTCCAGGTATTCAATTAATCAGCCAAGTTTACATGATTAACCAATTTCCTCATTCTATGAAATCCCGTCCACAAAACAATCTAGAAAATAGGGCAACATTTAATTTCACAAGAAAAGGCCCCCAATGACTTTTATTTTCAGTAGGCATAAGCCTATTCAATTCACAACATAATAAAAGGATAAGAATTGATGGAAATAAAATAAAAATATCAACAAAATTTCCCCAAACCCGTTCTTTAACTAGTTATTATCTTTATTTATTGGTTCAACCATATCTCATGAAAACAAGAGTATATAACCTGCATGATGCACAAAATAGAGAGAGAGACAAAGGTAATACCCCTACCCGAACAGGTTTTGATGTCCTTCTACGACAACAACCACCATGAGGATTTTTATCACTCCTCCCAACAACTACGTCCTCCCGTGGATGATGTGGCACAACTGCACTAACAACCAAGAGAGACTCCATTAAGGTTTAAGGTGTCACTTGTCATAGAATGGAAAGGAGGAACATAAAGCAGAGATCGGGGAAGGAATAAGAACGGGGTAGAACGTACCATTAAGATGATGTTTGTGGAAGAGCATCGATCCTGTCAAATATCAGTGATCTCCTCAATAGGAAACTATGAAGAGGAAGTCAAAGAAGAGGGAGTTGAATGAGGTGCATGATGTTTGACTCATCGACATGATCCCGCAGCAACCGACAGATCGATGATCAGAGTCCAGATAAAGAAGATAGAAAGAAGGCTTCTGGGTTATCTGGGAGCGTCACTTTGTAGGGAAGAAGATGGGTCCATAAATAACATGTGACCCTCTCTTATATAGGCAATTAAAAGGTAAAATTGTACGAAGCGTGTATTAATGAATACACGACATGACTGTACAACTGTTACATTGTTTGACTGGTCAACACACAACACGTCATGTGGTTTCCATGCGTTTAATGATAATAATAACTTCAATTAATAATATGTGTTTTATTTACCCAAGACATGAGTCATAAAAAGGTATTCATCATTGGTCTTAAAATGACCATCATAATGTCAGGGTTACACTACCGCTGACGGTTCGTCAATCCGATATCATCTGAAGAAGTTATGGACAAATTATGGTTTTGAAAACCATAAATAATAATAATAATATAATAATAATATTATTATTTCATTTCATTGAAAATTTCTCTCTCCAATCTCATTTAAGATTCATGCACAAAATCCTACCCAATTTGGTGCGCATCACCCCATTCCACCTTGATTGATTTCCTTATTTATTTTACTGCTTTAAATTTTAAATCTTCATTTCCTTTAAACACATTCTCTCTCCAATCTCTCTTCCATTCATGATTTCTTCCACTAAAAGCAGTGTCTCCCCTTTCCTTTACTCCACTATCACTTCAATGTTATTATTAATAAAATTAATATTAATAACACCCATCATTAATGTTCTAATTTAATCACATTTAATTAGTTTACCATGGTTATTCTCATATTAAATTAAAACCATTCCATTTAATTAATCACAGACTAAAATCCACCATTACCATTTATTATTTAATATAATAGTAATAAATCCTCTTTCAATTTCATCAACGGGTCTCCAACATTATCATTAATAATTATTATTATTATTGATTCCCAATTATTATCTTATAATTACTCCCTCTCCCCCATCACATGATATTCACGCATGGGTTGTGAACCCCTTCCATTATTCATTATCATTTTATTATTTTTTATATTCTATTAAATGAATATTATTATAATTATTTTTATATTCCAAAATACACATTGGATTTACCCATAAGGGGTTGTGCCCCCCCTTCATACGCCTCTTCATGTTATTATTATTATAAACGATTATTATATAATAATACCCTTTTAATGTTATTCACACACATAATTTATTATTTATTAAAATTTAAATAAATCAAAAGAAACCATGCACCTCCCCTCATTGAATTAAATACATTCAATTTATTTTATTTTATTTCACAATAATTAAATTAAAACCATTTAATCTACTTAACACCAAATATTTTCACGCCACCCTTATCAATTATTATTATCGAAAATTATTATCATAACATGCGTCGTGTTTGACCACATAAAATTTTTACAAAGTAATGGACCAGAGAGGTTCAGTCCATTACATTTATTATACATCTTAAAACTTCATGCTTAAACAATTATATTTCCCTATAATTCCTTCACAATGATTCATAAAAAGTTTGCGATTAACCAAACATATCCCCTGGGAGTATTGTAACCAATAGTGCTACAAGTCCTGTTGTCATGCACTGGTTCCTGTTTGAGTCTAGCTCAAAGTGGTGTTTTCGATTTTTACCCCTATGTACATCTGTGCCAGAGCCGCCTCTACCTACTCGTATCCTGACATGGATGTATTTGTTTGATAAAACACTTACTCAATACTCACCAAAATACCAGGAAGTTTTCCCTATATTTAAACTTTTCTATAGGGTTAATCCTAAAGTTTTCATAGCCTAATTTCCATAAATAACTAAACCTCCATTTGATACCAAATGTGGCATCCAACCTTTTTAATACATAACTTTTCATTACATTTTACAAATAGAGGATCTTTAAAGTCTAGTGTCTTGGAAAATGAGGAACATAATACATGAAAACAACACAAAAATTCTTATAAACCACTTTTAAGGCTTCATCAAAGGTTCATCCTATATACATCTACTGCATCTCATATCCTGGAGATAGACATCAAAGGAAAGTGTGAGCAGAAGGCCCAATAAGGGTAAACAAGGGAATCAATGTACTTGTGATTTCAATAAGAACTTGAATAAAAACATAAAGACATGAGAAATAAAAGAACAGGAATATCATAATGAAAAAAACTTTAATAATAACTTTAATATGTTGATAAAACATTTCATTTAGACATTCATGAACATATCACCAAGGTCCATCCCCAAGGTGTCATTAAAATTACCAAGGTTATTCACCAAGGTATCGTAAAACTTTTCATATCTAGAGATTAATTATTTACCCAATGAATTGAAGTGATATCAGGGCGCACCCATAATATGTATTTAATTTCATGTGATCCACATAGATCATAATAAAAAATTTCATAAATAACCCATATAGAATGAAAGAAATGGGTTTCATATAAAAATCCTGATGTTTAAAAAGAGATTTAAAATACGATCATTATGTCATTTATAACCCATGGAAATGGAGTGAGGGTTATATGTATGTCAATTACATAATCAAATATATCATATTTATATATTTATGTACACACATGGAAACAAAATAAGTCTGGTTATTCATATAAATGAACAATATAATTTCTTGAGAGAAACTGATAGAAAGTTTGAGACAAAATTTCTACAGCATAACGGCTATATAACATGGTTCTAGAAAACATTGAAAAGAGAGAGGAAAAGGGTAACCCAATCATAAATAACTCATAATAAAGTATGAGTACTGAATAAGATCATGGTATGGATATTTTAATGACATACCGCATGAAAAAGGAAACATGAAAGAAAAGAGAAGATGTGATTTCTTTTACGAAACATTCGGTAGCCTAACGATGTCACTTAAAAATTCAGAAAAAAATTGATGAGAGCAGAGAAGGTATCTCAATTGTTAGACATGAAATGGAAAGAAATGAGAACATATAAGAACATACCATAAACATAAATATATGGAAATTATAAGACACAACATAAAGGAAGTCATGACTTAAAAGAGGAGGGTGAACATATCCCTTACCTTGAATAGTAACTTTGAAAGCTTGAATGTTGGGACCTTGGGAGGATTGAGGGAACCTTGGGAGGACTACTTGGGAGGTAAAAAGACTAGAACTTAGTTTAGGAGGATTTGGAAATGAAAATAATTAGGGAAAGGCTTGGTATTTATAGAAGAAGTGAGGGGACAAGTCATTAATGGCCAAGGGACACTCATCGGTGGTATTGGAAAAACCATGGGCTTTCCCCTGGTATTTTCCCATGGTATTGGCCATTTGGGAAACCTCATAACTTATATACTATTCATAAGTCTACCAGAATGATCACATAATTATTACATCCTTAATGATGTCATTAAACACCCGAAACAAAAAACTGTGTTTTCACTATTCACCGAAAATTCATTTTTTTCAGAAAAATCCCCAATAATCACCTTAACCTAATATCGATGTTCTGAATTACAAAACAAACTCTATTTTATAAAAATAAAATTCAAAATATTTTTAATTAAAAAAAATAATTCACCTGAAAAAACTAATACTTGACTAATAATCTCTGAAACAGTTATTTATTTATTTTATTGAATCACATTACTTTATCAAGGTGCCTAAATTATATCAATACTTTCTTTAAGTGAGATTACTAATCCTTTTGGTCACATTACTAATCCTAAGCGTAAAATCACTATTCATAATTTACTATTCAAAAAAAATTCTGTTTATCTTATTATATTCCAAATTTTTTACAGAACACATTTCCAGAAGACATTTTTTTGAAAATCATTAATTATTTAAGGTTTACATAAATATTTTAAAATATCCCCCTTTTCCAAAATTCATCAGTATACATCCTATATTTATTCGAACATCTGAAATAAAAACACAAATTTAACCACAGGAAGAAATCACAATTTTATTTATCTCAAAGGATTACACAAAGTAACTATGGTCTAATTACATAGCCCCTCATAACCCTAGCATATAACCTAAGTGTAAGGTGTGCTAAGGTGAGAGAATCTGAGGGTGGCTCGGCCAACATTGCCTGAGTCTAGTGTCTTGGAAATCAGGAACATAAAACATGAGAACAACATAATACATCCTTATAAACCACTTTTAAATCTTCATCGTAGGTTCATACTAAGTATAATTACTGCATCTCATAACCTGGAGACATACATTCAATGGAAAGGGTGAGCCGAAAGCCCAGTAAGGGTAAACAAGGGAGTCAATGTACTTGTGAAATCAATAATAACTTGAATAAAAAAATGAAGACATGAGAAATGGAAGAATTGGAAGATCATAAAAAAAGAACTTGGAACATAACTTGAATATGTGGCTACAACATTTCATTTATACATTCATGAACATATCACCAAGGTCCATCCCTAAGGTGTCATAAAAATTACCAAGGTTATACACCAAGGTAACGTAAAACTTGTCATCTCTAGAGATTAATTATTTACCCAATGCATTGGACCGCTATCAGGGCTCACCCTTAATATGTCTTTACTTTTATGTGATCCACATAGATCATAATCAAACATTTCATAAATAACCCAAATGAAATCAAAGAAATGGGTTTCATGTCGAAATCGTGACGTTTAAAAAGAGCTTAAAAATAAGATCATTCTGTCATTTATAACCCATGGAAAGGGAGTGAGGGTTATATGTATGTAAATTCCAGAATCAAATATATAATCTTTACATATTTATGAACATACATGGAAACAAAATAAGTCCGTGTATTCACATAAATAAACAATAGAATTTCTTGAGAAAAAGCGATATAAATTTTGAGACGAAATTTCTGCAGCATAACAGTTATATAACATGGTTTTAGAAAACATTGAAAAGAGAGGGGACAAGGGTCAACCACTCAAAAATAACTCATAATACAGGCTGGGTACTAAATAAGATCATGGTATGGATATTTTAATGACATACTACATGAAAAGGAAACATGAAAGAAAAGAGAAGATGCAATTTATTTTACGAAATATTGGGCAGCCTAATGGCGTCACTTAAAAATTCAGAATCTCAATTGATGAGAGAGAAAAGGGTCTCTCAACAATTGAACATGAAATGGAAAGTTGTGAATATATATAATAACAAGCCCTCACATAATAAAATGGAACTATAAGACACAACATAAAGGAATCCATGACTTAAAAGAGGAGGGTGAAAGGATCCCTTACCTTGAAGAGTAACTTTGAAATCTTGAATGTCATGACCTTGGGAGGCTTGGGGGAACCTTGGGAGGACTCATTGGGAGGTAAAGAAACCAGAACTTTATTGGGGAGTATTTGGAAAATGAAATGAATGAGGGAAAGGATTTGTATTTATAGGAGAAGTGAGGGGCAAAGAATTAATTTCCAAGGGACACCTAATTGGTGGTATTCGAAAAACCATGGGCTTTCCCATGGTATTGGACACTTGGGACACCTCATACCTTATATTACTATTCATAAGTCAACCAGAATTATTGCATAATTATTACATCCTTAATGATGTCATTAAACACCCGAAACTCAAAATTTGTATTTTCACTATTCACCAAAAATTCAACTTTCTCAGAAAAATCCCAAAATTTCACCTTAACGAAATAATGATGCTCTAATTTCAAAAATGAAATCCATTTTATGAAAATAATTTTCTAAATATTTTTAATTTAATTTAAAAAAAACACTATTCACTGAAAATTCAATTATATCAGAAAAATCCAAAAAATTCACCTTAACCAAATATCGATGCTCTGATTTCAAAAATGAACTCAATTTTATGAAAATAATTTTTTAAATATTTTTAATTTAATTTTTAAATAAAAACACTATTTGCCTAAAAAACTAATACTTAACCAATAATTTCTGAAACAGTTATTTACCTATTTTATTGAATCACATTACTTAATTTAGGTGACTAAATTATATTAATATTTTCTTAAGTGAGGTTACATAATCCATTTGATCACATTATTAATCATAAGTGTAAAATCACCATTCATACTTTACTATTCATCAAAAATTGAGTTGATCTTATTAGACTCTAAATTTCTAACTGAACATAACTGTAGAAGACCATTTTTTGAAAATCATTACACATTATTAATTATTTAAGGTTTACATAAATATTTTTAAAATATCCTTTTTCTAAAATTCATCAAGAATATGCATACTATATTTATCTGGACATTTTAAAATTAAAAAAATTCACCATAAGAAGGCATCACAATTTTTATTTAAATCAATGGATTACACAAGGCAGTTACGGTCTCATTACATAACCCCTTATAACACCAGCATAGGACCTAAGAGTAAGGTGTGCTAGGGTGATAGAATCTTTGGGTGGCTCTACCAACATTGCCCGAGTAGTGATTTCTATTAGCTAGAACTTCTCGTAAAGGAGATTCCGTTCCAGCTTTACACGATGAAGTTCAGCTTGGGTTTGGTCCAGAGGAAAGCCCAAAGGTGCTACCTCCTTCCCTAGTTCTGTCAGATGGGCTTCGATCGGACCGAGACTACTAGACGGGGCCATCAAATCTTCTTTCTATATTAATTAATCAAGATAACTTGTATTTATAGACAATAATTGAAATATTTAGTTTCCAATGGTCATATTGACCAATAGTCATATCACAGTCAAAACCCAATAGTCTTATTTTAATTATACTCATTTTATTAAATGAAATAGTTTTGCTGAGTATAAAATAAAATAACACAAAAATTTAGGAAAAAAAATGTATTCAAAATTTTGGGTCGTTATATTCTTCCCCCCTTATGAAATTGCATCCTCGCAATTTTAAAATTGGTCTTGGAAATTTCGTTGAAAGACCCACATCAGAAAAAGAGTTAATAAAACTAATACTTTAAAAGAAAGAAAGGGAAGTACAAAGGTCACCTGAGTTAACCCATACTAGGATTTGATATAGGAAAACATGGTTATGGAAGGGAAAACAAAGGGTCAAGTTCTGATGGAGAGTGATAGAAAACATGATTAAGAGAAAATTAACCACAAGAAGATCACAAACATAAGATGTGTTAAAAGGTCTTTGATTACCCAGTAGGAAACGTAAACCAACAAAATTTTTGTTTTACGTTCCTTTTCATATTTTTTAGGAATTCATTTACTACATAGAATAAAAACATAAGGAAATATACTTACCATAAAGTAGAGTTTCATCCCTTAACAAGTTTCCACCAAGACTAATCTTTTCTCCAAATAATGAGAATTATAAAAGACTTGGTCTCATTAAAAGCACAGGAATCATTTTCTAGAGAATCACATAATCCAAAAAAGAATAACTATATTTTCCCCCTATCTTTAGTCATCAGATAAAACTAAAAACGTTAGTACGAGATCATATAATCCCCAAAAAGGATAATCCTTTATAAAAATAAATATGACTATTAATCTCCAAAATTAAAAAATGTACCCAAAGTTCCAGAAAGACCATTAAATACACAATCATCCTTAAAATTCTTCAGAATAATCCGAACTAAGATTGGAACCCAAAACTCAGAAGGATTTAATCAGATAGTCTTCCCCAAAAAAATCTTAACATGTATCTCTAAAAAACATCGACTACTATTAAAGTCTCATACTAAAGTGTAATTAACCTATTCACATATTCTCTATTCTAGGTTCATCATTTTCCATAAATAACCCAAATCACCATATGTCCACAATAAATACATAAATTCTTACAAAAAAATTCAACCATTCCTCCTCAATTTAAATCCTGTAGTATTTTATTTCCCTTAGGCATATAGTACTCCAAAAGAGAAAACATCATCCAAAATAACCTTTATCATTTAATCCCTAAATCATTTTACTATAAAAAGGATATCCATTTGATAAAACATAAGTTTCCAAAATCAACTTATTCTTGATCCAAAAAAATAGCAGGTGCATTAGTCAGTCTGAAGGGCATGACAACAAACTCATAATGCCCATATCTTGATCGAAAGACGGTTTTTAGAATATCATCATTCTTCACCCTAAATTGGTGATAACCAGAACAAAGATCAATCTTAGAGAAGAATTGAGCCCCATGAAGTTGGTCAAATTATTCATCAATTCTTGGAAGAGAGTATTTGTTCTTCACTATGTTCCCATTCAGTTCTCTGTAATCAATGCATAGCTGCATCGATCCATCCTTCTTCTTCACAAAGAGAACTGGTGCTCCCTAAGGAGACACACTTGGTCGAATAAAAAAATTCTCCAAAAGATCTTGGAATTGTTTATATAATTCCTCTAGATCCACATTTTCCATCCTATAGGGGGTCTTTGACATCAGATGGGATCTAGGTACAAGTTCAATGGAGAACTCTACCTCTCTTTCTGGGGGAGGTCCGGGTAACTCCTCAGGAAATACTTCAACGTATTCCTAGATGATGGGGAAATTTTCTAAAAGAATAAATCCTTTGTGATAAACTTATTTCATTTACTAATCTTTTAACTAAAAAGGATTTTATGTCTTAAAACTTCATGCTTAGACAAATTACATTTTTCTATAATTCCTTCATAGTGATTCATAAAAATCTTTTGATTAACCAAACATATCCCCTAGGAGTGTCGTAACTAAGAGTGAAAAAAAGGAATGTTGTCATGTACTAGTTACCATTCGAGTCTATCTCAAAGTGGTGTTTTCGGTTTTACCCCTATGTACATCTGTGCCAGAGCAACCTCTACCTGCTCTTATCTAGACAGGGATGTATTTTCTAGATAAAATACTTACTCAATACTCACCAAAATACCTGGAAGATTTCCTATATTTAAACTTTTCTATAGGGTTCTTCCTAATGTTTTCATATCCTAATTTCCATAAATGACTAAACTATCCTTTGATACCAACTATGGTATCTTGCCTTTTTAATACATAACTTTCCATTACATTTTATAAATAGATGATCTTTAAAGTCTAGTGTCTTGGAAATCAGGAACATAAAACCTGAGAACAACATAAGAAATCCTTATAAACCACTTGTAAAGATTCATCATAAGTTCATCCTAAGTAGAATTACTGCATCTCATAACTTGGAGACATACATTCAAAGGAAAGGGTGAGCCGAAAACCCAGTAAGGTTTAACAAGGGAGTCAATGTACTTGTGATATCAATAAGAAATTGAATAAAAACATGAATAAATGAGCAATAGAAGAATAGGAATATCATAAAGAAAAAAACTTGGAACATAACTTGAATATGTGGCTACAACATTTTATTTAGACATTCATGAACATATCACCAAGGTCGATCCCCAATGTGTCATAAAAATTACCAAGGTTATTCACCAAGGTATCGTAAAACTTGTCATCTCTAGAGATTAATAATTAACCCAATGAATATGATCAATTTTAGGACACACCCTTAATATTTATTTAATTTCTTGTGATCCACATATATCATAATGAAAAATTTCATAAATAACCCAAATGGAATGAAAGAAATGTGTTTCATGTCAAAATCATGATGTTTAAAAAGAGCTTAAAAATAAGATCATTATGTCATTTATAACCCATGGAAAGGGAGTGAGGGTTATATGTATGTCAACTATAGAATAAAATATATCAACTTTATATATTTATGAACACCCATGGAGACGAAATAAGTATGGGTATTCACTTAAATAAACAATAGAATTTCTTGAGAGAAATAGAGAAATTTTGAAACGAAATTTCTACAGCATAACAGCTATATAACATGGTTTTAGAAAATATTGAAAAGAGAGGGGAAAAGGGTAACAAACACATAAATAACTCATAATACAGTATGGGTACTGAATAAGATCATGGTATGGATATTTTAATGACATACCACATGAAAAGGAAACATGAAAGAATAGAGAAGATGCGATTTCTTTTAAGAAAAATTTGGTAGCCTAACAGCGTCACTTAAAAATTCAGAAACTCAATTGATGAGAGAGAAAAGGGTTTCCCTACATTTGAAAATGAAATGGTTAGTAGTAAAGATATATAATAACAAGCCCCCTCATAATAAAATGGAACTATAATATATAACATAAAGAAAGTCATGACTTAAAAGAGGAGGGCGAAAGGATCCATTACCTTGAAGAGTAACTTTGAAAGCTTGAAGGTTGGGACCTTGGGAGGCCTGAGGGAACCTTAGGAGGAATAATTGGGAGGTAAAGAGACCATAACTTCTTTGGGGAGGATTTTTAAATGAAATGAATGAGGGAAAGGCTTGGTATTTATAGGATAATTGAGGGGACAAAGCATTAATTTCCAACAGACACCTCATCGGAGGTATTGGCAAAACCATGGGCTTGCTCATGGTAATTACCCATGGTATTGGCCACTTGGAACACCTCGTTCCTTATATTACTATTCATAATTCGACCAGAATTATTGCATAATTATTACATCCTTAATGATGTCATTAAACACCCAAAACTCAAAAACTGTATTTTCACTATTCACCGAAAATTCAACTTTCTCAGAAAAATCCAAAAATTTCACATTTACCAAATACCGATGATCTGATTTCAAAAATGAACTCCATTTTATGAAAATAATTTTCTAAATATTTTTAATTTAATTTTTAAATAAAAATACTTTTCACTGCAAATTCAAATGTTTTAGAAAAATCCCAAAAATTCACCTTAACCAAATATAGATGATCTGATTTCAAAAATGAACTCCATTTTATAAAAAATAATTTTTTAAATATTTTTAATTTAATTTTAAAAAAAAACACTATTCACCTGAAAAAACTAATACTTAACCAATAATTTCTAAAATAGTTATTTACCTATTTTATTGAATCACATTACTTTATCAAGGTGCCTAAATTATATTAATACTTTCTTAAGTGAAGTTACTTATTCCATTTGGTCACATTACTAATCATAAGCATAAAATCACTATTCATAATTTACTATTCACTAAAAATTAAGTTGATCTTATTAGACTCTAAATTTCATACTGAACACAGCTATAGAAGACCATTTTTTGAAAATCATTACACATTATTAATTATTTAAGTTTTACATAAATATTTTAAAAAATCCTTTTTCTAGAATTCATCAATAATATGCATACTATATTTATCCAGACATTTAAAAATTCCCAAACTTCACCATAAGAAGAAATCACAATTTTTATTTAAAATAAAGGATTACACAAGGCAATTACGATCTCATTACATAACCGCATATAACACCAGCATATGACCTATGAGTAAGGTGTGCTAGGGTGATAGAATCTTGGGGCGGCTCGGCCAACATTGCACGAGTAGTGACTTTTATCAGCTTGAAATTCTCGCAAAGGCTATTCCGTTCCAGCTTCACACGATGAAGTTCGGCTTGGGTTTGGTCCAGAGCAAAGCCCAAAGGTGCTACCACCTTCTCGAGTTTCGTTAGATGGTCTTTGATCGTCCCGAGACTACTGGATGGGGCCATCGAAACTTCTTTCTATATTAATTAATCAAGATCACTTGTATTTATAGACAATAATCGTAACATTTAGTTTCCAATGGTCATATTGACCAACGATCATATAACAGTCGAAACCCAACAGTATTATTTTAATTATACTCATTTTATTAAATGAAATAGTTATGTTGAGTATAAAATAAAATAACACACAAAGTTAGGAAAAAAAAAATTATTCAAAATTTCGGGTCGTTACATTCTTCCCCTCTTAAGAAATTGCGTCCTCGCAATTTTAAAATTGGGCTTGAAAATTTTGTTGAAAGTCCCACATTAGAAAAAGAGTCAGTAAAACTATTACTTTAAAATAAAGAAAGGGAACTACAAAGGTCAACCAAGTTAACCCATACTAGGATTCCATGTAGGAAAACATGGATATGGAAGAGAAAAAAGGGTCAAGTTCTGATGGAGAGTGATAGAAAACATGATAAGGAGAAAATTAACCACAAGAAGATCACAAACTTAAGATGTGTTAAAGGGTATTTGATTACCCAGTAGGAAACATAAACCAACAACATTTTTGTTTTACATTCCTTTTCATAATTTTGAGGAATTCATTTACTACATCGAATAAAAACATATGGAAATATACTTACCTTCAAGTAGAGTTTCATCCCTTAATAATTTTCCACCAAGACTAATCTTTTCTCCAAAAAATGAGAATTCTAAAAGTCTTGGTCTCATCAAAATCACAAGAATCATCTTCTAGAGAATCACATATTCCACAAAAAAGAACTATATTTTTTCCTTGTCTTTAGTCATCACCTAAAACAAAAAGGGTTAGTACGAGATCATATAATCCCTAAAAAGGACAATCCTTTATAAAAAGAAATATGACTATTAATCTCCAAAATTCATCAAAAAGTACCCAATGTTCCAGAAATACCATTCAATACACAATTTTCCTTAAAATTATTCAGAATAGTCCAAACTAAGATTGAAACCGAAAACTCAGAAGGATTTAATCACATAGTCTTCCCCAAAAAATCCTAACATTTATCTCTAAATAATATTGACTACAATTAATGTCTCATAATAAAGTGTAATTAACCTATTCACATATTCTCTTTGTTGGGTTCATCATTTTCCAGAAATAACCCAAATCACTATATGTCCACAATTAATACATAAATTCTTACAAAAAAAATTCAACCATTCTTCCTCAATTTAAATCATGTAGTATTTTATTTCCCTTAGGAATATAGTACTCTAAAAGGGAAAACATCATCCAAAACAACCTTTATCATTTAATCACCAAATAATTTTCCTATACAAAGGATATCCATTTGATAAAACATAAGTTTCCAAAAATCAACTTATTCTTTATCCATAAAATAGCAGGTGCATTAGTCAGTCCGAAGGGCATAACAAAAAACTCTTAATGCTCATATCTTGATTGGAAAGATTTTTTTGGAATTTCATCATTATTCACCCTCAATTGATGATAACTAGAATGAAGATGAATCTTAGAGAAGAATTGAGTCCCATGAAGTTGGTCAAATAAGTCATCAATTCTTGGAAGAGAGTATTTGTTCTTCACTATGATCCCATTCAGTTCTCTATAATCAATGCATAACTGCATCGATCCATCCTTCTTCTTCACAAAGAGAACTGGTGCTCCCCAAGGAGACTCACTTGGTCAGATAAACCGATTCTCCAAAAGATCTTGAAGTTGTTTATTTAATTCCTCTAGCTCCACATTTTCCATCCTATATGGGGTCTTTGACATCGGATGAGATCTAGGTACGAGTTCAATGGAAAACTCTACCTCTCTTTCTGGGGGAGGTCCAAGTAATTCCTTAGAAAATACATCAATGTATTCCTAGATGATGGGGGGATTTTCTAAAAGAATAAATCCTTCGTGAGAAAATTATTTCATTTACGAATCTTTTAACTAAAAAGGATTTTATGTCTTAAAACTTGATGCTCAGAAAATTACATTTTCTATAATTCCTTCATAATGATTCATAAAAAGCTTGAAATTAACCAAACATATCCCCCAGGAGTGTCATAACCAATAGTGCACCAAGGCCCATTGTCGTGTACCAGTTTCCGTTCGAGTCTAGATCAAAGCGGTGTTTTCGGGTTTTACCCCTATGTACATCTGTGCTAGATCCACCTCTACCTGCTTGTATCCAGACAAAGATGTATTTGCTTGATAAACCACTTACTCAATACTCACCAAAATACCAGGAAGGTTTACTATATTTAAAATTTTCTATAGGGTTATTCATAAAATTTTCATATCCTAATTTACATAAATAACTAAACTATCATTTGATATCAACTATGGCATCCTGACTTTTTAATACACAACTTTTCATTACATTTTACAAATAGAGGATCTTTAAAGTCTAGTGTGTTGGAAATCAGGAACATAAAACATGAGAACAACATAATAAATCCTTCTAAAACACTTTTAAAGCTTCATCATAAGTTCATCCTAAGTATAATTACTACATCTCATAACTTGGAAACATACATTCAAAGGAAAGGGTGAGTCGAAAGCCCAGTAAGGGTAAACACGGGAGTCAATGTACTTGTGATATCAATAAGAACTTGAATAAAACGATGAAGACATGATAAATGGAAGAATAGGAATATCATAAATAAAAGAACTTGGAAAATAACTTGAATATGTGGCTACAACATTTAATTTAGACATTCATGAGCATATCACCAAGGTCCATCCCCAAGGTGTCATAAAAATTTCCAAGGTTATTCACCAAGGTATCGTAAAACTTGTCATCTCTAGAGATTAATTATTTATGAAATGTATTGGAGTGATATTAGGGAGCACCGTTAACATTTATTTACTTTCTTGTGATCCACATAGATCATAATCAAACATTTCATAAATAACCCAAATGGAATCAAAGAAATGGGTTTCATCTCAAAATCATGACGTTTAAAAAGAGCTTAAAAATAAGATCATTATGTCATTTATAACCCATGGAAGGGGAGTGAGGGTTCTATGTATGTAAATTCCAGTATAAAATATATCATCTTTATATATTTATGTACACCCACGGAAACAAAATAATTCTGGGTATTCACATAAATAAACAATAGAATTTCTTGTGAGAAAGAGATAAAAATTTTGAGACGAAATTTCTGCAGCATAATGGCTATATAACATTGTTTTAGAAAAGATTGAAAAGAGACGGGAAAAGGGTCACCCACTAATAAATAACTCATAATACAGAATGGGAATTGATTAAGATCATGTTACAGATATTTTAATGACATACCACTTGAAAAGGAAACATGAAAGGAAAGAGAAGATGCAATTTGTTTTACGAAAAATTCGGCAACCTAACGACGCCACTTAAAAATTCAGAAACTCAATTGATGAGTGCTTAAAGGGTCTCTCAACATTTTAACATAAAATAGATAGTATAAAAGATAATTAATAACAATCACCCCACATAATAAAATAGAATTATAAGTCATAACAAAAAGGAAGTTAGGACTTAAAAGAGGAGGTCGAAAGGATCCCTTACCTTGAAGAGTAACTTTAAATGCTTGAAGGTCGGGACCTTGGAAGGCTTGAGGGAACCTTTCTAGGACTCCTTGGGAGGTAAAGAGACCAGAACTTTATTGGGGAGTATTTTGAAATGAAATGAATGAGGGAAAGGTCTGATATTTATAGGAGAAGTGAGGGGACAAAGCATTAATTGCCAAGAGACACCTCATTGGTGGTATTGGGAAAACCATGGGCATTCCCAAGGTATTTCCCATGGTATTGGACACTTGGGACACCTAATACCTTATCTTATTATTCATAAGTTGACCAGAATTATTGCATAATTATTACATCCTTAATGATGTCATTAAACACCCAGAACTCAAAAAATGTATTTTCACTATTCACCGAAAATTCAACTTTCTCAGAAAAATCCCAAAATTTCACCTTAACCAAATACCGATGCATTGATTTCAAAAATAAAGTCCATTTTATGAAAATAATTTTCTAAATAATTTTAATTTAATTTTTAAATAAAAACATTATTTATTGAAAATTCAACTATTTCAGATAAATCACAAAAATTCACCTTAACCAAATATCGATGCTCTAATTTCAAAAATGAACTCCATTTTATGAAAATAATTTTTTAAATATTTTTAATTTAAATTTTAAATAAAAAAAACTATTCACCTGAAAAAACTAATACTTAACCAATAATTTTTTGAACAGTTATTTACCTATTTTATTGAATCACATTACTTAATCAAGGTTCCTAAATTATATTAATATTTTCTTAAGTGAAGTTACTTAATACATTTGTTCACATTACTAATCATAAGCAAAAAATCACTATTCATAATTTACTATTCACTAAAAAAATAAGTTGATCTTATTAGACTCTAAATTTCATGCTGAACACAGCTGTAGAAGACCATTTTTTCAAAACCATTACACATTATTAATTATTTAAGGTTTACATAAGTATTTTAAAATATCATTTTTCTAGAATTCATCAATAATATGCATACTACATTTATCCAGACATTTGAAAATTCACAAACTTCACCATAAGAAGACATCAAAATTTTTATTTAAAAAAGGATTACACAAGGCAGTTACAGTCACGTTACATAACCCCTTCCATGCTGGTATGGGTAGTGGTTGCAATACCCCTTTATTAGTGGGTATCACCTTTGGGCTTTGATCTGGACCAAACCCAAGCCGAACTTCATCATGTGAAGTTGGAACAGAATCACCTTCGCGATAAGTTCAAGCTGATAGAAATCACTACTTGGGCAATGTTTGCTGAGCCGCCCCAAGATTCTATCACCCTAGAACACCTTATTCTTAGGTCCTATGCTGGTGTTATAAGGGGTTATGTAATGAGACAGTAACTGCCGTGTGTAATCCGTTTATTTAAATAAAAATTGTGATGTCTTCTTATGGTGAAGTTTTTGAATTTTCAAATGTCCGGATAAATAATGTATGAATATTATTGATGAATTAAAAAAAAGGATATTTTAAAAATATTTATGTAAACCTTAAATAATTAAAAATGTGTAATGATTTTCAAAAAATGGTCTTCAACATTTATGTTCAGTAAGAAGTTTAGAGTCTAATAAGTTCAACTTAATTTTTAATGAATAGTAAATTATGAATAGTGATTTTACAATTATGATTAATAATGTGATCAAATGGATTAAGTAACCTCACTTAAGAAAGTATAAATATAATTTAGACACCTAGATTATGTAATGTGATTCAATAAAATAGGTAAATAACTGTTTCAAATATTATTGGTTAAGTATTAGTTTTTTCAAGTGAATAGTATTTTTTATTTATAAATTAAATTAAAAATATTTAGAGAATTATTTTCATAAAATAGAGTTCATTTTTGAAATTAGAACATCGATATTTGGTTAAAGTGAATTTTTGGGATTTTTCTGAAACAGTTGAATTTTCAGTGAATAGTGTTTTTTTATAAAATTTAATTAAAATTATTTAGAAAATTATTTTCATAAAATGGAGCTCATTTTTGAAATCAGAGCATCGATATTTGGTTCAGGTGAAATTTTGGGATTTTTCTGAGAAAGTTGAATTTTTGGTGAATTGTGAAAATACAGTTTTTGAGTTTTTAGTGTTTAATGACATCATTAAGGATGTAATAATTATGAAATAATTGTGGTCGACTTATGAATAGTAAGATAAGGTATAATGTGTCCCAAGTGTCCAATACCATGGGAAAATACCATGGGCAAGCCCATGGTTTTTCTAATACCACCGATGAGGTTTCCCTTGGAAATTAATGCTTTGTACCCTCACTTCTCCTATAAATACCAAGACTTTACCTCATTAGTTTCATTTACAAATCCTCCCCAATAAAGTTATGGACTACTTACCTCCCAAGGATTCCTCCCGAGGTTCCCTCAAGCCTCCCAAGGTCCCAACCTTCATGCTTTCAAAGTTACTCTTCAAGGTAAGGGATCCTTTCACCCTCCTCTTCTAAGTCATGAATTCCTTTATGTTGTGTCTTATAATTTCCATATATTTATGTTGAGGGTATGTTATTATGTTTTCTCATTTATTTCCATTTCATGTTTAATTATTGAATGACCTTATCCACTCTCATCAATTTGTTTTCTGAAATTTTAAGTGACGCCATTATGCTGCCGAATTTTTCGTAAAAGAAATCGCATCTTCTCATTTCTTTCATGTTTCCTTTTTCATGTGGTATGTCATTAAAATATCAATACCACGATATTATTAAGTACCCATATTATATTATGAGTTATTTTTTAATGGTCGATCCTTGTCCCCTCTCTTTTAAATGTTTTCTAAAACCATGTTATATAGCCGTTATGCTGCAAAAAGTTCATCTCAAAATTTCTATCTCTTTCTCCCAAGAAATTATATTGTTCATTTATATGAATAACCAGAATTATTTTGTTTTCATGGTTGTCAATAAATATATAAATATGATATATTTTATTCTGTAATTTACATACATATAACCCTCACTCCATTTCCATGGGTTATAAATGACATAATGATCTTATTTTTAATCTCTTTTTAAACATCTCAATTTTGATATGAAACCCATTACTTTCATTCTCTATGGGTTATTTATGAAATGTTTTATTATGATATATGTGGATCACATGAAATTAAATACATATTAAGGGTGCACCCTGATAGCGCTCCAATGCATTGGGTAAAGAATTAATCTCTAGAGATGTCAAGTTTTACGATACCTTGGTGAATAACCTTGGAACTTTTTATGACACCTTGGGGATGGACCTTGGTGATATGTTCATGAATGTCTAAATGAAATTTTGTAGACACATATTCAATTTATGTTCCAAGTTCTTTTAGTTATGATATTCCTATAATTCCATTCCTCATATCTGTATGTTTTTATTCAAGTTCTTATTGATTTCACAAGTACACTAATTCCCTTGTTTACCCTTACTGGGCCTTCTTCTCACCCTTTCCTTTGATGTATGTCTCTAGGATATGAAAGGAAATAATTATACATAGTATGATCTTATGATGAAGCCTTACAGGTGGATTACAAGAATGTTTTATGTTGTATTAAAGTTTTATTGTTCCTGATTTTCAAGACACTAGACTTTAAAGATCCTCTGTTGTAAAATGTAATGAAATGTTATGTAATAAAAAGGCAGGACGACAAAGTTGGTATCAAAGGATAGTTTAGTTATTTATAGAAATTAGGATATGAAAAGATTAGAAAAAACCCTATTGAAATTTTTAAATATAGGAAATCTTTTGGGTATTTTGGTGAGTATTGAGTAAGTGGTTTTTCAAGAAAATACATCCCTGTCTGGATACGAGTAGGTAGAGGTGGGTCTGGCACATATATACATAGGGGTAAAACCCAAAAACACCTCTTTGAGCTAGACTCGAACGGGAACTGGTACATGACAATGGGCCTTGATGTAATCTTGGTTATGACACTCTCGGGGGACTTGTTTGGTTAATTACAAGATTTTTATGAATCATTATGAAGGAATTATAGAAAAATGTAATTTGTCTAAGCATAAAGTTTTAAGACATAAAATCATTTTTAGTTAAAAGATTCGTAAATGAAATAAGTTTCTCACGATGGATTTATTCTTTTATAGAATGTCCCCATCGTCTAAGAATACATTGATGTATTTCTTGAGGTGTTACCCAGACCTTCCCCAGAAAGAGAGGTAGAGTTATCCCTTGAACTCATACCTGGATCTCTTCCAATTTCAAATACCCCCTATAGGATGGAAAATATGGAGCTAGAGGAATTAAATAAACAACTCCAAGATGTTTTGGATAATGGGTTTATCCGACCAAGTGTGTCTCCTTGGGGAGCACCAGTTCTCTTTATGAAGAAGAAGGATGGATTGATGCAGCTATGCATTGATTATAGAGAACTGAATGGGATCACAATGAAGAACAAATACTCTCTTACAAGAATTGATGACTTATTTGAGCAACTTAGTGGGACTCAATTCTTCTCTAAGATTCATCTTCATTCTGGTTATCATCAATTGAGAGTGAAGAATGATTATATTCTAAAAACAACCTTTCAATCAAGATATGGGAATTATGATTTTTTTGTTATGTCCTTCAGACTGACTAATGCACCTACCATTTTTATGGATCAAGAATAAGTTTATTTTGGAAACTTATGTTTTATAAAATGGATATCCTTTGTATAGAAAAATGATTTGGTTATTAAATGATAAATGTTATTTTGGAAGGTATTTTCCCTTTTGGAGTACTGTATGCCTAAGGAAAATAAAATACTACAGGATTTAAATTGAAGAGGAATGGTTGAATTTTTTTGTAAGAATTTATGTATTTATTTTGGACATATGGTGGTTTGGGTTATTTTGGGAAAATGATGAACCTAGCATAGATAGTATGTGAATAGGTTAATTACACTTTAGTATGAGACTTTAATAGCAGTCGATGTTATTTGCAGATAAATGTTAAGATTTTTTTGGGGAAGACTTTGTGATTAAATCCTTTTGAGTTTTGGGTTCCAATCTTATTTTAGATTATTCTGAAGAATTTTAAGGATGATTGTGTATTGAATGGTCTTTCTGGAACTTTGGGTAATTTTGTTGAATTTTGGAGATTAATAGTCATATTTATTTTTATAAAGGATTATCCTTTTGGGGATTATCTGATCTCGTTCTAACCATTTTAGTTTTAGCAGATGACTAAAAAAAGGGAAAATATAGTTATTCTTTTGTGGATTATGTGATTCTATAGAAGATGATTCTTGTGATTTTGATGAGACCAAGTTTTTTTGAATTCTCATTGTTTAGAGAAAGGATTAGCCTTGGGGGAAACTAATTAAGGGATCAAACTCTACTTGAAGGTAAGTAAATTTCCTTAGTTATTTATTCTATGTAGTAAATGAATTCCTCAAAATTATGAAAAGGAACGTAAAACAAAAACGTTTTTGGTTTACGTTTCCTACTGGGTAATCAAATATTGTTTAACACATCATATGTTTGTGATCTTCTTGTGGTTATTTTTCTCCAAATCATGTTTTCTATCACTCTCCATCAGAACTTGACCATTTGTTTTCTCTTCCATATCCATGTTTTCCTACAAGGAATCCTAGTATGGGTTAACTCGGGTGACGTTTGTACTTCCCTTTCTTTATTTTAAAATAATAGTTTTACTAACTCTTTTTCCAATGTGGGACTTTCAACGAAATTTCCAAGCCCAATTTTAAAATTGAGAGGACACAATTTCTTAAGGGGGGAAGATTTTAATGACCTGAAATTTTGAATAAATTTTTTTTCTAACTTTGTGTGTTATTTTATTTTATCCTCAAAAAACTATTTCATTTAATAAAATGAGTATAATTAAAATAAGACCGTTGGGTTTTGACTGTTATATGACCATTGGTCAATATGACCGTTTGAAACTAAATGTTGTGATTATTTTCTATAAATACAAGTGATATTGATTATTTAATATAGAAAGAAGATTTGATGGCCCCATCTAGTAGTCTCGGGCCGATCGAAGCCCATCTGACTGAACTTTAGAAGGAGGTAGCACCTTAGGGCTTTGCTCTGGATCAAACACAAGCTGAACTTCATCGTGTGAAGCTGGAATATAATCGCCTTCATGATAAGTTCAAGATGATAGAAATCACTACTCGGGCAATGTTAGCCGAGCCTCCCCAATATTCTATCACCCTAGCACACCTTACTCTTAGGTCCTATGTTGGTGTTATAAGGCGTTATGTAACGAGATCGTAACTGCCTTGTGTAATCCTTTTATTTAAATAAAAATTGCGATGTCTTCTTATGGTGAAGTTTGTGAATTTTCAAATGTCTAGATAAATATAGCATGCATGTTATTGATGAATTTTAGAAAAATGATATTTTAAAAATATTTATGTAAACCTTAAATAATTAATATTGTGTAACGATTTTCAAAAAATGGTCTTCTATAGTTATGTTCAGTAAACAATTTAGAGTCTAATAAGATCAAATTATTTTTTGATGAATAATAAATTATGAATAGTGATTTTGCATTTTTGATTAATAATGTGATCAAATGGATTAAGTAACCTCACTTAAGAAAGTATTAATATAATTTAGGAACCTAGATTAAGTTATGTAATTCAATAAAATAGGTAAATAAATGTTTCAGAAATTATTGGTTAAGTACTAGTTTTTTGGGTGAATATTTTTTTTATTTAAAAATTAAATTAAAAATATTTAGAAAATTATTTTCCTAAAATAGAGTTCATTTTTGAATTCAGAGCATCGATATTTGGTTAAAATGAATTTTTGGGATTTTTCTGAAATAGTTGAATTTTCAATGAATAGTGTTTTTATTTAAAAATTAAATTAAAAATATTTAGAAAATTATTTTCATAAAATGGAGCTCATTTTTGAAATTAGAGCATTGATATTTGGTTAAGGTAAAATTTTGGGATTTTTTCTGAGAAAGTTGAATTTTCAGTGAATAGTGAAAATACGGTTTTTGAGTTTTGGGTTTTTAATGACATCATTAAGGATTTAATAATTATGAAATAATTCTGGTCGACTTATAAATAGTAATATAAGGTATGAGGTGTACCAAGTGGCCAATAACATAAGAAAATACCATGGGAAAGCCCATGGTTTTGGCAATACCACTGATGAGGTGTCCCTTGGAAATTAATGCTTTGTCCCCTCACTTCTCCTATAAATACAAAGAATTTACCTCATTCATTTCATTTACAAATCCTCCCCAACGAAGTTATGGACTCTTTAACTCCCCAAGTATTCCACCCAAGGTTCCCTCAAGCCTCCCAAGGTCCCAACCTTCAAGATTTCAAAGTTACTCTTCAAGGTAAGGGATCTTTTCACCCTCCTCTTTTAAGTCATGACTTCCTTTATGTTGTGTCTTATAATTTCCATATCTTTATTTTGAGGTTATGATCTTATATGTTCTAATTTCTTTCCATTTAATGTCTAATAATTGATATAACTTATACTCTCTCATCAATTTGTTTTCTGAATTTTTATGTGACGCCGTTAGGCTGCCAAATTTTTTGTAAAAGAAATCACATCTTCTCTTTTCTTTCATGTTTCCTTTTTCATGTGGTATGTCATTCAAATATCCATACCATGGCCTTATTCAGTACCCATTCTTATTATGAGTTATTTAATAGTGGGTGACCCTTTTCCCCTCTCTTTTCAATGTTTTCTAAAACCAAGTTATATAGCTATTATGCTGGAGAAATTTCGTCTCAAAATTTCTATCTGTTTCTCTCAAGAAATTTTATTATTCATTTTTATGAATACCCAGACTTATTTCTTTTCCATGGCTGCCCATAAATATATAAATATGATATATTTTATTATGTAATTTACATACATATAACTCTAACTCCCTTTCCATGGGTTATAACTAACATAATGGTCTTATTTTTAAGCTCTTTTTAAACGTCACGATTTTGATATGAAATCCATTCCTTTCATTATCTATGGGTTATTTATGAAATGTTTTATTAAGATATATGTGGATCACATGAAATTAAATACATATTAAGGGTGCGACTAGATAGCGCTCCAATTCATTGGGTAAATAATTAATCTCTAGAGATGACAAGTTTTACGATACCTTGGTGAGTAACCTTGGTAATTTTTATGACACCTTGGGGATGGACCTTGGTGATTTGTTCATGAATGTATAAATGAAATGCTACTTTCCACATATTCAAGTAATTTTTCAAGTTATTTTAATTATGATATTTCTATACTTCAATTTCTCATATATTTATGTTTTTATTCAAGTTCTAATTGATTTCACAAGTACTCTCATTCCCTTGTCTACCCTTACTGGGCCTTCTACTCACCCTTTCCTTTGATTTATGTCTCTAGGATATGAAAGGTAGTAATTGTAATTATGATGATATTATGATGAATCCTTACATGGTCATTAGAAGAATTATTTATGTTGTATTCAAGTTTTATTGTTCCTGATTTCCAAGACACAAGATTTTAAAGACCGTTGGGTTTCGACTGTTATATGACCGTTGGTCAATATGACCATTGGAAACTAAATGTTGCAATTATTGTCCATAAATACAAGTGATATTGATTAATTAATATAGAAAGAATATTTGATTTCCACATCCAGTAGTCTCGGGACGATCGAAGCACATCTGACGGAACTCAGAAAGGAGGTAGCACCTTTGGGCTTTGCTCTGGACCAAACCAAAGCCAAACTTTATCGTGTGAAGTTATAATGGAATCACCTTCATGAGAATTTCAAGTTGACAGAAATCACTACTTGGGAAATATTGGCAGAGCCGCCCCAAGATTCTATCACCCTATCACACCTTACTCTTAGGTCCTATGCGGGTGTTATAAGGGGTTATGTAATGAGATCGTAACTGCCTTGTGTAATCCTTTGTTTTAAATAAAAATTGTGATGTCTTCTTATGGTGAAGTTTGTGAATTTTCAAATGTCCGGATAAATATAGTATGCATATTATTGATGAATTTTAGAAAAAGGATATTTTAAAATATTTATGTGAACCTTAAATAATTAATAATGTGTAATGATTTTCAAAAAATGGTATTCTACAACTGTGTTCAGTATGAAATTTAGAGTCTAATAAGATCAACTTAATTTTTGATGAATAGTAAATTATGAATAGTGATTTTATGCTTATTATTTTTAATGTGACCAAATGGATTAATTAACTTTACTTAAGAAAGTATTAATATAATTTAGGCACCTTGATTAAGTAATGTGATTCACTAAAATAGGTGAATAACTATTTCAGAAATTATTGGTTAAGTATTAGTTTTTTCAGGTGAATAGTTTTTTTTGTATAAAAATTAAATTAAAATTATTTAGAAAATAATTTTCATAAAATGGAGTTCATTTTTAAAATCAGAGCATCAATATTTGGTTAAGGTGACTTTTTGGGATTTTTTTGAAATAGTTGAATTTTCAGTGAATAATGTTTTTATTTAAAAATTAAATTAAAAATATTTAAAAAAATATTTTCATAAAATGGATTTCATTTTTGAAATCAGAGCATCGGTATTTGGTTAAGGTGATATTTTGGTATTTTTCTGAGAAAGTTGAATTTTCAGTGAATAGTGAAAAATACAATTTTTGAGTTTTGGGTGTTTAATGAAATCATTAAGGATTTAATAGTTATGAAATAATTCTGGTCGACTTATGAATAGTAAAATAAGGTATGAGGTGTCCCAAGTGGCAAATAACATGGGAAAATACCATGGGAAAGCCCATGGTTTTTCCAATACCACCGATGAGGTGTCCCTAGGCAATTAATGCTTTGTCCCCTCATTTCTCCTATAAATACCAAGCCTTTACCTCATTCATTTAATTTAAAAATCCTCCCCAACGAAGTTCTGGTATCCTTACCTCCCAAGGAGTCCTCCCAAGGTTCCCACAAGCCTCCTGAGGTCCCGACCTTCAAGCTTTCGAAGTTACTTTTCAAGGTAAGGGATCAGTTCGCCCTCCTCTTTTAAGTCATGACTTCCTTTACGTTATGTCTTATAGTTCCATTTTATTATGTAGGGGATTGTTATTATATATCTTTAATACTATCCATTTAATGTTCAAATGTTGAGATAACCTTTTTTCTCTCATCAATTGAGTTTCTGAATTTTTAAGTGACACCGTTAGGCTACCGAATTTCTCGTAAAAGAAATCGCATCTTCACTTTTCTTTCATGTTTCCTTTTCACGTGGTATGTCATTAAAATACCCATACCATGATCTTATTAATTAACCATATTGTATTATTAGTTATTTCTGAGTGGGTGACCCTTGTACCCTCTCTTTTCAATATCTTCTAAAACCATGTTATATGGTCGTTATGCTACAGAAATTTCCTCTCAAAATTTCTATCTCTTTATGTCATGAAATTATATTGTTTATTTATGTGAATACCCAAACTTATTTCGTCTTCATGGGTGTTCATAAATATATAAATATGATATATTTGATTCTGGAATTGACAAACATATAACCCTCACTCTCTTTCCATGGGTTATAAATGACATAATGATCTTATTTTTAAGCACTTTTTAAACGTCACGATTTTGACATGAAACCCATTTCTTTGGTTCCATTTGGGTAATTTATGAAATGTTTGATTATGATCTATGTAGCTCACATGAAAGTAAATACATATTAAGGGTGAACCCTGATAGCACTTCAATTCATTGGGTAAATAATTAATATGTAGATATGACAAGTTTTATGATACCTTGGTGAATAACCTTGGTAATTTTTATAACACCTTGGGGATGGACCTTATTGATATGTTCAGGAATGTCTGAATGAGATTTTGTAGCCACATATTCAAGTAATGTTCAAAGTTTTTTTCTTTATGATATGCCTATTCTCCTATTGCTCATGTCTTCATGTTTTCATTCAAGTTCTTATTGATATCACAAGTACATTGACTCCCTTGTTTACCATTACTAGGCTTTCGACTCACCCTTTCCTTTGAATGTATGTCTCTAGGTTATGAGATACAGTAATTCTACTTAGGATGAATTTATGAGGAAGCTTTACAAGTGGTTTCGAAGGATGTATTATGTTGTTCTCATGTTTTATGTTCCTAATTTCCAATACACTAGACTTTAAAGATCCACTGTTTGTAAAATGTAATGAAAAGTTATATATTAAAAAGGCGGGATGCCATAGTTGGTATCAAAGTATAGTTTACCTATTTATGGAAATTAGGATATGAAAACTTTAGTAAGAACCCTATAGAAAAGTTTAAATATAAGAAATCTTCCTTGTATTTTGTGGAGTATTGAGTAAGTGGTTTATCAAGAAAATACATCCCTGTCTGGATACGAGCAGGTAGAGGTGGCTCTGGCACAGATGTACATAGGGGTAAAACCCAAAAACACCGCTCTAAGATAGACTCGAATGAGAACTGGTACACAACAACAGGACATGCTACAATCTTGCTTACAACACTCCTGGGGGATATGTTTGGTTAATTTCAGGCTTTTTATGAATCATTATGAAGGAATTATAGAAATATGTAATTGTCTAAGCATGGATTTTTAAGACATAAAATCCTTTTTACTTAAAGGATTAGTAAATGAAATAAGTTTCACACGAAGGACTTATTCTTTTAGAAAATGTCCCCATAGTCTATGAATACGTTGACGTATTTCCTAAGGAGTTACCCAGACCTCCCCCAGAAAGAGAGGTAGAGTTCTCTATTGAACTCATTCCTGGATCTCATCCGATGTGAAAGACCCCCTATAGGATGGAAAATGTGGAGCTAGAGGAATTAAAGAAACAATTCTAAGATCTTTTGGAGAATGGGTTTATCCGACCAATTATGTCTCCTTGGAGAGAACCGGTTCTCTGTGTGAAGAAGAAGGATGGATCGATGCATCTTTGCATTGATTATAGAGAACTGAATGGGATCATAGTGAAGAAAAAATACTCTCTTCCAAGAATTGATGACTTATTTGACCAACTTCATGGGACTCAATTCTTCTCTAAGATTGATCTTCGTTCTGGTTATCATCAATTGAGGGTGAAGAATGATGATATTCCAAAAAATGCCTTCCCATTAAGATATGAGCATTATGAGTTTGTTGTTATGCCCTTCGGACTGACTAATGAACTTGCTATTTTATAGATCAAGAATAAGTTTATTTTGGAAACTTATGTTTTATCAAATGGATATCCTTTGTATAGGAAAATGATTTGGTGATTAAATGATAAAGGTTAGTTTTGACGATGTTTTCTCTTTTGGAGTACTATATTCCTAAGGAAAATAAAATACTATAGGATTTAAATTGAGGAGGAATGTTTGAATTTTTTTTGAAAGAATTTATGTATTTATTGAGGACATATGGTTATTTGGGGTATTTCTGGAAAATGATGAACCTATTATAGAGAATATGTGAATAGGTTAATTACACTTTAGTATGAGACTTTAATAGTATTCAATGTTATTTGGAGATAAATGTTAAGATTTTTTTAGGAATACTATGTGATTAAATCCTTCTGAGTTTTGGGTTGCAATCTTAGTTTGGATTATTCTGAAGAATTTTAAGGATGATTGTGTATTGAATGGTCTTTCTAGAACTTTGGGTACTTTTGTTCAATTTTGGAGATTAATAGTCATATTTCTTTTTATAAAGTATCATCCTTTTTGGGGATTCATGATCTTGTACTAACCTTTTTGGTTTTAGTTTATGACTAAAGACAGGGGAAAAATATAATTATTCTTTTTTGGATTATGTGATTCTCTAGAAGATGATTCTTGTGCTTCTAATGAGACCTAGTCTTTTATAATGCTCATTGTTTGTAGAAAAGATTAGTCTTGGTGGAAACTTATTAAGGGATGAAACTACAATTAAAGGTATGGATATTTCCTTATGTTTTTTATTCTATGTAGTAAATGAATTCCTCAAAATTATGAAAAGGAACGTAAAACAAAAACATTGTTGGTTTACATTTTCTATTGGGTAATCAAAGACCGTTTAACACATCTTAAGTTTGTGATCTTCTTGTGGTTAATTTTCTTTTAATCATATTTTCTATCACTCTCCATCAGAAATAGACCCATTGTTTTCTCTTCCATATCCATGTTTTCCTACATGGAATCCTAGTATGGGTTAACTTAGGTGACCTTTGTACTTACCTTTCTTTCTTTTAAACTAATAGTTTTACTGACTCTTTTTCCGATGTGGCACATTCAACGAAATTTCCAAGCCCAATTTTAAAATTGCGAGGAAATAATTTCTTAAGGGGGAAAAATGTAACAACCCAAAATTTTTAATAAATTTTGTTTCCTAACTTTGTGTGTTATTTTATTTTATACTCAACAAAACTATTTCATTTAATAAAATTTGTATAATTAAAATAATACCGTTGGGTTTCAACTGTTATATGACAGTTGGTCAATATGACCATTGAAAACTAAATGTTGCAATTATTGTCTATAAATACATGCGATCTTGATTAATTAATATAGAAAGAAGATTTGAGGGCCCCATACTCTAGTCTTCGGCCGATTGAATCCCATCTAACGGAACTCAGGAAGGAGGTAGCACCCGTGGGCTTTTCTTTGGACCAAACCCAAGCCGAACTTCATCGTGTGAAGTTGGAATGGAATTGCCTTCGCGAGTAGTTCAAGCTTATAGAAATCACTACTCGAGCAATGTTGGCCGAGCCGCCCCAAGATTCTATCACCCTATCACACCTTACTCGTAGGTCCTGTGCTGGTGTTATAAGGGGTTATGTAACAATACTATAACTGCCTTGTGTAATCCTTTATTTTAAATAAAAATTTTGATGTCTTCTTATGGTGAAGTTTGTGAATTTTTAAATGTCCGGATAAATATAGTATGCATATTATTGATGAATTCTAGAAAAAAAGATATTTTAAAATATTTATGTAAAACTTAAATAATTAATAATGTGTAATGATTTTTAAAAAATGGTCTTCTACAGCTGTGTTCAGTATGAAATTTAGAGTCTAATAAGATAAACTTAATTTTTTGGGAATAGTAAATTATGAATAGTGATTTTTAGTAATGTGACCAAATGGATTAAGTAACCTCATTTAAGAAAGTATTAATATAATTTAGGCACTTTGATTAAGTAATGTTATTCAATAAAATAGGAAAATAGCTGTTTCAGAAATTATTGGTTAAGTATTATTTTTTTAGGTGAATAGTGTTTTTTATTTAAAAATTAAATTAAAAATATTTAGAAAATTATTTTCAAAAAATGGAGTTCATTTTTGAAATCAGAGCATCAATATTTGGTTAAGGTGAATTTTTGGGATTTTTCTGAAAGAGTTTAATTTTCAGTGAATAGTGTTTTTATTTAAGAATTAAATTAAAAATATTTAGAAAAATATTTTCATAACAGAGAGTTCATTTTTGAAATCAGAGCATCAGTATTTGGTTATGGTGAAATTTTGGGATTTTTCTAAGAATGTTGAATTTCAGTGAATAGTGGAAATACAGTTTTTGAGTTTCGGGTGTTTAATGAAATCATTAAGGATGTAATAATTATGAAATAATTCTAGTCCACTTATGAATAGTAAGATAAGGTATGGGGTGTACCAAGTGGCTAATACCATGGGAAAATACCATGGGCAAGCCCATGGTTTTGCCAATACCACCGATGAGGTGTCCCTTGGAAATTAATGCTTTGTCCCCTCACTTCTCCTTTAAATACCAAGCCTTTCCCTCATTAATTTCATTTCCAAGTCCTCCCCAACGAAGTTCTGGACTCTTTACCTCCCAAGGATTCCTCCCAAGGTGCCCTCAAGCCTCCCAAGATCCCGACCTTCAATCTTTTGAAGTTACTCTTCAAGATAAGAGATCCTTTCACCCTCCTCTATTAAGTCATGACTTCCTTTATATTGTGTCTTATAATTTCCATCTCTTTATGTTGAGGGTATGATATTATATGTTCTCATTTCTTTCCCTCTCATGTCTAATTTTTTAGAGACCTTTTCTGCTCTCATCAATTTGTTTTCTGAATTTTCAAATGACGCCGTTAGGCTGCAGAATTTCTCGTAAAAGAAATCACATCTTCTCTTATCTTTCATGTTTCCTTTTCATGTGGTATGTCATTCAAATACCCATACCATGATCTTATTCAGTACCCATAATGTATTATGAATTATTTATGGGTGGGTGACTCTTTCCCCTTCTCTTTTTAATGTTTTCTAAAACCATGTTATATAGCCATCATGCTGCAGAAATTTCCTCTCAAAATTGCTATCGCTCTCTCTCAAGAAATTATATTGTTTATTTATATGAATATCTATACTTATTTCTTTTCCATGGGTGTTAATAAATATATAAAGATGATATATTTTATTCTGGAACTAACATACATATAACCCTCACTCCCTTTCCAGGGGTTATAAATGATATAATGATCTTATTTTTAATCTCTTTTTAAACGTCACGATTTTGACATGAAACCCATTTATTTGATTCCATTTGGATTATTTATGAAACGTTTGATTATGATATATGTGTCTCACATGAAAGTACAGACATATTAAGGGTGTGATTTGATAGTGCTCCAATGCATTGGGTAAAGAATTAATCTCTAGAGATGATAAGTTTTATGATACCTTGGTGAATAACCTTAGTAATTTTTATGACACCTTGGGGATGGACCTTGGTGATATGTTCATGAATGTCTAAATAAAATGTTGTAGCCACATATTTAAGTTATGTTCCAAGTTCATTTATTTATGATATTCCTATTCTTCCATTGCTCATGTCTTCATGTTTTTATTCAAGTTCTTATTGATATCACAAGTACATTGAATCCCTTGTTTACCCTTACTTGGATTTTGGATCACCCTTTCATTTAAATATATGTCTCTAGGTTATGAGATGTAGTAATTCTACTTAGTATTAACTTATGATGAAGCTTTACAAGTAGTTTAGAAGGATGCCTTATGTTGTTCTCATGTTTTATGTTCCTGATTTCCAAGACACTAGACTTTAAAGATCATCTGTTTGTAAAATGTAATGAAAAGTTATCTATTAAAAAGGAAGGATTCCATAGTTGGTATCAAAAATAGTTTAGTTATTTATAGAAATTAAGGTATGAAAACTTTAGGAAAAAACCTATAGAAAAGTTTAAATATAGAAAATATTCTTGGTAATTTGGTGAGTATTGAGTAAGTGGTTTATTAAGAAAATACATCCCTGTCTGGATACAAGTAGGTAGAGGAGACTCTAGCACAGATGTACATCGGGGTAAAACCCAAAAACACCGCTTTGAGCTAGAATCGAATGGGAACTGGTACACGATAACGGGCCTTGCTGCACTCTTGGTTACGACACTCTTGGGGGATATGTTTGGTTAATCGTAAGCTTTATATGAATCATTATGAAGGAATTATAGAAAAATGTAATTTTTCTAAGCATGAAGTTTTAAGACATAAAATCCTTTTTAGTTAAAAAATTCATAAATGAAATAAGTTTCTCATGAAGGATTTATTGTTTTAGAAAATGTCCCCGTCATCTAGGAATACATTGACGTATTTCCTAAGGAGTTACCCGGACCTCCCCCAGAAAGAGAGGTAGAGTTATCCATTGAACTCATACCTAGATCTCCTCCGATGTCAAAAACCCCCCTATAGGATGGAAAATGTGGAGCTAGAGGAATTAAAGAAAAAAATCCAAGATCTTTTGGAGAATAGGTTTATCTGAATAAGTGTGTCTCCTTGGAGAGCACTAGTTCTCTTTGTGAAGAAGAAAGTTGGATCAATGCAGCTATACATTGATTATAAGGAACTGAATGGGATCACAGTGAAGAAAAAATACTCTCTTCCAAGAATTGATGAGTTATTTGACCAACTTAGTGGGGCTCAATTATTCTCTAAGATCGATCTTCGTTCTGGTTATTATAAATTGAGGGTGAAGAATGATGATATTCCAAAAACTGACATTCGATCAAGATATGGGCATTATGTGTTTATTGTTATGCCCTTCGGACTAACTAATGCACCTGATATTTTTATAGATCAAGAATAAGTTGATTTTGGAAACTTATGTTTTATCAAATGCATATCCTTTGTATAGGAAAATGATTTGGTGATTTAATGCTAAAGGTTATTTTGGAGGATGTTTTCTCTTTTGGAGTACTATATGCCTAAGGGAAATAAAATACTACAGGATTTAAATTGAGGAGGAATGGTTGAATTTTTTTTGTAAGAATTTATGTATTAATTTTGGACTTATGGTGATTTGGGTTATTTTTGGAGAATGATGAACCTAGAATAGAGAATATGTGAATAGGTTAATGACACTTTAGTATGATAATTTAATAGTAGTCGATGTTACTTGGAGATAAATGTTAAGATTTTTTTGGGGAAGACTATGTGATTAAATCCTTCTGAGTTTTGGGTTCCAATCTTAGTTTGGATTATTCTAAATAATCTTAAGGATGATTGTGTATTGAATCGTCTTTCTGGAACTTTGGGTACTTTTTTTGAATTCTGGTGATTAATAGTCATATTACTTTTTATAAAGGATTATCCTTTTTGGGGATTATATGATATCATACTAACCATTTTAGTTTTAGTTGATGAATAAAGACAAGGAAAAAATATAGTTATTCTTTTGTGGATTATGTGATTCTCTAGAAGATGATTCTTGTGCTTTTGATGAGACCAAGTCTTTTTGAATGCTCATTGTTTGGAGAAAAGATTAGTCTTGGTGGAAACTTATTAAGGGATGAAACTATACTTTAAGGTAAGTATATTTCCAATGGTTTTTATTCTATATAGTAAATTAATTTTTCAAAATTATGAAAAGGAACATAAAAAAATGTTGTTTTTTTACGTTTCCTACTGGGTAATCAAAGACCATTTAACACATCATTAGTTTGTGATCTTCTTGTGGTTATTTTTCTCCTAATCATGTTTTCTATCCCTCTTCATCAGAACTTGACCCTTTGTTTTCTCTTCCATATCCATGTTTCCCTACATGGAATCCTAGTATGGGTTAACTCGGGTGAACTTTGTACTTCCCTTTCTTTCTTTTAAAGTAATAGTTTTACTGACTCTTTTTCCAATCTAGGACTTTCATAGTAATTTCCAAGCCCAATTTTAAAATTGCGAGGATGTAATTTCTTTTGGGGGGAAGAATGTAATGACCCGAAATTTTGAATAAATTTTGTTTCCTAACTTTGTGTGTTATTTTATTTTATACTCAACAAAACTATTCCATTTAAAAAAAATGAGTATAATTAAAATAAGACCATTGGGTTTCGACTGTTATATGACTGTTGGTCAATATGACCGTTGGAAACTAAATGTTGTGATTATTGTCTATAAATAAAAGTGATATTGATTAATTAATATAGAAATAAGATTCGATGGCCCCTTACAGTAGTCTCGGGCCGATCGAATCCCATCTGACGGAACTCGGGAAGGAGGTAGCATCTTTGGGATTTTCTCTAGACCAAACCCAAGCCGAAATTCATCGTCTGAAATTTTAATGGAATAACCTTCGCGAGAAGTTCAAGCTGATAGAAATCAATACTCGTAAAATGTTGGCCGAGCTGCCCCAAGATTCTATCACCCTAGCACACCTTACTCTTAGGTCCTATGCTGGTGTTATAAGGGGTTATGTAACGAGACTGTAACTGCCTTGTGTAATCCTTTGTTGTAAATAGAAATTGTGATGTCTTCTTATGGTTATGTTTGTGAATTTTCAAATGTCTGGATAAATATAGTATGCATAGTATTGCTGAATTCTATAAAAAGGATATTTTAAAATATTTATGTAAACCTTAAATAATTAATAATGTGTAATGATTTTCAAAAAATGGTCTTCTACAATTATGTTCAGTAAGAAATTTAAAGTCTAATAAGATCAAATTAATTTTTGATGAATAGTAAATTAGGAATAGTGATTTTATACTCATGATTAATAATGTGATCAAATGGATTAAGTAACCTCACTTAAGAAAGTATTAATATAATTTATGCACCTAGATTAAGTAATGTGATTCAATAAAATAGGTAAATAACTGTTTCAGAAATTATTGGTTAAGTATTAGTTTTTTCAGGTGAATAGTGTTTTTTATTTGAAAATTGAATTAAAAATATTTAGAAAATTATATTCATAAAATAGAGTTCATTTTTGAAATCAGAGTACCGATATTTGTTTAAAGTGAATTTTTTGGATTTTATTGAAACAGTTGAATTTTCAGTGGATAATGTTTATATTTAGAAATTAAATTAAAAATATTTAGAAAATTATTTTCATATAATGGAGCTCAATTTTGAAATTGGAGCATCGATATTTGGTAAAGGTGAAATTGTGGGATTTTTCTGAGAAAGTTGAATTTTCAGCGAATAGTGAAAATATAGTTTTTGAGTTTCGGGTGTTTAAGGACATCATTAAGGATGTAATAATTATTCAATAATTCTGGTCGACTTATGAATAGTAAGATAAGGTATGAGGTGTCCCAAGTGGCCAATACCATGGGAAAATACCATGGATAGGCCCATGGTTTTTCCAATACCACCGATGAGGTGTCCCTTGGAAATTTATTCTCTCTCCCCCCACTTCTCCTATAAATACCAAGCCTTTCCCTCATTCATTTCATTTCCAAATCCACCCCAACGAATTTCTGGACTCTTTACCTCCCAAGGAGTCCTCCCAAGGTTCCCTCAAGCCTTCCAAGGTCCCGACCTTCAAGCTTTCGATGCTACTCTTCAAGGTAAGGGATCCTTTCACCCCCCCACTTTTAAGTCATGACTTTCTTTATGTTGTGTCTTATAATTTCCATCTCCTTATGTTAAGGTTATGATCTTATATGTTCTCATTTCGGTACATTTTTTCATGAACCAGGCCAGGTCACCATCCGCCCCGGCGCCCGACCCGGTCCGTGACATGGCCCAAAGGGCGTTCCCAATCCCCACGGGCTGGCACAAGTGCCCAGGTATCAAGAGTAACCTGTGGGAACGGTTTACTGAAATGATATACACAAACACTAACAAGATAATAAAAAAATGAAACTAGGAATTGCCAACCAAAGATACCATTAAACTGAAATCAAAATTTAAAGGTTTACAACTAGAACCAACATCCAAAAATAGACGACAACAAAAGAGTCTAAAACTATAACTCAAACCTCCAAGCGACAAGAGTGGTGTAGCATCCACACGCCACAACACCAAACTACATGAAAAGGCCACTAACAACTCGAACCACCATCACTGAGCACGATGTCACCACCTGGAATACACAAGAAACAAAGTCTACATACACCCGAAGGTGTATGCAGGGTGTGAGCGAAAGGCCCAATAGGACGCCACCCAATAAAAAGGTTCCATGCCACAACATCAAAAAGACAATTTAATGTGCTTATTCAAGTTATATTTTCGAAATGCTTTTAAAGAAAACATTTACAAACCAAATGATAAAGGAAAACACTAAAAAGAACTCATTTCACAAATACGATTTTAATGAGGAAGAGAAAAGTTCATTATGGGAACACACTCACACACACTCCCACACACACACATACTCTCTCTCTCTCTCTCACACACACACACACTCACACCCAAGTGGTCCTCCATTTGTAGATGGAAGTCACCACTCCATAGATGGTAGAGCACTATGGGTAAATCCCCTAAGGTTCATCTAGCTCGAGTGGGACCCTAGAACCTCATGTCTCGGTGAAACGTGGCTTAGAAGGCCACGACCCTTAGAAAGCATGGCTTAGAAGGCCACGACCCTCAGAACACATGGCTCAGAAGGCCACGACCCTCAGATATCATGTTTAGTTAGTGTTGCAATCTTCAATACAGCTAAGTGAAACATGGACGATACCCATTTGGTTCACTAGTGCACTAGTTCTAGTCCGCCCACCTAGACACCCAGGGTTTTCCCTTGTGCTCAAAAAAGCTTCACATTCACATAGTATATTTATTTCTCATATCGCGAACCAAACAAGATATTGCACACAAAAGTCACCATTTTCATACCCAAACAACATTTCAAAAACTCACGCACACCAAAATACCTTTCCAAAAATACATCTGTCATTACGTAATCATTTCACAAATCCCCATTTGGAAACACTCAAAGAACATAAACAATTCGCACAACTTAGAAAGAACTATTTAAAGAACACAATAAGGGTCTACGCAAATAAACACACCCAATTGCAAACAAGAGAGTCGTTCAAACCACTTGCTTAATAAATTATCCTTAAAACTAGTTTCACACCAACTACACAATTATCTGGACCATCTGCACCTAGAACCCAACTTGAAAACATTGCACCATAACAACACAGATTTTTACGTGCAAAGGCCATTTTAAAATAAATTTCACACTCAACTATTCTAAAACCTCACTTGAACCATATAAAAAATTGATTAAACAATTTTAGGACTTACCTCAATAAGGTCGAAATGAAAAAAATGATCGTTTCTAAAGAAATAGAAATTTTCAAAATGCATACATGTCAAATAATTTTTTTTAAAACGCATTTCGCACAACCTGTAAAGCACGTCCAACCATTTATACAACAAAAAACATATAAACCACAAGACCATACTATTTTGGAAATTCGATTTCATCAAATGAGTATGCCAAACCATTTTAAACATAGATCACATCACGTAATTAAATCATATAACATATTAAATTAACTAAACAACCAAATTAAATTATCCAAAGGATGTCAAGGCATGGAACCTCCTTCCTCGGGTGAAGGAATTCCATAAAATTCAGTGCGCTATTCCAATTATCCATCCACGCACCACCACAAAATCAAGATGAACCTTAAAACAAGGATCGGACCAAAGAAAACATCAAAACCGAACCAAAACCACCTAAATCATCACCGGTCAATCTACCAAAGGAAGAAACCAACAAAATTGAATAAAACAAACATATGGTGGGGATATTGGGGGCTGGATAGAGCTTAAAGGGGACTGCTGGAGGCGCACCGTGCCGGAAAGAAAAAAAAAGGGTCAAAAGGGATGGAGGTCAGTGTCCATGGGGGGAAGCGGTGAAAGCTAGATGGGCGGGCGGAGGAGTTTAGTTGTCCGGCATGGGAGAGATGCAAGGCATCGGCTGGGAGGAAGACAGTGAGTAGGGAGGCGTTGTGCATCAGAGTGAGTATAGGGTGTAAAGGCCGAAGGCCGATGGAAGTAGGGGGGGGGGTTTCATGTATAAGCATGGGAGGCGCACCGACCTTAGGGAACCGCCAGAGAGGCTGCGGGTGGAAATAGCCGGTGAGGAGTGGCAGGGCGTGGCTCATGTTCGTTGTCCGGTGTGTGGAAGGCGTTGCGACGGGCTGGCCGGGAGAGCAGGTCCGGTAGAAAGAGGTTTTAGGGAAGAGGGGAGGTTGTCGCAACCGAAGCGGGAAAGAGGGAGGCTGCCGGCGGTGGCACAGCGTGAAAATGATAGGGTTACGATGGGTAGGAGGGGTACAGGGGGGCTAGGTCGCGATGCAAGAGGGGGAGGAAGAGAGGAAGTGGGAAAAAAAGAAAAGGAAAAAGGGAAAATGGAAAAAGGGGGAAGAAAAAAAATCAAAATACATTTATGATAATAAATGGGTGGTAATAAAATAAAAATAAGAGTTAACAATTATAACAATAATGATAATAATATTAATATTAAAAATAACATCCTAAACTAATAATAATATTATTATCATTGAAATAATTTATTAAATTTTTTATCACACATTTAATTTTATTTATTTATTATTATCATTATTATTATTATTTTGTTAATTGAATGATGGGCGGGTCACTTGGCGGCGCTGGAGAAGTCTCACGGCTTCACAATTATGTTTCGCCCATGCGTCGCATGTTGTCAAGTCCCGATGAGCCGGGCGAGGTCACGCGGCGTCAGCGAGGTCGCGTGTCGAGGCCAAAGCATTAATTTATTAGCGTAAAAGTGAAAAAACCCAATTGGGATCTCCCCGCATTTCATATATATATATATAAATATAAATAATCATTTTAAGCAGATAAAATTATAAGATAAAACATAAAAATTAGAAACATGTCGCAGCGTGAAGACCGGGTGTGACAATTCTCCCCACCATAAAGCTTTCCGTCCCCGGAAAGCCACAACCAAAACCAAACCCCATAGTAGAAAACCACACTCCCTTAAGGTTAAAAGGGGATCCCCACAAACACAAAGCAAAGAGGGGAAAAAGTATCGTGCTCAGAGAAAGTGACTCAAAGACAGCTTCAAGAAACTCATATAAAGATTTTCTGATATGTGTCGCCCGCCCCGAAGAGCTAGAACGCCTCCAGTTGATTGTTTTAGAAAAGGAACTCTTGAACCCATAGAAACCAACCTTACAACCTGAAACACCTCACACACTCTTAAATGAAAACCACAACATTTGGCTAGAATTAACACACAAGGTCAAACCACGTCGTTTGTCTAGAACGAACAACGAGACCAACCACGACCAAGAAGAACCCATATCACCTATCGCGAACTCATCTTTAGAAACAGAACCAAATGGTCAACATGGGGAAGCCCGAGGAGCTACCCACCATTAAGAACCTACTAACACCCAGGAGGAGACTAGAAAACCAACATGTGGAGGTCCGAGCGGACTCCCCACCATTATGGAAAGGGAAACACCGATTTATTCTAAAGACATTCGTGCGAGACCCATCGTGGGTCTCTCCACCATTAGGACTGATATAGGGTACAAAACATTGAAAATTCTCCAACGGTGACCAAACACCCCACCACAAGGGGAGGGGAGGGAGGGGTGTGACTACTGGGGCGTCAAAAGCATAACCCAAGACAAACCAGCATTTCCACCTTCCTGGATGAGCATTATTCCAACTTTGAGACCGACCTACCCAACATACTCCCATAAGGACCAAAAAAGAGATTGTATCCAGTGGGATGCAACCCCCAAGACTTTATGGCACGAGACGAACACACCTACACATGGTCACGAAAACATTATGAAACCAGACGGCTCATTCGGAGAAGAACAACCATAGAAACAATTTAATCTGATTTTACTTTCAACACTGATGACAGAAATAAATTCGGGGTCCCATACACTACCGGGGTTCCTGAACACGCACCAGCTTCGCTCCGAGGCCTATGGCTGGAGCCCTGATGTTTGAAGCATCTCCTGCCTCACAGTCAGGTATTGAGGACTCCCGAGTGGATCTTAACCTTCTGGTGTCACACGCAATCATACTGCATCTAAGGCAACACCAATAGACACCACACACCATGAAGTTTAATTACTCTCACACTGAACATTCACTAGAAAGAGAGCTTAGATGGTACACGCACATCACCCATTGTTACACTGATTGAGAACATGACACCACAAATCGTCACCAAGAATGATCATGGTTGTCGAGAGAAACATTGCGCTAAGAAAGACTTTAAACCGCATCTTGAACAACACATGATTCCTGCAAACGACCATAGCAATCTCATATGACTGGGTCTTCCAAACTAGTAGCCTAACACGACCCTTTTCTTAAACGAAACCATCAAAGGACCAATGGTCATTTAAAACAATAGCCTGCACCGACAACCCGAGGTTTCTCCCACCTTTTCACTTCGAAAAGAACTCACACTGCAAGTGGTCACCAAACATGACCCTTGCGGCCGATGAAAACACTGTAACCCATTCAAGACATCGGTAAGCACTGATAACTCTGAATTGCCTTCACCATTCCCCGCTATAATTTCTTTCACCGCTTCCAGGGGAACCTTTAGACACAACGATGTTAAACTTCATACCCTATGACTCAGACAACTCAAAGAGACTGAAACTCCCTTCAACTCCCCTCACATATGTCATCCCACTATGAGAGGATCTACTTAACCGAAAGGAAACAAGAAATGGCTTAGCATTGTCACCCAAAAGGAAGAGTCCTTACTTTAATCAACTGGAGGGTCGGCCAATGGCGAACTGCCTGTGGCCGCACTTCAATTACATGTTAACGCTTTATGGGGGGGGGGGGGTACACCTGTCAAGAAAGGAATCCACGGACCCAATCAAACTGGTCCAATGACCAAGAAATATCACAAGCGAATGCCAAACGTGTAGGGGAAACCACTAAAAGGGCTTCCCGCAACACTTTTCAAAAGAGATCACTAACCACACACTTGCTTACCAAACTAAAAATAAGAATTCACACATGGGACACAAATCATTCAGAAAGGATCCTCAGCTCAAAACGCCTCACATCTGACATTTCCAAAACACAAGGACACGCCACACAAACACCGTTTACTAAAAAACCATTTTTTTAACAAAACATTTTGAAAATAAGCAAACCCAGTGGTTTTCAAAAACACCAATGGTGTCCCATGAGCCTCGCACATGCATGTTCTCATGCCGCATTGGCACCCACCTCATGTCCATCCAGGCACTCATCCACTCGTGCCATTAACTATTTCCCTTTCCACATACACTCATGCATGTGGTTGCCCATGAGAGCTCCAAGGATCAAAACCAAACCTTTCCTTTTTTTTTCAAAACCAAAACATCCAACCCACACTTTTCAAACCTCACACACCATATCATTTTTAAAGCGCTTCATTTGAAAACATTTTCCAAGACCAAAACATTTTTACTTAAAAACCGAATATCCACGAATCCAAAACAAAGAGACGAGAAATGATGGAAGAGAAAACTTGTGTCAGCGGTTGGATGGAATGTATGGTTGGCGGCCATACGCCAGTCACGCCACCGCCATGGAGGGTATTTTAGGATAGTATCCCTGACTCCACATGGCTTTCCAGACCCTGCGAACTCACTGGGACCATTGACCTTACCCCTTTTCATTTACCTTCGACAAGATTTTCCGCAAGGACAAAAAACTAAGACAAACCTCAACATACTTTGGTAACTCGAGTCCCGGAACGAGGTGTGCTGGCCAGGTACCTTAATCGTAGCCAGGACGTCGCGTCCCGAAAACTTCAACTCAAGTATACCATGACTCTATCCCAAAAGAAAACGACCCAAGAGAGAAAACCTGGCACTGATACCATTTTGTCACGAACCAGGCTGGGTCTCCATCCGCCCCGGCGCCCGACCCGGTCCGCGACATGGCCCGAAGGGCATTCCCGATCCCCACGGGCTGGCACAAGTGCCTGGGTATCAAGAGTAACCTATGGGAACGGTTTACCCGAAATGGAATACACAAACACTAACAAGATAATAAAAAAATGAAACTAGGAATCGACAACCAAAGATACCATTAAACTGAAATCAAAATTTAAAGGTTTACAACTAGAACCAACATCCAAAAATAAATGACAATAAAAGAGACTAAAACTATAACTCAAAACTCCAAGCTACAAGAGTGGTGTAGCATCCGCATGCCTTAACACCAACCTGCATGAGAAGGACACTAACAACTCGAACCACCATCGCTGAGCACGATGTCACCACCTGGAATACACAAGAAACAAAGTCTACATACACCCGGTGTATGCAGGGTGTGAGTGAAAGGCCCAGTAGGACGTCACCCAATAAAAAGGTTCCATGCCACAACATCAAAAGGACAATTTAATGTGCTTATTCAAGTTATACTTTCGAAATGATTTTAAAGAAAACATTTACAAACCAAATGATAAAGGAAAACACTAAAAAGAAATCATTTCACAAACACGATTTTAAAGAGGAAGAGAAAAGTTCATTATGGGCACACACACACACACTCACACACAAACACATACTCACACACACACACATACATACAAACAGACACACACACTCACACCCAAGTGGTCCTCCATATACTGATGGAAGGCACCATGCCATAGATGGTAGAGCACTATGGGTAAATCCCCTAAGGTTCATCTAGCTCGAGTGGGACCCTAGAACCTCGTCTCTCAGTGAAACGTGGCTTAGAAGGCCACGACCCTCAGAAAACGTGGTTTAGAAGGCCATGACCCTCAGAACACGTGGCTTAGAAGGACACGACCCTCAGATATCATGTTTAGTTAGTGTTGCGATCGTCAATCCAGCTAAGTGAAACATGGATGATACCCATACGGTTCACTGGCTCACCAGTTCTAGTCCGCCCACCTAGATACCCAGGGTTTTCCCTTGTGCTCAAACAAGTTTCACATTCACATAGTATATTTCTTTCTCATATCACAGAACAAACAAGATATTTCACACAAAAGTCACTATTTGCATACCCAAACAACATTTCAAAAACTCACACACACCAAAATACCTTTCCAAAAATACATCTGTCATTACGTAATCATTTGGAAAATCCCCATTTGGCAACAATCAAAGAACATAAACAATTCTCACAACTTAGAAATCATTATTTAAAGAACACAACAAGGGTCGACGCAAATAAACACACACAATTGTAAACAAGAGAGTCGTTCAAACCACTTGCTTAATAAATTATCCTTAAAACTAGTTTCACACCAACTACACAATTATCTGGATCATCTTCACCTAGAACCCAACTTGAAAACATTGCAACATAACAACACATATTTTTACATTCAAAGGCCATTTTAAAATCAATTTCACACTCAACTATTCTAAAACCTCACTTGCACCATATAAACAATTGATTAAACAATTTTAGGACTTACCTCAATAAGGTCGAAATGAAAAACATGATCATTTCTAAAGAAAGAGAAATTTTCAAAACGCATACATGTCAATTTTTTTTAAAACGCATTTCGCACAACCTTTAAAGCACAAACAACCATTTATACAACAACAAACATATAAACAATAAGACCATACTATTTTGGAAATTCAATTTCATCAAACGAGCATGCCAAACTATTTTAAACATAGATCACATCATGCAATTAAATCATATAACATATCAAATTAACTAAACAACCAAATTAAATTATCCAAAGGATGTCAAGGCATGGAACCACCTACCTCGGGTGAAGGAATTCCATAAAATTCAGTGCGCAATTCCAATTATCCATCCACGCACCACCACAAAATCAAGATGAACCTTAAAACAACAATCGAACCAAAGAAAACATCAAAACTGAACCAAAACCACCTAAATCCTCACCGGTTAATCTACCAATGGAAGAAAACAACCAAATTGAATAAAACGAACTTACGGTGGGGATATTGGGGGCTGGTCGGAGCTTAAAGGGGACAGTCGAAGGCACACCATTCCGGAAAGAAAAAAAAAGGGTCGGAAGGGATGGAGGTCGGTGGCCATGGGGGGAAGCAGTGCAAGCTGGATGGGCGGGCGGAGGAGGTCGGTGGTCCGGCATGGGAGATATGCAAGGCATCGGCTGGGAGGAAGACAGTGAGTGGGGAGGCGTTGTGCATCAGAGTGAGTATAAGGTGCAAAGTTAGAAGGCCGAGGGAAGTGGGGGGTGGGGGTCGTGCACAAGCATGGGAGGTGCGCCGGCCTTAGGGAACCGCTGGAGAGGCTGCGGGTGGAAATAGCCGGTGAGGAGTGGCAGGGCGCGGCTCATGTTCGTTGTTCGGTGTGTGGAAGGCGTTGCGACGGGCTGGCCGGGAGAGCAGGTCCGGTAGGAAGAGGTTCTAGGGAAGAGGGGAGGCTGTCGCAACCGAAGCGGGAAAGAGGGAGGCGGCCGGCGGCGGCACAGCGTGAAAATGAGAGGGTTATGACGGGAAGGAGGGATACTGGGGGGCTAGGTCGCAACGCAAGAGGGGGAAGAAGAGAGGAAGTGGGAAAAAAAGAAAAGGAAAGGAAAAAGGGAAAAGGGAAAAAGGGGGAAGAAAAATAAATAAATATAAAAATAAAAATAAAACAAAATACATTTATGATAATAAATGGGTGGTAATAAAATAAAAATAAGAGTTAACAATTATAAAAATAATGATAATAATATTGATATTAAAAATAAAATACTAAACTAATAATAATAATATTATCATTGAAATAATTTATTAAATTTTTCATCACACATTTAATTTTATTTCTTTATTATTATCATTATTATTATTATTTTGTTAATTGAATGACGGGCGGGTCACTCGGCGGCGCTGGGGAAGTCGCACAGCTTCACAATTATGTTTCTCCCGTGCGTCGCATGTTGTCAAGTCCCGATGAGCCGGGTGAGGTTACGCGACATCGGCGAGGTCGTGTTTTAAGGCCAAAACGTTAATTTATCAGTGCAAAAGTGCAAAACCCCAATTGGGATCACCCCGCATTTCATATATATATATATATATAATCATTTGAAGAAGATAAAATTATAAGATAAAACATAAAAATTAGAAACATGCTGCAGCGCGAAGACTGGGTGTGACACATTTCATGTCTAATTGTTGAGAGTCCTTTTCCTCTCTCACCTTTTTTTTTGAATTTTTAAGTGATGCCGTTAGACTGCCAAATTTCTCATAAAAGAAATCACATCTTCTCTTTTTTATCATGTTTCCTTTTCATGTGGTATGTCATTCAAATACCCATACCATGATCTTATTCAGTACCCATACTGTATTATGAATTATTTATGGGCAGGTGACCCTTGCTCCCTCTCTTTTCAGTGTTTCCTAAAACCATGTTATATAGCTGTTATGTTGCAGAAATTTCATCTCAAAATTCTTTTCTCTTTATCTCAAGAAATTATATTGTTTATTTATATGAATATCAAGACTTATTTTGTTTCCATGGGTGTTCATAAATATCTAAATATGATATATTTGATTCTGTAATTGACATAAATATAACCCTCACTCCCTTTCCATGGGTTATAAATCATATAATGATTTTATTTTTAAGCACTTTTTAAACGTCACAATTTTGACATGAAACCCATTTCTTTGATTCTGTTTGGGTTATTTATGAAATATTTGATTATGATATATGTGGATCACATGAAATTAAATAAATATTAGCACTCTAATTCATTGGGTAAAGAATTAATCTCTAGAGATGAAATTTTTTTCGATACCTTGGTGAATAACCTTGGCAATTTTTATGAAACCTTGGGGATGTACCATGGTGATATGCTCATGAATGTCTAAATGAAATGTTGTAGCCACATATTCAAGTTATGTTTCAAGTTCTTTTCATTATGATATGCCTTTACTTCCATTGCTCATATCTTTATGTTTTTATTCAAGTTCTTATTGATTTCATAAGTACACTGATTCCCTTGTTTACCCTTACAACGGGCCTTACTGCACTCTTGGTTACGACACTCTAGGGGGATATGTTTGGTTAATCACAAGATTTTTATGAATCATTATGATGGAATTATAGAAAAATGTAATTTGTCTAAGCATGAAGTTTTAAGACATAAAATCATTTTTAATTAAAATATTCGTAAATGAAATAAGTTTCTCCCGAAGTATTTATTCTTTTATAAAATGTCCACATAGTCTAGGAATACATTGATACATTTCCTAAGGAGTTACCCAGACCTCCCCTAGAAAGAGAGGTAGAGTTCTCCATTGAACTCGTACCTAGATCTCATCTGATTTCAAAGACCCCCTATAGGATGTAAAATATGGAACTATAGGAATTAAAGAAACAACTCCAAGATCTTTTGGAGAATGGGTTTATCGGACCAAGTGTGTCTCCTTGAGGAGAACCGGTTCTCTTTGTGAAGAAGAAGGATGGATCGATGCAGATATGAATTTATTATAGATAACTGAATGAGATCACAGTGAAGAACAAATACTCTTTTCCAAGAATTGATGAATTATTTGACCAACATCGTGGGGCTCAATTCTTCTCTAAGATTGATCTTTATTCTGGTTATCATCAATTGAGGGTGAAGAATTATGAGATTCCAAAAACCACCTTTTGATCAATATATGTTCATTATGAGTTCGTTGTTATGCCCTTCAGACTGACTAATGCACATGATATTTTTTGGATCAAGAATAATTTGATTTTGGAAACTTATATTTTATCAAATGGATATCCTTTGTATAGGAAAATGATTTGGTGATTAAATGATAAAGGTTATTTTGGACGATGTTTTCTCTTTTGAAGTACTATATGCCTAAGGGAAATAAAATACTACAGGATTTAAATTGAGGATGAATGGTTGACTTTTTTTTGTAAGAATTTATGAATTTATTGTGGACATATGGTGATTTGGGTTATTTCTGGAAAATGATGAACCTATCATAGAGAATATGTGAATAGGTTAATTACACTTTATTATGAGACTTTAATAGTAGTCGACGTTATTTGGAGATAAATGTTAAGATTTTTTTGGGAAGACTATGTGATTAAATCATTCTAATTTTTGGGTTCCAATAATAGTTTGGATTATTCTGAAAAATTTTAAGGATGATTGTGTATTGAATGATATTTCTGGAACTTTTGGTAATTTTGTTGAATTTTGGATATTAATAGTCATATTTCTTTTTATAAAGGATTATCCTTTTGGGGATTATATGATCTCATACTAATATTTTTAGTTTTGGATGATGACTAAAGACAAGGGAAAAATATTGTTATTATTTTGTGGATTATTTGATTCTCTAGAAGATGATTCTTGATCTTTTCATGAGACCAAGTATTTTAGAATGCTCATTGTTTGGAGAAAAGATTAGTCTTAGTGGAAAATTATTAAGGGATGAAAATCTACTTGAAGGTAAGTATATTTCTTTATGTTTTTATTCTATGTAGTAAATGAATTCCTCAAAATTATAAAAAGGAATTTAAAACAAAAACGTTGTTTGTTTATGTTTCCTACTGGGTAATCAAATACCATTTAACATATCATAAGTTTGTGATCTTCTTGTGGTTAATTTTCTCCTAATCATGTTTTCTATCATTCTCCATCAGAACCTGACCATTTGTTTTCTCTTCCATATCCATGTTTTCCTACATGGAATCCTAGTATGGGTTAACTTGGGTGACCTTTGTAATTCTCTTTATTTTTTAAAGTAATAGTTTTACTGACTCTTTTTACGATTTTGGAATTTAAATGAAATTTCCAAGCCCAATTTTAAAATTGCGAGGACACAATTTCTTAAGGGGGAAGATTGTAACAACCCGAAATTTTGAATAAATATTTTTTCCTAACTTTGTGTGTTATTTTATTTTATCTTCAACAAAACTATTTCATTTATTAAATGAGTATAATTAAAATAAAACCATTGGGTTTAAACTGATATATGACCATTGGTCAATATGACCATTGGAAAATAAATGTTGCCATTATTGTTTATAAATATAAGTGATCTTGATTAATTAATATAGAAAGAAGATTCGATGCCCCATCCAGTAGTCTCAGGCTGATCGAAGCCCATCTGATAGAACTCAGGAAGGAGGTATCACCTTTGGGCTTTTCTCGATACCAAACCCAAGCCAAACTTCATTGTGTGAATCTGGAACGAAATCACCTTTGTGAGAAGTTCAAGATGATAGAAATCACTACTCAGGCAATGCTGGCCTAGCCGCCCCAAGATTCTATCACCCTAGCACTCCTTACTCTTAGGTCCTATGCTGGTGTTATAAGGGGTTATGTAACGACACTATAACTTCCTTGTGTAATCCTTTGATTTAAATAAAAATTGTGATGTCTTCTTATGGTGAAGTTTTTGAATTTTCAAATATCCGAATAAATACAGTATTCATGTCTTTGATGAATTTTAGAAAAAGGATATTTTAAAAATATTTATGTAAACCTTAAATAATTAATATTGTGTAATGATTTTCAAAAAATGGTCTTCTATAGTTATGTTTAGAAAAACATTTAGAGTCTAATAAGATCAACTTAATTTTTGATGAATAGTAAAACATGAATAGTTCTTTTACACTTATGATTAATAATATTATCAAATGGATTAAGTAACCTCACTTAAGAAAGTATTAATATAATTTAGGCTCCTAGATTAAGTAATGTGATTCAATAAAATAGGTAAATAACTATTTCATAAAATATTGGTTAAGTATTAGTTTTTTTCAGGTGAATAGTGTTTTTTATTTAAATATTAAATTAAATATATTTAGAAAATTATTTTCATAAAATAGAGTTCATTTTTGAAATCAGAGCATCGATATTTGGTTAATGTGAATTTTTGGGAATTTTCTAAAACAGTTGAATTTTCAGTGAATTGTGTTTTTATATAAAAATTAAATTAAAAATATTTAGAAAATTATTTTCATAAAATTGAGATCATTTTTGAAATCAGAGCATCGATAATTTTTTAAGGTGAAATTTTAGGATTTTTCTGAGAAAGTTGAATTTTGGTTGAATAGTGAAAATACAGTTTTTGAGTTTTGGGTGTTTAATGACATCATTAAAGATGTAATAATTATGAAATAATTCTAGTAGACTTATGAATAGTAAGATATGGTATGAGGTGTCCCAAGTGGCCAATACCATGGGAAAATACCATGGGCAAGCCAATGGTTTTTCCAATACCACCGATGAGGTGTCCCTTGGAAATTAATGTTTTGTCCCCTCACTTCTCTTATAAATACCAAGCCTTTACCTCATTAATTTCATTTTCCAAATCCTCCCCAATGAAGTTATGGTCTCTTTACGTCCCAAGGAGTCCTTTCAAGGTGCCCTCAAGCCTCCCAAGGTTCCGACCTTCACGATTTTGAAGTTACTCTTCAAGGTAAGGTTTCACCCTCCTCTTTTAAGTCATGACATATTTTATGTTATGTATTATAGTTCCATTTTATTATTTGGGGGATTGTTATTATATATCTTTACTACTGTACATTTCATGTTCAAATGTTGAGAGTCCCTTTTCGCTCTCATCAATTGAGTTTCTGAATTTTTAAGTGATGCCGTTTGGCTGCCAAATTTTTCGTAAAAGAAATCACATCTTCTCTTTTCTTTCCTGTTTCATTTTAATGTGGTATGTCATTCAAATATCCATACCATGATCTTATTCAATACCCATAATGTATTATGAGTTATTTATGAGTGTTTTACCCTTGTCCCCGCTCTTATAAATGTTTTCTAAAACCATGTTATATAGCCGTTTTGCTGCAGAAATTTCGTCTCAAAATTTCTATCTCTTTCTCTCAATAAATTCTATTGTTTATTTATGTGAAAAACCAGACTTATTTCATTTCAATGGGTGTTCATAAATATATAAATATGATATATTTGATTCTGGAATTGACATACATATAACCCTCAGTCCCTTTACATGGGTTATAAATGATATAATGATCTTATTTTTAAGCTCTTTTTAAACGTCAAGATTTTGACATGAAATCCTAGCATGGGTTAACTTGGGTGACCTTTGAACTTTTAATTTATTTTAAAGTAATAGTTTTATTGACTCTTTTTCCGATGTGGGACTTTCAAGGAAATTTCCAAGCCCAATTTTAAAATTGTAAGGACGCAATTTCTGAAGGGGGGAAGAATGTAATGACCTGAAATTTTGAATAAATTTTGTTTCCTAACTTTGTGTGTTATTTCATTTTATACTAAAAAAAATATTTCATTTAATAAAATGAATATATTTTATAATAAGACCATTGAGTTTCAACTCTTATATGACTGTTGGTCAATATGACCATTGGAAACTAAATGTTGCAATTATTGTCTATAAATACAAGTGATATTGATTAATTAATATAGAAAGAAGATTCAATGGCACCATCTAGTAGTCTCGGGCCGATTGAAGCCCATCTGACGGAACTCGGGAAGGAGGTAGAACCTTCGGGCTTTGGTATGGACCAAACCCAAGATGAACTTCATCGTGTGAAGCTATAACAGAATCACCTCTGTGAGAAGTTCAAGCTGATAGAAATCACTACTCGGGAAATGTTGCCTGAGCCTCCCCAAGATTCTATCACCCTAGCACACCTTACTCTTAGGTCCTATGGTGGTGTTATAAGGGGTTATGTAATGATACCATAACTTCCTTGTGTAACCATTTGTTTTAAATAAAAATTGTGATGTCTTCTTATGGTGAAGTTTTTGAATTTTCAAATTTCTGGATAAATATAGTATGCATATTATTGATGAATTCTAGAAAAATGATATTTTAAAATATTTATGTAAACCTTAAATAATTAATAATGTGTAATGATTTTGAAAAAATGGTCTTCTACACCTGTGTTCAGTATAAAATTTAGAGTCTAATGAGATCAACTTATTTTTTGGTGAATAATAAATTATGAATAGTGATTTTATTCTTATGATTAATAATGTGACCAAATGGATTAAGTAACTTCACTTAAGAAAGTATTATTATAATTTAGGCACCTTGATTAAGTAATATGATTCAATAAAATAGGTAAATAACTCTTTCAGAAATTATTAGTTAAGTATTAGTTATTTTAGATGAATATTGTTTTTTATTTAAAAATTAAATTAAAAATATTTAGAAAATTATTTTCATAAAATGGAGTTCATTTTTAAAATCAAAGTATCGATATTTGGTTAAGGAGAATTTTTGGGATTTTTCTGAAACAGTTGAATTTTCAGTGAATAGTGTTTTTATTTAAAAACTAAATTAAAAATATTTAGAAAATTATTTTCATAAAATGGATTTATTTTTTGAAATCAGAGAATCAGTATTTGGTTAAGGTGAAATTTTGGTATTTTTCTGAGAAAGTTGAATTTTCAGTGAATAGTAAAAATTGAGTTTTTGAGTTTCGGGTGTTTAATGACATCATTAAGGATGTAATAATTATGCAATAATTCTGTTTGACTTATGAATAGTAAGATAAGGTATGAGGTGTCCCAAGTGGCCAATACCATGGGAAAATACCATGGGCAAGCCCCTGGTTTTTCCAATACCATCGATGAGGTGTCCTTTGGCAATTAATGATTTGTCCTCTCACTTATCCTATAAATACCAAGCCTTTACCTCATTAATTTCATTTCCAAGTCCTCCCCAACGAAGTTATGGTCTCTTTACCTCCCAAAGAGTCCTCCCATTATTCCCTAAAGAGTTCTAAGGTTCTGACCTTCAAGCTTTCGAAGTTACTCTTCAAGGTAAGGGATCATTTCGCCCTCCTCTTTTAAGTCATGAATTACTTTATGTTATGTCTCATAGTTACATTTTATTATCTGGGGGATTATTTTTATATATCTTCACTACTTTCCATTTCATTTTCAAATGTAGAGAGACCCTTTTCTCTCTCATCAATTGAGTTTCTGAATTTTTACGTGACGCCATTAGGCTGCCGAATTTTTCGTAAAAGAAATCACATCTTCTATTTTCATTCATGTTTCCTTTTCATGTGGTATGTCATTAAAATATCCATACCGTGATCTTATTCAGTACCCATACTATATTATGAGTTATTTTTTAGTGGGTGACCCTTTTCCCCTCTCTTTTCAATGCCTTCTAAAACCATGTTATATAGCCGTTATGCTGTAGAAATTTCGTCTCAAAATTTTTATCTCTTTCTCTCAAGAAATTCTATTGCTTATTTATTTGAATACCCAGACTTATTTCATTTATATGGGTGTTCATAAATATATAAAGATGAAATATTTGATTCTGGAATTGACATACATATAACCCTCACGCCCTTTCCACGGGTTATAAATGACATAATGATCTTATTTTTAAGCTCTTTTTAAACATCACCATTTTGACATGAAATCCATTTCTTTGATTCCATTTGGGTTATTTAAGAAATGTTTGATTATGATCTATGTGGATCAAATGAAAGTAAAGACATATTAAGGGTGCACCCTAATAGAGATCCAATGCATTGGGTAAAGAATTAATCTCTAGAGATGATAAGTTTTAAAATACCTTGGTGAATAACCTTGGTAATTTTTATGATTCCTTGTGGCATCCTCCCTTTTTAATACATAACTTTTCATTACATTTTACAAACATAGGATCTTTAAAGTATAGTGTCATGGAAATTAGGAACATAATAAATGAAAACAACAGAAACATTATTCTAAACCACTGGTAAGGCTTCATCAAAGGTTCATCCTATGTACATCTACTGCATCTCATATCTTGGAGATAGACATCAAAGGTAAGGGTGAGCAAAAGGCCCAGTAAGTGTAAACAAGGGAATCAATGTACTTGTGATTTCAATAAGAACTTGAATAAAAACATAAAGACACGAGAAATGAATGAATAGAAATATCATAATGAAAATAACTTTAATCATAAATTGAATATGTTCCTACAACATTTCATTTAGACATTCATGAACATATCATCAAGGTACATCCCTAAGGTGTCATGAAAATTACCAATGTTATTCACCAAGTTATCGTAAAAATTGTCATCTCAAGAGATTAATTCTTTACCCAATGCATTAGATCGCTATTAGGGAACACCCTTAATATGTCTATAATTTCATGTGATCCACATATATCATAATAAAATATTTCATAAAGAACCCATTGAAAATGAAAGAAATGGGTTTCATATCAAAATCGTTACGTTTAAAAAGATCTTAAAAATAAGATCATTGGGTCATTTATAACCCATGGAAAGGGAGTGAGGGTTATATGTATGTCAATTCCAGAATCAAATATATCATATTTATATATTTATGGACTCCCATGGAAACTAAATAAGTCTGGCTATTCATATAAATGAACAATATAATTTCTTGAGAGAAAGAGATAGAAATTTTGAGACGAAATTTCTACAGCATAACGACTATATAAAATGGTTTTAGAAAACATTGAAAAGAGAGGGGACATGGGTCAACCACCCATAAATAACTCATAATACAGTATTATTACTGAATAATATCATGGTATGGATATTTTTATGACATACCACATGAAAAAATAAACATGAATGAAAAGTGAAGATGCGATTTCTTTTACAAAAAATTCGACAGCCTAACAGCATCACATAAAAATTCAGAAAATAAATTGATGAGAGCGGAGAAGGTATATCAATAATTAGACATGAAATGGACAGAAAATGGAACATATAATAACATACCCTCAACATAAAGATATGGAAATTATAATACACAACATAAAAGAAGTCATGAATTAAAAGAGGAGGGTGAAAGGATCCCTTACCTTGAAGAGTAACTTCAAAAGCTTGAAGGTCGGGACCTTGGGAGGCTTGAGGGAACCTTGGGAGGACTCATTTTGAGGTAAGGAGACCATAACTTTGTTTAGGAGGATTTTTAAATGAAAAGAATGAGGGAAAGGCTTGGTATTTATAGGAGAAATGAGGTGACAAGTCATTAATGGCCAAGGGACACCTCATTGGTGGTATTGGAAAAACCATGTGCTTGCCCATGGTATTTGCCCATGGTATTTTCCCATGGTATTGGAAATTTGTGACAAATCATACCTTATCTTACTATTCATTAGTCTACCAGAATGATCACATAATTATTACATCCTTAATGATGTCATTAAACACTAGAAACTAAAAACTGTATTTCCACTATTCACCGAAAATTCATTTTTTTTTCAGAAAAATCCCCGAAAATCACTTTAACCTAATATCGATACTCTAAATTAAAAAATGAACTCCATTTTATGAAAATAATTTTCTAAATAATTTTTAATTAAATTTTTAATTAAAAAAACTATTCACCCAGAAAAACTAATACTTGAATAATAATTTCTGAAATAGTTATTTACCTATTTTACTGAATCACATTACCTAATCAAGGTGCCTAAATTATATTAATACTTTCTTTAAGTGATATTACTAATCCATTTGGTCACATTACAAATCCTAAGCGTAAAATCACTATTCATAATTTACTATTCAAAAAAAATTAAGTTGATCTTATTAGATTCTAAATTTATTACTGAACACATTTCCAGAAGACCATTTTTTGAAAATCATTACACATCATTAATTATTTTTGGTTTACATAAATATTTTAAAATATCCCCTTTTTCCAAAATTCATCAGTATGCATTCTATATTTATTCGAACATCTGAAAAAAACAAACTTAACCATAGGAATAAATCAAAATTTTATTTATATCAAAGGATTACACAAAGTAGATACGGTATCGTTACATAGCCCCTTATAACCCCAACATTGGACCTAAGTGTAAGGTGTACTAAGGTGAGAGAATCTGAGGGTGTCTTGGCCAACATTACCCGAGTAGTGATTTCTATAAGCTTGAACTTCTCCCGAAGGAGATTCCGCTCCAGCTTCACACGATGAAGTTCGGCTTGGGTTTGGTCGAGAGAAAAGCCCAGCGGTGCTACCTCCTTACCAAGTTTTTTCAGATGGGCTTCGATTGGCCCGAGACTACTGGATGGGGCCATCAAATCTTCTTCCTCTATTAATTAACCATGATCACTTTTATTTAGAGACAACAATCACAACATTTAGTTTCCAACGATCATATTGACCAACGATCATATAACAGTTGAAACCCAATGGTCTCATTTTAATTATACTCACATAATTAATTAATGAATATAGTTTTATTGAGTATAAACAAAAACAACACACAAAAAAAAAGGAAATAAAAATTCATTCAAAATTTCGGGTTGTTACATTCTTCCCCCCTTAAGAAATTTCATCCCTAAAATTTTAACTCGTATCCTCAGAAAAGAAAAGGTGTGGGTACTTCTACCACATAGAATCCTCTGGTTCCCATGTGGCTTCTTCATATTTGTGGGTTCTCCACAACACCTTAACAAGGTGGGTAGTCTTGTTGAGTAGAACCTTGTCTCTACGATCCAAGATCTCCACCGGCTACTCCTCATAAGAGAGTTCATGTTCCAGTTGTACCACCTCTGGGTTTAGTACATGTTAAGGGTCAGGTATATACTTCCTCAAGGGGGATACATGGAAGAAATCATGAAATTGTGCTAGATTTGGAAAAAATGCAAGCCAATAAGCCACTGCTTCCACACGATCAAGGATTTCATATGGGCCAATATACCTAGGGCCGAGCATCCCTTTCTTCCCAAACCTTATGACTCTCTTCCAAGGTGAAATTCAAAGAAAGACCTTGTCATCGACATAAAAGTCCAAGTCCATACGATGGTTGTTGGCATAGCTCTTTTGTTGACTCTGAGCAGCCTCAATGTGTTGTTGGATGGAAAGGACTTTTTATGTCATCTCTTGCATAAGATCAGGCCCAAGAATCTTTCTCTAACTAGATTCATCCCAAAAAATAGGAGTTTTACATCACTTCCCATATAGAAAGAAGATTCAATGGCCCCATCTAGTAGTCTTGGGCTGATCGAAGCCCATCTAACGAAACTCGGGAAGGAGGTAGCTTCTTTGGGCTTTGCTCTGGACCAAACCCAAACCAAACTTCATCATGTGAAGTTGGAACATAATCTCCTTCATGAGAAGTTCAAGCTGATAGAAATCACTACTCGGGAAATGTTGTTCGAGCCGACCCAAGATTTTATCACCCTAGCACACATTACTCTTAGGTCCTATGATGGTGTTATAAGGGGTTATGTAATGAGACCATAACTGCCTTGTGTAATCCTTTGTTTTAAATAAAAATTGTGATGTCTTATTATGGTTAAGTTTGTGAATTTTCAATTTTCCGGATAAATATAGTATACATATTATTGATGAATTCTAGAAAAAGAATATTTTAAAATATTTATGAAAACCATAAATAATTAATAATGTGTAATGATTTTCAAAAAATGGTCTTCTACATCTGTAAGAACCCGGTTCTTCTCTTGAGGTATGGGTTTCTTCTTTTCTCTTTTCCTTAAGTGTTTTTATTAAAATATTGAAAATGGGGGAAAATCATAAATTTTAGAATGACACGCCGTGTACTTCTGTCCGTGTTGGGATGAGTACACAGGGCATGTAGCTATGTCGGAGACAAAGGGTGTAATAACCAACTACATGCCGAGTAGTGGTCCTTTACACACTGTGTAGTCAGTCTGCAGGCCGAAATAGTAAGGCGGTGGAGCAGCCGCCAGCTGGGCGGCAGTACATGCCGTGTATTCAGGAGTACATGTCGTGTACTCTTGTCGGCAGACGAACAGTGCCGCGCTGGCAGGTAGTCGCCAGAGGAAAATTTTAAAATTTGGGAAGTACACACCGTGTACTTTGTTTGTTCGGCTTAAAACAGGCATTAGCCTCCTCATTTGGCAAAGGAGGCATTTGATCCATTTTGGAGCCAAAGGAGGAGGCTGAACCTTTGAAGATCCTCTGAGTGTTCGTCTGGAACTTGATTCCGCCTCGGACGATCTCGTTGGAACCGTGCGGGTAAGACCTTTCTTCTAATTAAGTATTTCTTACCAATTATTTCCCAAGGGAAAGTTATTTATGTTTTAATGGGTTTTGTTCTTCGTCAGATCTATGTCGTTCTTGGGCGTTTATGAAGTCAGCATTCGCATATATCGTTTGTTGGCATATAAGGTAGGTGGCTTGGTGTTGTTTTTCCAACTGACGTGTGTTTTGTGCATTTTTGTGCCACGAAACCATGTTGGGGTGTCATGTGGCTGAGGCTGTTTCTATGTTAAACACCTAGAATTGATTAGGTATTTAATTGTGATATCAAAAATGTTGATTGGGATCGTTGTTTGGATCTGGAACCACCTTGTGGGTGTATTCCACTATTTAGTCGTTTGGCCAGGATACCCAAGGGTATGCCTTAAAAGTAGTATTTGTTGAATTTCCTCGAGAGGAATTGTTTGTTTACTGCATATTTACATGTTGGGCATGGCCCGATTACCTGTTTAGACTAAGGGCGGTGTTATTATTAGCCTGTGGGCGTTGTGCTACCCACCCTATGGGCAACTTCTTTTGTGCCTGTGGGTAGCTGATTCTGTGCCTGTGGGTGACATTTCTTATGCCTGTGGGAAAATACCGTGTGCCTGTGGGCAGATTCTTGTGTTGGATACTCTTTACCTGAGGGTATAAGTTTACATGTCTGAGGACATTAACCGGTAATTTAGAATATTCACTATGGTGGTATTTTAAATTTAATGGATTAGATGGATAATAAAATGGAAATGTAACTGGTAATTAGTTACTTTTTAATACTACTTACTTTATTTCATTTTACTATTTCACTGTTGTTGCATGCTTACACACAGTTGGGAACGGGCCTTTGGTGGGTGCCTACTGGGAATTATTTCTCACACCCTGTTTGGGTCACACTTTTTTGGCCCAAACAGATTATGTTTCTACAGGTGTGGATAGGGGCAACAATCCCTATACAGGTACATGATTGCTGCTGAGGAGTAGGAGGGCATGGGACCGGGCTTAGGCTCGCAATGCCTTCGCCAGCTGTTTTGCTTTATTTTTCTGCACTTGTACTCTATATTGTATTATACTGCTATGTAACATGTTCTGGTTGTTTTCTTAGCATTGGAGACATGTTTCATCATATCTATACATACTGCAGTTATTTATTTCAGTCGTGTATGATTTACTGCTTCCGCTGTTGTTGTATTTTTATTTATATTCTACTGCTATTCACTTTGAAAAATGAGGGCTTAGTTTCCCCACTATCAGACCTGGGCCCTCACTGCTAGTCGGTAGCCTCTGGCATTTGGGTAAAGACGCTTGAGGTCACGTGGTGAACCGGGTTCGGGGAACCCGTTGAGTGGCACCCAGAACCGGGATGTTAAAAAGTGGTATCAAAGTGTTTCTTTTCATTAACTTACTATTTGGAGCTGTAGTCAGGGATAGGACAAATGATAGTTGGTAATAATCTCTTCCTGGGGGTAGCTAACCCGTGTACAGGGAAAAGCCAGTCTACCTCATATTTTGCAATTTTTCTGATTTTGCAAATTTTACAGTTGGTATGTTTTCACCATTGGGTGACGCACTTGAGATTGTGCTGTTATAATTTATTTTTAGGTTCTATTTAGTTGAAAACCAATGAGATAAGGGTATTCCATCTCATGCATCATATAGGAACATGCTAGATATCACATGCCATGCATAGTTTCCATTCCATGTAGGTGCATTAGAAAATTGCATGTTGTTGTGATAGTTGTTGTGCTAGAAAAGAATGCTATTGTGATAGCTGCACTGATAAAGTACCTGTTATTGGATAGGGTAATTTTTGTGTGATCTATTCATAGAATGGACGCCAAACATTGGTTTTTGGAGAGTATGGGCCCCCATTGACCGGAATTTGGTGGATCATTGACTGTTTATTAGTAATAACACAGATAAGATGTCAAACTTTGATTCGTGGGGAGTATGGGCTGTCACGGGTCGGAATTTGACACTTAGGTGTTGTTTTTCAGTATTTTCTGGGTTCTGGGGAAGTTTCTGAGGCATACTGTCTGGAAACCCAGTATACACGCCGTGTAGTATTTTAAACACGCCGTGTATGGCCTTTTGTTCAGGAAGAAAAATAAACTTTTTGAGTACACACCGTGTAGTCTGAGTACACGCCGTGTAGTCTCTTCCCGTGTCGAAAACCGTGTGGGCGGCGGCACGGGGTAGGGAAGAGCTTGGGTAAAACACGCCATGTACCAGTTATACATGCCATGTAGTTTTGACTCGGAGTCCGGCCGTGTAACTAACAACACGGGTCAGTGACCTCCTTTACAGAACACGCCGTGTCAATACTGAACATGCCGTGTAGTGTGACCTGGGAACTCGGTCGTATATCTAACAAAACAGGTCGATGTCATCATTCCTTGAACACACCGTGTACCTTTGGGGACACACCATGTAGTCTTGTCTGAGAATAGACCATGTGGACTTAGCCGTATGGCAGGGAAACAAGGTTGATGACACGCCATGTGCGGGTGTAACACACTGTGTATTGTCAAGCTGAGTAGTCAGCCATGTCACAGATGACACAGAAAGTTGTAAAATAACACCATACATGCCGTGTAGATAATAGACACGCCGTGTAGTTTTGTTCAAACGAGCGCCGTGTGGCTTAGCCATGTAGAAGGACCCGGGAAGGGGAAGGGAAGTCAAGTACACGCCGTGTAGTCAGTATACACGCCATGTAGTCTTGTTTTGAAAATTTTAAAATACATTCTTCTTCTTGTTTCCTTTGTGGTTCCTTTGTTTCAGCCTTAATAATCTTGAATCTCAGGCATGTTTTTGACCTTGTAGTATCATACCTCCTAGACGACCGCGTGTTGTTCTCCAGGAGAGCAACAACGAGAATACTCCAGAGATGGTGGGACATGGGCTACCCGTTGATCCTCCAGCAGAGCCAGATGAAGCACCAGCTGCTATACCAGACACAGGCATAGAGGCGCAGTTCCGTGAAGGCTTATTGCGGTTCATGCAGACCATTCAGGGAGCACCGCACACTTCCACATCTATGGGTGAGCTTACACGTATCTTCCAGCAGCAGCATCGTCATACGTTCTCAGGGGATGGCGGACCACAGGCTGCGGAGTCTTGGTTGGGGTTGATGAAGACTATTTTTGAGCATCTTGAGACACCTCCAGGGCGGAGGGCCAAGCTCGTGACTTACATGCTACGTGATTCCGCCAAGAGGTGGTGGGATGTTACCACCCTGTCAGAACATCACAGGGACATGGCATGGGAGGATTTTCAAGAAGTCTTCTATGACATCTTCTTTCTCGAGATGCTGAGGGGAGATAGAGCTCGAGAGTTCATGAATCTGCTGCAGGGCGCTATGTCAGTGATGGACTATTCTTCTCGTTTTATGGAGCTTCAGCACTTTTCACCTGTACTGGTGGGTGATGAGATGTTGAGAGCCATATGTTTTGAGGATGGTCTTCAGTATGACATCTGAGTGCTGGTGAATGTCTTCTGGTTACCTATTGTACACGCTATTGTGAACCAGGCATTGATCACAGAGAGGAACCTTTGAGAATCTAGTGGTATGGGCCAGGGTGGTTCAACACCAGTTACTGGTACTATCTCTACTTACAAGAGGAAGAGACATGCATAATTCTCTCAGGGCGGCAGTACCAGTCAAATGAATGCTTCAGGTGGTTAGGTTATTTGCTACCAGTGTGGTAGAGAGGGGTAAAAGAGGCCACAGTGTCCACGAGACCCAATGGAGTGTCGCGATTGCGGAAGGATGGGTCATCTGCAGCGCTTTTGCAGGGCGTTTCCACCTATGGCTAGTGAGAGGGGTTCTGTGCAGACTCTGTGAGTGGGAGTGGGACCAAAGGCTTCTTACCAGTCAGGGAATTGGAATAGTCAAGGCGTAAAAGCAGAGATGGTGGTCATGGCCGAGGTATCCTGACACCAGGATCTCAGAGGCAGCAGGGTGGGATAGCTCAGGGTAGCCAGGTTGTGTCGTAGGGCCGCGACACTGGGCAAGCATATGCTATGCAACAGACCCAGCAGGAGCAGGATCTCGGACCTTCTACAGTCAGAGGTACTATTCTAGTAGCTTCTGTTCTCTCTTCAGTACTTTTTGATACGAGTGCTACACATAGTATCATATCTGTACCCATTGTGGAGAACCTTGGGCTCTGTGTTTCTACTTCTTCCGATATCATAACGCTATAAACTCCGTTGGGGACTAGAACGGATGGTGTGCGTCAATGCAAGGAGTTCCCCCTTGAGGTTGGTGGGTGTCACTTTCTTTGGGACCTCTATGTCTTAGAGATGACAGCTTATGGCATCATTCTCGGGATGGACTGGTTGGTTTCCTTTCGGGCCTTTGTAGACTGCTATCGTCGCAGGGTGCATTTGACGTCACCAGAGGGTGGAGAGTTTTTATACAAGGACGAATGGGATCTTCAGGCAAGTCGAGCTGGACCAGAGCTTCGTGGGCGAGGTGGATTCAAAGCCCAAATTGTGAGCTTATATCTGGATGACCAGGGGACTTGTCAGGTGGATTTCCCTCCCATTGTTGATCATTTCAGGGATGTCTTTCCAGACGACTTTTCAGATCTACCTCTGGAGAGATAGGTGGATTTCTCCATTGAGATTGTGCTAGGAGTAGCACCAGTGTCCATTTCTCCATATAGGATGACTACACCTGAGTTGCAGGAGCTCAAGAGGTAGTTGGAGGAGTTGCAGACAAAGGGTTTTATCTGACCCAGAACTTCTCCTTGGGGTTCTCTGGTCCTTTTTGCGAAGAAGGTGGACGGTACCCTCAGACCTTGCGTTGATTATCGGAAGCTGAACCAGTTGACTCTTAAGAACTGATATCCCTTACCGAGGATTGATGATAATTTTTGATCAGCTTCATGGAGCACGAGTGTTCTCAAAGATTGAACTAAGATTAGGATATCATCAGCTACGTGTGAGACCATCTAATATACCTCTCATGGATTTCAGGAGTAGATATGGTCTATATGAGTATATGGTTATGCCATTCAGAATCATGAATATGCCAGCGATTTTCATGGCCCTGATGAATCATGTGTTCCATCCGTATCTTGATTATTTTTTGGTAGTATTCATGGATGACATCTTGTTGTAATCTCACACTCGAAACGACCGTGCCACCCATCTTGAGATCATATTGAGTACACTGAGGGAGCATTGGATATATGCTATGCTCTCAAAGTGCAACTTTTGGATGGACCATATTCACTTCCTAGGACATATCATCTCTGAGGCAAGAGTTTCAGTAGACCCAGAGAAGGTGAGAGTGGTAGTTTCCTAGGAGCAGCCTAAGAACGTGTTTGAGGTATGGAGTTTCTTAGGTCTAGCTGGTTACTACAGGCGTTTTATACAGGACTTCTCCCGCTTGGTAGTGCTGTTGATGGGCTTGACTAAGAAGGGTGTGAAGTTCATTTGGAGGGAAGCTTGTGAGGCATACATTCAGGGCATGAAGGGAATGTTGACATCAACACCGATCCTAATACTTCTAGATCCAGGGAAGATCTATACAATTTACTGTGATGCATCAAGTATTGGGCTGGGAGAAGTGTTGATGGAGGGCGATTGAGAAGTTTCGTACGGGTCTCGGCAGTTGGGGCCACATGAGAGGAATTACCTGATGCATGATCTCGAGTTGGTAGCAGTTGTTCATGCGTTGCGCTGTTGGAGACATTATCTATTGGGAGAGAATTTTGAGGTTTTCACCAACCAAAAAAGTCTCAAGTATATCTCTACTCAGTGTGACTTAAATCTGAGGCATCGAAGGTGGGTTAAGTACCTACAATCCTTCGATTTTGAGCTTGCCTATACACCTGGTAAAGGTAATGAAGTTGCTGATGCACTGAGAAAGAAGACTCAGATACAGGCAGTGCAGGAGGCCAGTGGCGAGTGGCAGCTCATGGCTTTGTTTTCTAAGATGCATTTGGAGGTGCATGATAGTCAGGGGTATACTTATCTTTCCTATTTAGCTGTGACTTCTACCCTCCTGGACAGAGTGACGATGAGACAGCTATCTGATCCAGAAGGCCTTGTTCTATAGGATTCGGTGGAAAGTGAGGACCCTCCTCCTGTTTGTATGATAGGCGATGATGAGGTTTTGCGTTTCCATGGACGAGTATGGGTTCCATGGGATATACGTGAGGAGATGATGCTGGAGTTTCATGCTTCAGCTTGGTCATTTAATCCTGGGGTTACCAAGATGTACCGCGACATGAGATTTCAGTACTGGTGGCCGATTATGAAGAGAGATGTAGCTGGTTTTGTTGCGAGGTGTTCCACCTGTCAGTAGGTGAAGGAGGAGCATCAGAGACCAGTTGGGCTGTAACAGCAGTTACCCATTCTGGAGTGTAAATGGGATTATATCACGATGGATTTCGTGACTGGTTTTCCGAGGTCACCTAGAGGCAATGATGTCATGTGGGTTGTGGTGGATAGACTCATGAAGGTAGATCACTTCTTGCTGATCAGGGAGACCATCGGTGTTGATGAGATTGGAAGGTTGTATATCTGAGAGATCGTACGTATTCATGGGGTCCCTCATTCTATCATTTCAGATAGGAATGCTCGCTTCACGTCTCATTTCTGGCAGAGTTTTGAGAGGGCGCTGGGTACACAGATGCTTCTGAGTACAACCTACCACTCTCAGACCAATGTCCAGTTAGAACGTACGATACATGTGCTAGAGGATATGCTGTGTGCATACGTCCTAGACTTTGGGGGCTCTTAGGAGAATCATATACCCTTAGTTGAGTTTTCCTATAAAAATAGATTCTAGGCGACTATTGAGATGGGACTATACGAGTATTTATACGGAAGGCCGTGCCGATCACCTTTGTACTGGTTAGAGGCAGGTGAGGCAGCTTTACTGGGACCACGTCTCGTGCAGGAGACTTCTTAGCAGGTCTGGTTGATTCAAAAGTGGATGGCTACCACACATTCTTGTCAGAAATCTTATGCTGATCGCTGCAGACGAACTTTGGAGTTCAAGGTTGGGGATCAGGTTTTCTTGCGTGTTTCACCGAGGTTGGGACACAAGCGGATCAGGAGACAGGGTAAACTTTCACCGCAGTATGTGGGACCATTCGAGATTTTGGAGAGAGTCGGGATGGTTGCTTATCGATTGCGGTTACCACAATGGTACTGAGCCATGCACGACATCTTCCACATATCCCAATTGTGTCGTTATCATTCAGACCCATCTCACATCTTTCAGCCCGAGGAGGTTGAGCTAGAGGAAGATGCGTCCTTTGAGGAGCATCTGATTCGTATCGTTGACAGGAGCATGAAGGTTCTACGAGGCCAGTCAAATCCTCTCGTACAGGTGCTATGGCAGCATGGCTGAGTGCAGGACGAAACCAAGGAGCAGGAGACCGATGTACGTGCTTAGTGGCCGGATTTGTTCATGGATATATATTTACCACCCTTGGAAGGGAAATTCGGGGACAAATTAATATAAGGGGGGAAGTTTGTAAGAACCCGGTTCTTCTCTTGAGGTACGAGCTTCTTCTTTTCTCTTTTCCTTAAGTGTTTTTATTAAAATATGGAAAATGGGAAAAAATCCTAAATTTTAGAACTGCACATCGTGTACTTTTTCCACATGCCATGTACTTCTGGCCGTGTTGGGATGAGTGCATAGGGTGTGTAGCCATGTCGGCGACAAAGGGTGTAGGAACCGACTACATGCCGTGTAGTGGTCCTTTACACGCCGTGTAGTCAGTCGGAAGGATGAAATAGTAAGGCGGTGGATCACCCACCAGCTGGGCAGCAGTACATGCCATGTATTCAGAAGTACATGCCATGTACTCTTGTCAGCAGGAGAACAGTGCCGCGCTGGCGGGAAGCCTCCAGAGGAACAATTTAAAATTTGGGAAGTACATGTCGTGTACTCGGAAGTACACACCGTGTACTTTGTTTTTTTGGATTAAAATAGGCAGTAGCCTGCTCATTTGGTAGAGGAGGCATTTGAGCCATTTTGGAGCCAAAGGAGGAGGCCGAACCTTTGAAGATCCGCCGAGTGTTCGTCTAGAATCTGATTCTACCTCGGACGATCTTGTTAGAACCGTGCGGGTAAGCCCTTTCTTCTCCTTTAGACATTCTTACCAATTATTTCACGAGGTAAAGTTATTTACGTTTGAATGGGTTTTGTTCTTCATCAGATCTACGCCGATCTTGGGTGTTTCTGAAGTCGGCGTTTGGTTATATCGTTCGTTGGCGTATAATGTAGGTGGCTTGATGTTGTTTTACCAACTGACATGTGTTTTGTGCGTTTTTTTCCACGAACCCATGTTGGGGTGACGTGTGGCTGAGGCCGTTGCTATGTTAAACACCTATAATTGATTAGGTATTTAATTGTGATATTAAAAATGATGATTGGGATCGTTGTTTGGATCCAGAACCACCCTGTGGGTGTGTTCCACTATTTAGCCGTTTGTCCAGGATACCCGAGGGTATTCCTTAAAAGTAGTATTTGTTGAATTTCCTTGAGAGGAATTGTTTTTTTACTGCATATTTACATGTTAGGCATGGACCGATTACCTGTTTAGACTGAGGGCAGTGTTGTGATTAGCCTGTGGGCGTTGTCCTACCTAGCCTGTAGGAAACTTCTTTCGTGCCTGTGGGAAGCTGATTATGTACCTGTGGGCGACATTTCTTACACCTGTGGGCAAATACCGTGTGCCTATGGGTAGATTCTTGTGTTGGATACTCTTTACCTGAGGGTAGAAGTTTACATGTATGAGGACATTAACTGGTTATTTAGAATATACACTGTGGTGGTATTTTAAATTTAATGGATTAAATGGATAATAAAAGGAAATGTAACGGGTAATTAGTTACTTTTGAGTACTACTTAATTTATTTCATTTTACTATTTCACTGTTGTTACATTCTTACACATAGTTGGGCATGGGCCTTTGGTGGGTTCCTACTGGGAATTATTTCTCACACCCTATTTGGGTCACGCTTTTCAGCCCAAACAGATTACATTTCTATTGGAGAGGGTAGGGGAAAGAGTCCCTATATAGGTACATGATTGCTACTGAGGAGTAGAAGGGCATGGGACCGAGCTTAGGCCCGCGATGCTGCCGCCAGCTGTTTTGCTTTATTTTCCTGCACTTGTACTCTGTATTATATTGTACTTCTATGTAACATGTTCTGGTTGTTTTCTTAGAATTGGAGACATGTTGCATCATATCTATACATACTGCAGTTGTTTATTTCGGTCTTGTATGGTTTAATTCTTCCGCTATTATTGCATGTTTATTTATATTCCACTGCGCTTCACTTTGACAAATGAGGGCATAGTTTCCCCACTGTCAGACCTGGGCCCTCGCTGCTAGTTGGTAGCCTCTGGCATTTGGGGAAACATGCTTTAGGTCACGTGGTGAACCAGGTTCGGGGAACCCCTTGAGTGGCACCCAGAACTGGGATGTTACAACAGCTGTATTCAGTATGAAATTTTGAGCCTAATAAGATCAACATAATTTTTGGTGAATAGTAAATTATGAATAGTGATTTTACACTTATGATTAATAATGTGATCAAATGGATTATGTAACCTCACTTAAAAATGTATTAATATAATTTAGGCACCTAGATTAAGTAATGTGATTCATTAAAATAGATAAATAACTGTTTCAGAAATTATTGGTTAAGTATTACTTTTTTCAGGTGAATAATGTTTTTTAATAAAAAATTAAATTAAAAACATTTATAAAATTATTTTCATAAAATAGAGTTCATTTTTGAAATCATAGCATCGATATTTGGTTAAAGTGAATTTTTCGGATTTTTCTAAAATAGTTGAATTTTCAATGAATAGTGTTTTATTTAAAAATTAAATTAAAAATATTTAGAATATTATTTTCATAAAATAGAGCTCATTTTTTAAATCAGAGAATCAATATTTCATTAAGGTGAAATTTTGGGATTTTTCTGAGCAAGTTGAATTTTTAGTGAATAGTAAAATACACTTTTTGAGTTTTGGGTGTTTAATGACATCATTTAGGATGTAATAATTATGCAATAATTCTGGTCGACTTATTAATAGTAATATAAGGTATGAGGTGTACCAAGTGGCCAATACCATGGAAAAATACCATGGTCAAGCCCAAGGTCTTTCCAATACCACCGATGAGGTGTCCCATGGAAATTATTGCTTTGTCCCCTCACTTCTCCTATAAATACCAAGACTTTCCGTCATTCATTTCATTTCCAAATCCTCACCAACAGAGTTCTGGACTCTTTACCTCCCAAGTAGTCCTCCCAAGGTTCCCTCAAGCCTCCCAATGTCCTGACCTTCAAGCTTTCGAAGTTACTCTTCAAGGTAAGGGATCCATTCATCCTCCTCTTTTAAGTCATGACTTCCTTTATGTTGTGTCTTATAATTTACATCTATTTTTGTTGAGGGTATGATCTTATATGTTTTCATTTATTTCTATTTCATGTCTTATTTTTGAGATACTTTTTCCTCTCTCATCAATTTTTTTTCTAAATTTTTATGTGATGCCGTTAGGCTGCCGAATTTCTCGTAAAAGAAATCACATCTTCTCTTATTTTCATGTTTCATTTTCTTGTGGTATGTCATTAAAATACCCATACCATGATCTTATTCAGTACCCATACAGTATTATGAATTATTTATGGGTGGGTGACCCTTGTCTCCACTCTTTTCAATGTTTTCTAAAACCATGTTATATTGACGTTATGCTGCAGAAATTTCATCTCAAAATTTCTATCTCTATCTCTCAAGAAATTCTATTGTTTATTTATCTGAATACCCAAACTTATTTCATTTCCATGGGTGTTCATAAATATATAAATATGATATATTTGATTCTTTAATTGACATACATATAACCCTCACTCCCTTTCCATGGGTTATAAATAACATAATGATCTTATTTTTATGCTATTTTTAAACACCACGATTTTGACATGAAACCCATTTATTTGATTCCATTTGGGTTATTTATGAAATGTTTGATTATGATCTATGTGGATCACATGAAATTAAAGACACATTAAGGGTGCCCCCAAATAGCGCTCCAATGCATTTGGTAACGAATTAATCTCTAGAGATGACAAGTTTTATGATACCTTGGTGAATAACCTTGGTAATTTTTAGGACACCTTGGGGATGGACCATGGTGATATGTTCATGAATGTCTAAATGAAATGTTTTAGCCACATATTCAAGTTATGTTCCAAGTTATTTTCTTTATGTTATTCCTATTCTTCCATTGCTCATATCTTCATGTTTTTATTCAAGTTCTTATTGACATCACAAGTACACTGACTCCCTTGTTTACCCTTACTGGGCTTTCAGCTCACCCTTTTCTTTGAATGTATGTCTCCAGGATATGAAAGGCAGTAATTGTACTTAGTATGATCTTATGATGAAGCCTTTCAAGTGGATTAGATTAATGTTTTATGTTGTATTCAAGTTTTATTGTTCCTGATTTCCAAGACACTAGACTTTAAAGATCCTCTGTTTGTAAAATATAATGAAATGTTATGTAACAAAAAGGCGAGATGACATAGTTGGTATCAAAGGATAGTTTAGTTATTTATGTAAATTAGGATATGAAAAATTTATGAAAAACACTATAGAAAAGTTTAAATATAGGAAATCTCCCTGTTATTTTGGTGAGTATTGAGTAAGTTGTTTGTCAAGAAAATACATCCCTGTCTGGATACGACCAGGTAGAGGTGGCTCTGGTACAAATGTTCATAGGGGTAAAACTTGAAAACACCTCTTTGATCTAGACTCGAATGGGAACTGGTGCACAACAATGGGCCTTGCTACACTCTTGGTTAGGACACTCCTAGGGGATATGTTTGGTTTATCGCAAGATTTTTATGAATCATTATGAAGGAATTATAGAAAATGTAAATTTTCTAAGCATGAAGTTTTAAGACATAAAATCATCTTTAGTTAAAATATTCATAAATGAAATAAGTTTCTCATGAAGGATTTATTCTTTTAGAAAATGTCCCCATCGTCTAGGAATACATTTACGTATTTCTTGAGGATTTACCCAGACCTCCCCTTGAATGAGAGGTAGATTTATCCATTCAACATGTACCTGGATCTCATCTGATGTCAAAGAACCCCTATAGGATAGAAAATGTGGAGAAAGAGGAATTAAAGAAACAAATCCAAGATCTTTTGGAGAATGGGTTACCCGACCAAGTGTGTCTCCTTGGGGAGCACCAGTTCTCTTTGTGAAGAAGAAGGATGGATCGATGCAACTATGCATTGATTATAGAGAACTAAATGGGATCACAGTGAAGAAAAAATACTCTCTTCCAAGAATTGATGACTTATTTGACTAACTTCATGGTACTCAATTCTTCTATAAGATTGATCTTTGTTCTGGTTATCATCAATTAAGGGTGAAGAATGATGATATTCCAAAAACTGCCTTCTAATCAAGTTATGGGAATTATGAGTTTGTTGTTATTCCCTTCAGACAGACTAATGCTCCTGATATTTTATGGATCAAGAATAAGTTGATTTTGGAAACTTATGTTTTATAAAATGGATATCCTTTGTATAGGAAAATGATTAGGTTATTAAATGATAACGGTTATTTTGGACGATGTTCTCTATTTTGGAGTACTATATTCCTAAGGGAAATAAAATACTATAGGATTTAAATTGAGGAGGAATGGTTGAATTTTTTTTGTAATAATTTATGTATTTATTCTGGAAATATGGTAATTTGGGTTATTTCTAGAAAATGATGAACCTAGAATAGAGAATATGTGAATAGGATAATTACACTTTAGTATGAGACTTTAATAGTAGTCGATGTTATTTTGAGATAAATGTTAAGATTTATTGGGGAAGAGTATGTGATTAAATCCTTCTGATTTTTGGGTTCCAATCTTAGTTTTGATTATTCTGAAGAATTTAATGATGATAGTGTATTGAATGGTATTTTTGGAACTTTGGGGACTTTTTTGGAATTTTGGATATTAATAGTCATATTTATTTTTATAAAGGATTATCCTTTTTGGGGATTATATGATCTCGTACTAACCTTTTTAGTTTTAGTTGATGACTAAAGACAAGGGAAAAATATAGTTATTCTTTTGTGGATTAAGTGATTCTCTAGAAGATGATTCTTGTGCTTTTGATGAGACCAAGTCTTTTAGAATGCTTCTTATTTGGGGAAAAGACTTGTCTTGGTGGAAACTTATTAAGGGATGAAACTCTATGTGAAGGTAAGTATATTTCCTTATGTTTTTATTGTATGTAGTAAATGAATTCCTCAAAATAATGAAAAGGAATGTAAAACAAAAATGTAGTTGGTTTATGTTTCCTACTGGGTAATCAAAGACCGTTTAACACATCTAAAGTTTTTGATCTTCTTGTGGTTAATTTTCTCTTAATAATGTTTTATATCACTCTCTATTAAAACTTGACCCTTTGTTTTCTCTTCCATATCCATGTTTTCCTACATGGAATCCTAGTATGGGTTAACCCGGGTGACCTTGGTACTTCCCTTTATTTCTTTTAAAGTAATAGTTTTACTGACTCATTTTCCGATGTGGGACTTTTAATGAAATTTCCAACCCCAATGTTAAAATTGCGAGGACACAATTTCTTAATGGGGGAAGAATGTAACAACTTGAAATTTTGAATAAATTTTGTTTCCTAACTTTGTGTGTTATTTTATTTTATACTCAACAAAACTATTTCATTTAATAAAATGAGTATAATTAAAATAATACAGTTGGTTTTTGACTGTTATATGACCGTTGGTCAATATGACCTTTGGAAACTGAATGTTGTGATTATTGTCTATAAATACAGGTGATCTTGATTAATTAATATAGAAAAAAGATTCGATAGCCCCATCCAGTAGTCTCTGGCCAATCGAAGCCCATCTGACAGAACTCGAAAAGGAGGTAGTACCTTTGGGCTTTGCTATAGACCAAACCCAAGCTGAACTTCATTGTGTGAATCTGGAACACAATCTCCTTTGTGAGAAGTTCAAGCTGATAGAAATCACTACTCGGGCAATATTGGCCGAGATTCCCCAAGATTCTATCACCCTAGCACACCTTACTCTTTGGTCCTATGCTAGTGTTATAAGGGGTTATGTAACGAGACCATAACTGCCTTGTGTAATCCTTTGATTTAAATAAAAATTGTGATGTCTTCTTATGGTGATGTTTGTGAATTTTCAAATATCCGGATAAATATAGTATGCATATTATTGATGAATTTTAGAAAAAGGATATTTTTAAAATATTTATGTAAACCTTAAATAATTAATAATGTGTAATGATTTTCAAAAAATGGTCTTCTATAGTTATGTTCAGTAAGAAATTTAGAGTCTAATAAGATCAACTTAATTTTTGATTAATAGTAATTTATGAAGAGTGATTTTACACTTATGATTAATAATGTGATCAAATGGATTAAGTAACCTCACTTAAGAAAGTTTTAATATAATTTAGGCACGTAGATTAAGTAATGTGATTCAATAAAGTAGGTAAATAACTATTTTAGAAATTATTGGTTAAGTATTAGTTTTTTCAGATGAATAGTGTTTTTTATATAAAAATTAAATTAAAAAAATTTAGAAATTTTTTTTCTTAAAATTCAGTCCATTTTTGAAATCAGAGCATCGATATTTGGTTAAGATGAATTTTTGGGATTTTTCTGAAATAGTTGAATTTTTAGTGAATAGTGTTTTTATTTAAAAATTAAATTAAAAATATTTAGAAAATTATTTTCATAAAATGGAGCTCATTTTTGAATTCAAAGTATCGATATTTGGATAAGGTGAAATTTTGGGATTTTTCTGAGAAAGTTGAATTTTCGGTGAAGAGTGAAAATACAGTTTTTGAGTTTCGGGTGTTTACTGACATCAATAATGATGTATTAATTATGAAATAATTCTTGTATACTTATTAATAATAAGATAAGGTATGAGGTGTCCCAATTAGCCAATACCATGGGAAAATACCATGGGCAAGCCCATGGTTTTGCCAATACCACCGATGAGGTGTCCCTTGGAAATTATTGCTTTGTCCCCTCACTTCTCCTATAAATACCAAGCCTTTAACTCATTAATTTCATTATCTAAATCCTCCCCAACGAAGTTCTGGTATTTTTACCTCCCAAGGAGTCCTCCCAAGGTTCCCTCAAGACTCCGAAGGTCCCGACCATCAAGCTTTCGAAGGTACTCTTCAAGGTAAGGGATCCTTTCGCCCCCCTCTTTTAAGTCATGACTTCCTTTATGTTATGTCTTATAGTTCCATTTTATTATGTGGGGGATTTCTATTATATATATTTACTACTTTCAATTTCATGTTCAAATGTTGAGAGACCCTTTTCTCTCTCATCAATTGAGTTTCTAAATTTTTAAGTGACGCCGTTAGGCTGCCGAATATTTTGTAAAAGAAATCGCATCTTCTCTTTTCTTTCATGTTTCCTTTTAATGTGGTATGTAATTAAAATATCCATACCATGATCTTATTCAGTACCCATACATTATTATGAGTTATTTATGAGTGGGTGACCTTTTTCCTCTCTCATTTCGATGTTTTCTAAAACCATGTTATATAGCCGTTATGCTGTAGAAATTTCATCTCAAAATTTCTATCACTTTCTCTCAAGAAATTCTATTGTTTTTTTATGTGAATACCTAGACTTATTTCGTTTCCATGGGTGTTAATAAATATATAAAGATGATATATTTTATTCTATAATTGACATACATATAATCCTCACTCCCTTTCCTTGGCTTATAAATGACATAATGATCTTATTTTTAAGCTCTTTTTAAACATCACGATTTTGACATGAAACCTATTTCTTTCATTTCATTTGGGTTATTTATGAAATGTTTGATTATGATCTATGTTGCTCAATTGAAAGTAAAGACATATTAAGGGTTCACCCTAATATCTCTCCAATGCATTGGGTAAAGAATTAATCTCTAGAGATGACAAGTTTTGCGATACCTTGGTGAATAACCATGGTAATTTTTATGACACCTTGGGGATGGACCTTGGGGATATGTTCATGAATGTATAATTGAAATGTTTTAGCCACATATTAAATTTATGTTCCAAGTTATTTTCTTTATGATATTCTTATTCTTCCATTTCTCATGTCTTCATGTTTTTATTCAAGTTCTTATTGATATCACAAGTACATTGACTCACTTGTTGACCCTTACTGGGCTTTCGACTCAACCTTTCCTTTGAATGTATGTCTCCAGGTTATGAAAGGCAATAATTTTACTTACGATGATCTTATGATGAAGCCTTACTAGTGGATTAGATGAATGTTTTATGTTGTATTCAAGTTTTATTGTTCTTTATTTCCAAGAATTGATGACTTATTTGACCAACTTCGTGGGACTCAATTATTCTCTAAGATTGATCTTCGTTCTGGTTATCACCAATTGAGGGTGAAGAATGATGATATTCCAAAAACTTCCTTCCAATCAAGATATGATCATTATGAGTTTGTTTTTATGACCTCCGTACTGACTAATGCACCTGCTATTTTTATGGATCAAGAATAAGTTGTTTTTGGAAACTTATGTTTTATCAAATGGATATCCTTTGTATAGGAAAATGATTTGGTGATTAAATGATAAATGTTATTTTGGAAGCCATTTTATCTTTTTGAGTACTATATTCCTAAGGAAAATAAAATACTACAGTATTTAAATTGATGAGGAATGGTTGAATTTTTTTTGTAAGAATTTAGGTATTTATTGTGGACATATGGTGAATTGGGTTATTTCTGGAAAATGATGAACCTATCATAGAGAATATGTGAATAAGTTAATTACACTTTAGTATGAGACTTTAATAGTAGTTGGTGTTTTTTGTAGATAAATGTTAATATTTTTTTGGGGGGAAACTATGTGATTAAATCCTTCTGAGTTTTGGGTTCCAATCTTAGTTTGGACTATTCTGAAGAATTTTAAGGATTATTGTGTATTTAATGGTCTTTCTAGAACTTTGGGTTCTTTTGTTGAATTTTGGAGATTAATTGTCATATTTATTTTTATAAAGGATTATACTTTTTGGGGATTATAGGATATCTTACTAAACCTTTTAGTTTTAGTTGATGACTAAAGACACGGGAAAAATATAGTGATTCTTTTGTGGATTAGGTGATTCTATAGAAGATGATTCTTGTGCTTTTGATGAGACAAGGTCTTTTAGAATGCTCATTGTTTGGAGAAAATATTAGTCTTGGTGGAAACATATTAAGGGATGAAACTCTAATTAAAGGTAAGTATATTTCCTTATGTTTTTATTCTATGTAGTAAATTAATTCCTCAAAATTATGAAAAGAAACATAAAACAAAAACGTTGTTGGTTTACGTTTCCTACTGGGTAATCAAAGACTGTTTAGCACATCATAAGTTTGTGATCTTCTTGTGGTTATTTTTATCCTAATCATGTTTTATATCACTCTCCATCAGAACTTGACCCTTTGTTTTCTCTTTCATATCCATGTTTTCCTACCTGTAATTCCAGTATGGGTTAACTCGGGTGACCTTTTGACTTACCTTTCTTTCTTTTAAAGTAATAGTTTTAATGAATCTTTTTCTGATGTGGGACTTTCAACGAAATTTCCATGCCCAATTCTAAAATTACAAGGACCCAATTTCTTAAGGGGGGAAAATTGTAACGACGTGAGATTTAGAATAAATTTTGTTTCCTAACTTTGTGTGTTATTTCATTTTATCCTCAATAAAACTATTTCATTTAATAAAATGAGTATAATTAAAATAAGACCGTTGGGTTTCCACTGTTATATGAATGTTGGTTAATATGACCGTGGGAAACTAAATGTTGTGATTATTGTCTATAAATACAAGTGATATTGATTAATTAATATAGAAAGAAGATTTGATGGCCCCATATAGTAGTCTCAGGCTGATCGAAGCCCATATGACGGACCTTGGGAAGGAGGTAACACCTTTGGGATTTTCTCTAGACCAAACCCAAGCCGTACTTCATCTTTTGAAGTTGGAACAGAATTGCCTTCCTTAGAAGTTCAAGCTGATAGAAATCACTACTCGGGAAATGTTGGCCGAGCCTCCCCAAGATTCTATCACCCTAGCACACCTTACTCTTAGGTCATATGCTGGTGTTATAAGGGGTTATGTAACGAGACTGTAACTACCTTGTGTAATCATTTGATTCAAATAAAAATTGTGATTTCTTCATATGGTGAAGTTTGTAAATTTTCAAATGTCCGGATAAATATAGTATGCATATTATTGATGAATCCTAAAAAAAGGATATTTTAAAAAAATTATGTAAACTTTAAATAATTAATAATGTGTAATGATTTTCAAAAAATGGTCTTCTATTGTTGTCTTCAGTATGAAATTTAGAGTCTAATAAGATCTACATAATTTTTGGTGAATAGTAAATTATGAATAGTGATTTTATGATTATGATTAGTAATGTGACCAAATGGATTAAGTAACATTACTGAAGAAAGTATTATTATAATTTAGGCACCTAGATTAAGTAATGTGATTCAATAAAATAGGTAAATAACTATTTCAGAAATTATTGGTTATGTTTTAGTTTTTGCGGGTGAATAGTTTTTTTATTTAAAAATTAAATTAAAAATATTAAGAAAATTATTTTCATAAAATGGAGTTCATTTTTAAAATCAGAGCATCGATATTTGGTTAAGGTGAATTTTTGGGATTTTTCTGAAATAGTTGAATTTTTAGTGAATAGTGTTTTTATTTAAAAATTTTGTTAAAAATATTTTGAAAAATATTTTCCTAAAATGGAGGTCATTTTTGAAATCAGAGCATCCGTATTTGGTTAAGGTGAAATTTTTGGATTTTTCTGAGAAAGTTGAATTTTCTGTGAATAGTGAAAATACAGTTTTTGAGTTTCGGATGTTTAATGACATCATTAAGGATGTAATAATTATGAAATAATTATGGTCTACTTATGAATAGTAAGATAAGGTATGAGGTGTCCCATGTGGCCAATACCATGGGATAATACCATGGGAAAGCCCATGGTTTTTCCAATACCACCGATGAGGTGTCCCTTGGCAATTAGTGCTTTGTCCCCTCACTTCTTCTATAAATACCAAGACTTTCCATCATTAATTTCATTTCCAAATCCTCCACAAAGAATTTATGGTCTCTTTACCTCTCAAGGAGTCCTCCAATGGTGCTCTCAGGACTCCTAAGGTCCCGACCTTCATGCTTTCAAAGTTACTCTTCAAGGTTAGGGATCCTTTCGCCCTCCTCTTTTAAGTCACGACTTTCATTATGTTATGTCTTATAGTTCCATTTTATTATGTAGGGGCTTGTTATTATATATCTTTACTACCTTACATTTCATTTTGAAATGTTGATATACCTTTTTCACTCTCATCAATTGAGTTTCTGAATTTTCGAGTGACGCCATTGGATTGCCGAATTTTTCGTAAAAGAAATCACATCTTCTCTTTTCTTTCAGGTTTCCTTTTCATGTGGTATGTCATTAAAATATCCATACCATGATATTATTCAGTACCCATACTATATTATGATTTATTTATGAGTGGGTTACCATTTTCATCTGTCTTTTCAATGTTTTCTAAACCCATGTTATATAGTCGTTATGCTGTAGAAATTTCATCTCAAAATTCCTATCTCTTTCTATAAAGAAATTCTATTGTTTATTTATATGAATATCTAGACATATTTAGTTTTCATGGGTGTTCATAAATATATAAATATGATATATATGATTCTGGAATTGACATATATATAACCCTCACTCCCTTTCCATGGGTTATAAATGATATAATGATCTTATTTTAAGCTCTTTTTAAATGTCAAGATTTTGACATGAAACCCATTTCTTTGATTCCATTTGGGTTATTTATAAAATGTTTGATTATGATATATGTGGCTCACATGAATTTAAATACATATTAAGGGTTCACCCAGATAGCACACCAATGCATTGGGTAAATAATTAATCTCTAGAGATGACAAGTTTTACGATACCTTTGTGAATTGTGTTTTTTATTTAAAAATTAAATTAAAAATATTTAGAAATTTATTTTCATAAAATATAGCTCATTTTTTAAATCAGTGCATCGATATTTGGTTAAGGTGAAATTTTGGGATTTTTATGAGAAAGTTGAATTTTCGAAGAATAGTGAAAATATAGTTTTTGAGTTTCGGGTGTTTAATGACATCATTAAAGATGTAATAATTATGCAATAATTCTGGTCGACTTATGAATAGTAATATAAGGTATGAGGTATCCAAAGTGGTTAATATCATGGGCAAATACCATGGGCAAGCCCAGGGTTTTTCCAATACCACCGATGAGGTGTCCCTTGGAAATTAATGCTTTGCCCACTCACTTCTCCTATAAATACCAAGAATTTCTCTCATTAATTTAATTTTCCAAATCCTCCCTAAAGATGTTATGGTCTCTTTTCCTCCCAAGGATTCCTCCCAAGGTTCCCTCAAGCCTCCCAAGGTCCCGACCTTCATGCTTTCAAAGTTACTCTTCGAGGTAAGGGATCCTTACGCCCTCCTCTTTTAAGTCATGACTTCCTTTATGTTATGTCTTATAGTTCCATTTTATTATGTGGGAGCATGTTATTATATTTCATTACTAATTTCCATTTAATGTTCAAATATTAAGAGACCCTTTTCACTCTCATCAATTGAGTTTCGGAATTTTTAAGTGACGTCGTTAGGCTATCGAATTTGTCGCAAAAGAAATCGCTTCTTCTCTTTTGTTTAATGTTTCCTTTTCATTTGGTATGTCATTAAAATATCCATACCAAGATCTTATTCATTACCCATACAATATTATGAGTTCTTTATGAGTGGGTGACCCTTGTCCCCTCTCTTTTCAATGTTTTCTAAAACCATGTTATATAACCATTATGCTGTAGAAATTTCATCTCAAAATTTCTATCACTTTCTCTCAAGAAATTCTATTGATTATTTATGTGAATACCCAGACTTATTTTGTTTCCATGAGTGTTCATAATTATATGAAGATGATATATTTGATTCTGTAATTTACATACATATAACCCTTACTCCCTTTCCATGGGTTATAAATGACATAATGATCTTATTTTTATGCTCTTTTTAAACCTCACGATTTTGAAATGAAACCCATTTCTTTGATTCCATTTGGGTTATTTATGAAATGTTTGATTAAGATCTATGTGGCTCACATGAAAGTAAAGATATATTAAGGGTGCACCCTGATAGAGCTCCAATGCATTGGGTAAAGAATTAATCTCTAGAGATGAAAAGTTTTACTATACCTTGGTGAATAACCTTGGTAACGTTTCTGACACCTTGGGGATGGAACTTGGTGATATGTTCATAAATGTCTAAATTAAATGTTGTAGCCACATATTCAAGTTATGTTCCAAGATGTGATTTCTTTTACGAGAAATTTGACAGCCTAACAGCATCACTTAAAAATTCAGAAAAAAATTGATGAGAGCGGAAAAGGTCTCTCAAAAATTAGACATGAAATGGAAAGAAATGAGAACATACAAGATCATACCCCCAATATAAAGAGATGGAAATTATAAGACACAACATAAAGGAAGTCATGACTTAAAAGAGGAGGGTGAAAGGATCCCTTACCTTGAAGAGTAACTTTGAAAGCATGAAGGTCAGGACCTTGGGATGATTAAGGGAACCTTGATAGGACTCCTTGTGAGGTAAATAGTTCAAAACATCATTGGGGAGGATTTGTAAATGAAATGAATGAGGGAAATTCTTGGTATTTATATGAGAAGTGAAAGGACAAGGCATTAATTTCTAAGGGACACCTTATCAGTGGTATTGGAAAAACCATGGGCTTGCCCGTGGTATTTTCCCTTGGTATTGGCCAATTGGGACATATCATACCTTATATTACTATTCATAAGTTGACCAGAATTATTTCATAATTATTACATCCGTAATGATGTCATTAAACACCCGAAACTCAAAAACTGTATTTTCACTATTCACCAAAAATTCAACTTTCTTAGAAAATTCCCAAAATTTCACCTTAACCAAATATCGATGCTCTGATTTCAGAAATTAGCTCCATTTTATGAAAATATTTTTCTAAATATTTTTAATTTAATTTTTAAATAAAAACACTATTCACTGAAAATTCAGCAATGAAGACCATGATAAACCAGTCTATGTAAGGTGGTAAGATCCTTTTCATGAGTCCCATAAAAACTATTAGAGAATTAATCACACCAAATGGAATCAATATATACTCATAGTGGCTGTACCAACATCTAAAAGTGGTATTTGGTACATCCTCACCGGGTACACTAATCTGGTGATAGTCATATCTGAGGTCTATCATTGAGAATCACCTCGCCCCCTTAAGCTGATCGAAGTGGCCCTAAATCCTTGGTAGTGGTTACTTATTCATCATGTTTACATAGTTCAGGTTTTGGAATCCCACACATAATATCAAGATCTTGTATGCCTTCTTGTCAAACAAAACTAGGGCCACCCAAGGTGAGACACTGGGTCTCACGAATCCCTTCCTCTGTAATTCTTCTAGTTATACCCTCAATTTATGAAGCTCCCTGGGAGCCATATGATATGTAGGTGTAGATATCAGTGTCTTACCAAGGTACAAATCAATACAGAAGTCAACCTACCTATGGGGAGGTAATACAGGGAAATCCTCAGGAAATACTTCCTCATACTCCACCACCACTATAGGAAACTGAGAACTCATCTCATCTACTGTGATGAGGGTCAGACAAGACAATTGATATGTAATCGGCTACACCTGCTGATGTGTAAGTACACTCTATGCTACATGTGTTTATTTTTCACCAAAAAAGGAAAACCTAGTCCTATCACTACAGACACACCACACTCTATGCCTAAAATAGTCAATCTAGGCATGAACTATGAATAACCAGTCCATACCAAGAAAAACATTGTAAGGCCTCGATGTTGCCGCCAAGTGATCCCAACTGAAACTCTCACCCCCTAGAGTAAGGGAACACTGTCAGAAATAGTTTTTGATCATAAAATCTTCCCCCGTAAAAGTTTCTAAGAATAGGGATCGAGTCAATGGTTCCACCGGAATCTTCGAGTCTCAAACAAGGGTTGTGGAATGAAAACTGTGACTAGCATGTAATATATAAAAACTATATCCAGGGTGGATAAGACACATATTTTACCTATAATAGTCTCTGTATCACCGAGTTCATAAGCCTCCATCACCTGAAACTAGCCTCTTCCCTGTCCACTAGCTCTCTGAGCCAGTGGTGGACCACATTGGGGTGGTGGTGGTAGTACGTTGAACCTATGCCCACCGCTTGCTGCTCTACCTACTACTTTTCCCTGATCACCACCCTGTGGACCACCCTAATCCTAACTCCACCTCTACCTCATTAGTCCCTCAACTATATTCTTATTATCTTCATGGTGAGTCGGGAAATCTCGAGCCATGTGACCCCAACCGCCGCACGTGTAACACATCCTATCCTTTGGCTAACTAGCTCTGCCTTAGGAGGCCTGCACCACTGATCCCATATCCTGGGGTCATCCCCTATATTTCTTGACCCACTTGGGTCCCTACTTATACTATTAGCTACCCAGCATTGAAGACTCAGATGCCTTATGCCTACTGGTATCTCTCACTGCAGATGTTTTCTTGGCAAGAATGATCTCCACTTGAAGGGATCACTTTAGTACCCTAGTATATGTATGGATGATAAGGGATATCATTAATTATATTATCTCTTGTAATATCCCCTTATCGAAGGTCTAGGACCTGAATAATGGGTCTTGCACCATATTCATGGAGTTGCGAGAAAGATCTGTAAATCTCACTAAGTATTCCGCTATTATCTGACTGCCCTGCTGTAGATGCAGGAGCTCCTATTTGCGCACTGAGTATAATGTCACCATAAAGAACTCCTCCGTGAAGAGGCACTCAATTTATTTCTAAGAAATATTTGTCTCATCATGCATCTGGATCACTAAGCTTCGCTATCACCCTTAAAAAGGCTCGCGACTAGAACTTCCACATAGTCGGAAGGCATCCTCATAAGGAAAATGACACAAGTAACTACCTCCAGTGAGTCCTCAACTATGTCGAGGTCTATCTCACCCCTAAAAATTGGATTCCACTACCTCTGAAACTCATGCAATGAAATCATCCTTCATGCATCCTCTACCGGTAGTGCTAGTAGAAAATACATCTCTCTGGGTGGTGGTATCACCAATACACTGCCTTGGGGTGATATCTCTGGTACTGGTCACTGTACAAATGCCTCATCACTAGAAGAATAATCATCGTGATCACACATTAGAATAATAGATGGATGTCTGCATGGAGGTATCCTAAAATAGATCAAGATGTACCATAGTCAATAGAGTATACCTAGTGAGCCGACTCAATAAGGACATGAGAACAAAATCAAAATACTATATGATGAATGTACTATTTATTTTCCATTCAACTAGTGCATTTATGTACCGATTCGAAAAGAAGAATTTAGAGTCCTAATGTATGGATATGTTAGCCAGTGAACTAATACTAGAGTCCTTGGTCTGAAAGTCAAACTCAAATCACTTAACATTGTTTCCCCAAACCAATATCACAGACTCTTGGTTTATTAGGAAGAACTAGCCAAATTTGATACCACTCTGTCACGACCCATCATAGAGGGTCCCGTGTCATGACTACCCCAAGCTCACCTTCGATAGGCCTGGGGATAGAGACTAGAACTGAGTAAGAATATAACACAAATGTGATTAATTTTCCTAAGTACATGTTCAAACACACACATCTCCAAGACCAAAATGATGAAATTAAAAAACAATAAGTAAAAAATGAATAAATACACTAAGATACCAACTACATATTTTGAGAATAGGAAAACTGGAAAGTAGACAAGAGAAGAATACAATCCCACCAAAAGAAAATTCTTCCAAAGTGAATGCAAAAGTTATTGAAACTCATTCATAGAAAACCCTACATGAAGGGTAGGTGTAGGATATCTATATGAAGCCATATAATCACACCTCGCCTGTCTGGTCACTCTAAGAACCACTTGGTCCTAGTCCACCTAAGACTCCATCAAAGTGTCGATCGTCTGCACAAGGCTTGACATGGGTGAGAAAAGCCTGTACAGAGGTGAGTAAGGAAATAATCAATAGGACACCCTAAAACCACAATGGTAATACAACTAAAAAATACACAAATTATACCACAAAGGAAACATGTGAAGTACACAACAAAGGAAACACACAAAGTATAGTCAATATAGTCATCTCACATAGGTAAAAGTATAAAACACCAAGAGAGGGATTTTTAGTTATAGTACACATATCCCTTAGTCTCTATAACACTAGAAGTGTCAATGATGCATGGATCATCGATGTAACATGGAGAGTTTATCGCATTGTCGAGCGCATAAAATTAGATGTTTAGTTTTGCTAGAATTTATGCAGAATAACAGGAACCCTAGGTTGTCTCTCAACAGAGCATTAGATTATTAATTCAAATATAAGTTTGTGATTATAAATATAGAAGGGGAATTGGATTTTTAAAAACATGGGGTTTATGATTTAATATACCAAAAAAATAGGAAATAAATAAAAACAAAGTATAAGTTAATACAAGTAATTAAATGTGATCAACCAAGGGAAGTCTCGTGATGCTCATCCTTTATCACTTCAAGAGATAGGGTTTAGATATATTAATAATTGGTTTGAAACACATATAACCATAATTTTACTGATTTTATACTAGTATACCTCATAGGTTTTATTTGGAAACACACAATGATTTATCTGATACCACTGATGATTGAGGGATTTTTGTTCGACTTCATAACCAAAATTCACTAAGGAAACACATGAAGAACTCAATGTACTATACAATTTTGTATGTTATTTCTTTGTGATACCAAGAAATAAATATACATGACCTTTATAGTGTTTATAAGAGTTCAATTTACTAATATGAACCACACAAACACCACAATTAAAAGAGAAAATAAGATATGGTGAACGGTGGGTGAAACATCACATGAAAGGGTACCTCCAAACATGATCATATGATTTGAGCATGACATACTAGTACATAAATAAATTAAATAAGAATAGAGGATGATGGAAAAAAACCAGGAATTTAAAATTCAATTCAAATATTACAAAAACAAAGATCAAGATTACATCTTTTTCCTACCCGGGTGATCACAAGGGGTTTAGAAATCCATGGGATGGGAGGAAGAAGAAGATGTTGAAGTAGAACTTACCATAGCCTCCATAACTTCTAGGAATGATAAGAGGACTCCATTGGGACTCCAAAATTTAACACTTTTCTCCTGGTCTAACTCTAAAATGGGGTGCCCAAGGTGCCAATTTATAGGTAAAGTGGGAGGTGAATTTGGGAACCCTGATTTCTAGAATCTTCTTAGTCCATGGTTTTTTCTAGTCACACAATATTAAATCACTTTGTACAAATCTAAAAAGTTTTTTTAAGATTAATTTTAAACCTCCCTTTAAAATTTGGTGCCAAATATAATTTATAATAAGATATATTTATAAAATATATAGGCAACATTTTGACCCAGTGCATATTCATTTTATTGGACAGATAAGTTTGGAAGGGCATTTTAATCGATGAATTGTGATTGGATTTCTTCATGAAAATTGTAGAAAATGAAAAAATAGATCGGAGTACAAAATTTCAACCCATTTGGATGCACTAATTTCTCTTATCATACAGAAAAGTGGACATGTATTCATGGGATTCCATGAGTTTTGGCCCATTTTCCTTCTGCATCATTGTGGGATCTTCGAATCACCTACACCTTCAATGAAATCATCAAAACAAGTGAAATTTCCATTTTTAATAGTGAAAAGAAAAAAATTATTTAATAAATAATTAAGTTCAATTTGTTATAATAACATTAATTTTCAATACAAAACAAATTTAATACATTGATATAAGGGTGAAATAAAATAGTGAATTCTGATACAATCACACTCCCACAACTAAACATTTTCACTCATGGGAAAAGTATTATATCTCAATCATGTACCATTCACAAATAAAATTCATGAAAAAAATCCAATATTCTTTTGAAATTAAATTCATGATGTATCGTTTATGGAATCAATTTTTCTTACCATTTTTCTCCTATCACATTCAATTTTTTTCAACTTCATTTGTTCACCCGTGAAACATGTCGCAACCTACCTCACATAGATATTTATCCTTTTCAATCAAGGTACATATTAAAGTGGATTTATGCTATTTTCCCAGATTTTATGTGATATTACCATATGATTTCCAATATTATAAGTTCTTTACTAGTAGAATATAGTGTGTTACTAAAGAGGACTTACAATATGTTGTTCTAAGGTTTAAGGGTTGGTAGGATTTAATGTTTCAAAACCTAAGGTTGAAGAGGAGTGTTTAATATATTATGTAAAAAAAATTTAAAAATTCAGAAAGTGTTCACAATTAATGTACACACTCAACCCCTCATAATGTGTATCACCTCCAAATCACTATCCTCATTGTCCATTTGTGTGGGTCACAACCAAGTAGTAAATAATAATGAGTAAACATCCTCTTTTCTCCATTTTTTTATATTGTTCTCTTTTTTTCCAATGTACATAACTATATTTTTTTAATATACATTTTTGTTGAAGATAAAGAGGGAAACATGTGTAAAACAATGATGCAATATGGCTTGTAAACCCACTACCCAATGAAAATGTAGGTACCCTTTATATCAACCCATAACAATGATTCTACCCCTAGATTTCCCTTGGAAACCCCCTCTCACCCACAATTTCTGAAAATAAAATGAGATTATACATGAGATATGGGTATGTAGGGATATATTAGCTTGTAATGTGTCTACTTAAGAGGAATTTCATGGTCTCTAGAAATTAATAAGGGTAAAATGTCATGGTGGCTGAAAATAGAGGTTAATTTAATTTTTAATGAATTATTTCCTCTATTATGAATGTAGAATACTCAAATCTTATGGATTCAAATAGAATCAAGGAAAGTTATAGTTTATATATATAACCCCATACTCTCAAAAAGTGATTAAAAGGAATAATATGCAATAAAGGGCCTAGAATCTCTCTCGGGTAAGGGATTAAAATATTGGTCAGTGATAATGAGGCATGGGATTCAAAAATCCATTAAATAGAAAATAATTACTTGAAACTAGAAATTCTAGAAAAAGATTCCATATCAACATTAATTTGAAAAAAAATCCAAGCATAATGGAATTTTCCACACAATCGACTCAAGCATGAAAAATGATTTTGGATATTCTTTTTTTGATCAATGTTTATCTAAAAATACAAAATAAAGAAAAAGAAATAAAAAATGAAACAATTTTTTTTTCATTTTTTCTTGTTTTTTTAATCCTAAATATGACATGTCACCCTCCCAACACCTAAAAATTACAATGTCCTCAATGAAAGTATTTTAAATAAATAGACAATTAAATAAAGGTAATGAGAAGGGAAAACCCACTAAGTGGTGTCATATGTGGCTTCTATTAGTTGGATTTCCTCCATAAGATGATTTTGAAAATCCTTATATAAGAGTTTGAGCCTCTTCCCATTGATATTAAACCTCTGTCCACTCTTCTCATGCAAATCCTGTATAGAACTGAAAGGGAAAACATTAATAACAATATAAGAACCAATCATTAGGGAACAAAGCTTACCTAGGTAGAGGTTTATCTTGGATGTATACATGAAAACCTTATCACTAATATGAAACTTTTTTTGATGAATCATCCCATCAAGGATAGCCTTTGTATTCCCATTATAGATTCGGGAGTTCTCATATACATCATATCAAATTTATTCCAACTCCTAAATCTATAACTTCTTATGCTCACCTTCATAAGAGAGATTCATATTACATTTTTTAATATCAAAATATGCACAATGATCCACCTCTACCGAAAAGTGACAAGCATTTCCAAATACAGTCCTATATGGTGACATTCTTATTAGGGTTTTAAAAGTTGTACAGTATGCCCAAAGTCCACCATCCAAGTGAAAACTCCAATCTTTCCTATTAGGTTGTACCATTTTTTCAAGATTCACTTAACATCCCGATTTGAGATTTTTTTCTTGTCCGTTAGTTTGGGCGTGATATGATATGGATACTTTATGAACAACCCCATGATTATGAAGAAAATTTTTCATGTTGCGATTTCAATAATTTGAACCCTAATCTCTAACAATGAATCTTGGTAAACAAAACCTGCTTAAAATTTTGGACCTCAAAAAATCAACAACCACTCGAGAGTCATCGGTCCTGGTGGACTTTTCTTCTAACCATTTATATACATATTCAATAACCAATAATATGTACACAAATTCAAATGAATTTGGAAAAGACCCCATAAAGTCAATGCCCCTTGAATCGAAGGTCTCAAAAAATAACATGGGTTGTTGGGTAATTTCATTCCTCTTAGAGATATTCCATGTGAATTGACATTGATTACATGACTTACGAAACCTATGGGAAAATCTATACAATGTTGGACAATAAATTCCTAATTCAAAGACCTTTTTAGCTATATGTTGAGAGCCAAAGTGACCCGCGTAATCTAAAGTGTGGTAGAAGGTCAAAACAGAGTTGAACTCATGGTCAGAGACACACTGACGAACAACTTGGTCACTAAAAATCTCTAAAAATATGGGTCATCCCGAATTTACCATCAAGAATCATGCTTAAGTATCTAGGATTGTCAATTTCTGAAATTAGTGGGGACCATAGATGTTGCTATAAAATTCACAATGTCTGCATTCCATGGGGTAAGGTCCACAACATCCTAAAGGATCACATGGGGGAAAAATTATCTAATGGGGAGGGATGAGTCAACATCATTGTCTAGTGGTAGGGATATCCTACTAATGTGTTCCGCTACCACATATTCTACTCCTCTCTTATCTCTAATATGAATGTCAAACTCTTGGAGGAGGATCATCCACCAAATGAGGTAGGGATTAGCTTTAGGTTTCTTTAAGAGAAAGAAGGGTAACATGATCAGAAAAGAAAATAATTTTTGACCCGATAATATATGAATGGAATTTTTCATGGAAAACAAAATATAAAGAAGAACTTTTTCAGTGGTTTTGTAGTTTTCTTGGGCAGGGTCAAGGGTATGTGAGGCATACACAATGACATGAGGATTCTTCTCAACCCTTTGTGATAAAATAGTAAAACTGAAAAGTTAGAGGAGTCACACATAAGTTCAAAGGGGGGATCCCACCTTGGTGGGTGGATAATTATAGGTTATGTGAGACTCTTTTTTATTGAATTAAAAGTATCAACACAATTTTTATAAAAAAAATTCATAATCGTTTTGCAACAATTGAGATGGGCGAAGTGAAATCTAACTAAATTCTTTAATGAATCGACAATAAAAACCAGCATGACCCAAGATAGATCACACCTCATGAACACATTTTATATATGTAATGGTTTAAATTAATTCAATTTTTTATTTATCCACTTGAATTACCTCTTTTGAAGTAACATGCTAAAGAACTATCCCCCTTTCAACCATGAAATTACATTTCTCATAAATTAATACAAGATATTTTTCTATGCAACGATGGAGGATAGAACCTCGGTGAGCCAAACAATCATCAAAGGAAGTTCCATAAATAGTGAAATCATCCATAAAAAATTTCATGCAATTCTATAGGTACTTAGAAAAAAATACTCAACATACAACATTGAAAAGTATAGGGAGAATTACATAGACCAAAATGAATCCTTCTATATGAAAATGTGCCATAAGGATAGGTAAATGTTGTCTTTTCTTGATCCTCAGGGGCTATATGGATTTGAAAATAACCCTAATAGCCATAAAGGAAATAGTAATGGGACTTACTGGCCAATATTTCTAACATCTGTTCAATGAAAGGTAGAAGAAATTGGTCCTTTAGTGTGACTTGATTCAATCGACAGTAGTCAATACAGACTCGCCAACTGTTTTTCACATGTTTTAGAACCAATTCATTCATTTAATTAGACACTACTGTTATTATAGTTTTTAGGCATAATTTTAAATGGGCTGACACATTTACTATCAGATATAGGATAAATGATCCCAGTAGTAAGTAATTTACTAACTTCCAATTGCCAATGAGCCTGTACCCAAGTGGTATAGGCTCTTGCTTGGCATCCAAAAGACCCAGGATCAAATCCGGGCAGGGGAGAATTTATGGGCACTGTAGTAGTACTGTAGCAGTGGTGGAACTGTAGCAGTGACGATACTGTAGCGATGGAGGGACTGTAGCAGGGACTGTAGCGGCGGCTGTACTGTAGTAGATCGGGTACTGTAGAAGTACTGTTCACCGAGGGGTCCTTTGGGCTATTTAATGGGATTTCAAGACTTGTATTCCGGCCACCTGGCCTTGGGCCTTCGAGCTATGTAATGGGTCTCCCTCTACCCAGTCTAAAGAGGTGTTTACTTTAAAAATAATAAATTGAGGCTTCAGCCCCAAACTTTTAAAAAAAAACTTCCAATTTTACCACTTCAAGGAGAGTGGGATTTAACTGGCATTGAGCCAGCCTTACGGGCTTAGCCTCATCATCTAAAATTTTATGGTGCATAAAAATTGATGGGATAATCTAGGGAATATCTTCCAAATTCCATCCTATCTCCTTTTTACACTCTCTTAAAAGGTCAAAAATTTTTGATTCATTCATTAGAGAGATATTTTTGGGAATAATGATGGTAAATTGGTCAATACCCTCAAGATAGGTGTATTTTAAATTAGATGGAAGTGGTTTTAATTCCAACACTAGTGGTTTTTGGATTGAGTGAGGGAATTTTTGGGGATTGAGGTCCGTGAAACTGTCCATCTACTCATGTTTATTCTCTACGGATAGAGAATCTATTGAAATAAGATTTTCATAATCATCTATAGTCTTGAGTACCTTCGAATGAACACACCCATTAATTAAAGCACAAAATTTACAATTTTCAGAACCCAAACAACACTCCAAACATGAATCGAAACTCAAATCATCCAAGGCTAAAAAAGAGAAAAATAAATCAGAGTATGGGTCGGGGAGAGAATTTGTTGTGTGTTTTTTTAGAGAGAACTTCCATCTAATTGATAGGAAGAGTGGAGTATTCTTCAATGGGATGTTTCATAGCATCAAGAATGCTAAAACATACCTTTTTTCCATTAAAATCCATGGACATTGTACTATTGTGAACATTGATGACTGTCTTTGTTATTTTGAGGAACAATCTTCCAAGTATGAGAGGAGAATGTCCTTGGGTTCGGGTATCCTCCATCTCAAGAATGCAGAAGTTAGTGGGGAATATGAGATTCTTAACTTTTATAAGGACATCCTTGACCACTCCTGATGGGTGTGTTGTGCTCTGATTAGCAAGATACACTATGATTCCTGTCACTTGAATCTCTCCAACCTATAGAGAAGTGTATACTAAGTAAGGCATTAAATTAATTGAGGAACCTAAATCTGACATAGCATTTTAAAAGAATATCTCCCCTATGGTTCTAGGTATTGTGAAAGTTCCTGGATCCTTGAATTTGGTTGGCATTACTGGTTGAATCAAGGCTGATACATTCTTTCCCAAGTTTACTCTCTCATTCCCCAACCTTCATCTATGGGTGAAAAGTTCTTTAAGAAATTTGACGTATTATGGGATTTCACTACTGGAAAAACGACCTATACCCACGGTTCAAAACCGTGGGTATAGCCCCCAAAACCGTGGGTATAGGCTATACCCACGGTTTTGGGAACCGTTGGCTGGAATGGCGTTGGTATAGGGGAGTCCAATTTGGAACAACGCTGTTCCAACGTGGCACATAGAAGACCCCACGATTTTCAGACCGTGGGGAATTTAATTTAAAAAAAAAACATCCAGGGGGTTTTGAACCCACGCCACGCGGTAACCTTCACAGGCGCCTCTCACCAACAGACCAACCTAGCTGTTATTTTTATATGTTTTATATACATATATCTTTGTATATATATTAATATAGCATATTTAAATTAAAAAAACACTCTCAGCGGGATTTGAAACCGCACCGCGAGCTGTTCTTCACGACCGTGCAACCCCCACGGACCAACCAAGCTGGAATTTTCATTTGACATATATACATATATTTGCGTATATATATATATATATATATATATATATATATTAATATACAGAATTAAAATTCAAAAAAATGCGCCCATGGGGTTTCAAACCCAGATTGCGCGTTGAAACTCACTACCGCACCACAGAAACAGACCAACTCAGCTATACAGCTTTTATTAGTTTATATTTATATGTATATAAATATATTAATCTAAACTGTGAAAAAATGTATCCCCGCCAAATTTTTCCTATGTCCCGCCTAATATTATTTTCCCGCCATAATGCGGGAAACCTATACCCACGGTTCTAGAGAACCGTGGGTATAGGTATTCAAAAAAAAACCACAATATCCACGGTTATGAAGAACCGTTAGTATAGATCTTTGGAAAATACCCTATACCCACGGTTATCTCCAAAACTGTGGGTATAGGTCTTAAAATAAATCTATACCCACAGTTTTTGGCACAACCGTGGGTATAGGTGGACTATACTTGGAAAACCGTGGGTATAGGTTCACATACGATCCCTATACCCACGGGTTTTTGGAAAACCGTGGGTATAGACCTATTTTCCACTAGTGTTTTCTTAACTTCATCCAGTAAAGGAATGTCAAATTGTAATTTTTTAAATGTATCCATTATATCATTATCAATGTCATTATCAACAAAAATCTTAGATTTACAGAGTCTTTGGGGGAAAGGAATAGGAATGTTTTGTCCAATGAAATCCTCAATAAAAATTTGTTTTGCATTTGTTTTAGTTTTTCAACATTAGATTATTTTAAGGGTTATGAAAGGGAGTTTTCAAGAGGGGGACATACGTTTTGGGTCAATTCATTAGAAGATGAAACTTATTTACCACTATTAAGTGTTATTGCACAAATATTACCTTTGTATTTTGGATTAGAAACTAGTTGGGATGGTAGTTGTCCAAAACCATGCATCTCTATCTCAATGATAGTGTTTTTAATTGTTACACTTGAGTTTGTAGGTCTTGAATAGACAATTGTGCAGTCTATTAGAACTAAAGGTTTTTGGATTACATTTGGGAGGAGGAGGAGGATTGTTCTGAGAAGTTTAAGGATAAGAAGATTGCATACCTTGGCCTTAATGATACAAATTTATCTTGGGATATATCAAGTTTCCTCCTTGTTTACTATGGTTGTGATTTCCACACAGGGTTTGATTTGGCCTAAATGGTTCGTTCTTGAAGGGTGGTGCTTACTAAAAAGTAAACCCTAGGAATACTACTGCAAAAGACTTAGATGAATCCTAAAGTTGTGGGAACTGGTCAGAAAAATGAGTGTTATCAGAACAAATACCACAATGTAATGGAATAGAAGAAGAGTGTGAGTTACCTTGTGCCTGAGATAATTGCCTTAAAAGGGTATGCATATCATCAAGTTTATTATCTACCTTTTCTTCTAAGGATGAATGATTTACCTCATGAACTCCATGGGTTGGTGAAATTGCTTGTGTACCAAATTGTTGTGCATTTTGAGCCATGTTGGCTATTAAGTCAAGAGCGACAGAAGAAGTTTTATCAAATAGGGAACCACCAGTTGCAACATCTATCATTCCAAAATCCATGGGAACAATTCCCTCATATAAGTATTGGATTAGAAATTGTTCACTAATTTTTTGGTGGGGGAATCTTGAGAAAAGACTTTTTAATCTCTCCTAATACTCATGAAGGGTCTCTCCTTGTGATTTCCTAATTCCACAGATTTCTATTCTAATTGATGAAGTTCAGTAGGAAGGGAAGAAATTATCTAGAAATATTCATTTAAGTTCATTACAACCCCCAATTATGGTAGCCAGATAGTATATCCAGTCTTTGGCTACACCATTAGGGGAGAAAGGGAAGGCCCTAAACATAATGAGATACTCAGATACATTTTGGGGTTTCATTGTGGAGAATGCTATGTGAAACTCCTTGAGATTTTTGTGAGGGTCCTCACCAGGAAGACCATGGAATTTGAGAAGTAGGTTGATGAGTCCCGATATCATCTCAAAGTTGGTTGCTTCCTTCCGATATTGGATGTACACAGGTTGGTACTCCACATCCGGGGTGATCAGTTCTTTTAAGGTTCAATTATTTGTAGCCATATTTTATTGGGTTTTATTGGGTTCAATTTTTTATTGGTTTAGGACCACTTGAGGTTCCAAAATGGGTTCCTCAGTGTAACTTTCTTGACCTACTCTAGATTCCTTGATTTGTGAGTGAAGTGTCTTTTCAATTTATGGGTCAAATTCAACAGTTTTTCTTTTTCTGATCAGGCCATGCAAATAATTTGTGAATTTTTTTTATTTTTTTATTTTTTTGATTGAATATAGATAAAATAAAAGAACTTAATTAGGGTGAAAGGAGAAAATAAAAGATAATTTTATACCATATAATGAGAGAGAGAATAAGAATAAGAGAGAGATAGAGAACACACAAAAATAAACAAATAAACAACAAAAACAAAAAAAAACAATAAAATGGGGGGGGGGGTGGATATAAAGAGTAGTAATAAGTAAATAAAATAGTAAAATGGAAAAAATTATATTGTATCCTTGGAAATGGTACCAAAATTTTATTGTGTTGTCGAGCGCATCAAATTAGATGTTTAGTTTTACTAGAATTCTTGTTGCATAACAGGAACCCTAGGTCATCTCTCAACGGAGCCTTAGATAGTTAATTCAAAAATAAGGTTGTGCTTATAAAAATAGAAGGGGAATTTTATTTTAAAAAACATGTGGTTTTATGATTTAATATTCCAAAATAAAGGCTAAAGCGATAAAAAAAGTGGAAGTTAACAAAAGTAATTAAACCTGATCAACCTAGGGAAGTATCATGATGCTCATCCTTCATCGCTTCAAGATATAGGGTTTAGATATTTTAATAAATGAATTTTAACACCTATAACCATAATTATATTTATTTTATACTAGTTTAACTCCTAGGTTTCAGTTGGAAACACACAATTATTCACTAGATACCACTGATGATTGAGTGATTTGTGTTCGACTACATAACCAAAACTCACCAAGGAAACCCATGAATAACTTGATGTGTTGTCCATGTTTGTGTATTATTTATTTTTTATACCATGAAATTAACTTACATGGATTTTACAGTGTTTATGAGATTCCAATTTACCAATATGAACCACTCAAACACCACAATTAAAAGAGAAAGGAAGACATGATGAATAGTGTGTGAAACATCACATGAAAGGGTACCCCCAAACATGATCATATAATTTGAGAATGACAAACCACTACCTAACTCAGTTAAATAATAATATAAGATTATTAAAAACAATACAAAAAATTGGAATTTAAAAAACCATTCAATTATTACAAAAACAAAGCTCTGGATTACATCACGTTCCTCTCTGGGTAATCACAAGGGGTTTAGAAATCCATGGGAGGGGCAGAAGAAGAATATGTTGAAGTAGAACTTAACATAGCCTTTAAAACTACTAGTAATGATAAGGGGACTCATTTGGGACATAAAAAATGGAAGAAACTTTCCTCCTGGCCGAACTCCTAAATGGGTTGCCCAAGGTGCCAATTTATAGGCAAAGTGGGTGGTGGATTTGGGAACCCTAGTTTCAATAATACTCTTGGTCCATGGTTTTGGCCAGTCATAAAGTATTAAATCACTTTTTACAAAACTAAAAAGTTGTTTTAATACACCTTATATATCTCCATGTAAACGTTAGTGTCCATAAATTGTTTATAATAATAGATATTTCTAAAATATAGAGCGAAGTTTTGACCCCGTGCAGATTCATTTTTTTGGATAGATAAGTTTTTATGGGCCTCTTAATGGACGAATTGGGATTAGGTTACTTCGTGAAAGTTTTATCCCGTGGAAATATGGATAGTATTGAAAAAGTTAAGACCATTTGGATGCACTAATTTCTCTGATCATGCAAAAAAAAATGGACATGTGTTCATGGGATTCCATGCAGTTTGACCCATTTTCCTTCCGCATCATCGTGATCTCTCCGAATCATCTCCACATTCAATGAAATAATTAAAACAAGTATTATTGAATTTTTTAATAGTTAAAATAATAACATTATTTAATCAATAATGAAGTGAAATTTGTTATTATAATTTTAATTTCCAATACAAAACCACTTTAATACATTGGTATGACAGTGAAATAAAATAGTGAATTGTGATACGATCAGGCGTCGATAGAACATGGAACATCAATGATGTACGAAGTGTCGATGGTGCTCAGATAAGCGATGGAACTTGAGGAATATATGGAACATTATGTTTCAATGGTGCACAGAGCATCGATGGAACATGGAGCATCGATGGCACACAGAGCGTCGATGGTGCACAAAGCGTCGATGGAGCGTCGATGGCACACGGAGCGTCGGTGGCGCACTTAGCGTCGATGGTGAAAGGAGCGTCGATGGTACATGGAGCGTTGATGGAGCATGGAGCGTCGATGGTGCATGGAGCGTCGATGGTGCACAAATTATCGATGATGCATGAAGCGTTGATGGTGTATGGAGCTTTGATGGAGCATGAAGCATCTATGGGTTATGTAGCCCCCAAGTCACATAGTAACAGTTAGCTGCATGATTCCACTCATAGCGTGCTTGTTATTGCAGAACCTACTCCTCAAGCCATTAGTTCATCAAATAATATCTATAAAAATTCACTTAGAGTTTCTAAAAATAATGTTCTTTTCACCAGGGTCCCAATACCATGAACAAATCGTCAAATGGACACACAGTTTGAAAGTTACAACTGTTTTATTGAGAAGGTCTAATCCGAGTCCGATCGTACCCGCTGGGCCTAACCCCACTTGGGTTGGGTGACCCGACCCGACCCTATTTGGCTGACCCAACCTTACCTGAATCAGTTTGGATGGCCCAAACCGACCCAACCCAGTTCATCCCTACCCAAACTATCTTGGCCCACTAGGCCGCTAGGTCCAGCCCATTGGGCCACTGGAGCGACCTGGATTACCCAGTCTGTCCCATGCTCTAGGCCGATTTACTCCATCGAACATGGCCCACCGTAGCCGCTCCCCCTAGTCGACATGTTCCTCCCTAACTGTGTGGCTTCCGTATCGCACCTCATTAGCCTGCGACCCCCACTTGCTCGCCACCCTTGCTCCACGTGACTATGAGCTCTGTCCCACTACCACCACTGCGGTCACCTACCACAACGCTTGGTCACTGCCTTCAGCCTCCTTTCGTGGCCACCGGTCACCACCTACGGCCTCAACCATCACACACACCCTTAGAAGTTATCCCATTGCTACTTGTGGTGGCCTATCCTGTCATGCTCTGCATGGATTGGCCTCCCTTGCTGAGCGGGTGCTACCTCCACCGGCTGCCTTTCCCTACCGCACTCCTCCTGAATGGGCCAGAGATTCCGCCTCCAGCCACCAACACCTTATTCCGCCACTACGTTGTACTATCCTCACACCTCCACAGTGTCATAGAAGAATCAGTCCTTGATTCAGATTGCTCACATAGGGTTTCAAAGTTGGATTGAAAAAGAGAATAACAGGTGAAGAACACATGATGAACACTTGAAGAATACGAGAGGTTGAGGGGATAGAAAAGGTAAAAAGAACTTCTAAATAACAGATCTTTCCCTTTTTCTTGTTGTCCTTGATTTGTTAATGTTATAAGGTTTAACAAAGAATAATAAGCGATAATCACTAAGATTTGTATCCCTTTCTAAACTGTGTAACAATTTATCCACCCCGTAATAACAGACAAACCATAGATCAACCAATTTGTTGGTTGGTACACTTTTTTTGTTTGAATCTATGAATGGGGAAGAAAAATCACAAAGTGCTTAAATTCCCTACCTTGTGGTTGGGTAAGTCATTGATGAATAATGAGGGTCCGTGTCATCGTCGATCCTCGTTCCGTCGATGTTCATCATCAAAGGAGTTTCCTTCTATGACTCATAGGAATCCTAGGGTTATGGTGATAACATTGAATTCCTAAAAAAGGTTTCATTAAAAAGGAAAACTCTAATGCATCCAATAAAAAAAATTTATAGTGGTTACATCAAATTTATAACTTTCATATTCGACCCGCGTCGGTTGATGTTAAGCCCCAATAAAGGTAAAGTCACTTCTTTGAATGTAATGGTGCCCTACGATTTCCGATCCGAGCACCAGTTTTGAAGTTATTCATATTTAAAGAAGAAACAGCCCACATTATTTATTAAAAACTTCACATTTTTCACCATATCATTCTAGGAACACTAGGCCTCAGAACCTCATGTCGTCTTAATGCCTAGTCTCAGAATTTTCCTAATTAATTTATAAAAATAAAACCAGAAAAAATCAAAGTCATTACAAGTAAGAAATTAAAATTTTACTATTCACACATGAAAAAGTTGAAGTGATGGATAATTAGTTTTAGATAGATATACTGAACAAAATTATAAATCCATAATTTGAGCATGAAAGTTTCCAACCAAGGGATATCTTTATTGAAGATGAAGAAGAAGTTTGTTTTCATTAGAATTAATACAATCAGAAGAAATGGATAAACAAAGTTTTCACTAAAAAACATATATAACAGGTGAAATCAAATGGAAACATGCTTAAGTAAGTTTTCACTAAATAAAATTTCCGAATAAACTAAAGAGATAAAGAAAATAGATGAACTGAAAACATGTAGAGTCTTCATAAAATAACTCTAGGAATAAAGTTTTTACTTTCTTCTGGGTAAAAAAGTGAAAAAAGAAGAAGTGTTTATGTAATAAGTGAAAAAAGTGAAGTTTTTAAAAACAACATAGTAACAATATTCTAAGAATATTGGTGAATGTTTCTAAATTTTTTAAAAAATATTTGTTACATCTTTATAAGTGAAAATATTATATCCACTATTGTTTTGATAAAAGTTCAATTCAACTGTAAGGATATTCCATACTTGCTATAACAATATAAAATGATTATTTTATAGTGGATTGTGTGGTATTAGATTATTTCGAAACCAATCTGAGGGCTAACTACTATTGTTGAGAACTTGTAAATAATTTTGTTTTTTTAGTTGGGTTTAGATTTTTGTTTTTTAGAAAAATTATAACTCTTTAACAGAAGATGAAGGTTTTTTCATAAGAAAGAATAAATTTTAAAAATAAAAATTTCACTAATTCACCCCTACCCCTATCTGTGATCACATTAGTCTTTTCAAGAACTGACATGTGTGAAAGTTATATGAGTCATACCTCATACATTCAATGGACCAGCCTCACCACTGATGAGTGTAGGAAGAACTATATGTAGATGACCTATCCCTCTATCTTGATATCCTAACCGAGTCCCAAACACTACAATACTCCATTGATAGGGATATTAATGTCATGAATCATCTCATCCCCCACCCCGAATGGTATGCCCAGTAGAACTCGAGTCGTCAGACTAACATTGATTAGTAGACCCCCTTCCAATGATCTACATTAGTCTAGGTCCTCCATCACCAATCATCTATTTGGGGTTCCATAAGAATCTCAATAATTTTACCATCATCCCAGAACCCACCACTCCACTGGTACTCATAGGCACTGTCCTTTCATGTGATCGGGCTTTACACATTGATTTCAAATATCCTTTACACTTGCTTGGAAGGGAAATCCTCTCTCATGGACACCATTCCAACCACCACCTTGATGATGGTTCTCATACCAATGCTTATGAATATTAGAAGATATACAACCTGAACACCCAACCAATCCTATATGTACACCACTAGAATCATCTTTTAGGTTCCCTCATAAATTAGAGCCTAATTAACCACTTATGAAAACTTTTCAAAGAGAAGATATTCATCTAGGACACGATCTCTCCTCCAATTCCACCCAAAACATTTTGCTGTTGTAACACCCCAGGAATTTACAAATAGATTTATTATAGAATGCATGGATCAATGAGTCTCAACAAACACCACTTTTTTATAACCTAGCCAAGTAAACATAAGTTTGTCACTTCTGTGATGCGAATTTCAAAAATCTGACATACACATTAGCGATGAGTAAGTTATTTGGAGTCCGATAAGAAAAACATAATTTTTGGTGAATACTAACCTACCCTTATGAATAGTAACATACCCTTATGAATAGTGATATACCCTAATGAATAGTAACCTCACCTATTATAGTATATAAATAATATTCAAGTTGGAGTATGATATACCTATGTTTTGGAATAAGTAAATATTTTTTTTAAAATATTTTTTAGAATAAATTATGATTTTCATCAAAGATTAAATTAATCATGTTTAGAAAATTATTTTTGAAAAATGGACTTAATTTTTGGATTCTAAACATCGAATAACGGTTTGGGTAAATTTTTTGGATTTTTTTTGAAATACTTGAATTTTTTATGAATAGTGAAATACCATAATTTACAAAATTAGCTAAATACACTAATTATAGAGTCATGTATGATGTTCTTCTGATGTAAGACCAATTTATTAGGATTTACATGATATAATTACTATTCTTGGTTATGTAAGACTCACTATTGCTTGTCTTTTAGAGAAATAATAAATTAATGAATATAAAATTGAGAAATCCCCTCTCCCCTCCACTATAAAAACCCCCCATCACTCCCTCTTCTCTTCACTCCTCTAAAGCCTTGCGAATTCTCGAAATTCCATCAAAATATCCTCCCAACCACCTACCCCATGTAAAAAAATCCTTGGTCTCATAAAAAGACCAAAATCTCTCCCTTAAGTAGGCTCTCAAGGAAGTTTGGTTCAGGAGGTAAATTCTTCTTTTTAATTCTTTGTCTTTCCTTTCAAGTTCATTTATTTTATTTTTCTATTTTTACCTCTCCTTATCCAAATGTTGTGATGAATCTAGTACCTTAAATGTACTGGAATGTTTTCATGATAGTGTAATAAGTTATCATCATCTCTTCCTTTTACCTTCTTTTATACTAGTAGCAAGAACTCCATTCGAGATGTGTGAATTTACCACATTCAAGGATGATGGGATTTCGATTTATATTATCATTATCAATTCTGTTCATAAAAACATTCTTGTTATTGTTTAACCATATTATTATATATTTAATATATCTTATGTAATGTTATTTAAAAATTTTGTACAAATGGTATTAAATTAATAGAAAAATGAGTTTCTTGTAATTAAAACCCACAAATTAACAGAAACAGTTATCAATAATGTTCTATATAATAATTCATCCTCATTCCATGTAACCAAATTATATAAATGACCACTAAAACATATATATGATCATAAATAATATTAGAATTAAATTCTAGATATTTAAATCCATTCCACATGAACTCCATTACTTAAGAACAAGTGAACCGATTATGAAAATAAAGAAAACAAACACTACTGAACAACAAAATTCAATATAATAACTTATCAAGAAGGGAATAAATTAACTAAACAGAATTATGATAAACTAAATACTTTTATAATAGGTTCTGAAATAAGTTATTAATAATTAGGATTTCATATTCAAGAACCTTATGTTCATGAGTGAAACACATTCAGACTTTAGGTAAGGGGGTTCTTTATCTCACTTCCATTTTTGTGAGGTTTCCCGTATTCACTACTAATATTTTTTTATGGTGTATGTATAATTCCAATTGATGTAACATATCATGAATATCTTTATTTTCATGGTATTAAATTTATCATTTTACTATTATTAATTTTGGGTCATACGAATCGATTTATTGCAAAGTTGTAAGGATTTTCTACCCGAACCTCCATTTTCATTTGGGTTACTTTTATTGTCTAATTAACTCAATGAAACTATTATGTATTATTATGTACTCCTAATAAATTCTGTTTGAGGATTATATATTTATTTACTAACCAGAATCATTCCTTATTTTATGGATAGTTTCATGTTTTAAAAGGAACTTTCAAAATTGCTTCCAAAATACAAACCCGATTCAAGGGATATTTTCAAATTCTTACCCGTTTTCAAGTGTACTCAAGAATCTATTTTAAGAAACCATTATTTTTATAAAAACACTCATTTTCTCATGAAAAATTATATTTTATCATTTTTGGATTTAACAGAACAAATGTTCCTTTCCACTTTAAAATTCCCTTTAATACTTTCCTTAAAATTCTCTAAAATGTTTTATTTATAAATAATCTTAAGAAATATTTTTACATGATTTCACTTCACTAGGAAATAATTTATGCGTAAAATATAATTTCAATGTCCTATTATTTTATTTTATGGGATATTCATGTTTCATGGAAATATAAATTATTTTTCAAAAGGAATCTTCTTTCAAAAGTAAAAAGGATTTTTCTCATCTCTCATTAACATTTATGAGATATATGCCTTGTTTACCACTTATTTATTTCTTGTGGTGTATGTACTTCCATTTGGTATATCATATCAAGAGTCTCCTTTTTATCATGATATTATAAGGGATTATGATTTCAATGTTTCAAGGTGGTATGGGACACTTTGGAATGTTTAAGGATTATTTCCTTAAGAATTTGTCAACGATCTCATTTATAAATATATTCGTCTATGTCAACATCCTTTATTGAATGTTGTAATTAATTGAGTTTTATCTATTAAGATATCATATACTATATGTTTCTGAAGGATTTCTAGTTATTCTGACTATGGATGTTCTATTTTGATATTATTTACCATATTATTCTGAATGGTTAGTGTTTATGTTCAATGATTGGTGAATGTTATTTACATTTCATATGTTAGTTTCAATATGAATGTATATGTTGATTATGTTCACTCCTTTAATATTAGGAATTCATTGGATATAGTAAGTGTTGGGTGGGGCCTGCTATAGCCCCTCGGTGCATCGGTAGGTCTCTTGAGACAAACTATAGTCTTGGCACAAGGCCTTGAAAAAATGATTATTTATGGTCTTGGCACGAGGCCTTAACGGCATGGTTATGTTGTCCCGCATTATGAATTCCCTCATCATAAAAATAGAATTTATGGTTCATGTGGTTATTCTACTAGTAGAATACCCATGATTATGTTTATTTATGGTATTAATTACTCAACTCTTATTCCTTCCATAATGTGTTCCAGTTTTTATTAAAGGCACATGTTCTTATGTATTCAACATGCCTAATCTTTATGTTATGATATCTTCCACTATATTTCTTACCATTACTGATCATTTGAGCTCCCCCTTTCATTTATTTTTCCTTCCTTAGGTTAAGAATAAGAGATCATTTATTGAGTTTTCAAGGATGTAGTTTATTCGCTTTTGTTATGTATCATATTTTGTTTCATTTAAAAATGTAAAATGGGGTCCATGTATGTATTTAGTTTCTTCAAGAATAATAAAATGATCAGTCCTTCAGGATCATTATTCCTTGTTTATACACCAATATAATCAAATAAGGCACCGGATCCAGGCAACTGGGGTCGGGTCCTTACAGTTGTGGTTTCCTTAACTTCTACCAATGTTGGAAAAAATTACTACAAGTTAGTGAAAAACAATATAATCAATCACTAACATGTTTCCCAGGTTCAACCACATAAACTTCACCGCTCTCTCCTAACTTAGAGTCTATGTGTATAAATAATAATAATAATTGGAAGTCCTTTCAATCCATACCCTCTAACTATGATTGGACCTGAATATCCCACCCACACTTTATTGTTCCTCTCAACATGTATTATTATAACTTAACTCTTTTCTCCGAAGGATTATCTAAGTGATCCAGTATCATATGGATAAACTCTATCCCGAACTCACATCCCTCAGGACTTCCCTCTCTAGAAAACATCCTAGGATGTTGTAGCTAAAACTCTCTAGTAAGATCAAACATACTCAATATATCCCCCCTAAGCCTCTTTCCATAATATTAATAAAGTATGCGAAGTTTTTGTGGTACAACTCTTCTTCTCTATCACTTGAAACTAATAGAGGATCTGGTACCACTTCTAGAAGAACATTGTCATCAATTTTATCTTGTTTCCCTATCGATATGCATCATTGTGGAGGCATTACTCTTCAATTACAAATAAAAATTGAAGGCACAAAACATATCACTTTCGCATTTACCCAAAACAGGGGTCACATCTGGCCATAAAATACCATTCTTTATACACTATTCACATTGTCATAATAGTAATGATCTTTTTATGCCCAACTATCACTTAATTAGGCCATTTATTGTTCTAAGTAAACCAAACTTCCAAATTAAAAACTTCCCATTTGACACCATTTTAGACATTTCGTTTAACATCATTAAATTTAAAACAATTTCAACTTCTTTATTAGTCACTATTTATTTAAAACCATTAAAAAATAGAAAGGAATCTCAATTTTTCCAAAACTAAACCATAACATGATTTTCTATGCTTATCTAATATAATTCATTTCATATAAATACCTACGTTCATAAAATGATTCATGTATATACTATCTTGTACCATACCGAACCATGAGTAAAATCTAAAAAAACCATAACATCACACAACAAGTGATCCACCTAAGGTGAAATAAAATCCAACTGTAAAAAGAAAACATTAAGAAAAATAACCCACCCTGAGAACATAGTTTTCCCATGACACATGGGTTAGATACTCCCATACATGAGTTTATTACTAAGGCCCGAAACATTATATTCTCTTGTATACCTTTCCCAAATAGTGAAGGAATAGAAAATAAAAAGCTTTGATACTACTTTATAATGCCCCGACCCAGGTTCCATTAAACTGGTTCCAAAATATGATTCACCTCATGGCCTTAGGTGCACCTCACTATATTCCAGAGGATATTGACTAATAGTGAGGTCTAATAAGGTATGTGGGGAGACATACTATCTTTACTAGATTAAGATATCAGTAGAAATTAATATATACAATAACCAAGTAACAATTATCAATAACAAATAATAATCATGCATCTCATTTAAAGATTCCAAAAACTGGATAAATACCCACAAAATAAAATAGTAATTATAAGGCCCCAGCCTTAAACCTTACTTAATATTGAGTTATTACAAGATTAAACATTGAGGATCTTTTCAGGTTTAGAGTTTTAGAGAATTATATCATAAAACTTGCATTACATTCCACATTTTAAGAAAGTGGTTACATAAAAGATAGTATTCATTTTTCCCATCAACGGAAACATATTTAAAATAAAACATGGATTCTTTCTTGACACTTCCTTGAAACTATCATCATATCATGTAACCTTCCCTTGACGTGTGAAAAACATTTCAAAAACTTGGGATGATCATAAAAAGCTCAGTAAGGGATATAAAAATATGGAAAGGAAACATGAGTACATGTATACATTAGAATGAAATCATACTTTACCCATAAAACATAAGCACTTTAACATACCTCAAAAAATCATGAATAAATCATTGAAATCATAAGACATAAAGGTAACTTGAGGCATTCATAACATTCTTACGTAGGGAGTAACCCTCTTAGTTACGTTTGGAATACCCATCACAGTATATTCCCTAAATCTCTTTGGAGAAACCTTAATGTTTCACTCCTTCGCGTTACCCAATGCATTGGAGAGCTATATCGGGCTCACCCACCCTTAGTTTATCAGGAAACCACCCATCTTCATAATAATGACCAAGAACCATAACATAATTGTATCACATAAAACATGCATAAAGGAAACATAACATTTCCACTTTTCAATCACAAGATATCAATACAACACATTGATATAAAAACATTATGAAAACCATTTTAAATACCAAAATAAAAGAAAAGTAAAACATGGTATTTATTTTTCTTTTAAAAAAATGTATGTCTTGTAGAGGAATCCGAAACTCAAATAATGGTCACAGTGGCGAAGAAGTCGTTGTCGCCACATACGTACGACAAAAACATTCCCTTTTGTTGTTTAGTAAAATTATTTGTATAAAAAATATTCCTTTCGGATAAACGTAAAAGTCAAAGGGGTTTATACTCCATATAAAAGAATGTTGTGTATAAAACAAAATATGCCTCAATGAAAGGAGATTGAGACGAAGTCCCATACAAAGACGGTATCCTTGGATTAAGGATAAATCAGTTACATAATTACGTGTGACAAACGAATAAACAAAATATAAGTGGGTATTAAGTGTAATAAAATCAGAGTACATTCACACATAATCATAGAATGACATATTCAAGGAGTTAATGTTTATCCCAAAGAATCAAAATTGGGTTAAGAAGTTCCCCTGCAAAAAATTGACAGCCTAACGACATCACTTCAAAATTCAGAAAAAGAGTTGATGAGAGTTAAAAAGGGTATCTCATCACTTGGTCATAAAATTTACATCAATAAGGATATATAATAACATATCCCAACATAATATTATATGAATTAAAAGACATAACAAAATAATTCTTTTAAAAAGAGGAGGGTGAAAGGTTCCCTCACCGACATGGGTATCTTTCGAGACATGCACCCCGTGAAAGAATGACAATACAACATTGATGTAAATACTCATAAATGAAATTATATTACACAATGAGTAAAATAATGGGTAGTACATACACCAATCAAAGGAAATTGTGGCAAATGTAGCATAAATCTCACAGGAATGAAAGTGAGATGAAAAATCCCTTACGAAAACTCGACAGCCTAACGACGCCACTTAAGACTTTCAAAATGGATTGATGAGAGGAAATATGATCTCTAATCATATTAACATAAAGTTTACAGAAATAGTAATATAAAATAACATCCCCCAAAATAACAAAGAGGAGCTTAAAATAACTGACATAAAGGAGAGTACTTAAAAAGAAAGAGAGAGGTTGGATCTCTTACAAAACATTCGGTAACCTAATGGCGCAACTCAAACCTTCCAAAATGGATTGATGAGAGAGAATAGGGTCTCTCATCATATGAACATAAAAATTACAGTAAGAGTAATATAAAATAATATCCCAATAACAAGAAAGATGAGATTTAAAAGGAATGACATAAAAGAGTGTACTTAAGAAGAAAGAGAGGCGTATGATCCCTTACCTTGGGTCCGACTTGACTCGATCGTTCTTTAATATCCTGAATAATAAAATTTGTTCAATTTATAATTTCTTAAGTTCCTCCTTTAAAGATTATTATTCAGTTCATATCACATATTATAATGTTATTATAGTTGTTTAATAATGTTAGTTCAAATCAGACGTTTTTGCTGATGTTTGGTACATGAGTCAAAAATGAACTTGTTTGAAAAATGATTGCCCATGTAGTTATAAGTAAATAATTTACAGAATAGTATTAGTGATTAAAATATCATATATATCCAGTACATATTCATTTTATACTATTCCATATCATTTGGAGATAAAAAAACGAAAAGCGCCGTTCATGGAGACGGTAGGCCGTACGTACGCATGAACGCTACTTTCATTTTTTTGTCATATTAATGGAATTAAGATTAAATGATATATATATATATATATATTATAATTCCAGTATAATATATATGTTATATAGGTCACATATTTTCATTAATTTCATTCTTTATACATTCCATGTATTGCATGTACGAGTCACATCACTTGAGGGGGCGGTAGTCCACACTTCCTCATATGAAATTATCCCATTTACACAACATGAAAAGAATAAAGGTATGGTTTAAATATAAAATACAGAATCAAATAGTAAAAATAAATACCATATATATCATATATAAAATATAGTGACATCATAATGGCCACCTTGAAAGGTGTTAAAAGAATATTGAACAATCATTATTTCGTCAGGCAGAAAATCGCCAACCACAGAAACAATATGTTCTTTAACCATTAGATGAAGGTGTGTGTAAGTGTAGATCGAATAATTCTTATAAAAAAACCCTAGTATATTGAAGACACTGGAGTTGATACAAAAGAAATGAATAAAAAGAGTTTATGTTGTTGGAGAAGCAAAATAAAACAAAACGACTCAAGTGAATACATTACCTTAAAATCGGGTAACTCCCTTTGGTTTGAGCTCAAAGGCTTCCTTGGGAAGACTTCTGCCCAATGTGAGGCTTCAAGGAGTTAGATAGAGATGTGTAAAGACCAAATGGGCAGGTTTTGGCCGAGCCAAAGGCTTTGGAAGTGTGGGTAAGGAGGTAGGGGTGGGGGCCATTTATAAGAGGAGAGGAGGGGCACTCTTGGGAAGGTATAAAATGTAACATTATTTTCAAATGATTTTCGGATTTTAATGGTCCCACATTGATGTTTTTAAAGTATAAGGTTATAAGGGTTCTAAATCCACCCATACAATAGGTTCTGGACATGTGTAGGTCTTATATTTTACATTATCTTTCCATTTTATTTAAATCGTTAAATAATGAGGTCATCACTGCATCATCATGATGTCATAAATAATTTAATTTATTTAATGTCTAAAAATTATAAAAAGAATACTATGATATAGGAAATAATTTTAGCTTTCCAATTAATATTTATAGTCCAAAATATCATTTATGTAGACAAAATTAAAAATATTTTACTTAGGTGATACATTCTTTGTTACATTTAACATTCTTTAAAAATAAAAAGATAAAAAGTCACTTTCTTACAAAAGTGATTCCATGGGGCCCCAAAGTTTGGAACAAGGCATCCCATGGTCAGACATGAGACAACCAGTAGTCCTAGGACAGATTTTGTGGTCATTTTTTTATTATTATGATATTATCTTATTATCTTTAACTACCTGATTACTCATTAATCAAGATAATTAAAGATAATTACCGTCGTTACTATTTATAATGTCCAAAAACAAAAGAGTCTTAATTACATAATTTGGACCTTCTGATTCCAAATATGTAATCCATTTTACCAAATTACAAACACATAAATTGCAATAATTAATTTAAAAAAAACTTCCTGTTGTCAAAACAAATAGCGGGTTTTTTAGAAATAATATTTATGAAAAGTTTGGCACTTGTTAAAGCCTAATTACAAAGTGAAATTAATCCCAATGACCATCATTTAATTACATGGTAAAAATATATTCTAATTAAACTTTAAAAAAAATTAAAAAGATAATATAACCATATAATTAAATTATATGAAAAAGCAGTTTTAATGTAAAACACAGTATTTTTTCACTATTCATTGAAAAATGAACATTGTTAGAAAAATAACAAAAATTAACCCAAGGTAAATTTCAATGTCCCAATCATAAATAATATGTTTATATTGAAAAATATAGCTTATAAAATTGTCAAAAAGTGGATTTAAAAGGGGTTCTCCATCAAAAGGCGGTTAATCGATCTTTTAAAGAATATTAGAATGTTTTCGCTTAAAAACTGGATTCATTTGAATTTTTAATCCTATAACATTTATTGAAAAAAGTAAAAATATTTGACAAACATATATAATCATTTTGTAGTTTGTTCTGTTCATTCCCGCCATTACAACGGCTAGACGTTAACTACCATTTAAATTAATATTATTTTATTATTAGAGTGCAACGTACAATTTCAAAGAAACTTGTTGTTGCATATTGGGTACGCCATCGAGCATAGAGTCCCCTTTAAATAAATATTAATATTTTATTCACAAATATGTATAAATATAAAAATGTCATATTATTTATTTACTTGGGGTGTTACATCCTTCCCCCCTTTTGGGAATTGCGTCCTCGTAATTTTTAAAATTGGGCTCGAAAACATCCTTGAAAGTCCCACATCGGAACAAGAGTCGGTAAAACAATCAGTTTAAAATAAAGAAAGATAAGTACAAAGGTCACCCGAGTTAACGTATACTAGGATTCCAAGTATGAAAATATGGACATGGAGTAAAAAAAGGGTCATGTTCTGATGGAGAGTGATAGTAAACATGTCTAGGAGAAAGTTAACAATAAGAAAATCACAAACTTGTGATGGGTTAAACAGTATTCGATTCCCCAGTAGGAAAAGTTAATAGACAAAATTTTTGTTTTTTTATTGAGGAATTTATTCATAAGGAAACATAATTACTTATCATGTTGACTTTCAACTTTTATTAGATTCCTTACACAAAATCATATTTTCTCCAAAAGACGAGTATTTAGGAAGACTTATTCACATTAAGAGTACTATAATCAACTTCTAGAGAATCACCTAATCCACAAAAGATAACTATATAATTCCCATGTCTTTAGACTTTAACCAAAACCAAAACCAAAAAGGGTAGTACAAGATCAGATAATCCAGAAAAGGATAACCCCTTATAAAAAGAAAATCTATTCTTAATCTCCAAAATTTGTCCAAAAAAACCCAAAGTTCAACAAGGACCATTCGATAAACAATTTGTCCATAAAATTCTTCAAAGTAAACCAAACTAAGGTTGAAAACCAAATATTTTAAGGATTTAGTCACATAGTCTTCCAAGTTAAATCATAACATTTATCTCCAAACAACGTCAGTGACTCTTAATGTCTCGTATTGAAAAGTAATTAACCTAATCACATATTCTCCATGATAGGTTAATAAATTTACATAGATAACCCAAAATAAACTTAATCTTAATTCATAAAATCATCTAACTAAAAAGAATCAGTCAAACTAACCAGGGACTTCATGTAGTTCAGTGGTAGGCGATAAATACTAGTCGCACTTTGGTTGTGGGTTCGATTCCCGTAGCTTTGTCCAACGCGACAGGTTGTCACACGGTCTGCGTGTTGTCCTTTTTCCAAAACTATATAATTCTTAAAACATTCCCCAAAACGAGATAAAATAATCAAAAATTATCATAACATATTTTAAACTCAAGTTTATCTCATGCCTTTCATTTTCCATCATAACATATAAAAACCCATAATTACTTGAAAAGTAAGGATCATATAAACTCTAATGGTTACCTTTATAATTATTACCTGAACTTCCACATCGATTGGTCATCTCATACATGATGCATTACAGAACATACCAAGGTTAAAGTGGTTGATCATGACTCCTTGATAGTTGGTTTAGAACAACCACGAGTTTCCTCATTGAATCCCCCATTTTATCTAGTATCCTAATCAGAGAACCACCACAGTTTCCTTCAAACCTGTTGTCTCTTTGGTTCCTGCTAGATCCATCCATTCACTAAAAATAGAAATGTCAGTGTGAGTATATCAACAAAACCATCATGTACTAATGAGGAATGTAAACACTAAGATATACTTACTCATTCACTTTATCTAAAACTAGGACTTTTTATGAAATCCTATCCATTATGGTACTGTCACTTATGCTTAGAGAATACCCTAACCTCTAAAGTTATCTAAACCGACCTTTGATACCAACTATAAGGCGCCAGCCTTAAACCTTACTTAATCTTGAGTTATTACAAGATTACACATTGAGGACCTTTTTAGGTTTAGATTTTTAGAGAATTATATCATAAAACTTCCATTACATTCCACATTTAAACAAAGTGGTTATATAAAAGATAGTATTCATTTTTCCCATCAACAGAAACATATTTAAAATAAAACATGGATTCTTTCTTGACACTTCCTTGACACTATCATCATATCATGTACCCTTCCCTTGACCTGTGAAAAACATTTCAAAAACTTGGGATGAGCATAAGAAGCTCAGTAAGAGATATAATAATATGGAAAGGAAACATGAGTACATGTATACATTAGAATGAAATCATACTTTACCCATAAAACATAAGCACTTTAACATACCTCATAAAATCATGAATAAATCATAGAAATCATAATACATAAAGGTAACTTGAAGCATTCATAACATTCATACGTAGGGAGTAACCCTCTTAGTTACGTTTGGAATACCCATCACAGTATATTCCTTAAATCTCTTTGGAGAAACCTTAACGTTTCACTCCTTCGCGTTACCCAATGAATTGGAGAGCTATATCGGGCTCACCCGCCCTTAGTTTATCACGGAACCACCCGTATTCATAATAATTCCCAAGAACCATAACATAATCGTAACACATAAAACATGCATAAAGGAAACATAACATTTCCACTTTTCTATCCCAAGATATCAATACAACACATTGATATAAAAACATTATGAAAACCATTTCCAATACCAAAATAAAATAAAAGTAAATCATGGTATTTATTTTTCTTTTAAAAAATCTATGGCTTGTAGAGGAAGCCGAAACTCAAATAATGGTCACAGCAGTGGAGAAGTCGTTGTCACCGCATACGTACGAAAAAAACATTACCTTTTGTCGTTTAGTAAAATGCTTTGTATAAAAAAGATTCCTTTCGGATAAATGTAAAAGTCAATGGGGTTTATACACCGTATAAAAGAAGGTTGTGTATAAAACAAAATATTCCTCAATGAATGGATATTGAGACGAAGTCCCATACAAAGACGATATCCTTGGATTAAGGATAAATCAATTACATAATTACGTGTGACAAACGAATACACGGAATATAAGTGGGTATTAAGTGTAATAAAATCAGAGGACATTCACACATAATCATATAACGACATATTCAAGGAGTAAAAGTTTATCCCAAATAATCAAAATTGGGTCAAGAAGTTCCCTTGCAAAAATTCGACAGCCTAACGGCGTCACTTCAAAATTCAGAAAAAGAGTTGATGAGAGATAAAAAGGGTATCTCATCACTTGTTCATAAAATATACTTCAATAATGATATATAAGAACATATCCCAACATAATAGTAGGTGAATTAAAAGACATAACAAAAGAAGTCTTTTAAAAAGAGGAGGGTGAAAAGTTCCCTCACCGACATGGGTGTCTTTCGAGACATGCACCCCGTGAAAGACAGAAAATACAAAATTTATGTAAATAATCATAAATAAAATTATATTACACAATGAGTAAAATAATGGGAAGTACATACACCACTCAAAGGAAATTGTGGAAAATGTAGCATAAATCTCACGGGAATAAAAGTGAGATGAAAAATCCCTTACGAAAACTCGGCAGCCTAACAACGCCACTTAAGACTTCCAAAATGGATTGATGAGAGGAAATAGGGTCTCTCATCATATTAACATAAAGTTTACAGAAATAGGAATATAAAAGAACATCCCCCAACATAAAAAATAGGAGCTTAAAAGAAGTGACATAAAGGAGAGTACTTAAAAAGAAAGAGAGAGGTTGGATCTCTTACAAAAAATTCGGCAGCCTAACGGTGCCACTCAAAACATCCAAAATGGATTGATGAGAGAGAATATGGTCTCTCATCATATGAACATAAAAACTACAGTAAGATTAATTTAAAAGAATATCCCAATAACAAGAAATATTAGCTTTAAAAGGAATGACATAAAAGAGTGTACTTAAAAATAAAGAGAGGTGTATGATCCCTTACCTCAGGTCCGACTTGACTCGATCATTTTTTAATCTCCTGAATAATAAAATTTGGTCAATTTATAATTTCTTATTTTCATCCTTTAAATATTATTATTCAGTTCATATCACCTATTATAATGTTATTATAATTGTTTAATAATGTTAGTTCATATCAGACGTTTTTGCCGATGTTTGGTACATGAGTCAAAAATGAACTTGTTTGAAAAATGATTTCCCATGTAGTTATAAGTAAATAATTTCCAGAATAGTATTAATGATTAAAATATCATATATATCCAGTAAATATTCATTTTATACTATTCCATATCATTTGGAGATAAAAAACGAAAAGCACCGTTCATGGAGACGGTAGGCCGTACGTACGCATGAACGCTACTTTCATTTTTTTGTCATATTAATGGAATTAAGATTAAATGATATATATATATATATTATAATTATAGTATAATATATATGTTATATAGGTCACATATTTTCATTAATTTCATTATTTATACATTCCATGTATTGCATGTACGAGTCACATCACTTGAGGGGGCGGCAGTCCACACTTCCTCATATGAAATTATCGCATTTACACAACATGAAAAGAATAAAGGTATGGTTTAAATATAAAATACAGAAGCATATAGTAAACATAAATACCATATATATCATATATAAAATAAAGTGACATCATAATGGCCACCTTTAAAGGTGTTAAAAGAATACTGAATAATCATCGTTTCATGAGGCAGAAAATAGCCAACCACAGAAACCGTATGTTCTTTAACCATTAGTCGAAGGTGTGTGTAAGTGTAGCTTGAATACATATTATAAAAACATCATAGTATATTGAATATACTGGAGTTGTTACAAAATAAATGAATAAAAAGAGTTTATGGGGTTGGAGAAGCAAAATAAAACAAAAGGACTCAAGTGAAGACATTACCTTAAAATCGGGTAACTCCCTTTGGTTTGAGCTCAAAGGCCTCCATGGGAAGACTTATGCCCAATGTGAGGCTTCAAGGATTTATATAGGTATGTGGAGAGACCAAATGGTTAGGGTTTGGCCGAGGCAAAGGCTTTGGAAGTGTGGGTAAGGAGGTAGGGGTGGGGGCCTTTTATAAGAGGAGAGGAGGGGCACTCTTGGGAAGATATAAAATGTAACTTTATTTTCAAATGAGTTTCAGATTTTAATGGTCCCAAATTGATGTGTTTCGAGGATAAGGTGATAAGGGTTCGAAATCCACCCATACAATAGGTTTTGGACACGTGTAGGTCTTAGATTTTACATTATCTTTCCATTTTATTTAAATCGTTAAATAATGAGGTCATCGCTGCATCATCATGATGTCATAAATAATTTAATTTAATTAATGTATAAAAATTATAAAAAAAATTCTATGATGTAGTAAATCTTTTTATATTTACAATGAATATTTATAGTCCAAAATATCATTTATGTAGACAAAATTAAAAATACTTTACTTAGGTGATACATTCTTTGTTACATTTAACATTCTTTAAAAAAAAGATAAAAAGTCATTTTCTCACAAAAGTGATTCCATGGGGCCCCCAAGTTTGGCACAAGGAATCCCATGGTCGGCCATGAGACAACCTGTAGCATTAGGACACATTTTGTTGTCATTTTTTATTATTATGATATTATCTTATTATCTTTAACTACCCGATTACTCATTAATCAAGATAATTAAAGATAATTATTGTCATTACTATTCATAATGTCCAAAAACAAAAGAGTTTTAATTACATAATTTGGACCTTCTGATTCCAAATATTTAATACATTTTACCAAATTCCAAACACATAAATTTCAATAATTAATTTTAAAAAAAAACTCCCCGTTGTCAAAACAAATAGCGGGTTTTTTAGAAACAATATTTATGAAAAGTTTGGCATTTGTTTATGCCTAATTCCAAAGTGAAATTAATCCCAATGACCATAATTGAATTAAATGGTAAACATATATTCTAATTACACTTTAAAAGAAATTAAAAAGATAATATAACCATATAATTAAATTATATGAAAAAGCAGTTTTGATGTAAAACGCAGTATTTTTTTACTATTCATTGAAAAATGAACATTGTCAGAAAAATACCAAAAATTAACCCACGGTAAATTCAAATGTCCCAATCATAAATAATATGTTTATTTTGAAAAATAGAGCTTATAAAATTTTCAAAAAGTGTATTTAAAAGGGGTTCGCCATCAAAAGGCTGTTAATCGACCTTTTAAAGAATATTAGAATGTTTACGCTTAAAAACTGGATTCATTTTCATTTTCAATCCTCTAAAATTTATTGAAAAAAGTAAAAATATTTGAAAAACATATATAATCATTTTGTAGTTAGTTCTGTTCATTTCCGCCATTACAACGGCTAGGCATTAACTACCATTTAAAATAATATTATTTTATTATTAGAGTGCAACGTAAGATTTCAAAGAAACTTGTTGTTGCATATTGGGTACGCCATCGAGCATAGAGTCCCCTTTAAAGTAATATTAATATTTTATTCACAAATATGGATAAATATTAAAATGTCATATTATTTATTTACCTGGGGTGTTACAGTAACCATGCCATAGCATAATAGTGTAATGTGACAAAGGAATACCCCAAAATAAAGACAAACAAACAATCTAAAAAATGGGTCTCGATATTAGTCCAGTCCCCTCATCTATGCTCTATCTGAAATCCCAACTTAGACATCATCCTTCTATGATCACCCAGATGATGTTCATTCCATAACTCCAATAATGCAAACCCATCTCTCTGATACAACACATACCATTTCACCTACTTGGACACCATTTTTGCTACTCTCATTGATGCTCAAAAAAAGTTCTTGTACTGGATTGACTATGCTAAACTGTGTTTTGTGGTGGTACTTAAACCTATTGTGGTCCCCCAAATCCTAGATACCCCATTCGATCCCCAATATTAAATGATCACCTCTTCCCTTGAATTACTACTACTATGTCTAGTACATGACCATTCTCGAACTAAAAGGCCATCAGAGCCAAATGGTACCGCTGTTGTTGGGATAGAACATCAGACAATAAGAACTAGTACAAGCCGAGATAGTCAATAGTGGAGTGTGAGATTTTGATTATTTAAGTAATAGTATATCCTTTGTATTAAAAATGAAGATTTGTCTTGATGCCTCGGTTAGCATCAATCAACCTATCATATCAACGAGTACCTCTGTTTGAGACCCCAGATCAATATCTTTTATCTTTGAATGTTTTAAGTTAACATGTCTATAATGCCACTTATACATGTCCTTCTTTGTGAGTGGTGAAGAGTCATAATTCTATATGAAGGTCTCTGATTCAGAGCGGTGATGTGGGGATCTACTAACCAATGAAACCTTTGTAAAATTCCATCTTATTTTAGACTTTCATTTGTATTTCATGTCTCTTTGATCATAAAGTGTTGTTTTTTAGGTTTCTACTAGTATTATATAAATATTAATGACGTTTCTGAAATAATACAAGGGAACTTTGGAACCCTTAGTATAAATTGGTTAAGATCATTCTATATGAGTGAATGGTGAAGTGTGAAAAATCTTATTTCCTTTCCCTTTGATCAAGCCTTTGAAACCTTCTACTGACATTCAGGTAGATCATGATCTTATCAGACCTATGAAAGTCTCATTTTTTACTCAATTATATAACTGAGTTATTCTTTCACAAGTACTCAGACATCAGGTAGCTATGAAATCACATATCATAAAAACCTATTTCTTGTTAGTCCTTAGCTTGGTCTGGCCTTTTTGGATTAGCTTGTCTTCCTAACCCATACCTGAGGACTATAGTACATAGAATAATGATTGGAAAATCACTCGACCGCTTCACACATCATTAATTTTAAAGGTTAACCATAGTGAAGGAAATCCTGAAGAAGGAGACTCATCTGTCCATCCCACTTGAATCATTGAATCTAGGGGTTGCTTTATTGAAACTACTAAGAGAACATCTAATATCTTCCTCTTGATTTCGACATCCTCATTCCTATTTAAAATCCAAATAACACCAAAAAACCCAATTACTTCTTATCTGGATGAATTAGACCAAATCGACTATCATATATTTATCTGCATCTTCTCCACTTATCCCCAGTTCAAGAATAGGGAGGAAAAAAGATAAAGGAGATGAAAAAGTTCCTTGAAACCCTGCACCACCATGAAAAAAATCTACAAATTATTAATATAGACATAAAAATTAAAAATAAATCACATGAGCCAATAAGATCAAGAATCTAAGGTCCTCAATCATTCCAATCCTTAGGTTAGGGAAATAAGGCTACAACACGGCTCCACACATTAGTAAACTATGTTAACTATGGATTCTAAACCTTATCCCATTTGATACCAACTTGTTTGAATATTTTGGATATTGGATTAAACTCGATGAGTGATTATATTCAATATTCCCAAGACCAACCTATTAGAGTATAGTACTGATCTTTCTCCAAGACCATATACTATAACATGCAGTTACATTCACAAATTCCAAAAGAAAATAAATTTACAAACCTATTTAAATATGAAATTTGAGATTAATTATGTTGGTCAGTCACACATAAAGTAGTATCAAAGGGTTTAGTTACATTAAATTATATGGACATGAGGAAGAACATGTTATTCCTAATACCAAGACTGTATCTCTTGCATACACTTACAATAAATAAAGATAATATTGAATGACCATTGGGAATTTTCTGGTGGTGAAAGCCTAATTTATTCATTTTTTCTTTTATTCCACCTGTAGGTGCAAACAAATAAGTAATAATAAAGTTCTATAGTTAAGGTATAACACTTGATGGGTATAACCATCATGTGTATGGACTTCTTTATACAATAAATCAGTAGAAAATAACACAATAAGAAGAGGCTATTAGTCAAGAGGGAGATTCCCTTTAGAATTTAGTGAATATGATACCTTATACTCTATTGATCTAGAATTGGTCCAATACAATTGATAGGTAATCTATTTATTAGGTAATGGGATAGAAAAATACCTCTATACATGAGTGTACTAGAACAATTGAAAAGATTAAAAGGCCATGTTTGGAAAAAAGGCTGGTATTACTCTCATAGAAAAAAGAACTTATAGAAGTATCTCGATTAGTTTATAGAATTTATCACTATAAATGAAATGTATTACTGATTCTATGCTTTTACATAAAAATTAAAATCCAAAAACCAAATATTTTTTGTATTAGGACTAAGTAATTATTTTGGATGTTCATAGGCCCTCAAATAATGATTGTGTTAGTGCATGATGACCTGAACTCTTAGTGTAGTTGATAAAGTGGATTACAATAACGAATAGTGTAACTAGATCGTATGGAAAAGAGAAAAATTTAGTAATGAAGAAAGTGATAATCTCAGTGCTAACTTCTAATAAGCGATGAAGAGAGGTGTAAATCATGGTTTAAAAAGCCTTCCAACAAAGGATTTTGTCATTAAGATTTGGTGATTATTATTAGTACTTTTCCCATATCTCGAACTGAAACCATGATTTCTACTCGGGTACCCACAAAGGCCCGAGTAGGTTGTGAGTACAACTCAATAGGTCACCACCAATGGTGTCTAAACTAATATCTAGTCTAATATTAGTGTATGAAGATGTACATATGAATAATAAACAAGGGAAAAAACTGAACATGTTTCACAATTAAAAATTTAATTAGTTAGCCACTTAGGACCTTTGGAATTACCATGACCCCCAACCAAACAAACCTAACTCATCCATACTAAGAGTTTAATCCATAAAACATAGAGGGTAAACACTATAAAACAAAGGTAAAGTTATTAATCATTTCAATTATAAATAAAATTGTGGAAAAGTCTAATTACCCATACCATGTCAAATGCTATTAGTACCCAATCATTATGTCAGAACCCCAGCTAATAATAAGTAATTCTATGTCCATAATTTCAATTCAAGGATGTCAAGCATCATGTCTATCCATCACATATTAAGGATATGAGATATCATTCCTATCATCATTAGCCATGGATGTGGAGCATCAAGTCCACCACTAACATCCAAGAGATAGGGAATGCCATGTCCGTAATTCCCAACCATTTCTTTAATTTACAATTTCCAAGGTCTAACCTACATGGCCTTTTCAATATATATAAACATAAAAATTGAACCTCTTCTATTTATCCACATTCACAAGGTTTGTCTCACTCAATATTTTTAACCCATTTCCATTCGCAAACCATTTATCTATTTTTTTATTTCATACAATGATTAAGGTTCATTAAATCTATTTTACAACATAATAAATCTCTTTTAACCATTTACCCCTCATTTCTCTTCATTTTTATAACACTTTTAAATTCTAAATCAATTCAAACAATCCCTTATGTCATGAAAACATTAAAAGATGACAAGAACAACTGATTTAACCTCCTAAACCATATATTTCATCACTTACAACCCACATTACCATTTTGAAGGTATTGAGACACCCCATGGGTGTCCTTAAGCTCGGTCTTATTATCATCAATGGACCTGATGGGGTCCGTGAATGGTCTCACACATCAAATTAAGACTCAATTTACATTTATAGTAAAATAAAAAAATGTAGAACACGATAACATAATAGGACAACTATATGCACAATAATAACATCAAGACTATTGGAGAAATCTCATAGACAACCTACCTTATGCTCATATACAACTAATCATCCAACTTCAAACATTTATTCAAGCTAAAATGGACTCAAAAACTAATGTGAATAAATCCTTGGAAATAGGGATCATGAGATTCAATATAAGAGAAACAGCCAATCAAGGATTCTTCCCGAAACTATATGGAAGAGGAATCAAAGCACTACATTGATATGGACTTTAATAGTGCTAGAAAAGTCCATTTACAGTGCTAAAAAAGTACTACTAATCTCAGTAAAGATAAAGGAGGGTCCCTTTAATAATCACTAAAAAAAGAGCTGATAAAGAACCCTTATATTAGTGCTAAAAAAGCACAGATCAAAGTGTCCTTTATCAGTGCTTATTTTTAGCACTGTTAAAAGACCACTTTTATCAGCACTTTTTGAAAACTGCTGATAAAAGATTAAAAAATTAAAAAAAATGAAAAAAAATCTACAGATCATAGGGGGTTTTAACAATGCTTGAACCCCCCTTCAATAGTGCTATGAAGCACAAACACCCATCCCCACATTCCCCTACCACCCCAGCTACCCCATCCCCACCCCAACCCTTTAACAGTTCTAGCACCCCCCTTTAACAGCACTAGCACAACCCTTTACCATCGCGTGCGCCCTTACCTCCCCCATGATTCAAACTCAAGACCTCACACTGTGTGCCTGGACCCTTTACCACTCCTCTATATTTATTTTCTATCCATTTAATGATATATAGATTTATTTTTAAATATATATTTAGATATTTTTATTCGTATACTAATATATATTTATATTAAAATATATATTTATATTAAAATATATATTTAGTTATATGAATATATATTTATATGTATTATTATAATTATATATTTATATATCTATATATTTATTCATATATTAATATATATTTATATCTATCTACTTATATATATTTAGTTATATTTTTTTATTCGTATATTTATTCGTATATTAATATATATCAGTTGTTAATACAAACACACACAAATACAGACACACACACACATTATATAGGTATATAAATATTCATATATTTGTATTTTAAATAAAATAGATATTATTTTTCTATTTAGATAAAGCTTATATATTGAGAAATATATTTTATATGTAAATAAGTTTAATTATTTATATATAAAAGTAATTTTTTATGTGGGAATATAATATATATATATTGTTATATATTTGATTACGAATAATAGTACATTGTGAAAAATGATAAAATTTCAAAGACATAATATCAATATGAATTTAATCTATTGGAATAAATCAATTCCTCACTAAAAAAGGGAAAAAAGCTCCAGAAAAGAGGTTGAACCATTGAATGTTAAAAAATTGGTGTATCCCAAATAAAAACACAATTTTGGAGGTCTTATGGACCTTTTTTGAACTCAAAAAATGTGATATAAGATTCTCTTGTGATTCCATCACTTATATCTCATCGAAAACTTCAATTTTATATGTTGTAGAACTTAAATGGTCACTCAGATCAATAGTTATGACCATTTGAAGTTTGAGTTATGTTTTTAACTTATTTTAGATCTTTCATTAATTTTTTGATTTTTTGTGCCTTCCAATTTTTATTAAATGACTATTACTCAATGATAATTAGAAAATTATTAATTATTAATTTTTTTTAAAATATATTATAAGCCATTTTCACTACATATCTTATATATTAAGTGAAAATGTCTATTTATACCTATCTAAAACATATTTAAAAATATATATTATATTTATATTTATATAAATATAAATATAAATATATTTTATTTTTAATGAAATATTTTTTTAAAATATACCTTTTATCAGCGGTAGTAAAAAAAGTACTGATAAAGTCCACCCTTTATCAGCGCTACTAAAAAAATGATGATAAAATAAGGTGCTTCCCTTGCCCTGTTTTTTAGTAGTGTAGACTTACCCAGGGATTTGAATTAAAACATATGACAAATCAAAGGATTAAGAATATAAAGATATGGATCCTTAGAAGAGTTGGTGAAGAACCCACTTTATGTATGAATTGTATTTGTTATCAAATCATTTTCATTGGTTGTCATGGTGATCAATGAGATAGTAATATCTCACTGATGTCAATATGATGAAGTAGTTACAAAGTTAATGGATATTAGATTAAGTCCTCAAGTATGGATATTTCAAGAAACATCTGTTGAAGACTTTGAGTTTCATGGTGATTCCTGGAGGGTTGTTATGGATTTAGTGAATGAAAATGGATGTTATGATTGAATAATTATCTTAGTAACTCTGATGATTGGTGAATTGATCCTAAGTTCAAAATACATGTGTCAAAGGTGACACATTATTTACAATAATGAAGTTTATCTAAATACCATCCATTTGTGGATAAAGTGACATTGGATACTATGAAAATATTTACTTGGATGAGATTTGGATTTATATATTCTTTGTAATTTATATTCTAAAATTATAGAAGAATAGGAATTGAATTTCATGAAATATTTTACTATTTCATGAGAACCATGCAGATGTTAACTTGAATAACATTGAAAGTGTAGTTTTCATGAAGAACCATGAAATAGATTATTTCATAATGGGTTTAATATGAAGAAGTTGTTAGATGGATTTACATTAGAAGTTGGATTACATTATTTACTTAGATTTATTCTATGTATTTATTTGTAGATTTTATTAAAAACTATAGCCTACCACACTTGGCAGCCAAACCAACTTCAACTAGGGAACATGTGGGACCTACAGGTCAACCACACCCTAGGAAACCGGCTAAGCCACCTAGCATGTTGGATGAGGAGGATGAGGGTCGTGTATAATCCCTCTATGTGTGGGCTTGTGTATTGATGGAGGATCAAGGAAACAGTAACACAAACCATATGCAGATATAGATCACTATAAGTGATCACTATAAGTGATCGCAACAATACAAATAGAGAACCAACAACACAATTTTTATTTCTTATCTCTTCTGATTGAAATACAACACACACAACATACATATTTATAGTAGTATAATCGCAAACCAACCCAAATTAAACAAAAACGTCTGTAGAGTAGGTGCCTCCTAAACTGCCAGTGCCAAACATGTCATGCATCTTTTGTTTGAAAACTCCAAGATTCCATAGCTACAGTGGAGGTAGGAACAAACCAAAGAAATCTTGTTTAACATCCAACATCCCCCCTTAAATATGTTTTCCTTATGACCCATGATTTTAAATCATATCTGGGGGGTTGCAAAACCAGTGCAATGACTTCATCAAAGTCAAAGCCTTCCTTTTTCTTAAATCCTTCAATACTGTCGATGGAAGGAATTTACTCATCTATCACTTTCTTCCACATGTCATCAATTTTATCTTCCTAGAAGCTAACTGAATCGAAATTCATCGAGAGACAGTACAAATTTACATAATCCTCCATTGGTTATGTTCTCTCATATATACCCCCAAGGAATTTAATGATTTGAGGAAATATATGAGAAATTTACCATTTGATGTATTCTCATGTAGGATTATGTGGTGACGGCATGAGAGTTTCTTCAGTTCTTTATTCCTCTAATGATACTTCTTCAACTATTTCTTCATTTTCTAGAGTGAGTCGTACCTCTCTGGAATCATCATCTTGATTCCAATTCCGTGTCTCTTTTTCTTCAAAGATAACATCTATTATGAATATAATAATCTTAGTGATGGGATTATACAATTGATATCCCATTGATCGATCTCAGTATCCCATAAGGACACACTTTACTCCTTTTTCCTCGAGATCTTTTCATTTTGCCTCCAAGATCCTAGCATAGACAATAGAAAAAGAAACTCTAAGATGACTCACACATTTCTTGTGAGTAATCCAGGCTCCATGCAGTGTCTTTACTTAAAAGTTTTTTGTTATGAATCTATTGAGTAGTTACACTTCACACATAGCCGCATTAGCCCTAAATTTCATAGGCGCTCATTTTTCTTTCAACTTGCTTCTCTCCATGTTGTGAATGATGCGATTTTTCCTTTCAGCTACTCCATTGAGTTGGGGCATGTAAGATAGTGCCATCTGGTGCTGAATTCCATGTTTCTTGAGGTACTGTTGAAAAACATCGGAGGTGTAATCCCCAACTTCATCAGATCAAAATGTTTGTATGCAATTCTTGCTTTAATTTTCAACCACTTCCTTAAATTATTTTAAGACGCCTATCAATTCTGACTTCATTTTGATGAAATATATCCATGTTTTTAGCTATAATCATCGATAAATGTTAGAAAATACCTCTTTTTTCAATCGAATTTTGGATTCAATGGACCGCACACATCGGTGTGAACTAGCTCTAGTGGTGTTGCAGATTTCTAGTTGGCCTTCATTCCAAAGTGGTTTCTATGTTGTTTTCTTAAAACACATCTTTTACACATTTTATTTGGGTTTCAAATGATAAGAATCCCATTAACCATCTTCTTAATTCCTAATAATAAAAAAATTTAATGTTTAAATGCATGAACCTGAGATTCCATATCCAGTCATTATCATCACGTACCATCATCAAACATCATGGTACGCCGGGTTGGATCATAAGCGGAAACATGTGATTTTTCGACATCAGTACTTTTATGATCAACCTTCCTATGTCATTGACAATCACCATTTTTTTTGAAGTCATATGTGAAAGTCTTTTTCCACCAGCATCCCAACACTCAAGATGTTGGTCTTTATTTCGGGTACATAGTCGATGTCGAAGATGAAAGCATGATTGACACCTTTTTTCTTGATCAAAATATCTCCTCTTCCATAAAAAAATATTATCGAGAGATCTCCAAATGAAATCTCTCCTTGAACCCTCCCATCTATGTTCTTAAAAAAGTGTTTCTACTCTGTTATGTGATTTCTAGCTCCAGAGTCAAGATACCACATAACTGGATTTTGTGTTGATGTTTGTGCCATCAACACATGGGACTCATCAAAAGGATCTTATGCTTTGAAGATATGTGTCTCCTCGGTGTCATTCTTCATGGATTGCCTGTACCAATATTTATTGCTATAATGTCCATATTTTTTACAGTTATAACATTGAATGTTTATTTTGTCTGATTGGTGATTGTTGAATCCACACCTTCTTCCTTGTCCATGTTCTTATAGAGTACATGATTGATATTCAAATCCTCCTCGATTCGAGCTTCTTCCACCACATCCTCCTCATCCTCCTCTTCTTGGATAAAATTGTTGTCAATGGAATTCCCTACCCCAATTCCTTTGAGATTCCCTCCTTTATCCTTTTCAGGTTTATTGAGATACAAATTTGATTACAGGGAATTATCCACTCCACTGGTATCGCTTCAGTGGTTCACCTTAAATTTGTGTGCTTGAAGAGACCCCATGAGTCCTTCGGCAGATATCATCTCTAGATCCTTTGTTTCTTCTAGGGAAATGACTATGTAATCAAATTTTAGATCAAGGGATCACAAAATTTTATCACATACCCACATGTCAGCAATATGTTCTCCATTTATTTGAAATTGGTTCACCACAACCATTACATGAGTATGATACTCAGCAATAAGTTAAGAATTTTTCATAAATAGGGATTCAAACTCACCTCATAGAGATTAAAGTCAAATCTGTTTCACTTTGTCAGCACCTTGGAATACTTTGGGAAGAGTATCCCAGATATTCTTTGATGATTTCGATGAAGCGATTATTTTGAAATTCAGTTCGTCAAGGCCTTGATAAATGTAGGATTTTGCCGTGCAATCCTTCTTTCATTCCACTCGAAGAGTGGTTTTTTGAACATCTGGTAGAGCAACCTCTACTGCATTGGATTCCGTCTCAGTGTATCTGTCATCCATGATGTCTATGATGTCATGGGTGCCAAGGAGCACACACATTTGGATCCACCAATTGTCAAAAAAAATTTCGTCATCTTTGGGATCACCACTTGAACAAATGCATTCCCCATGGAGAAAAAAAAATTTAAAGGGAAAATGACAGATGTAGATTTTTGGAAGAGCGAAGTATTTTTTTCAGAGTGGTAAACTAATATATAGATTTTTTGGTTTAGCAGTGCAGATTGCCCAATATTTTTGGATAGGAGATTTATTTTATTTTTTGTTTCATTGGAGAAATTTTTTTTTGATCACCCAATATTTTTTAGAATAGGAATTGAGAAGTTTTTTTTGAGGAAATAATGAAAAGGGAAAGGTGGGGTGTGGTGAGTGAATGGGGTAAAAAAATACTTACATAAATGAAGAGGCATAGATTAAGTCAAGGTAAAAAAAATGGATAAAAAAGTGGAAGAAATCCAAGGTGGCGTGAGGAGGCAAAAAAGGACGGGGAATTTTTTTCCACAAAAATATTAGGGGAGGGAAAAAGTGGCGTAGGAAGGGACAAAAAAAATACTTTAAACAAATTTCCAAAAATATGTAAATCTCGAAACTAATTTAGAATTGTGTCATACTATACACCATCTTCTCTAGGTGCTACAACAAATGGGAATCAGTTCTCATTGATTTCTCATTGTGCAGATCAACTTCAACTAGGCCTTTGATACCACTGATGGTGGTTATAGGTAGCAGAAGCGGACATAGATTCAACCACATTTGATACCATTGATGGAGGATAAAGTCAATGGTAACACAAACCGTATGTAGATGTAGATCATTGGAAGTGATCAAAATAATAAAAATAGAGTAGTAGCAACACATTATTTATTAATTCTCTATTCTAATTGAATTATAACACACACGAGATACATATTTATAGTAGTAAAATCACACACCAACCCAGACTAAGAAAACGTCTACAGAGTAGGTGCCTCCCCAACCACCAGTGCCAACAATGTCATGCATCCTTCATTTAAAAACTCCAAGCCTTCATAGATACAATGTAGGTAGGTCTACCACACATGGAATCCAAACCAAATTCAACCAGGGAACATATGGGACCTGTAGGTCAACAATTCCCTTGGAGGCTAGCATAGACACCTAGCATGGTGGCTAAGGAGGATGAGGGTCATGTATAGGCCCTCTGTGTGCGGGCCTGTGTATAAGGCCCGCAGAGCGCACAGATATGGCAGCACAAAGGGATGGCCTGAAGCTTGTGTGTGTGTGGATAGTGTAACAGTGCTGAAACATGGATGCTAGCTTGAACGACCAAGCCTCATGACTTATCTTATAAAGTAGGAAGGAAGCTGCTTCTAGAGTTTGATGTGGGGTGGACCCTCGGGTGCACTGTTCACCTGCTTAAAAAAGATGAACATATCGTGAGGGTTTTTTTATATATATGATTTTTTTTATTTATTAAAAAGGGGTAGGGTAACCAATATTTTCAAAAATGGGTCCCAATATGGGTGAACCCCATTCACGCAACCCTGATCCTAGGAAGATGCATGAATGGGGTTCACAAATCATAGGCATGGTGAAATATGCATGAACCCCATTCACGCATCCTATAGAAGCTTTTAATTTTTTTTTGTATTTTTTGTATTTTGTATTTTTGTTTTGTTTTGTTTTTATATATATATATTGTATATAACAAAATTTTTAAGCAGAATTTGTCTGCTATTTAATATCCAGTAGTACTGCCATTACAACAATCTGGATTTTGACAGAAACTCTCACCCATTGCTCTCTTTTATAAGAGGGATTGCCCTGAAAATCATTCTGCATTTTCGATGTGGGATTCAAGTTCTCCCTTTCCTACGCAGAACATTCTGCATTTCCGATGTGAGATTCTGTTTCAAGTACATGACTTTGAAATACTATAAAATACAAACTATAAGACCAATATAAATGAAACATAAAACATGGATTCAATATATAAGAAATATTTGAAAATAGAAATAATTTCATAAAAAATGTTGATGAATAATAATTTATAACCTTTCAAAACCACCAACTTGAAACTTAAAAATGTTTCAAATATGTGGCTTTGAAAGACTATAACATACAAACTATAAGACCAATATAAATGAAACGAAAAAAATGGATTAAACATATAAGAAATAGTTAATGATTAATTATTTAATTAGAAATATAATTATTAATTAGTTAATTATTAGTTAATTAGTAATATAATTATTCATTATATAATAATTAATTAGTAATATAATAACTAATTATATAATAATTAATTAGTAATATAATAATTAATTATATAATAATTAATTAGTAATATAATTATTAATTATATAATAATTATTTAGTTATTTTTTAATGTAATTATTAATTATATAATAATTAAATAGTTAATTAGTAATATAATCATTAATTATATAATAATTAATTATTTCATTAGTAATATAATTATTAATTATATAATAATTCATTAGTTAATTAGTAAATTAGTAATATAATATATTATTATAATTATTCATTATAATTATTAGTTATTAATTATTAATAATTAATTATATAATAATTAATTAGTTAATTAGTAATATATTTTTTAATTATAATTATAATTATTAATTATGTAATTAATAATTATATTACTAATTAACTAATTAATTATTATATGATTATTACTTAATAATTATAATTAATAATTATATTACTAATTATAATTAATAATTATATTACTAATTATAATTAATAATTATAGTACTAACTATAATTAATAATTATATTGCTAATTATCTAATTATTTATTATATAATTAATAATTATATTACTAATTAACTAATTAATTATTATATAGTTAATAATTAAAAATTAAAAATTATAATGAGTAATTATGATTAATAATTATATTACTAATTAACCAATTAATTGTTATATATTTAATAATTTATAATTATAATTAGCAATGAAATTATTAATTAACTAATTAATTAGTATACAATAAATAATTAATATTTAATAATTAATAATTATAATTAATAATTATATTATTAATTAATCATTGTATAATTAATACTTATATTACAAATTAACAAATTAATTATAATATAATTATATTACTAATTAACTAATTAATTATTATATATTAGTAATTAATAATTATAATTAATAATTATATTACTAATTAAATAATAAATTATTATATAATTAATAATTAATAATTATAATTAATAATCATATTACTAATTATAATTAATAACGATATTACTACTTAACTAATTAATCATTATTTAATTAATAATTATATTACCGATTAACTAGTTAATTATTATATATATAATAATTAATAACTAATAATTATAATCAATAATTATAATTACTAATTATATTTCTAATTATTTATTTATTTATTTTATAATTAATAATCATATTACAAATCAAATAATTAATTATTATATAATTAAAAGTGAATAATTATAATTAATAAATATATTACTAATTAACTAATTAATTATTATGTAATTATATTACTAAATAACTAATTAATTATTGTATGTTAGTAATTAATAATTAATGATTAATGATTAATAATTATATTAATTATAAAATAATTAATAATTATATTACTAATTAACTAATTAATTATTAACTATTTCTTATATTTTTAATCCATGTTTTATGTGTCATTTATATTGGTCTCATAGTTTGCATTTTATAGTCTTTCAAAACCACGTACTTGAAACATTTTTAAGTTTTAAGTTGGTGGTTTTGAAAGCTTATAAATTATTTTTTATCAACATTTTTTACGAAATTATTTTTATTTTCAACTATTTCTTATATTTTTAATCCATAATTTATGTTTCATTTATATTGGTCATATAGTTTGTATTTTATTATCTTTTAAAGACATGTACTTGAAACATTTTTAAATTTCAAGTTGGAGGTTTTGAAAGCTTATAAATTATTATTCATAAACTTTTTTACGAAATTATTTTTATTTTCAACTATTTCTTATTTGTTTAATTCATGTTTAATGTTTCATTTATATTGGTCTTATATTTTATATTCTATAGTCTTTCAAAGTCAGGTACTTGAAACAGAATCCTACATAAGAAATGCAGAATGTACTGTGCAGGAAAGGGAGAACATGAATCCCACATCGAAAATACAGTATGATTTATAGGGCAATCCCTCTTATAAAAGAGAGCCCTCGGTGAGGGTTTCTGTTAGAATCTTGATTTTTGTAATGATAGTACTGTTGGATATTAAATAGTAGATAAATTCTGCTAAATTTGTTTATTATATATATATATATAAACAAAACAAAATAAAAATAAAAATTAAAATTAAAAAAATTAAAAAAATTAAAAAAAATTAAAAAATTAAATCTTTCTGTAGGATGCGTGAATGGGGTTCACACATCCTTAATAATGTTTACAAAGGATGCGTGAACGCTGTTCACACTTCCTGGCAACTGTAGATGCGTGAATGGGGTTCATGCATTTTTTATGACGTCTACGAAGGATGCATAAACCCCGTTCATGCATCTCTCCATGCTTAAGATGCGTGAACAGGGTTCACGTATCTCCGAAACCATTTTTAAAAACAGTTGAAACCCTTTCCCTTTTCTACAATTTTTTTTTTCAAAAACACATTTAAATAAAAAAAACCCTATCATGAGACATCCGATCAGCTTATCATGCCCTGTTGGTGTAGAGACCCGAAGCTTAACGTACATGAACATTACATTACTTTAGCGGAATACTTAAAAAAACACACACACAAGGATCGTAATAGTTTAGTGTCTTTGGAAACTCGGAACGTAATCTTCTAATCGTGGTGAAAGATCTTCAATATCTCCCATAAAGATCTTCCCTTTTTTTTACCTAAAACCTTTATTTATATCCTGGGGAAAAGAAAACATAAAAGGGTGAGCTCAAATGCTCAGTAAGGGTAAATAAAAGAAAAATCAATCACATCATATTCATAAGAACCTATCTTTTGGAAATCTTAACCTGCAAAAGAGAGCATAATTTCATAACATGGGATAAATCATAGTAGTGAAATGAAATACCAATAATCATAACATAAAACATCAAACTTTGTGGCATTCACACACAATCATAGAGAATCATTTCTTGTTCGTCAAGACTCATTGCCAAGACTATCTTAGTGGACAAAGTCCCTTTCTGAACCGAGTCACCCTCGTTTCAGTCCTGTTTCACTGAACCGGTATAACCTACCGTTCCAGCCATGTCTATCTCATGAGATATAAAATATTTACCCAATGCATTGGAGTGAGATATATGTCCCACCCATCTTATAATGAATCCTTTCTTATGTGTGCCACATAAATCATAAATCATACATCATCGCATAACACATGTAACAAAAATGGGATTCTTGAAACATCATGACATCATAAAACAAATCATATAAGGTAAATGACTTCATAAAAATAATTCCCTCACAACATAATCAAATCAATGTAATAATAGGGATAAAAACAGAACCCTTTATTATCTTAGATGAAAAATAATTTTGATAAAACACTTGAACTCCATTCTTGAGGAAAATATCCTTTCTTCTTCAAAAACACTTTTCTTTTATTAACATGTCATACAATTATAAACTAAAAGAAGTTGATTAAAAATAAACTTGAAAACTTTTAAAGGAAGATTCTTGGAAATAATGTTTTAAAAATCCATTCATGCCATATAAGTTAAAAGGAACATTCTTCGTACTTTTGTCCGAAAAGTCAAAAAGTACCTCGTACGGAAAACGACAAAAGATTCCTTTCTTATCTTTTAATAAAAATTCACCGAAGGGTAAAATTGGATTTAAACAATTGTAGGTGGATGGAAATAATATTACATATTGAGGAAACATGTATGTGGATGATAAAATACACCCCAGTAAAAACTTACGAATAAACAATCTCGGATAAAAATGAGATTGTGATATTTCCCTTACCTTAGGTCCGATTTTCTTCGTAAGTGTCCGAACCTCATGTATAATGATTTAAATAATGTCATTGACTTATTAAAGAATCATATTAATTGTTATGATATCATATATGGTTCACTTATGACATTATATTACCCGTTCTTTTGTAAATTCCATGTTAAAGAGCGTTTTTGGTAAAATTGTTTCATTTGTCGTCCGTGTTTTGAATTGTAATTATTCATATGATTACTTAGATCATGATTAATTAATTCCAGAATATAAAACATGATTTATATATATATATATATTCATAATATACATATATATAATAAATCATTAAATGGAAAGAAATACATCGTTCATGGAGACGGTAGTCCGTACGTACGCATGAACGCTGTTTTCGTTTCCTTATTGAATTGAATGGAATTAAGTAGATGACATACATATAAATATAAATAAATCCAGTATCATTATTATGTAATATATTTCATTAGTACTTACTATATATACTTTATAATCATTCATGAATGGTTAATCATTGAGAATGAATCTCATCACGTCGTGGAGACGGTAGTCCGTACGTACGCACGAGCGATGATATCATTCCCATGGTCGTGGAATTGTGTTGAAGTGTTTGTATACTATTTCAGTATAAATATCAATTTATAATAATCATATATAGTTACTCATTAAACCATTATACCCATCCAATTAAGGTGGTGTCGGAAAATAGATTACACCACGGCGTGGAGATGGTATTCCGTACGTACGCACGCGCGGTGATTTCCTTTTTCCGTAGGATGGATAGAAGGTTAATTAGAGTTTTTTCATATTTATAATAACATATCAGTATATAATAAATACTGATGTTATTACTTTATCATGAAACAACTAAAGAAGAAGAAGTTGAAGAAGAATGAAGTTGAAAAGATCGGTAATGGATATTACCTCTTCTTTGGAACGCCTCTTTGAATCCTCCACTTAGGAAACTAAGATTGGTATTTGAATAAGACCAGGACCTCTATGATTATTATAGGGAAGTGGAGAAGGGATTTTGTCAGGGGTTGGCCGAGATTGAGTGCTCAAATTGGTGTGAGGAGGAGGGGAAGGAGGTTCCCTTTTATAAGGGAGGAGAGGGGCATCTTAGGAATATCTCAAAATATTATTTTATATTAAAGTAAAAATTGGTTTATAATGGTTCCAAAGAGTCTTATTTCGAAGCTTAAGTGGGGATGGGTCGAAATAATATCAACCAATAGGATTTAGACAAGTTTAGGTTATTATTTTAACCTTATCAATTAGATTTAACTCTAAGTTAAATAATTTAACTTTTACCGTGTATTTTTGTTTTCTTACACTATATGGTTAATACACTTACAATAACATGCCAAACGAACCCCAAATTGTTTATTATTAATATATATATCCTTATCTAAGTCATTTGGCCGATCCTTAGATTTTTAGGAATAAAATAACAATTAATAATATAATATTTGATTTAAAAACTATTTTGTGTCAATTTTGACACTATTTGATATATGATTTTTGTGAAAGTCATAACAGAATTATATGTTCGATCCAAGTTGATTAAATCAACAATAATATATCATAGTAACCTAGAAAATTAGTGGGATTCATAAAAAGTCTCAAATTACAATTATTTTGGTGTTTATAACATCAATTTTGTCAATACTTCATTAATAAGATAATTACTGCATCATCATTGTGTCATAAATAAATTAAATTATTTAATGTCTAAAAATTATAAATAAAATACAATTATGTAGGAATTTTTTTTATCTTTATAATTAATATTTATAGTCGAATTTATCTTATGTATAACCCCATATTAAAAATTATTTACTTATTAAACTTTGATTTTAACTATTTTAACCCTTCTTTAAATAAATTAATAATAAATGTCCTAATCTAATCCAAGTGGGCCTAAATGATAATATTTTACACTTAAGGTTGTTTTTGGTCGAGATACACTTGTCCAATAGGATTATGACATGTGTTAGGGTAATATTAATATCATTTTTACCCTTAATTACCCTATTTACTTTTAACCGTGGTAAATAAAAGTAAAAAGTTACTATTCACCAAAAATTATTTTCATCTCATTGAACCATATTTTACTTACTTACATCAACCATGTCTCTCGGATTTTTGAAATTCCATTCACAGAAGTGGTAAAATTAAGATTTATGAAAAAATTAATTTTTTTAACTACCACTTAGTAGTTTCACTATTCATCAAAAATTGAAGTTTTTCAGTAAAATGCCAAAATTTCATCCTAAGCTATATTTCATATTCCGAATTCAAAAATGAAGTCTACTTTACCAAATTCATAACATAGAAGTTTCATTAATTAATTTTATAATTAAATCTCGTTGTTAAAACAAATAGCGTGTTTTTTAAGAAACAATATCTATCAAAAGATTGACATTTGTTTATGTCTAGTGTAAATGTGAAATTACATCCAATGACCAACATTGTATTGAATTGTAAAAATATATTCTAGATATTCTTTAAAACCACTCAAATTAATATTTTATCACTATTAATTATTTCGATTAAAAAAGTTGTTTTTAATTAAAATTTAGTAATATTCACTATTCATCAGAAAATGAAAGTTATCCGAAAAGTACCAAAATTTCACCCTAAGATAATTTCAAAATTAAGAATCCAAAAATAAAGTCCATTTTGAAAAATAAAATTTACAAAATTTCAAAAAGTGGTTATTACTATTCATAATGGCTAGTTTTAATAATGTTTTAATAGCATATTGATGTTTAGTGAAACTCGTTATTGCGTACTACACACGCTATCGAGGAAGGTCGCGATTGCGTGTAATGCAAGGCAAGCCAAGGATGCGTGTTGTGAAAGCTCCTTTTAGTGTAGTGTACAACACAAGACATTAGTGAAATTAAAAAGAATATTTTTCATAAAATCTTGGGTTGTTACATTCTACCCCCCTTAAAATGAATTTCGCCCTTGAAATTCGTCAGGGTTATAAATGGTTCACTATTCGAAAGATTCTTTAATAGAAACCCACATCGTAAAAAGGAATGCCAAAACCAATCTTTAAAAACGAAAGTATGAAACGTAACGGTTACCCAAATAAACTAATCACTGGGTTTCCACATAGGTGAAAATATGGATATGGAAGAAAAATCTAACCATCATGTTCTGATGAAGAGTGGTAGAGAACATGGATATGAAAAATCCAACAATCAAAAATCCATAAATTTGTGTTGATCTAAGGTACCATCTGATTAATCAGATATAAGAGCACTAGGACAACATTTTTGGTTTTCAAGATCGTTTCCCTAAAGTAGAAGAATTTGAATTATAATAAATACTTACTTTATTTTGGTACAATCTCACTGTTGTTCGTGCCTTGAACAATTTATACTTCATCTCTTAAATAAATTAAGTTGAATTTGTTATTCGTGAAGTGTTAACAGATCATGTGATAGAATGACGGGTCATTCCATCTGTCTCAAACAAAAGGTTAGCAAAAATTATATACATAGGTCGATATATAGTGAGATTAATCATATATGGTTCCTAAAATGGACTTATACTTCATATATCATACTGCTTAATATAATAAAACTAGTTTCTACTAAACAGGGACTTCCTGTAGGCCAGTGGTAGGCAATAAAGGCCAGTCGCACTTCGGTTGTGGGTTCGATTCCCACAGCCTAGTCCGACGCGATGGGCTGTCGCCCGTCCTGCAGGTTGTCCTTTTTCAAAAACTACATTACTATAACATCCCATCAATAATATCGAAAAAAGAACTTCTATCCTTAAATAATACTAAATTATGTCCAACATAATCCATTCTAGTCTTTAGGCTTATCCATAATACTGCAGTCCATTGTCATAATATAGTGAAAACAATTACCAGAGATTTAATACCATTTTGATCCCCATATATCACAAGATATGTCTTGTTGGTCACATTCCAAACATTCAAAGGCCTTAGTAATGTATTCTCTTGAATTCCCATTGAACCTTAGTGAAAACATGATTGTAGTTAAAAGTTAACACTTTCCACATACCAAAATCCTCAAAATTCTATATACTCAAACCATGATATCACTTAGTCCTTATATCAATCATGAGCACATGAATACTGTTAAACATTTCATTTTCTCGTTTTCCCTTCATTATGCGCATAATATCTCAATCACGTTGAATACCACATTAGACCAATACATAAATATTCCAATACTACATGATACAACATTATTTTGGAATCCCATTACATAAACACTTAATCATTCCACCACATCGTTGTCATATTCAACATTGCCAATAGTGATCGCATGTGACTTCCCTTTGTCCTTTGCCTTAAGCGGTTGCTCATGTCGATCATCACTAACCCTTGGATTAGGGAATTTATTAGCATAATGCCCCATTTCCTTGCACTTGAAGCATTAAAGTGTTGGTTGTGCGTTCTCTGCAGTGTTTGCTTTATTCACATCATTAGAATCCCTTTTTCCATTACTTCGACACTCAACTACTCGATGACCTTCTTTTCTACACTTAAAACATTTTCTAGTCCCTTTAAGACAATCTCCAGCATGCTTCTTTCCACACTTTGTGCATAAGGAAACATTCATCTTCTTTCCACCATTATTTTGAGATTTCTCCTCGAACTCCATCTTTCGTTTCTTGTCAAAACCATGAGATGGATATGTAACACCAACTTCCATTTCTACCTTTATATCACAACGTACAATTTCTTCATAGCTACTGAAGTCTCTTATAGCTAATGCCCTTCGAAGACTTGGTTTTAAGCCACTGAAAAATCGATCAACTTTACATTCAGGTTGGATTATAATGCCAGATGCATACCTTGCAAGTCTTGTAAAATTTGCTTCGTATATACCAACAGATTCATCATCCTTCTGCTTTAGCTCAAGAAACTCCTTTTCCATATTTTTTCAAAGAATACGAGGGAATTACTTACTGAAAAACAAGTTCTTGAACTCGTCCCATTCCATGGACTCAATTTCATCTCTTGGCCTCGTATTCTTGATAAGATTCCACCATTGATCAGCTTCACCTTCCAAACGATATACTGCTAAGATGACTTTATCATGTTCAGAACATTGAAGAACTGAAAATATCTTTTCAGTGGTACTGATCCATTGTTCAGCAACAAGTGGATCGGAAGTCCCACTGAAAGAAGGTGGACGTTGCCTCATGAAGGACTCAATAGAATATTCTTCCCTTCTCTGCTCATTTGGAAGTCCAGAATGATTCATAGCTTGTGTAAGGATAGCAATATGATTTTGCACCCCATCTCCCATAACATTTGTTTGTTCAGGAGGACAATCATTGCATTTTCCATTGCATTGATCAACACGGTTCCTTCGGTTTCCATCCATCGTCTAAAACCCAAAAAGAATAGTGTGAGAGGCAAAAATAATGCTAGGGAAAATAACATAATAAAGGGGGAGTACCTTCAATATCTAACATCTTAGGTTTAATTCTATGATCGTTAGCATAGTTCTAGTACTATAACCTATACGTATACTTATCCTTAGGGACATCCCTAGACATACCTTAGAAATATCTCTAGGGATCTCACTAACGTTTTCGCATCCTAGTTTCCAAAGGTTGACTAAACCTTTCCTCTGATACCAAATGTAGAGACCCGAAGCTTAACGTACATGAACATTACATTACTTTTGAGGAATACTTAAAAACACACACACACACAAGGATCGTAATAGTTTAGTGTCTTTGGAAACTCAGAACGTAATCTTCTAATCGTGGTGAAAGATCTTCAATATCTCCCATAAAGATCTTCCCTTTTTTTTACCTAAAACCTTTCTTTATATCCTGGGGAAAAGAAAACATAAAAGGGTGAGCTCAAATGCTCAGTAAGGGTAAATAAAAGAAAAATCAATCACATCATATTCATAAGAACATAAATTTTGGAAATCTTAACCTGCAAAAGAGAGCATAATTTCATAACATGGGATAAATCATAATAGTGAAATGAAATCCCAATAATAATAACATAAAACATAAAACTTTGTGGCATTCACACATAATCATAGAGAATCATTTCTTGTTAGTCAAGACTCATTGCCAAGACTATCTTAGTGGACAAAGTCCCTTTCTGAACTGGGTCACCCTCGTTTCAGTCCTGTTTCACTGAACCGGTATAACCTACCGTTCCAGCCATGTCTATCTCATGAGATATAAAATCTTTAACCAATGAATTGGAGGGAGATATAGGTCCCACCCATCTTATAATGAATCATTTCTTATGTGTGCCACATAAATCATAAATCGTACATCATCACATAACACATGTAACAAAAATGGGATTCCTGAAACATCATGGCATCATAAATAAAATCATATAAGGTAAATGACTTCATAAAAATAATTCCCTCACAACATAATCAAATCAATGTAATAATAGGGATAAAAACAGAACCCTTTATTATCTTATATGGAAAATAATTTTGATAAAACACTTGAACTCCATTCTTGAGGAAAATATCCTTTCTTCTTCAAAAACACTTTTCTTTTATTAACATGTCATACAATTATAAACTAAAAGAAGTTGATTAAAAATAAACTTGAAAACTTTTAAAGTAAGATTCTTGGAAATAATGTTTTAAAAATCCATTCATGCTGTATAAGTTAAAAAAAACATTCTTCATATTTTTGTCCGAAAAGTCAAAAAGTACCTCGTACGAAAAACGACAAAAGATTCCTTTCTTATCTTTTAATAAAAATTCACCGAAGGGTAAAATTGGATTTAAAAAATTTTAGGTGGATGGAAATAATATTAAATATTGAGGAAACATGTATGTGGATGATAAAATACACCCCAGTAAAAACTTACGAATAAACAATCTCGGATAAAAATGAGATTGTGATATTTCTCTTACCTTAGGTCCGATTTGCTTCGTAAGTGTCCGAACCTCCTGTATAATGATTTAAATAATGTCATTGACTTATTACAGAATCATATTAATTGTCATGATATCATATATGGTTCACTTATGACATTATATTACCCGTTCTTTTGTAAATTCCATGTTAAAGAGCGTTTTGGGTAAAATTGTTTCATTTGTCGTCTGTGTTTTGACTTGTAATTATTCATATCATTAATTAGATCATGATTACTTAATTCCAGAATATAAAAAATGATTTATATATATATATTCATAATATACATATATATAATAAATCAGTAATTGGAAAGAAATACACCGTTCATGGAGACGGTAGTCCGTACGTACGCATGAACACTGTTTTCGTTTCCTTATTGAATTGAATGGAATTAAGTAGATGACATAAATATAAATATAAATAAATACAGTATCATTATTATGTCATATATTTCATTAGTACTTACTATATATACTTTATAATCATTCATGAATGGTTAATCATTGAGAATGAATCTCATCGCGTCGTGGAGACGGTAGTCCGTACGTACGCACGAGCGATGATATCGTTCCCATGGTCGTGGAATTGTGTTTAAGTGTTTGTATACTATTTCAGTATCAATATCACTTTATAATAATTATATATAGTTACTCATTACACCATTATACCCATCCAATTAAGGTGGTGGCGGAAAATAGATTACACCACGGCGTGGAGACGGTATTCCGTACGTACGCACGCGCGGTGATTTCCTTTTTCCGTAGGATGGATAGAAGGTTAATTAGAGTTGTTTCATATTTATAATAACATATCAGTATATAAGAAATACTGATGTTATTACTTTATCATGAAACAACTAAAGAATAAGAAGTTGAAGAAGAAATAAGTTGAAAAGATCGGTAATGGATATTACCTCTTCTTTGGAATGCCTCTTTGAATCCTCCACTTAGGAAACTAAGATTGGTATTTGAAGATGACCAGGACCTCTAGGATTATTCTAGGGAAGTGGAGAATGGATTTTGTCAGGGTTTGGCCTAGCTTTAGTGCTCAAATTGGTGTGAGGAGGAGGGGAATGAGGTGCCCTTTTATAAGGGAGGAGAGGGGCACCTTAGGAATATCTCGAAATATTATTTTATATTAAAGAAAAATCGGTTTATAATGGTTCCAAAGGGTCTTATTTCGAAGCTAAAGTGGGGATGGGTCGAAATACTATCAACCAATAGGATTTAGACAAGTTTAGGTTATTATTTTAACCTTATCAATTAGATTTAACTCTAAGTTAAATAATTTAACTTTTACCGTGTCTTTTTGTTTTCTTACACTATATGGTTAATACACCTACAATAACATGCCAAAAGAACCCCAAATTGTTTATTATTAATATATATATCCTTATCTAAGTCATTTGGCCGAACCTTAGATTTTTAGGAATAAAATAACAATTAATAATATAATATTTGATTTAAAAACTATTTTGTGTCAATTTTGAAACTATTTGATATATGATTTTTGTGAAAGTCATAACAGAATTATATGTTCTAACCAAGTTTATTAAATCAACAATAATATATCATAGTAACCTAGAAAATTAGTGGTATTCATTAAAAGTCTCAAATTACATTTATTTTGATGTTTATAACATCAATTTTGTCAATATTTCATTAATAAGATAATTACCGCATCATCATTGTGTCATAAATAAATTAAAATATTTAATGTCTAAAAATTATAAATAAAATACCATTATGTATGAAATATTTTTATCTTTTTAATGAATATTTATAGTCGAATTTATCTTATGTATAACCCCATATTAAAAATGATTTACTTATTAAACATTGATTTTAACTATTTTAACCCTTTTTTAAATAAATTAATAATAAATGTCCTAATCTAATCCAAGTGGACCTAAATGATAATATTTTACACTTAAGGTTGTTTTTGGTCGAGATACACTTGTCCAATAGGATTATGACATGTGTTAGGGTAATATTAATATCATTTTTACCCTTAATTACCCTATTTACTTTTAACCGTGGTAAATAAAAGTAAAAAGTTACTATTCACGAAAAATTATTGTCATCTCATTGAACCACATTTTACTTACTGACATCAACCGTGTCTCTCGGATTTTTGAAATTACATTCACAGAAGTGGTAAAATTAAGATTTATGAAAAAATTAATTTTTTTAACTACCACTTAGTAGTTTCACTAATAATCAAAAATTGATGTTTTTCAGAAAAATGCCAAAATTTTATCCTAAGCTATATTTCATATTCCGAATTCAAAAATGAAGTCTACTTTACCAAATTCATAACATAGAAGTTGCATTAATTAATTTTATAATTAAATCCCGTTGTTAAAACAAATAGCGTGTTTTTTAAGAAACAATATCTATCAAAAGATTGACATTTGTTTATGTCTAGTGTAAATGTGAAATTACATCCAATGACCAAAATTGTATTGAATTGTAAAAATATATTCTATATATACTTTAAAACCACTCAAATTAATATTTTATCACTATTAGTTATTTCGATTAAAAAAGTTGTTTTTAATTAAAATTTAGTAATATTCACTATTCATCAGAAAATGAAAGTTATCCGAAAAGTACCAAAATTTCACCCTAAGATAATTTCAAAATTACGAATCCAAAAATAAAGTCCATTTTGAAAAATAAAATTTACAAAATTTCAAAAATTGGTTATTACTATTCATAACGGCTAGTTTTAATAATGTTTTAATAGCATATTGCTGTTTAGTGAAACTCGTTAATGCGTACTACACACGCTATCGAGGAAGGTCGCGATTGCATGTAATGCAAGGCAAGCCAAGGATGCATGTTGTGAAAGCTCCTTTTAGTGTAGCGTACAACACAAGACATTAGTGAAATTAAAAAGAACATTTTTCATAAAATCTTGGGTTGTTACAGTTGGTTTAAATCAGTGTTTTCTGATATCTTGTTCTCATATATTTAATAAATCCATGATTTTTTTTGAAATGTGATATCACCATCCTCCTCCTACCACTGAATGGATCCACTAGTTCGCCATAAAATATGAAGACCACCATCGAATAAGGGAGACGCTACCATGATAATTATGAGATCAAAATAATGAACCAAACACAACTGAAAATATCATGAAACTTTGTTTGATTGATTAAGATGATGATGGTTTGGCCAAACTACAAATACAGTTACAGGATTCCATTCAAGCAGTCTAGTTCCATGGATAGACTTTATACATTCGAGAAGATTAATTGCCTGCATTTATGATCGCATGCATGTAAGGATACCGGTGAGAGGAGAAGCAACCTGATTGTGAAGAAAAAAACCATGATTTTCATCATATCTTAACCAATGATGAAGAATTAAAATACCGAGTCCTTTGAGAATTTAAATAGGTACACTACTGAAAATATCCCTATATACCCAAAATTTTGGGAAACTGTGGGTATAAGGGTTGTGTGGGAACCTATACCCACAGTTTTGAAAAACCATGGGTATAGGTCATCCATACCCACGGTTCTGGAAAAAATCACAGGTATAGGTTTTTTAAAGACCTATTCCCAAGGTTTTCCAAAACTCTAAGGGAAAAAAATGCCTATACCCAGAGTTTTGACCAAACCGTCGGTATAGGATTTTTTTAAAGACCTATACCCACAGTTTTGTAAAACTGTGGGTATAGATTTCCCACCTTATGGCAGGGGAAAAATTTTCCATGATACACAAAAATATTTGGTGGGAAAATCTATACCCAGGTTTTCCCTCATATAACCACAGTTTCGATTAATATATTTATGTAGATAGAAATATGTAATAAAAAAATCATTAGGTTAGTTGGTGCGGCGCAATGTGTTATTCACTGTGGTCACTGGATCGAATCTCACTGACCCTTTTTTCTAATACAGCGAGATAGATTAATATATTAAAATATACTTTGATATATTAACTTGTAAGCTTGTTTTCTCAGTTGGTTAGGCGTTGAAATTATGGATGGAAAGACGCAGGATAGAATCCCTCTGACTATATTATGTGGTATTAAAAATTAATATAATTATAAAAATGTATATGTTATAAAACATAAATTATGTAGGCTGAGTGGTGAGACCTCAACACCTCATGATGGAGGCTGATTGAAGTGGAGGTCGCAGGATCTATACGTAGCGAGTGTGTTGTTATTCACATGATTTTTTAGAGAGCCCTCATTTTTTTTCAAAAATAGAGTTTCTCTTAGGTTCATGTTTGGAGAAGGAGAAATGTTCCACAAGCCTTCAAGGCTTCGCTATGAAAAGGAGTCATGTGAACTGGTTTGGTTGTGTGATAGAGATCCACACACATCTTATGACAAGGAGACCAACAAACACATGACCAGTGAAAACACAACCTCCTTGTGCTTCACAAAGACAATCGGTTCCATGAATTAGTTCTTGGATATTATATTTCCCCACTATGTGATTTTTGGATAAATACCATGCATGAGTTCTATTAATACATGTCCAAAAGTGTGTATTATTGTGCAATGTTTGTGTTTCAAGGAGAAGGAAACCACTTGATGTTCTCATGCGTAGGTTCTGTGTATGAACTTAATAGTACGAGACTAAGTCTCTTTTATATAACATGTGTAACACCCCAAGATTTCATAAGTGTGTTAGTTCTTCAAAATAATTCAATAACTTTCACTACATGCAACACCAAGTTCAAGAACACCATGACTTACCAAACAAGCCGTTCAAAAGAGGTTATGAATAGTATTAGATAAATTTTAATATTTATATAATCCTTATAATTTTAGAATCCATATTATGAGTTTCTTAGAAATAATGCAAGAACAAATTCATTTTCAGTATTGCACTTTTATCAACTTTAATACTGAACCCTTTTTAAATACTATATTTTAAACTTTTTGACTAAATGGGGACATCAAAAATTTAAAATGAAACATCCCAAGCTTCTACGGTACGCTTCTCTTTGAATAATGTGACAGCGTGTGTTGTACGCAACACCGAGTTCTAACAACCAATTAAACTAGCCGTTATGAATAGTAATAAAAACTTTTTGAAATTATATATATTTTATATTTCAAAATGGGCTTCATTTTTGGATTCAGAATATCAAAATTAGCCTAGGGTGAAATTTTGGTACTTTTCGGATAACTTTTATATTTTGATGAATAGTGAAAATTACTAAATTTTAATTAAAAACAACTTTTTTAATCAAAATAATTAATATTGATAAATTATGAATTTGAGTGGTTTTAAAGTATATTTAGAATATATTTTTACCATTTAATATAATGTTGGTCATTGGACATAATTTTACAATTAAACCAAACATAAACAAGTGTCAATCTTTTGATAGTTATTATCTCTTAAAACACGCTTTTTTGTTTTGACAGCGGGAATTAATATTAAATTAATTTCTGCCACTTCTGTGTTTAGAATTTAGGAAAATGGATTCCATATTTGGAATCAGGATGTTCAAATTGTGTAAATAGGTAACTTTTATTTTTAGACATTTTGAATAATTACTGCGGTAAATATTTTATTTACCATGATTAAGGGTAAATCCGGTAAATAAGGGTTAAAATAATAATATTATAATAATACTAAATTACCCTAAAACGTGTCTTAACCCTATTGGTTGATACATGGTCGACCATGGGCATCTTTGTGTCAATTTTGGGACCCCATGGATCCACTTGTAAGTGATAATGACACTTTATTTTAATTAAGTTAAAATGAATACAAAAATGACACAAGCATATATCTTTTAGAAAAACAATTGTTACATAGGGTTATATAAGTTGGATTTTAGATTATAAATATTAATTAGAAAGATAAAAAGATTACCTACATAATTATATTTTATTTATAATTTTTAGACATTAAATAATTTATTTTATTTATGACACAATGATGATGCAGTAATTACTATAATAGTGAAAAATTAAAATAATTGATATTATAAATACCCAAAAAAATATAATATGAAACTTTTAATGAATTAAACTAATTTTCTAGGATAATATGATATATTAGGATTGATTTAATTTACTTTTTTCGAAGTAATCAATCTGTTATGAGTTTCAAAAAAATCAACTATTGAATAGTGTCAAAATTGACATAAAAGAGTTCTTAAAACAAATATTATATTATTAATTGATATTAAATTCCTAAAAATCTAAGGTTCGGCCAAGAGACATATATCATGATAGGTTCATCATTAATGGACCACTTGGGGGTCTCTTGGATGTATATAGTAAGTTTATTAACCATATTATATAAAAATACAAAGAGACATTGTAAAAGTTTTACTAATTAACTTAGAGTTCATACTTAAAGATAAGGTTAATATAAGTACCCAAACCTGTCTAAATTCTATTGGTTGAGTGGTTTTCGACCTATCCCCACATTATCCTTTGAATAGTCAAATTTGGAGCCATTGGAAACCGAATATGAATTTATTATAAATTAATATTTCTAGCTTTTCCAAAGGTGCCCCTCACCCCTCTTATAAAAGGGCACTCCTCCTTCCCATTTCTTCACACCTTCAAAGCCTTTGGGTTCGGCCAACCTCTTCCCAAATACTCTCCCAACATCCATCAATACAACCTAGAGGCCTTAGTTTGATCAGAAAGCCAACCTAAGGAGCCCTTTTGATCAAATCAAAAGGAAGAACCCGAAGAAGAGGTAATGATTTCACCACCCTTTTCTAAGTTCCTTTCTTCTTCCACTTCCTCTTTCTTTGTTCTTACCATTCTAAAATAATAACTCCAGTATCTTACATATAATGTGATGTTATTATAAATATGGTACAACCATATTCATTATTCTATCCACCCTTTGAATAACATGTCACCATACGTGTGTACGTACGGCTTACCGTCTCCACGTCGTGGTGTAATTGTTATTCAATATATTATTATTTGGATGGGTATAATAATGATGTGTAACTCATATAAATAATAAATATAACATGTTAATGATTCTGTATATATGATATGCCATCCATTTATATATTATTTTAATATCAAAAGAATGATATTGTCGCTCGTGCGTACGTACGGACTACCGTCTCCACGAACGTGATGAGATTCATTCTCCATGGTATCCATTCAAGTATAATTATCATTTGATGATTTAAAAATGATGTTTAAGGACTTCATATCATTATGGATATTAATAATATACAACCTATCCTTTACAAACATGTCTTACGTAACAAAACATATAAAAGACAACAAGTAAGTTAACACCCGATATAATGATAATACTAAGATATTATTATCAAATCAATATTAAAAGATCATATATGATATCATATTAATGTATATGATTCTTGTATAATTTAATAACAATTATTTCACCATTATACAGGAGGTTAACCTACCCCAACCAAGGAAAAGTACAAGGTAAGGGTTATTTCACAATCTCTTCATTATCCGAGGTTGTTTATATGTAATAATCTACTGGGATCTCTTTATCATCCACATCCATGTTTCTTAAAAATGTATTTCAAAACATTTTTACTATTTACTAGAATATGAGTTAAAGTCATTTATACCCTTTTTGACTTTTATAAGTGGTTTATAAAGGAATCTTTCCATCGTTTTCAAAATAAGGTCCCTTTTTAACCTTTTCGACAGAATTAAGGTAAGAATGTTTTTTTTAACTTATACGGCGGGTGCGGCTAATTTCCGCCATTATAAAATCTTCAAAACTTCCCTTACAAGCTTATAAGGATATTTTCAAAGTAAATGTTTTATTTTATAATTATGTGACTTTTAAATGATTTCAAAATGAATAATTTAAGAATTTCAGAAAGGTACTCTTTATCAAAATCAGAATTTTAAATGTTTTAAAGATTTATCTTTATAAATCTTTTTAATTAATGTCTTCAAAATGGTTTTTAAGGATTTATTTATATGGACATGAATGTTTTTAAAAATGTTAATTCCTTTCAAAAGTTTCAAAGTGGTATGGGACACTTTGATTCAAAAATCTCTTTTTAATTACTTCCTTTATAAATGTGTGACTTTTAAATGATTTCAAAAAAGGAGATATTTCTCTCAAATAGTTTTGATTTCATCTATGTCAACATCCTTTGATGGATTTAACACTTATTTGAAGTTGATTTATTGTAATACAAAGCTTCTATATTGTATTGATGGTTTTGTGATATGTTTGACTGTGGATGTGCTATTTTTATACCATTCATAGTTTATGGTGAAATTATTGACATTTCGTATGCTATTTTTAATACGAATGTTTATGTTATGTTTAAACCTTTTCATATGGGAATGAATTGGACTTAGTAAGTGACGGGTGGAGCCCGCTATAGCTCCTCGATGCATCGGTAGGTCTCATGAGAAAAACTAGTGGCTTGGCACAAGGCCTTGACAAAATCTTATTTGTAGTCTTGGCACGAGGCCTTGACTATGTGGTTATGATAGTCTGGCATTATGCATTCCAACGTTATGAAAGTGGTTATTGATTTTTGCATGCGATTATTCGATTAGTAGAATATCCATGTTAATAAGTAAATGACATTATTTCATTTTATTTATGCCATACCATGTTGAAAGTTCATGTTTGAAAGGCTTTTGTTTTAGTTATACATTGCCTGAAAAGTTTATTCTTATTTATGAAAGTTTCCGCTATATTGTCATCCTTACTGGGAATTTGAGCTCACCCCTTTTCTATGTTTTATTTTTCCCAGGAAGTGAAGAAGTAAGTTATGAATGACCTGCAGGGATATTATGTGGGGATATGAGTGTGGATTATGGATACAATATGTTGTTGTAGTAGTTTTTTGTTTTATGATGTAATGTAAAACTTATGAATATATCTAGTGTTTCCAAGGCTACTAAACCAATCGGTATTTCGAGATTTGATCTTTCTTGTGATCATGCCAATGTTATGTAATAATGCACCAACTCTGGGTAACTAGGGTCGGGGCGTTACAGTTGGTATCAGAGGAAGTTTAGTAAAAACCTTGGAAGCTAGATTTAGATAAACTCTGATTAGAGCACGTAGACCTAAGATGAACTTTGAGGATTAGTATAGAAGAACTTCCTAGAATTTTGGTATTGTAGAGATTTTGTGAGTTTTCCGAGCAATACATCCCTGTCTGGATACGAGCAGGTAGAGGCGGCTTTGGCACAGATGTACCTAGGGGTAAAACCCGAAAACACCGCTTTGAGCTAGACTCGAACGGGAACTGGTGCACGATAACGGGCCTTGCTGCACTCTTGGTTACGACACTCCCGGGGGATATGCTTAGGATAACTCTAATTTTCTTTACAAATCATTATGAAGGGTTTATGAGTATATACATCCTCAAAGAAGACATTTTTATGATTATGGATTATATCCATAAATATTTCAATTTATGTTAAGTGTTTTATAAGTATGGGATTATGTATTTTGATTCATAAACTGATCTAGTGTATGCCATTGTTTAGAAATGGCGCCCAGTAGAAGGAATGAGAACTCCAGAAATGCACATGATCCAAAGAGAAGGAAGGATCATATCTTTCATGGTCTTAAGCTAGAATTTATAAGAGAAATAGTCTCCCATGTATTATCATCATATGAAGAAATAATATCATGTGTTGATAAGATAAGTAAAGAGTTTACTAAGTCCTATGGCTTTGAAGGGAAGCAAGAGAAGAAAAGGATAGAAGAGAGAAAGATGGATAAAGGGAAGAGGGAAAAGAAGAATTTTCCCATATGTGGTAACTGTGGAAGGAAACACCCTGGAACTTGCCTGAAAGGAATGGGAGTTTGTTATAAGTGTGGAGGAAAAAGGCACAAAGTACATGACTTCATGGGTAAGAAAATGGTTTCAAATGTACAATGCTTCATTTGCAAGGAGTTTGGACACTACACGAACCTATGTCCCAGTCATCAGACTATGCCGCAAATGATGCTATTGGATAATAATCATGTTATGATACTACCACAGATTAAGAGGAATGATTAGAGTTATTATGTTGATTATATCAATTGAGTGTTGTATCCAAAATGTACTTGTTATAATAATTATGGAGTATATAAGGATTGTACTGCAGTACTATTTCATTAAGGACTTGAGATGGTGTGGAACAAAGAAAAGTGACTCAGTAGCAGGTTAAATGTCTGGAAAATATATGGTTGAGAGAAAGATAAACAATAATATGGTTCTGATACCGAGGTAGTGATTTTAGAATAATACATGATTGATTTGGATAAATTATATTGGATATTCTTGACTACCTTGAAGCTGGTTAATGATTTGTCTATTCCATCATTGTTGGGGTTTAAAACATTTTTGGATTGATGAAGTATATCCAGCATTCTATATGGAATAAGGGAGCATGAATGTAATCAATAAAGATTATGGTAAATCAGGATGTTTCAGTGTATTAAAAGAATACATGATGAAGGTATTCATATGCTATTACGGGGTAAAAGGATCTACATTATGTTTACCTTCCTTATAAATGTTGGACTGTGAGTTTGGACAGAAGTATTTTGGATAGTTCTAGTCTAGATTAATTTTGGATTGCCATAAAAGGACAACCCGGAGGTCGGGCGGCAACCCGTCGCGTCCGGCAAGGCTGCGAGACTTGGACCCGAAACCGAAGGGCGACAAGGGTGTATCACCTACCACTGGCCCATGAGATGTCCTGGATTAAATAATGTAGTTTTTATTAAAAGATCATGTAGATGAATTATAAATTCGTTTATTTTGGAACCCTATACAAATAGTGTAAATAGAATTTTTTTACATTCTATTATCTTTTAGAGTGAAAGATGAGTTTGTGGTAGAAATTTATTAATGGATAAAACTCTAATTATAAAGTAAGTATATCTCTATATTATCTTAGACAATCTCATAAAAAAAATTCCTCAATATTAAGAAAAGAAAATTAGAACAAAAATGTTTTCCTAGATGGTACCTTAAATCATCACTAATTTATGGCTTTGGGATTGTTGGCCTTTTCATAGCCATGTTCTCTACCACTCTCAATCAGGTAATTGATGGTTAGATTTTTCTTCCATATCCATATTTTACTACATGGAACCCTAGTATGTGTTATTTTTGGTAATCTTCATACTTTCGACTCTTTATTTTAAATAGAGGCCTCATTAATTCATTTTTCGATGTGGGATTTCAACTAAGATATTTTGAAACGTCAAAAATGTGTTATCCTAATACCCTATGTTTTGTTGAACCGATGGTATTTCAAATCATCATAGATTGATGGATTTAAGGACCTCAATTTTATACTTGTTTGTGATTGATGACCTCAATCACTACCTATAAATATTTACGTTTTTCCTCCAATTATATGTCTCAAATTGCCATCAATGTTCTCCTAATCGAGATCATAATTTGGTGGTGACCCTTTCATTTCTCTTTTCCTCATATTAAGACTAAATTTTAGTAACCCAATTTCTGATGTGGTGTTTCCCACAAATATATTATCTATTTTCAACCTTTTATTTTCGAAGAACAATTTCAAATTGCGAGGACGCAATTTATTGAAGGAGGGGAGAATGTAACACCCCAAGATTTCATAAGTGTGTTAGTTCTTCAAAATAATTCAATAACTTTCACTACATGAAACACCAAGTTCAAGCACACCATGACTTACCAAACAAGCCGTTCAAAAGAGGTTATGAATAGTATTAGATAAATTTTAATGTTTATATAATCCTTATAATTTTAGAATCCATATTATGAGTTTCTTAGATATAATGCAAGAACAAATTCATTTTCAGTATTGCACTTTTATCAACTTTAATAGTGAACCCTTTTTAAATACTATATTTTAAACTTTTTGACTAAATGGGGACATCAAAAATTTAAAATGAAACATCCCAAGCTTCTACGGTACGCTTCTCTTTGAATAATGTGATAGCGTGTGTTGTACGCAACACCGAGTTCTAACAACCAATTAAACTAGCCGTTATGAATAGTAATAACAACTTTTTGAAATTATATATATTTTATATTTCAAAATGGGCTTCATTTTTGGATTCAGAATATCAAAATTAGCCTAGGGTGAAATTTTGGTACTTTTCGGATAACTTTTATATTTTGATGAATAGTGAAAATTACTAAATTTTAATTAAAAACAACTTTTTTAATCAAAATAATTAATATTGATAAATTATGAATTTGAGTGGTTTTAAAGTATATTTAGAATATATTTTTACCATTTAATATAATGTTGGTCATTGGACATAATTTTACAATTAAACCAAACATAAACAAGTGTCAATCTTTTGATAGTTATTATCTCTTAAAACACGCTTTTTTGTTTTGACAGCGGGAATTAATTTTAAATTAATTTCTGCCACTTCTGTGTTTAGAATTTAGGAAAATGGATTCCATATTTGGAATCAGGATGTTCAAATTGTGTAAATAGGTAACTTTTATTTTTAGACATTTTGAATAATTACTGCGGTAAATATTTTATTTACCATGGTTAAGGGTAAATCCGGTAAATAAGGGTTAAAAAAATAATATTATAATAATACTAAATTACCCTAAAACGTGTCTTAACCCTATTGGTTGATACATGGTCGACCATGGGCATCTTTGTGTCAATTTTGGGACCCCATGGATCCACTTGTAAGTGATAATGACACTTTATTTTAATTAAGTAAAAATGAATACAAAAATGACACAAGAATATATCTTTTAGAAAAACAATTGTTACATAGGGTTATATAAGTTGGATTTTAGATTATAAATATTAATTAGAAAGCTAACAAGATTTCCTACATAATGATATTTTATTTATAATTTTTAGACATTAAATAATTTATTTTATTTATGACACAATGATGATGCAGTAATTACTATAATAGTGAAAAATTAAAATAATTGATATTATAAATACCCAAAAAAATATAATATGAAACTTTTAATGAATTAAACTAATTTTCTAGGATACTATGATATATTAGGATTGATTTAATTTACTTTGTTCGAAGTAATCAATCTGTTATGAGTTTCAAAAAAATCAACTATTGAATAGTGTCAAAATCGACATAAAAGAGTTCTTAAAACAAATATTATATTATTAATTGATATTAAATTCCTAAAAATCTAAGGTTCGGCCAAGAGACTTATATCATGATAGGTTCATCATTAATGGACCACTTGGGGGTCGCTTGGATGTATATAGTACGTTTATTAACCATATTATATAAAAATACAAAGAGACATTGTAAAAGTGAAACTAATTAACTTAGAGTTAATACTTAAAGATAAGGTTAATATAAGTACCCAAACCTGTCTAAATTCTATTGGTTGAGTGGTTTTCGACCTATCCCCACCTTATCATTTGAATAGTCAACTTTGGAGCCATTGGAAACTGAATATGAATTTATTATAAATTAATATTTCTAGCTTTTCCAAAGGTGCCCCTCACCCCTCTTATAAAAGGGCACTCCTCCTTCCCATTTCTTCACACCTTCAAAGCCTTTTGGTTCGGCCAAACTCTGCACAAATACTCTCCCAACATCCCTCACTACAACCTAGAGGCCTTAGTTTGATCAGAAAGCCATCCTAAGGAGCCCTTTTGATCAAATCAAAAGGAAGAACCCGAAGAAGAGGTAATGATTTCACCACCCTTTTCTAAGTTCCTTTCTTCTTCCACTTCCTCTTTCTTTGTTCTTACCATTATAAAATAATAACTCCAGTATCTTACATATACTGTGATGTTATTATAAATATGGTACAACCATATTCAGTATTCTATCCACCCTTTTAATAACATGTCACCATACGTGTGTACGTACGGCTTACCGTCTCCACGTCGTGGTGTAATTGTTATTCAATATATTATTATTTGGATGGGTATAATAATGATGTGTAACTCATATAAATAATAAATATAACATGTTAATGATTCTGTATATATGATATACCATCCATTTATATATTATTTTAATATCAAAAGAATGATATTGTCGCTCGTGCGTACGTACGGACTACCGTCTCCACGAACGCGATGAGATTCATTCTCCATCGTATCCATTCAAGTATAATTATCATTTGATGATTTAAAAATGATGTTTAAGGACTTCATATCATTCTGGATATGAATAATATACAACATATCCTTTACAAACATGTCTTACATAACAAAACATATAAAAGACAACAAGTAAGTTAACACCCGATATAATGATAATACTAAGATATTATTATCAAATCAATATTAAAAGATCATATATGATATCATATTAATGTATATGATTCTTGTATAATTTAATAACAATTATTTCCCCATTATACAGGAGGTTAACCTACCCCAACCAAGGAAAAGTACAAGGTAAGGGTTATTTCACAATCTCTTCATTATCCGAGGTTGTTTATATGTAATAATCTACTGGGATCTCTTTATCATCCACATCCATGTTTCTTAAAAATGTATTTCAAAACATTTTTACTATTTACTAGAATATGAGTTAAAGTCATTTATACCCTTTTTGACTTTTATAAGTGGTTTATAAAGGAATCTTTCCATCGTTTTCAAAACAAGGTCCCTTTTTAACCTTTTCGACAGAATTAAGGTAAGAATGTTTTTTTTAACTTATACGGCGGTTGCGGCTAATTTCCGCCATTATAAAATCTTCAAAACTTCCCTTACAAGCTTATAAGGATATTTTCAAAGTAAATGTTGTATTTTATAATTATGTGACTTTTAAATGATTTCAAAATGAATAATTTAAGAATTTCAGAAAGGTACTCTTTATCAAAATCAGAATTTTAAATGTTTTAAAGATTTATCTTTATAAATCTTTTTAATTAATGTCTTCAAAATGGTTTTTAAGGATTTATTTATATGGACATGAATGTTTTTAAAAATGTTAATTCCTTTCAAAAGTTTCAAAGTGGTATGGGACACTTTGATTCAAAAATCTCTTTTTAATTACTTCCTTTATAAATGTGTGACTTTTAAATGATTTCAAAAAAGGAGATATTTCTCTCAAATAGTTTTGATTTCATCTATGTCAACATCCTTTGATGGATTTAACGCTTATTTGAAGTTGATTTATTGTAATACAAAGCTTCTATATAGTATTGAAGGTTTTGTGATATGTTTGACTGTGGATGTGCTATTTTTATACCATTCATAGTTTATGGTGAAATTATTGACATTTTGTATGCTATTTTTAATACGAATGTTTATGTTATGTTTAAACCTTTTCATATGGGAATGCATTGGACTTAGTAAGTGACGGGTGGATCCCGCTATAGCTCCTCGATGCATCAGTAGGTCTCATGAGAAAAACTAGTGTCTTGGCACAAGGCCTTAACAAAATCTTATTTGTAGTCTTGGCACGAGGCCTTGACTATGTGGTTATGATAGTCTGGCATTATGCATTCCAACATTATGAAAGTGGTTATTGATTTTTGCATGCGATTATTCGATTAGTACAATATCCATGTGAATAAGTAAATGGCATTATTTCATTTTATTTATGCCATACCATGTTGAAAGTTCATGTTTTAAAGGCTTTTGTTTTAGTTATACATTGCCTGAAAAGTTTATTCTTATTTATGAAAGTTTCCGCTATATTGTCATCCTTACTGGGCATTTGAGCTCACCCCTTTTCTATGTTTTATTTTTCCCAGGAAGTGAAGAAGTATGTTATGAATGACCTGCAGGGATATTATGTGGGGATATGAGTGTGGATTATGGATACAATATGTTGTTGTAGTAGTTTTTCGTTTTATGATGTAATGTAAAACTTATGAATATATCTAGTGTTTCCAAGGCTACTAAACCAATCGGTCTTTCGAGATTTGATCTTTCTTGTGATCATGCCAATGTTATGTAATAATGCACCGACTCTGGGTAACTAGGGTCGGGGCGTTACAACATGACTGGTGTGTGTAAAGATAATAAACATATGAAAGAATAAGGCAATTGAGTTTTTGTATACACCTTTATGTGCAATAAGAAAGTGGTTAGTGAATACATGCATGTATTAATATGTGTATGCATATGCACATGGATATTTAATTGAGACAGTGTGTCCACTTGTGTGAATAATGAAGCATAAGAAGGTAATAAAAATAAAAATAAAAAGTACATGCATGAATACATAAAACCATATGCACATGGGATCATAAATTGATAAACTCATGATCAAGAATAATTGTGTGCTAAGGTTCACAAGTTTTAGAAAACCCATGAAAATTGTTAAACATACATAGGATGATGTGTTCAGTGCATTGTAACTATTTTTTTTCAAATTATTTAGTTGCAATAAGAACTGGTACACTCATTTTTTGATATTGAGTATCAAAGAAATAGAATTTGAAACTGCCACACAATTACATATTACTATGTGTCAAAGAACAATAGAATGTGTCCAACTAATGATTGATTATTATTCAAGGTAGAACAATTGTGAGAATTCTACCTTAGTTGAGCTTTCAGTGTGTCAATAATCACAAAGGATTTTGTGACTCTAGAAATAATAATGAGAATAAGATTTAGTGTAGTCTATTTTTCACTGAAGAGATCAAGACACTACTATAAACTATTGCATATATTTGTGTGTTATAGATCAAATGGAAATGAGGAAGTGACTGGATTATTTGATATCAATTTATTTTCATTTGGGTTGGGGAGAATCTAGTTCATCATTCCAAAACACATTCATATTATTTTGACTGATAGAAGAATAAGAAGAAAGTGCATCTTTAAGTTTTATGTTGGAAAGAAAAAAGAAGTGTTGCTTTCTTGATGTTTTCTAAGTAATAAAGTGAAGAAGAAATTGGTGGAAGAACTAATTAGCACAATGACATCTAATATTAGTCTCAACAGGTGGTTAAATTTATTGGTTTTTTGAACCTTAACAATATTTTGAAAACTGTATCTAGATGTAGTATAAAGATCCACCCAAGTGATGCAAAACATGAACTATCAATTAACTATAGTGCATTGCAAGTGAAAGAGTATTTCCTACTTGTTGTTACCACATTCAAAGGATTGCATTATAGTGGTTGTATGGTCAGGATTATTTCTAGACCATTATAATGATGAGATACTCTTATTGAGTAATGAACCTTGTAAAAACACTGTGTTTTATTCTATACTACATTCATATACTTGCATATGACTTGGAAAAGAGAATATAAGAATCAAGATCATAATAGGATAAAGAGGTAAAGGGATAATTTTTTTGATTGAGTTAAAAATTCCCCAATACCGATTCAACCCCTCTTAGTGTTAAGCATATCCCAAATTGGTCCTTTCAAGTGGTCTCAGATTCAAGGTTCACCCCTTTTAGATTCTCTACAATGAATCTATTCTCATTTGAAGATTTTATTTTCTTTCATGAGTCAACAATGAAGTGAATTTTTGGTGAAGATTCAGTTATCTCTAAGAAAATTTCTATATCTAATAAGACCTTATGAATAGGAAAAATGAAAAAAAGTGAATGTTGAAGAAGAAATACCTCTTATCTAAATAATATGAAGTATCTATTTCTCCATGATTTGCAGAGAATGAAGATATATCAGGTTTGGAAAGTAATTAGCTCTGTATAACCTTCCTACTTATTGTGATCAGGAGGTATGTGTTAGTACATATAAAAACTATCATCAAGATGAAGATGATAGTAGAAGTGGTGATGATGAACAATATACAACTTCTCAAGAATTATCAGGTGATATATTAAGAGATTTTCTTCATGGTACTTCAGGTGAAAGAACATCCCTTGTTTGTGGAGTCTTTCAATGTATGCAGGAAGAGATCACCAAGCTGGAAGGAGAAGTTGATGGTTTAGAGAAGGGATTGCAAGAAAAAATTATAGAATGTTTAAAGCTTTATAGGTAGGTTGGAAACATTGAAAAAAAATAAGAAAACTTAAAATAAGTTCCTCAAAATGATTCAAAGTTGTTGAAGAGAAAGAGAGTGTCAAAATGACTCTAGAAGATGATATTCATGCACTCGAAGAGAAATTGAAAAAATAGAACTAATGTCAAGGGTTTAAAATTGGAAGAAATATCCAAGAAGATCAAGAAACCTGACTCTTTGATTTAGAACAAATTTAATATGCATAAAGATGAAGTTGAAAGAATGAAGGGGTGTAATGAATAACTGGATACAAATGGGGTCTTCTATTGGGTGATTTACCTTTGTATCTGGTGGATTCTTCCGAAAAACTTGGGGTGGAGGTGCTTCCATTGGTGGTCTATTTTGGTGGGGGTTCCTTTCCAATCGCCCTGGGTGTTAGATCCTTCAAAGATACTTTGTTAGGATCAGCAGCTTTGTATGTCAAGCTGTGCCTTCTCCTTATTCTGGCTATTTATCTTGCGCCTTGATGCTCAGATAGGGTTGATGGTTTCCAAGCGGTTGATCTATTGGAGAAGGAGCTTCTTGAAGCAACAGAAATTCACGATCTCTCCTTGGTTGCAAGATCCGGTCACGAGAAACTATCTATTTCTTTTTTTCAGGAATTTTGCGGCTTCATGGGGTATCTCTCAGCCTGCAGTGATTTAGATGCTCTCTAGCTTTGCCTTTTGCATTAATATTTTCAATAGAGAGGACTTCATGAAGGCTTGATCCATGAAGGAGAGGCGTTGTGGTCCTTGGTGTTTCTCTCTTACTCAGTGGTCTTGGGAAGTTCATTACAGTTTGAAATCAAGCAAGGTGGTGGTTTACATTTGGATTCCTGGGCTCCCTCTGCCTCTTCACAATTGGGCTATCTTGGAATCTATGGGTAATTATTTGTGATGTCTATTTTGGTTGGATGAGGATTCTCTGAGTCTTTAGGCAGCTATGGGTCCTTATGTTTGTGTGGAAATGGATATTGTGGCATCTCTTCCTTTAAAGGTTCAGATCAGGGAAGGTGCTGGATTCTCATCGTGGCAACGCTTATGGTTTCAGAATTTCCCCTGGTTTTATGTGGAATGTGGATTCTAGGGGCATTCTATTGATGTATGTCGAAAGCATCAGCTTGGATTCTCCGAACCTCTTGCTTCGATCGAGTTTTTTTATAGGTTTTTTGAATTTTTTTAAATGGTATAGGTTATTTTTTTAGGTGATTCCACCTTCCCTTCCCCACGCCGCCTTTTTCCTGGATCGATGACATGGAAAAGGCAGTGGGGGGGGGGGTTATCGCCTTTCGCCTCTGGATAAAGAGAAATATGGTAACACCAATGTCGTGTTTGGCCACACACATAGGCGAAAGGCGACATCAGTGATGCTGCCTTTGCCTCAGCTCCCTATAAAAGGGAAAACCCCTTCTCCTCACTCAATTTTACCCTCATCTCTCTTAAATCCACTCCATCTTTCTCTAAAAATGTCATTTTTCATACGTTTTTTTGAGAATCATCATTTAAAAGTATTTTTTCTCTAATTTTTTGTTTTTATTTATTTAATTGAATTCTTTTTAGTTTTAAATACTTTATTTTTTATGTAGTTTAGTTAGTTCTAAAGATTTTGTTTATTAGGTTGTGTATTTAGTTATATATAGTTTGAAATAATTATTTTTAATAGTATAGATTAAGTATAGATTAACTTAGGATTAATTATTGTGAAATTTTAGTATCTTAAATATTATGTGGTTATATAAGCAATCAAATTCCTATCTGGATACAAACAAGTGGATGTGGCTCTACCACAGATTTACCTATGAGTGAAAACTCCAACAAGGATTTTCGAGCTTGACCCAGGGTATCCTGGTGCATGACAAGAGGCCTTACTGAACTCTTGGTTTGACACACCCGAGGGATATGATTAAGATGATTTATATTTTCTTTATAAACTACTAAAATATCTAAGAAAATAAAAATCAAATTAGTATATTAATAAATGATAAAATGATAATTATGATGTTATAGATTGAAATAAGGACAAAATCATTAATGAATGAAAGTTATTATTAGTAATTAAATATGTTTAAGTAGTTTAATTAGTTATATATAGTTTAGAAATAATACCTATTATTAGTAATTACTAATTATAGATTAATTAATGATAACTTAGGATTAAAAATGAATACATATGATTAGTTAATTATAATTAACTAATGAATATAATATGATTAAGGATTAAGGAATAAGTAATTAAATAATAACTTAATATTGATTGACTAGTTATTAAAGAATGACTAATTAGTTAAAAAAGATATTATTAGCAATTAAATATGTTATTTATTAATTAGTTTAATTAGTTATATATAGTTTAGAAATTATAATTATTATTAGTAATGATTAATTACAGATTAATTAATTATAACTTAGGATTAAAAATTAATACATATGATTATTTAATTATAATTAACTAATGAATAAAATATGATTAAAAATTAAATAATAAACAATTAAAGGATAATGTAATAATGATTAACTAGTTATTAATGTTTTATATAATGAAACATTAATAGAATATTTTAGGGTATACAAAGGCATCCTAAAATTTCATTCTAATAAATATTATATGGTCAACCATAATTTTTAATATTTGTTACACCATCATAATTTTTATGAATGAAGCATTTTTGACGTAGAGAGTCATGTGTGCATGTGTGTACTACTCTAAGGAGGTTATTCAAACTGAGCAAGGAGCTTCTTATAGTACACAACCAATAACGATGGTTAGTAAAAATGATTGTGTAACCATAAGTGACCTTCAAGATAGAATTCATGGTTCCTTAAATTCGGGACTTGATCAAGAGATCATGTCTATGAGCTATAGACATTTTCAATTCCCGGAAACACTGTGACATCTAGCTTGTCCATTGGTTGTTGATGCGCAGTGGGTCCAAGCAAATAATGTATTTTCTCAATGGTCATATGGTACCATGATGGAGTTATATGTTGATGTTTCTACTGTGAAACAAAAGAAACTTTCAGTTGTACGAAGCCGTAGAATTATAAGAGTGGTTGAAGATATCACACCCCCTGAAATTGAGCCTATTCCAAATGATTCACTAGAAGAGGACAACCTAGATGATCTCCCAGATATATATGTCAATCCAAATTCTGATGAGGAGTTTCATAATAATGGATCAGATGGTGACAACAGTGCTGATGAGGTGTGATCAACGGAAGTTAGGAAGGAGGTTTCGAGAAATTCATTAGTTGTACATCAACCTCAACCTACAATAAATCATCCACCACTCCATTCATCTTGGTCAGAAGTAATGGAACATGTGCCTGAATTCGACAAAAATGTTCTCACACTGGCATCTGAGTTCCCCAGAGTTGTAACAGATTGGTTTAGTGAGTTGGAAGAAATCTTATATGTTGGATGAAATTTTCCAAGTAAAGATGAATTAAAAAGCACGCTAAAGAGATTTCTCATTGAGAGGCACTACAACTATATTGTTCATGAATCATGTCATAGTAAATATGTAATATGGTGTGAGAAGTATGGGGATGATTGTAGATTTCTCTTGAGGCTGATTCTGAACATTACATTTATAGATTGGAAAATCTTGAGGATTGAGGCAGCTCATACTTGCGTTCAGCCAAGCCTTACACAAGATCATACCTCATTGGATATAGAATTTGTGTCATCTATTATTGTTGAGATGATTAGTACATGTCTAGATGTTTCGATAGCACTTGTGCAAGAAAGGATACAACAAACATTCGGTTATAATATTTCATATAATAAGGCACATATGGTGAAATAGAAGGCAATTGTGAAGGTATATGGTGATTGTGATGACTCATATCGGGTGTTGCCGCAATTTATATTCATATTGAGGCCTCATAACCAAGTTGTCTTCCATCTTGATACCAACAAACACGTGTCTAAAAATAACCGACTTGATCCATCTCGTGTTCGATTTCATCCGTTTTTCTAATCATTCCTCCCCTGTATCTCCGCATTTCGTTTCAGCAAACAGTTTATTTAGATTGATGGAACGTTTCTATATGGAAAATAGAAGGGTGTATTGTTGATTTCGGAAACCCAAGATGGAAACCGTTCACCTCTTCCTCTTTCCTTTTTCTATTGTAGAGAAAGAAAACTATGAATCATGGAGTTGGTTTTTGGAATGTATTAGAAACCATTTCACTAACATTCGGGGTGTTTGTTTAATATTTGATCATCATCGAGAAATTAATGAGGTAATAAATGTAGATCCTGATAGATGGAGATACCCAAATGCACATCATCAGTTTTGCATTAGACACATTTCTAGCAATGTGCATAAAAAATTCCACAATGAACCGATGTATAAGGCAATCATGAGGCATGGTACACAATGTATTTTTTATTTTTTACTATTTCAACATAATGATAAAATAAAATTATGTGAAATACCATCTATTCTATGCAGCATATGAGTCGGATCAACGAAATTATGAAGAATTTTTGAACAAATCCTCAAGTCTAATCAAGAATTTTATGATTATATAATGTTTATTCCAAAATAAAAATAGACATTGTCATATGATGGGGGGAAGAGGTAAATACACATGACCACAAACATTGTGGAGTGCATCAATAATGTCTTCAAAGGGCTACATAAGCTACCTATAACCACCCTAGTTTAGGAGACATTATATCGATGCGTGAATTACTTTGCTGATAGACAAAAACTAGTATCAGACAAAATACAACATGGGATAAGGTAAAAAATACACTTTCAATGAGAGATTAAAAAAGAATATTGAAGAAGCTTATGGTTATCATGTCTACCTTTTTCGATGAGAAGACTCTCTATTTGATGTTCAAGAGAATTCAGACCCCATCACAAATCACATTGGTGAAAAATGGTGGTATTACTGGAAACAAGGCAATGTCAATATGGAAGCTTTCAGGCCTTACGGTTTCCATGCACACACATTATCGCAACATGTGCCTCTATGAACATATTATAGGAAGAATATGTTGATCTAGTGTACTAGATGGATACCATTTCTAACTATTATGTTTCACCGTGGACACCTATTGGGGAGTATCTTTATTTCCCAATACCCAAAAGGCCAGCTGATAGTGATACCTGACATCAATCGGTTGCATCCTTATGGGATACCGAAGGCCAGTAGTATGCGTAATGAGATAGACTAGACTCAAGAAAAAGGATAGTGTTTGAGATTCACCATATGTTATAAAGAATGTCATAACTAGAAATGATTCCCAAACGTTATTGGGTCGAGTTCGCAGTCTCAGCCAGAATGATGCATTGTATTCATTATGACATTCTTATATAGTAAATTAAATGTTGATATCTATTCTTTTTTTCTCAGTTTCTAAAATCCCAAAACCCAAGATTAGAACACTTAACCCAAAAACATATTTCCTGAAAATCAGTATGCCATTTTTCTAAAAATGTATATCTTAGTGACACATGCCTAATATTTAAATACCCTATTAATCTTAAATCCTTAATAAAAACATGCATTCTTTAAAGAATTAACTTTCTCTTTATTCATTAAATAAAATCTTAGCTTATAGAATTTATTTAATAAATCCAAAAGCAGAACACTTAACCAATATTGTAAATTAAATTTTGTTATCTCTTCTTTTTTTTTCTCGGTTTTCTAAACCCCAAAACACAAAAACAGAACACTTAACCCAAAAACATAATCTTTCCTAAACCTTAATATCAAAATTAAAACCCTAAACCTTCAAACCTAAACCCTAACCTAAAAACATCTTCCCTTTACCATGGTTTTTTAAATTCTAAACCATAAACCTTCTAGACCAAATAATTTAGAAATATCATATCTACGATTCTAAAAATCAGTATGCCATTATTCCAAAAATGTATATCTTAGTGACACATACATACCTAATATATAAACACCCTATTAAAATTTACCTTATACCAGAAATATAATCATAGATTATAGAAATTATTTTATAAATCCAAAATAAGAACACTTAAATCATATTGTAAATTAAATGTTGTTATCTCTTCTTTTTTTCTCACTTTTCTAAACCCCAAAACCCAAAATAAGAACACTTAACCCAAAAACATCTTTCCTAAAAATTAGTATTCCATTATTACAAAAAATTATAACTTAGTGACCCATTCCTAATATCAAAATACCTTATTAATCTTAAATCCTTAATAAAAACATGCATGATTCCAAGAATTAACTTTCTCCTTATTACTTAAATAAAATCTTGGATTATAGAATTTATTTCATAAATCCAAAAGAAGAACACTTAACCCATATTATAAATTAAATTTTGTTATCTCTTTTTTTTCTCGGTTTTCTAAACCCCCAAATCCAAAAGTAGAACACTTAACCCAAAAACAACTTTCCTAAACCTTAAGATCAAAATTCTAAACCCTAAAATGTCAAACCTAAATCATAACCTATAAATCATAAAACTAAATCCTAAAGCATGTATCAATTAATAAAAGTCTTCCAAAGATATTTTCATTAATAAAATTCTATCACAACATAATTATTTCCGTCTATTTTTTTCTCTTATTTTCTCTTGTTATCTTTATTTCATTCAGAATCAAAAGACATGGAGAATTATATTTCTTTTCATAAAAATAACTTCATAAAACAATGTGAATAAACATGTCATGTCTTTCATTCTACAAGTTATAACATTATGCTGACCATAACTTTATATTTACATTTTACACTTACGACTCATTTCATTTGTTTATTTTCAGATGGACGATACCATACTGCTCACTCAGTTGTATAACCATATTTCCCAGGCCGTGTTAGAGGGTGGTACAGATTGATCGATCAGGGTGAATTGAGCGCAACATTTTCATCACAGGGAGCCTCTATATGCCATTAGACCATACTTGCGCTGTACTGGATTCTATGGCATTGCCGTATTAGATTTCAAATTTGTAGACCATCACCTACTTGTACCCTCGTTGAGAGGTGGAGACCAGAGACACACACATTCCACCTAACCGAGGGAGAGATGACTATCACCCTCCAGGATGTGGCAGTGCTTCTCAGTCATCCTATCCAGGGGAGACCCATTATTGGACTCACTCATGTAGCTTGGACAGACCTTGCTCAACGCTTGTTAGGAATTGACATTTTGTCTAACCGTATCACTACATATGGAGAGTCCATATCTATGCCTTGGTTAGAAGAAAAAATTCCACATTTATTGGATGATGATGATGAGTAGACTATCATGAGTTATACCCGTGCATATATATTACAGCTCATTGGTGGGACCATGTGTACTGATCACTCAGGGATCCACGTTCACATGATGTATCTACCCCTACTAGAGGACTTTAATCAGGATGAGACATACATTTGGGGATCAACCTACTTTGCATACATGTATAGAGAATTATGCAGGCTATCCCATAGAGACTGCACAGGTCACGAGGGTTGCATCATCCTTATTCAGATGTGGTCATGGGAGTACGTCCCCACATTTTGTCCTGAGCTTGCTGGTCCACCAGTTGATATGGAGGTGCTGCATGATGATCCACATGGACGATGGTACGATCAATCATTTATATTGGTTTTTGATTCTATTATGACTTATTAACTTTAATTTATAATTATTGTTCATTATCAATGATGTATTTTATAGTTGGTGTCATTGACACAATTTCAACGCAGTTCCGAGATAACATTTGAGCATATATCGGTTTCAGTTGGATTGTCTCTTACCTGATCAAGTATGTATATACAATCTATCACTGTCTAATATATTTAATAATAACATCAATTTTAGTTTTTAGTTAGGCTCTTTTTTAACAAAGACACATGTCATTTCAGATTTCATGGCTTCCGTACTGGAGTATTATGAACCAATTGCCAGAATACTGCACTTTTGGGCTTGAGGATGCTATGGCTGTAGTGCCCCTCATTCAATTCCATATTATTGAGTGGTAGTAGCCTAACAGAGAAATGTGCTAGTATTGAAATACTCAGCTGATTCCATTACCGCCATGAAACATAGAGCATCTTCATGGGATGAAGCTGACAGGAAGGTAGGATGCAGACTAGACCCGAGTACATGCCGACTTTATCGACTGCTGGCACAGATGTGCAGAGTTTCATATTTAGGGTGTTTCTACAAATCGATTCTTTCTTTTGGAGTAGGTTGAGTATAATGCATGGTATAGACTGAAGTCTATACTGTATCTTACTTGACCCGACATAGAGATGTAGATGATGGTAAGACAATAAATTTCTATTAGTTTATTTATTGATCTATTTTCTAATTCAATTTTAATCTCTTTACAAGGAATTCAAATAGAGAAAATTGTTTACATGAGTGATGAATAGGATGAGGGGGTCTTTAGCCGGGCAGTCATCCATGCTACAATTTTGGAGGTGAGGGCATCTTTTCATGCACTTTCCGGTAGCATCTTCGCACGTCTGGCCCGAAGAGAGTAGGTTCCTACCCCAGAGGAACATCCTGCAACTGTTTCTAGTGCTGAGGAGCCCTGAACATGACGATGTAGACAATGCCATGATGCACATGGGGCTTCAACTATTCCACAAGTATAGGTCGGCCATCCAGTAGTCTAGGATCATCCGATTATAGATGTGCCTTAGGTGGCATGGGATCCGTCTTTCCTGACAGGATATCCACAGTTCTCTCCATCTTGGGTTTTAGATCCATCATAGCCTTGGGGTCAAGATCCATCACAACCTTGGGTTCCAGATCCATCACTTTATTGGGGTATAGCTCCATCCCAGGCTTGGTTCCCTCCTGCGATGATGGTAGGTCCTTCTACCAACCTAGCGGGAGAAAGATCCGGAGGCCAATACGAGATGTAGTTGAAAACTCCTCCTGCTAACACACAGATATAGGATGTTCCAGTCAATTTTCCAGTTCTTGAGGATCATCCCTCTCTAGGTCATCGGACTCCACTGCGCACTCTATGTGGACATCCTATTCGTAGACCACCATGTGGGACAAAATCTCCTCTCTATAGACATATACATTGATTTTACTTGTTCATTTACATGTTTATGTATACTGAAATGAAAATACTATTATTAATATTAGATCTTATTATATGTTTATCTAGTATTTCAGTTTTCATTCATGTTTTAGGCATAATTTATATTTGACAGATTTCAAAGTCGACTACTTGAAACATAGAAATAATTAGTAAATTTCAAGTAAATAAATGTAAAAGATTAAAAAGATATACAACATAAAAACAAGGTAAATAAAATTTAAAAGATAGCCTAATCATCTATAAATTTGTTGAAAATAAAGAGTTTAATAAATAAAATAAATAAATTATAATGAAATGAATGTAAGAAAAGCAACTTAGAAGTGAGAGCCAAAAGAATGAATGTCGAGGACGATCCTAATTCACCTACTTGACTTTGAAAGCCAATAAAATGTATACAATAATACCCATATAAATAAAAATTAAAAATTCAACTAATTTTTATATGTTTAATAAATATTTAAAATTTTATTCATATCGGTCTTGTAGTTTATATTATATATTCTAGCAAAGGCACATACATGAAACATTTTTACATTTCAGGTAAGTGGATTAGGAAGCTTATAAATTATTTTTCATCAAAATTTTGTAATAAATTATTTTTATTTTTGACTACTAGTTATATTTTTAATCAATGTTTAAAATTTCATTCATATAGGTCTTGTAGTTTATATTATATAGGCTAGCAAAGGAACATACTTGAAACATTTTTAGGTTTCAAGTAGGTGGATTTAAAAGCTTATAAATTATTTTCCATCAACATTTTTATGAAATTATTATTATTTTAAATTATTTATTATATTTCTAACCAATTTTTACCATTTCTTTCATATCAGTCTTATAGTTTATATTATATAAGCTAGAAAAGGTACGTACTTGAATTTTTTTTGGTTTCAAGCTGGTGGATTAGAAAACATATAAATTATTTTTCATCAACATTTTCTAAGAAATTATTTTTATTTTCGACTACTTATTATATGTTTAAGAAATGTTTAAAATTTTATTGATATTTATCTTTTATTTTATAGTATATAAAATATCAAAGGCACATACTTAAAATATATTTACGTTTCAAGTAGGTGGATTAGAAAGCTTATGAATTATTTTTAAATAACATTTTTTAAGAAATTAATTTTATTTTCCACTACTTGTTATAAATTTAAATAATTTTTAAAATTTTATTAATATCTGTCTTATAGTTTATATTATATAGGATAGAAAATTCACGTACTTAAAACATTTTTATGTTTTAAGTAGGTTGAATTGAAAGCTTATAAATTATTTTTGATCAATATTTTTTAAGATTTTTTTTATTTTCAAATACATATTGTATGTTTAATCAATGATTAAAATTTCATTCATATTGGTCTTATATTTTATATTTTAGAGGTTAGTAAATCACCCACTTAAATAAAAGATAAATTATGTTGATACATTAAGGTTTATTTATATATATATACATATAACCATAACAACATAATAATAAAACATTAAAATTTTAAATATATAAAAAAGTTAATTAAAATAGAAAAAAATTATTGTTTTATGGAAAAGGCGGCATCGGTGATGCCACATTTATGGTGTAATGTTTTTTAAAAAATTAACCTAGGATGCTAATTTTTTCCCAAAAAGCGTATAAAAAAAATCCACCTCAATTCCTCCTTGGGGGTAGGATGTCGTGGGTACCAAATTCATTCCAGAGGGTGTGTTGAAGGAGATTCTCTCTTCCAAGAAGTCTCCTGAGAGGATGATGATTATTTCTTTGTTCTGATAGGGGGTTCCTCCATGATCCCTTTATCCTCAAGTTCGTCCCTCCAACAGGTTCTTTGTGCTTGTGGATTCAGATGGTGTAGAGGAGGGGAGAGTGACCACTATAGATAAGGTCATGTCCATTCCAAAAACATGTTCTTCTATTTCAGTCTGTAGTCCAATCAATAGATCTAGGGATCGAGCATCGGTGTCTATTGGTGTGCTTTCAAAAGTAAGTTCAGTTGTCCAAAATGCTGCAATACCCTTTATTTTATGATTTATTCTATCATTTAGAATGCATGGTGTTTGGGGGCTCACGTTAAGTGCATCTCTATGGCTTCAGAAGCTCTAAAGCACCATGTTTTTATTTTTTACAATTCTATAACCAAAATAAGAGATGGATCACATTTTTCTCTTTTCTAAAAATATGGGTTTTGACATTTTCATGCATGTGGGTTCTCGTGACAGGAATATATGGATCTTTTATAAATCAGGAATAATGATGGATATGGTGGAGGTGGGTTTACAGTTCCTCACAACTAAGATAAGTGTTGTAGGTAATGAATTTTTCTTTTCCTTTGTTTATGCTAGTTGTTAGGCTTCCGAGGGGATCATTTTATGGAAATAATTACATTCTTTCCAATATGGTAACTTTCCCTGGTTCATTGGTGTAGACTTTAATTCTATTATAGACCATTCGATAAAATGAGGAGTTGTAGAGATCTCTACTACTGATACTTATAATTTCATGAACTTTCAAGCTTCTACAGGCTTAATTAAAATGGGTTTTATTGGTAATAAATATAATTGGAGTAACAATAGTCGAAGCGCCCAGAGGATTTGTAGAAGAATCAATCATTGTCTTTCCAATATCCAAGGGTAAGAATCCATTGCTCAAGATTTGGTCACTCATCCTACTAGATCAGTGTCTGATCATTCTCCTCTTCTGGTGATACTGAAGGATGGGGGTAGGGGGCCTACGTTCTTCTTCTATTCTTCTACTTGGAATCATATCAATGTGTTTCTTTAGATGGTCATGGATTCTTGGGATAAATCAGAACTAGGTTCATCCAGGAATTACCTTATGAATCAGCTTCAATGCCTGAGGAAGGATTTAAAATAATTGCACCCATGAAAAGGAAATGATGACACCAGCTTTTAAGGTCTCAAAAATTATATTGAGAAACTTGAGGATGATATACTAGACACTTGGAATGACAATCATTTTACTGTGCTAGTTGAGAAACATAATTTTCTTACTGAGAAACTCTTGGAAGTTGAATGGGGATGTAGGAAAAAGTCCCGAGCCTTGTGGGTTAAATAGGGGGACAAAAACACCTCTTATTTTCAGGTTTTTATCAGGGAGAAAAGGGTGAAAAGGAGGATTAATCTCAAGCTCGAAGATGGTTCCTTCAGTTTGGACATAGAAGTGGTTGGGAAAATGGCATTGGATTACTTTGAAGAACTCTTAGCATGAAATAATGGATATAATGAAGAGAGGTCCAATATATAGGTTGGAGAGGAGGATTTTATGAACTTCATACCATGGTTGGTGGAGGATAGAGACAATGATATTCTGATGGATATACCTAAGGATGATGTGATTAAGACCATGATGTTCCGTATGAGTATGGAAAGCGCTCCTGGGCCTGATGTTTTTTCATGTATTGTTTTGTTGAAACATGGGATATTTTTAAGAGCCAAGTGAGGGAGGTAGTGCAAGATTTTTTTAAAGGTGGATCTCTGAATCGGGCCGTTTTTTCATCTAAAGTGGTCATCATTCCTAAAGTTAAAGATCTGTCAGACTTGAATCTATTTACACCCATATGATTGTGTAATTTTTTATATAATATTCCATCCACTCTTCTTAATAGAATAATTGGAAATGTTAACCCTATAATTATTTCGGTTAAACAACATGGGTTTGTGTAAGGAAGAAGCATTCAGGGAACCATAGGTATTTCCTAATAAATTTATAATGACTTGAACAAAAGAACAATTGGATCTAACATCATGATTAAAGTGTATATGGATAATTCATATGATAAATTGGATTGGAGATTTATTCTCAGGTTCATGAGGAAATTTGGTTCCAAGAATGGTTTTGTGACTTGTGCTTCAGATGTTACACTTCCTCGTGGATCACAATTTCCCTGATAAGAGAGGAATTTGGATTCTTTAAATTGACACATGGTGTTAGGAATGGTGATCCCATATCACCCTCCTTGTTCATCTAGGATCAAGAGGTGCTTTGAAGGAACATTCATCAAAGCGTTGAGGATGGGAAGATACTTTTATATCATAATTGTTTTGGGAATCACATGGTGTCACATCTTATTTTTTCTGATGACATGTTATTCTTTATTAATGTTAGGAAAAATTAAATTTCTTGGATCATCAATGTCATGTCCTTATATGGAAATTTTAGTGTCCAAATCATTAACTCATGAAAGAGATGTTTTTTCATCTTCAGTAAGTTCTCAGAAAGTGTTCCCTTTATATCCAATTCAAGTTTGGTATTTAGTGGTTCCACCTCCCTAAGGTTTATCTTAGTTCCCCAATAACCAATGGCAAGGTCAAAAAGGTTTTATTTGATGACCTTATAAATTAGATAATGGGAAGAATTTTCATCTAGAAAAATATGTTCCTCTAGTTTGGATTTAGGATCACTTTTATTGACAATGTCCTCAATTCTATCCTGATACATGTGTTATAATCCATTAACCCATTGAATGGTACCATTTAGAACATGGAAAAATTCATTACTACCTTTATTTGGGATGCTAATCAAACTGGCTGCTGCCACTGGCCCTCGTGGAAAAGAATGACTAAACTAGTTTCTAAAGGGGGCATCGACCTACATGACGCAGAGGAGACCATACAAGCCATGAAGGAAAGTTTGTAATGAGATTTTCTTAAGGGATATCCCTTTTTTCTAAGTTCATATGTGGTAGATATAGGGAGTAATGGAAAAGCTAGGATAAGAACTCAAGAAAATTATCCGACCACACTATAGGAAAATCACAGCATAGCGGCAGTTTTTTTGGATATGGCGGTGGTTTAAACTACCTCCATATTATTCTGCAGTGATTTTTTCCCTCAGCATACAATACGTGGTAGTTTCTTTAATTTGGAGGTGGTTTCTGGTAACTGTCATAGAGATTTAATTTCACGACGGTTGTTTATGGGGCTAGAAATAATTTTCTAGGAAAAAAGGATTTTTTTTTGAGGCGGTTTAAATCGCCAAGACAAAAAAATCTTTTGTGAGGGAAAAAATCCCCTAAACCCATGACCAACCGTGGTGAAATGGTAATGGAAAATGTAAAATATCTTGCTGCGGTTTTAATCACCTCTAATTTTTTATATGTAGCGGTGGTTTTTACCATCGTTGGTAGTAATATACCAAATTAATGTGGCAGTTTAAACAACCACTAAAGGTAGATTTATAAAAAAATGATCTGATTTTGTTTCCCTTGTAGCAGTTACTGAAAAAAAAACCCTGCCAATTTCACATGCACATACATCATACATCCAAAAGAATACACAGAAACCAACATTTTCATAAGAAAAAGCACTTTCAAATCCATAAAATTATTTAATTTGGTAACACATAATAGAGATAAAGAATATGGTAGGGTGAAGAAATATGATATTATTGGATACCACATTGTGGTCTAAATATTACACTATAAGAGTTATAAAAAGAACAATCTCATTCCATGGAGGGATTAACCATGCCATTTCAATTATAAAGTCATAAGAGACATGTAATAATACACCCATCTTCCATGGTGATAATAAAACCAAGGAATATGAGGAATAAATTGATCAGATTGAGAGGATACTCAATTTCTTGAATACTCATAAGGACTTCAAGGTTATTTTTTCCATGTATATGCTTGAAGGATCAGGTAGGAGATGGTGGGACTCCATCATGCAAGCTATGTTTCTTGAGGAAATTACCTTGACTTATTTTAAGAAAATATTCAACCAATAGTTTTCCCCTAAGGAATTATATTTGGAAATTATCAGTAGTTTCTAACCTTAGAGAAGGGGAAGTGTACTGTTATGGAGTATTCCCCCCATTTTGCTGAGTTGGGGCATCTAGCATCGGAGTTAGTCACCAATGAGTAGCTAAAGGATAAAAGGTTTGAGTTAGGATTGAGTCCAGATATTCAATAAATATTGACCATCATATCTATTCTAACTTTCATATAGGTAGTCTAAAAATATGGTCTATATTAGGTAGAAATATGTAGAAAGATAGGTTTGGGTGGAGCTTCAGTTGGAGGGGTTGTTATCCATGGTGTTTTTTTTTTCAGAAAAGAATACACAAGGGGGATCCGTTTCATTTAGGATTTGTTTTAGGGGCTTCATCAGGGTAGCACAAAGTTGTCTTATAATAGTTTGGAATGTGTGTTCATACAAAGACTAATTTTTTGGAGTATCCTAATAATTTTCATCATTGTAGTCAATTTGGTCATCTAAAGTGTTTTTGTGAATGGATATCCCAAGGAAGTAAGGAAGGGTCCACATTACCCAAGGGTTCAAAGGTTCATAACGATGATTACAAAGGTGGTGTGTATAATCCTTAGGCCAAGGGGTATTTTTATTTTTCTAATACTAGATGGATTCAAGTGTAAGAGTATGCGATATATGAATCTGAAAAAGGTCTAACTACTATTAGAGGTACAATTCTTATTTAATATTTTATGGTTCTAGATTTGTTTGATACATGTGGTAATCATTACTTTATATTTTCAAAGTTAGTTGACATGTTGGAATTAACTTTATAAATTATTTCATTCCCATTTTATCTTTCCACACCTTTGGAAAATAGGTCAAAACTTGAATTCAATTTTCCCACATGTCAGGTGATGATAGATTACTTCAAGGTGGTGTGTGGATTTTTAGTTCTTCATGTTGACATCTTCAAACTAATACTTGGAATAGATAAAATAATCAATATTAATTAAGGGACACATAGACTTTTATATCCATTCGGTATAGTTTTTATCTTCTAATGGGGTCACTCATGTTCTTTAGTGTGAGTGGGATGCTAGATCATGATGGGTCGGGCTTCTTGTTCCTTATAATTGGGTAATATCATGATAGTTGCCGAAATTTTTTCTTGATGTCATTGAACCTTCTTTGGGATGTTAACTTCTTGTTATGGTGTTTTCATACCCCAAACACTTTTAGGATGATTTTTCTAGTTTACCACCATAGAGAGTGGTCAAATTTACTATTGATCTTATCCCTAGTATGATGTCCATTTCTATTCCATATTATTAAATGGAACCTAATGTGTTGGTGTATTCTGATCATAAGAACCTGAAATATATTTTTTCTTATAGGGATATTAACTTGTAATAGAAAGGTTGAGTGGTGTATCTTCATAATTTTTATTCTGACATTGCATAGACCCTTAGTAAAGGGATTGTGGGTTTCTACGAATTGAGAATAAAATTACTAACACAAGATGTGAAGGAATCATTTATGGAGTGGTCTCTTATGAGTTTTTTTGCATGATGATATTATGAGTGAAAGAAATTAGTGGAATGGTGTTCTTGGATTTGATGAATTCTGACTCATCCTTTGATGAATGGGTTTAGAAAAAATAGGTGAAAAACACTGAGTTCAAATGCTTTAGTAAAATTCTTTATAGTGGGGAGACCTTGGGTGAGAGGTGTTGGTCCCCCAATAGAGATTTGTGCTTCTATAATAGGTTAGTTGTTCCATTTTATTTTAGGTAAGTGTTTATGGAAAATGGACATTGATCGTGTTGGTCCGTACACCCTAGAGCTACCTAGATGTGTCACAACATAAGATGTAAGCATTGGTGGGCATGGATGAGGTGGAAATTTGTAGATTTTGTCTCATGGTGTCTCAATTTTCAAAAAATTAAGGCATAACACTAGAGGCCCACTGGTTTGTTTCAACCTTTACCCATTCCAATTTGTACGTTGGTTGATATTTCAAGGGACTTAATTATTTGTTTTCCACCAAATCATAGTGGGGAGGATGCGATTTTTGTGATCATTGATTAACTTAAAAAATTGATTCTTTTCTTACCTGTCAAGAAAATGATACATGTGGGGAACCTCAGAGACTTGTATGTCTGAGAGATTGTGAGACTTCATGGGTTTACCTTTAATATTTTTTAAATAGGTACCCAAGGTTCACATCCAGGTTATGTATAGGTTTATAGGAGGTGATGGGTTTCCAGAGAAAATTGAGTATGGATTATTATCCATAGATGGATGTATCGATAGAGAGATTTATCTAGGTTCTTGAGGATATGATTCAAGCTTGTGTGCTTGATTTTGGTGGATCTTGGGAAAATCATATTCCAATGGTATGACTTTCCTATAATAATAGTTATTATGTTTAAATAAATATAGTTCTCTTGGAATTGTTATATATATATCCATATAGATATCCCTTGTGTTAGGTAGAGTTAGGAGAGTGGTCCTTATTTGGGATAAGTCTCATTCAAGAGATGATGGAAAAGCTACATTTGATCTAGAAGAGGTTGGTCACAACACATATCTATCAGAAATTCAGAAGAGGTGGTCCAATATTTTCATCTGGTCTTAGGACAATATTGAAGTATCCAATAATTGTCCAGTTTTGATTCATATAGGATTCATAACTATAAATATTCATTAATAAAAAATTAGGATTGTAAATTCCTAGTGTCTTTGGAAGACTAGGTTCATAATACATAAAAGGACACATGAGAAATCAAGAAAATGTTAAGTCATGAAAATGTTAAGTGAAAACTCTATGCCACAATTGATACATAAAAAAACTGACAATTAAAATATTTTTCCAACATATAAAAAATACCACTAATCACTATCTAATGATGAAAATAGCTCATCACCCTCTCCACCTCCATCTCTACTTCCTGCTACCACCTGTAAGAACATTATATTGAAAATTAAATATTGTTGTATATTTACATTTAAACTTAAAACCATGAAATATTTTCAATCTAAATTATTTTTAATTTTTGTGAATTACCTTCTCACCACCAGTCTATGCAATACCACCAGCGACAGATTCATTCTTCTTCTGATATAAATCAATCACTAATTTCTGCAAAGCGGATATCTGAGTCCCATGTTCCTGAGTTTTGTTTTATAGAGAAACAATCTCTCAATGAGTATCTCAGGGTATGGAATGACTAAAACTAGAAGTAGATATAGCTACAATCCCTAATGGCCTTCGAAAGACCGCATATGGTATGGGTCTCAAACTTTTCCCATGCAGTCAACCAGGATGCTCCTTCCCCAGAACATTAACAACTGGGTCATCCTGGGTGACTAAGTAGAAATATGCAGGATTGGCATCCCGTAGTTCTTTAATTTTTAACTATAAATAAAATATCATTAATATTAGAATAAATATATATTAACATAGTGACAACTGATAATAAGTTATTATAATGAAGAATGAGTTCATACCCCAACTGTTTTGGCATGCTTATTAACAAAAATTCCATCATATTTTTTGTGAACATTCAACCACACTCTTGTTCAGGAGGATGGGTGTCCTAAACTCTGTGACTGTACTAAACAAAGATATATAAATAATTTAATATATTAAATAGATAATATTTTCTTATAAATATTTAAACTAATTAAAATATTACGAGAGCCGATCAACTTATAGAAATACTCTTTGACCCCACAGTGTAAGGGATGACTTGCTTAGCCCGACTTGATATATTATTCCATGAAATATCCTGAAATAAATAAAATATAATTTAATAGTAATTTATTCAATGTCATTTCGTCATCATATACATGTATAAATGTAAAATGAGACTAATATAATAATATATATTTAAATACCATTTTCTTCTCATCACGATGTCTATTAACAAAAACTTTCCATTGCTCTTTGGGTACCCCATCAGATAGCTTGTCATACATCTGTTAGGAGGTCAATGATGTACCATTGACATCAATCCAAAATCTCCATTTAATTTCATTCCATTTCTTGCACATATTTTTCAATTTCCACTTTCGTGTTAGCACATAAGCAATCGTAAAGTGGAAAAAACATATGTACACATAAATTCATTTTGAAAATATTATAATTTAATAACATAACAACATTCAATTATACAATAATGTATTAAAATTAACTTTATTTGGTAATCAAAAACTTCATTTTCCATGTTGAAGGCATATGACTCCAATCATCAAACGAAATAGGAAGGGAAACTGGCTCTGCAGCTAGCTGACCAAGAATCGGGCCAAGTAATCATGTGGTGTCATCTGTAGGGACCCCCATCTAAATCAAATGGGATAACAAACTTCTCTCCAATCAAATTCCATACATATGAAATTTTTATATTTTTCTACGTAGTTTCATTGTTTCTATCTTTAATAAACAAACAATTTGTATAAAAAAGTGCAGTAAATTTATTCATATTAAAGTTTGTACCTATGACAGTCACTCTCCAGTATCTTTGGGAAGAACTAGAAGTGGATCACTACTCCCTCATTGATGATGCTCATAAAGGGGGATGTGATGATTGAGATGCAGAAGGGATTCTCACAGAGTGTGTAAGAGATGGTGTAGGGGTGTATGGTGTAGAGGGGAAAGCGGATGGTGTCTTAGAGGTCATAGGGAGGGAGATAGATGGATCACCGTCTGATGGTGTGGTTGATAAAATATTATGACACTTTTTCCATGGAATTCTTGTCATTTAATCAAATAAAATTAAGTCCAGAACATATATTTCAAAAAAAAAATTATGCAAAAAAATTGAAAATTATAACAAATGCACAGTACTGACAAACTATATATACATACCAATGAGAATGAATGACTGCAAAAATGAATTAACTAGTAGCAAAATGAATACATAACTATACATACAATCATTTTCCCCTTCAATCATGTTGGTTTTCGACTCCATTACTTCATCCAATTCACCCATCCTTGCTAGAATAATATTTTTAATATCATAATGGAAAAATAAGTCCACTTCTTTATATTGATGAGATTTAATGATAGAGGTCAAATCTTCCACTTCATCACCCATATCAGAAAAATCTCTTTGTTTTATGTGAGCAACTAGAATCCACCCTTAACCACAACATCATTCACATAATATACCATTTTCTATAGTGATGATAAGATATATAGATCATGAATTTCATAATCACCAACATTCATCAAGCGAGAGAATTTCACAGAAGTAAATTTCAAGGAGTCTCTTTTAACACCTCTAATAATAACGACCCAATTTCATTTGAATAAAACAACTGAAAAATTCCTATGGTAGTTTAATTCAATAATATTAGTCAGCTTTCCATAGCAGTCCACTTCATCAAATGTAAATATACCACTATTATGTGATTTCAAACCCTCTTCTTGATCGACTGTACGAAATCTAAAGCCATTAACTTTGTAAGCGTCGAACTTTCTAACTTGTTTTAGAGGACCTCGAGCAAGAAAATGAAAATATTCTACCAAATATGCTCGAGTATCAGTATTTATGATCTAAAAAAAGACAACATTATTAGATTTACAAAATATATGTGTCAACCTAATATCTGTATTTATTGCAATATTTAAGAACTGACACATCCTGCAAAACCATTTTGTAATCTCTTTATTAACAACTTTCATTATATCTTTATCATTTCATGTTCGGCCTCTCATTCATCTATTTTTTGTATCTTTAACTCTTCAATAAATGGATTTGAAATTTCACTATTCAGTAGCACATATCTATGTGCCTGTAATAATTCCATTTCTGTCAGTGTAACAATTGAGGTCCTCCCAACTGATCGGCCAATAACAGGAAATACTTTTGATTTCCCATTTATTTGAGATTCAGTCGATGTGTCTTCAACACGTCCAACTTGATTAAATCTTATTTCAATATCATCTAATTATCTAGAACAAAAGGTAAGACACTCCTATTAAAAATAGACTTCAGTAATAGAGCCTTGAGGTTGAGCTTTATTTCTCACGTATGACTTCAAATGTCCAAGATATCTATGAAATAAAATAAAAAAAAATATTTTTGGATTTAATTAAGTGCCAAGAATTGTTTACTTAACCTAAAAACCTATAAATACAGTACCTATCGATTGGATACATCCATAGAAAATGTACGAGCCCTCCTAATTTAGCTTCCTCAACCAAATTCACAGTTAAATGCATCATGACAGTAAAAAATGACAGAGAAAATATCATCTCCATTGCACAAAGTGTCAATATAAACCTCTTCTGAAGGTTGTCAAGCTCAAATGGATGTAGATATTTCTCACATAGTTGTCTGAAAAATGTGTAGAATTGGAGTACAACCGCATTAACTTTTTCAGACAATAATGTATGCAATGCCAATGGTAGTAACTGCTGGAAAAAAATATGTAAATCGTGACTTTCCAATTCATGTAACCTATGATGCTTTAAGTCAAAACACCTTGAGATGTTACTTGAAAACCCATCATATACCTATACATTTTTTAAAATTCTAAGGAAAGTATCTTTATCCATATTTTTCATTTCAAAAATTCTCAGAGCATACTTTTCATTCTTATCTGGCCAGAGATCACGTTTTATGTTCATTACATGTAAGTATTTACAAGTATTGAGATGATCATTATAATTTCCATGATCATTAAGCAATGTGAAGATCAAATTGCCACAAACATTCTTTTCAATATGCATCACATCAAGATTATGCTGCAACAAATTAAATTCCCAATACAGAAGTTTGAATAATATACATTTTTTCTTCTATTGTTGGGTTCCTATTTTACATAATGATGCACTTTAAACTCATTTCCCACTATCATTCAAATGATGCACCTTACCAAATTTTGTTTCAAAACTTCCATGTTTTCGCAATATTTTAGATTCGGTTAACAACTTTAGAGGTGGTCTAAGATCAATGACACCGTTGAATTTTGATCTGTTCAGCCGAAATCTATGAGACGCATCGAGAAATATTTAATGGCACAAAAAGAACCATTTTCTACTATGAGGTAGTTTTTTGGGCTCAAAATCAAAGTTACAAATAGGACAAGACAAACCCATGTACGTTTTCTAATCAGATAAATTCCCAAGTCCAGGGAAGTCACTAATGGTCTACATTAGAGCACTATGAATTTTGAAGATTGTTTTAGAAGAATCATCATATGTCTCAATACAGTTGCTCCATAAGTCCTGTAATTATTCAATTAAAGGCTATAAGTATACATCAATATCATTTCTAGGAATATTTTTCTATTAATAATCATCGAAATGATAAAAGACGTTTGTTTCATACACATCCAGAGAGGTAGATTGTAAGGGATCAAAAAAACTGTCCAAATGTTATAACTGGTACTCAAAGTCCCAAATGGGTTGAATCCATCAGCATCCAATCCTAATCAAACATTCCTATGATCAGTTGATAAATCTGGATGTAATGAATCAAATGTCTTCAATAATTGTGAATCTTGTGGTTGTCACATTAACCCATCATATTATTATCTATAGAATGCCACTTCTTGTGTTCAGCGGTTTTCGATAACATGAATAATCATTGAAATTTAGGATTTAAAGGAAAGTAATTCAAAACCTTTGTAGGTGTGTTCCTTTTTTTCTTCTTCATGGTAGTATATTGATTCAAAATTACAACATCACCCATTGACTTCCAAATAAAAGAAGAACATTTTTTACAATCCTATCTACTTGAATCCTCTCGCTAATAAAGCATATAATCATTGGGACACACACATATTTTTTTTATAATTAAGACTAAGCCTGTTAAAATTTTTTTTCATATCATAAAAATACTCAGTATGGTTTGCATCATGAAATCCATCACATAAAAATTACAATATCATGGACATTGCATTATTTGTAATTCGACATTGGCATTTGATATGGTACAACTTCAGCATAAAAGAATGTTTTGAATATTTCAAATATCCCCTATACAACTCTTGATTTCCATTGTCAACTAAACCATGAAATTTATTTTCCACAAAGAAGTTTCCTCTTACATTAGACTCTATATAATCAAGAGAAGGATCCAATGATATGTTACAATCTTGATCTGGTTGTCCTATAGTCTCAAAAACATCACTTGTCACATTGGTATTTATAGCACCCTCATCTGGTTGTTCTGATATATTTTTATGTTGATGTCGGTGTCTTGAAATGCTGAATGCATCATTTATAAGATTCTCCATTTCATTTTCCATTGTCGACGAAGTTTGGATCTATTAACTTCAGCTCTCAACTTTTCTGTAACGTTCAATTCTCCATGACAAATCCAACACAAATATTGAGTAGGGAATTGCTTCAATATTAAATGTTCATAAACTTCAACTCTCTTCAACTATCTTCTAAATTTACAATTAGTACATGGACATCTTATTCTACCTTCTTCAGATCGATTTGAAATTTCAAAATCTAAAAACTCCTCCAAACCCTTAGCATACTGAGGCGTGTTCCTTAGTAATGTGATCTAGCTTTTATCCATGTATATCAAAACGTGCCTACACAATACTAAAAAAAATAAAACACATAACTATTACTAAATAGGGAAAGTGATTCATATATACTAGTTGAAAAAAATATAAATATGTTAAAGAAGGTTTTAATATATAAATACATATGGTAAATAATGAACCCACCCACTAGAAAACCAAATCATGCAAATTAAAAATATCTATAAAAGAAGAGGAGAAAAAGGATCTCATCCTTGTAGTTTTTTAGTATTTCCTGATACAAAAAAACATATGGACAAAATTATGATTCCATAAATTATATATCACTAAGGTAAGGGCTTGATAAATAATATAATAATTGAATAGAAGTTATGAATATGAAATGGAAATAAACTCCTACCTTGAACACCACTCACTACTTTAGAAAATACAAGGGTAACCAAGATAAAGAACATGCTAGGAATCATTAGGTGAAAAGATTAACAACTAGGGTAGATGAATCCAAGGATTATGAGTAAGGTATTTTTTTCTAGACTCGAAATAAACATGAAATTCCTATGATAAATGAAATCATGTGTATTAAATTTCACAAAATAGTTCATGGAATAACACTGAATATTATTGTTGTCAATATACCTTTTCAATTTCCATTTAATTTTGTTTCAATTATATAAAGTGGGATAACCTATTAAATCCATAGTTTTATGGAATTCAAATAAAATATTAAATCCCCAAAACTTATCAATATACCTTTAATAGTAAGATCATATAAGTATATGGTAAACATGATCATGGAATAAATAACTTTTTAAAAATGTCATGGATTCATGAGAGTTGATCACATGTCAAGATAGAAGGACATGTAATCTCAAATGACCAATCATATACCATAGTGTAAGATTACGGCAACATAATAAAATAATGATGATCTATTGATCATAATGTAGGAATTAAAGAGCGTGACATAAAATTGTTACATAGAAATAATCATAGTAAATCATAACATAGCAGATCAGATATCACAACAAGTTTCCCCTAATATAGTGGAGTATGCATTAACACTTGATTCTAATAACATAGTGGAGAATAAATCATTACATAATATCATGATATAACCCAATATCATTTATTTAATACTCTAGAATCCAACTTTAATAACTCATATTTACAAAATTCATGGAACACATTTAGAAAGCTTAAAAAAGAAGGCACACATGAAACCTAACCAATTTCATTTTCAAAATCATCATTCAACCCATACGCACCTCAGAACCCTTTGAAAACATATTATGCTCCATTCAAACAATTCATAAAACACAATTAAGAAGAATATAAAACATACTAAATTCATTTAATAATGTTAAATTATGGAATCCCATAACACAAGATTGGAAACATCCTGAATCTTGTGGAAAACCACAACCTCACCACAAAGGGAACCTATAAATGCAAGATCATACCACAAAAATCAATATTGAAAATAAAGAGTGAAGACCATATCCAACCCATGCCATTTTAGCTTGAAAATGCTAAAATGGCGCGGTGATTCTTCTCCAACCAGGCCCCATTTTTAGCACTATTTTGAAGTGAAACCACAGTAACACTCTATATTTGATGCACCCCAATTCATGATCTATCTTCTTTTCAAGATTTATCACAAAACATGGCACTAGTTGGAGGTCCTTCTAATTACTGTGTTATTATAGAGTAATGGAAATGACAATTTAATATTGCACATTGGAATTGATATAATATTCAACAAAACCAACCCAAAATCATACAACAACAACACCGAAAAGGTATATAGACCTACACAGAGGGGAAACGAAGGTACTGATAGGCAGCGATGAGCGGGGAGGTGCGATGATAGGCAGCGAGACATGTCAAGGGATTTTGGGGGGTCATCAGGATCGTGGGGGTCACTGGGGTTGTGGGGGTCACCGGGTTCGATGGATTCTAGGGATTTCGTGGGTCACCAGGGTTGCGATGGGGTTTCAGGGTCACTGGGGTTGCGTGGGTAACCGGTGGCCGTAGGGTTACTGGGGTTGCGGGGGTCACCGGGGCCGCGGCTAGGTTTTCGAGGGGTCGCGGGGGTCGGGGGGGGGGGGGGGGGTCAGAGGTTTCACGGTAGTCGGGAGAGTTTGGGGGGGAGAAGGGTTGTTACTATACAAAAACAAGTTTAGCGGCGGTTTAATAAACCACCGTGAAAAACTACCGCTAAAGGAGAATAATGTTGTAATGCCTTGCGCGGTGCATGCTCAATCATCTAAAGGAGTTGGATGGAGTTGTTTTATTGACAGTTGGTTGTGGAAACATCAATTTTTGGAACATGAAATAGTTTAGAGATCTTCTTCATTTCCAGGCTATCCAATACCAAATATATCGTTCAACGATTCCATCCTTTACCTGGCCTTCCTCGATGATATTATGAACAATAATAAAAGGTGTTGTTTGATAGTATCATTCTGGTTGACAATATGGATATGTGAACCTTATTGGGATCTACTTTTTGGAGGTTCTCCAACTACGACTTCAGGAACTTGTTTCACTCTGGTAGCATTTTAGATGTGCGAGCATCTAAATTTTGGTGTAAGGATATCGCTGGGAAGATGAATTTTTTAGTGTGGCACATGAGTAACCATGTGATTACCACTAAAAATAATGTTAAGAGAAGTGGGTCTATTCCAACCTCCTGATTCTAGTGTTCTAGCATGCTACAACATGAATCAATGAAGAATTTGTTCTTGCATAGTGATTGGGCCAAGGGGGTCTAGAACAACTTGCAACAAGGGATGAATCTCACCATCTCTGCTTGTTCCATGTAGAGAATCATTGGGGAATGGTTTGACGGGACATGACATATTGGGATGGAGGTCAAGGTGTGTGGGATGGTTTTCTTGACAGCAAGATGGATTCTTTTGGAAGCTCGTAATAATGCAAGGTATGGTGCTAAAATATTCAGATTCCATCTTTAGGTGTGGGTAAAACTTTTAGTGATGGAGTTGGGGAAACTGATCAAGAATTCTGGTTAGTCCATATCTTTGAGAAGATTATTTCCTAGATACTGATCATCTTTGGTTACTAGTCAACCCAATCAGGACCGATGGGTTTGATGTCCAATCCCCTACATGGGGATGAAGCTGAACGTGGATGGTTCTTGCTAGAATGGGAAGATGAGAGGGGGAGGTCTGGTTCGTGATAGACAAGGCTCCATGATGATGGGTTTTTCTACCTTCTTTAGTTCAGGCAATTCTATTCGTGTGGAGGATAAAGATCTGGAAATTGCTTTCTCTTTATGTAGGAATTTCAATATCCAAATTATAGAAGTTGAGAATGATTCTACTATAATGGTTAAGTTTCTCATTGAAAAGGGTGACATCCCGTGGGAGTTTGTTTACATGATTATGTATTGCAGGAATCAGGTCACCCAAAATATTTTGGTCAGACACACCTAGTGTGAAGGGAATTATGTGGCTGATATTTTTGCTAGAAAAGGTAACCTGGGAGAGATATTGACTATTTACACCACTTTGGGATCCCCTCCAAATGATTTCAAGCTTATTATTAGGAATGACACCTGTGTCATTCATTATTTCTACCACCCTTGATCCTTTGTAACTTGGGATGTTATTTAACATATTTTTGAATAAAAATTGAATTTTCAGTCAAAGTGAAGAAGGATTGTGAAGAGAATATTATTATGATTAAAGATCATAAAATCATCCTCAATGTGAAATGTTTAGAATTGGATGGTTAGTTGTACAATATTGATAAGATACGCATTTATTTTTCAAAAAATAAGGAAATAGTTGCAGCTTATACTCAATGTTCATTGGAGGATTATACTATCAAAATACCTCTAACATGTGATAAGAAGATAATGACTTCATTTAATGATCTATCAGAAGAAGCTGAGAAGAAAAGGTACCATCCATACCAATTTGTATTAATGTTTCTAAACCTATTGTCATGAACAATAAATGTTTTAAAACAAATTCTTAACAATTATGGATAAAGAAGAGTGATAATAAACCTACTTCCATAACTAAGGTGGATATGAAAGAATGTTTAGAATCTGATTATCCATATAGAGAACAAAAAATCATAAATAATAACCAACAACCTTATATAGAATATATCAGGAAATCAAGATTTGTGGGTCAATGTTTGTGCTTCAATAGATTTTGGCATTGTGCATTAAATTTTTGGTACAATATGTAAAATGTAAAAGCATAAAGGAATCCTATGTTATGGTGGAGAAATCTAGAGAAGAAGAAACGTCCACAGGTCCATAAAAATTTATATTTAGAATTTTTTTTTGAAAATATTGAAAACATATATGATGCTTGAAATGGTTGTAGTCAGAAGGTTGGTACATGCTCATCTCAACATGTATTCAAAGATGACAAGAAAAGAAAATCAAATAATCATTTTAGGAATGAAGAAGATACCTTGGGAAGAAATTATAAGAATGTTGTGAATTATAATCCTCTAAAAAAGGAATCAAAGAAAAATTCTGATATTCCTTGGATTCTAAATCCAAGAAGTTGAAGGGTAGTGCATAAAAAATAACTACTATTAGGTATGATAGTCAAAAGAATCCATGTGGATGATCTAAACATTCTACCAAAGTTCCTAATGGCATCTTAGTTATTTAGCCAGAAGATTTGGAAAGAATGGGGAAATTGAAGGTGCACAATCTAAGTCTATTACAAAAGGAAAAGAAAATATTGCACATAATGAAGATAAAGTGCATGAGGTTTTTTCAATAAAAGTAAAATCTTATGTTAAAGAAGTTTTGTGTGATATATGTAATAAATATGGTCATATTTCTAATGTTTGTTTAACCCTTATAACATAATAAGAAGTAGTACTTGAGAGGAAAACGAATGTATCATCTCTGAAGGATACTAATAACAAAATATCTCCACACAAAGAAGAATATGAGGTGGAGAGATCCATACTGCTAAAAATTAATCAGAATAATTGATCAGATGTGCAAGCATGAAGACTAGAGTAAATAGAGAAACTTTGGTTGAGAAAAACATCTCAACTTTTTTGTTCATATTTATGAAGCAAGTAGGATCCACCTTATTCCATTAATCTTTATGTGTTGTATTTTTTCTTAAAATTCCTGTAATTAAAGGTGAAACAAGTTCACAGGGGGAGTAACTGAGAAGTAGTGAGTGATTTCAATTCTTGATAGCCAAGATGAATAAGTTACCATCCTCAAATGATTCCTCAAGTTGATATTCAAATACAAATTTGATGAAGGATCATCTTTAATAAAGTTGGAAAATGTGATGTCCTATTCTGGAAATCCAGAATAAAGAAGATACTATCTTGGTTTGATCTTATTCACGGTATCCTGAAGAACAAGTGTTCAAGAAGATCATCCTTGGTGAAGTTGTGGAAGTTGTCCAACTTGGAAAATCACAAGATAATGATCCATTCTAGTGTATTCTCCATACTATAATTTCTTGAAATCCATTCTTGATGATACCCACCAATATTAAGATGTTAAGAAGTTTTTCCCTTTAAGGGTTAGATAAATAAGTAAATATGAAGATGCTTCTAGAATCATTATATCAATTGGTATAAAATTTGATTATTCAGAAAATAGCTTGAAGATCATGTCATTGGAAAAAGTATTTTTCTCTTAATCTCTCATCCTTGGTTAATAAAAATAAATATCATTTTAAAAAGGAGGAGTTATTGAATTAATCTGTAACATAAGAATAATGAAAATTCCCCAAAGTTCACTCATCCTACATATTTTACTTGAATGTATTTGATCTATTTGTTGAAGTGAGTGAAAGAGTTTCAAATTGATCCTTATTAAAAAAGTTTCATATCTTATTTAATACTTTTCATCCAAACACTAACACAAAACTGGGTTTCCGCAGCACCACCCATTATGAGTACTAAAAAAAGGGCTGATAAAGGGGCACTTTTAACAGGTCTAAAAAAGGCGATATTAAAAGTGACCCTTTATCAGCACTTTTTTTAGCACTGATAAAGGCCCCCTTTATTAGCGCTTTTTTTAGCACTGTTAAAGGGGACCCCTTTATCAGCTCCTTTTTAGTAGCGCTGATAAATGGGGTCTTTATCAACACTTTTTTTACACGGATAAATTTTATGTTTCAAAAAAAATTCATGAAAAATAATATATTGTTATATAAGTATATTTATATTTATATAAATATAATATATACTTTTTAAATATGTTTTAGATAAGTATAAATAGACTATTAAATTTAATATATATGAAATTTATTGAAAATGGATTTAAAATATTTTAAAAAATATTATTAATTAATAATTTTCTAATTATCATCTATTAATAACCTTTTAATAACAATTGGGAGACACAAAAAACCCAAAAAAAAAGAAAAGATCTAAAATAAGTTGAAAATGTAACGCTTACTTTAAACGACCATAAATTTTGATCCGGGTGTCTGTTTAAGCTCTACAACATATCAAATCAAAGCCTGCAACAAGTTCTACGTGCTAATGACTCAAGGGAAACTTCTGCCACATTTTTTGAGGCTACAAAAGGCCCATAAGGCCTCTAAAACAGAGTTTTTAGTCGGAATACCCTGATTTGTTAACATTAAAATAGGTATAACTTCTGATCTGGATGTCTTCTAGGCCTATACCACATATCATATCGAAGATTGTTTCATTATATTCGATTTGACTAGTTTTGGAGTTGAAAAAAGCTTCTGGATTAGAAGTTATGGCTGTTTTAACATTATATGGCTTTTCAAATACACAGATATATGTATTTATTCGTAAATATATATATATATATCTGTGTGTGTGTGTGTGTTGTATATATGTATGTATGTATGTATTTCTTTATTTATAAACACACATAAAAACATATTTTATAAATGTATTTAAAACTAATCTTATAAATATATATTAATATACGAATAAATATACGGAAAAAATTATAACTAAAAATATATATAAAAATAAAAATAAAAATATATTAATATATGAATGAATATATATATATACTAATATATGAATAAATATATATGTATTAATATAACTAAATATATTTATATTAATATGAATCTGTATTAATATACAAATAAATATAACTATATATATATATATATTAATATACGAATATATATATATATATATATATATATATATTAATATATGAATAAATATATATGTATTAATATAACTAAATATATTTATATTAATATGAATCTATATTAATATAAGAATAAATATAACTATATATATATAAAAAAATAGATATATAATTAAATAGAGAAAAAAATGAAATGGCTTGGTGGTAAAGGTGCAGGCACGCAAGGGTGAGGTCACAGGTTCAAGTTCGGGTGGTAGCAAGGAGGTACCCATGTGTGGGGGATGCAGGGCAAGGGCATCGCGTAGGAGAGTGTGAGGCGGGGGGGGGGGGGGGGGGGTCCATCTAGCACTAATAAGGGGGGGGGGGGGGTCCAATGCTGTTAAAATCTCCCCCCGCATTATATAATTCTTTTTTATTTTTTTTTATTTTTTTTTGAATTTTATCTGTACTTTTTAAAAGAACAGATAAAAGGTTCCTTTATAAGTGATTTTCTGAGTGCTGATAAAAGGGACCCCCCTTTATCTTCACCTTGATTAATTGTGATTTTTCTAGTGCTGTTAATGCACCTTTCGAGCACTAATAAAGGCCATATTTGTAGTAGTTAAAATGAAATTGGAAAACCCTTAAAGACAAGAATATATATTCTCATTCAAGAGGTACCATGATCAGTTGGTAAGGGATAACTTTTTCATTTAAATCAAATCCTCTTTGTAATGACCCAGACCTGAATAGCCACCCAAACCGTGCCAAACGGGTTGGGTGTCACTACCTTAGGCACACCTCCCCGAATGCCAAAGGCCGCCGACTAGCAGCGAGGGTCTTATAGGTATAGTGGGGAGGCTATACCCTCTCGGAGGATAATAATGGTACTGGTCTGAGAAAAAATATAAAACATGCTGTGGAAGATAAGGGAATTAGCAGACTCGAACCAGACCCACAGAGCAGAAGCACATCCAATATCGATAAACAATTGAAGTAATAAATATAAAAAACAGCAGTGGAAAGTAAACACAATAGCATGCTGATCACTTGTAACTACCACTAAACAATAACATACATCTAAAGTAGGTCACACATATCCACATATAAAGGTGCCAATGGCTAACCAACTTTAGCTACAAAACAAGTAAGCATGCTGATACAGTAAAGTACACAAAACATAGTAAACCATAGCTAGGGAAGAACTCAAGGTCCATACCATCTTCATGCACAGCTAATACAGCCTAGCTCCTAAAGCTGGCCTCTTTTCTATACATAAATCAATCAAGTCTGCACGCGTCCCGAAGGGCCTGTGTAGGGTGTGAGATGAATATCAGTAGGATACCACCCAATGGTTCATACCTAATATAAGTGTTTAAGCAGTCATGCATTTATAAGAAAAACAATAAATAGAACGATGCACAAATAAACAAAAACTCCACTAGTGCTCAGCAGCCACCATGGAGTGTCGCCTGATTTGGTAAACACCGGAATCTATGTCATATAACTCAGCACCATGTTCCCCCTGACACCACGTGTCTCAAGAACCAAAGTCCTGAATCCATGCCCAACAGTTATAACCCGGAGGAATAGTGATGCCTGTCCTCAATAAGTAACCGGAGGGACAGTGATGTCTTCCCTCAAATAAGATAGCCGAAGGGATAGAGTTGTCTTCACTCAATGTAAAGTATTCAGAGGTACAACAATATCTACCCTCAAATAATAGAGTACCTCTGCCCCAACCCGATATCCTCAATGTTATCCCCTGAAGGCTCCTCACCTTCCATGTGGCTTCCTACGACAATCACCCCCAAACCAAAAGTACCTAAACCACAACTAATGGGGGCCTCTACCCACCCAAGTGGTCAAACCCACCTCATCACGGAGTCTCTCTATGTTCACACTACTCAACGCTTTCAGGTGAGCGGTAATCACCAAAATAGTATCCAAGCCACAACACCTCTAACACCTCAAGTCCCTGCGACCATGCTGTTCAAGTATGACGGTCTCGCCATCCCAGTAACCCGGACATGCCCAACCTGACAATCATCGTGCCTTAAACTGACGTCTGTGATGCCCAATCCCGTGGTCAGAACCACCCAAAGTAACCAGGGCCAAGCCCAACCTGTGATCATCATCACTAGAGAATATCCGGGCCACGCCCAACACAACCCAAATGGTTATAGCATATGCAATTCAGCAATAACATACATAATCAAAAGATTTACTTTTAAATAGGAAAACAACTCAATAGTTGAAATGTGATAACTATGTGGTGTCCCATACAAACACTGAGGTCTCTAACACCTCTTACAATACACATCAATGTTCAACAAACTAAACTCAACAGTTTATAACAACACAACTGAATTAATACCATTTTGGCACCCCTGACCAAAATTCCCCATTTGAGCAACAACCCCTTGCCTGACCCCCTCAAGAAAAACAGGTAAAGGGCATACCTAAAGGCATCCCATTAGTCTAATTAACAGATTAATATGCAATACCAGATAAAAAGGGGTCCCGCTCAAAATACCTGAAAATGCGCCGAAGGCCGCGCCAGCCAAGCATCTGCGAAATCACAAAAGAAGGTATGCACCACCTACCTGAGACTCGTACGATGATACTCCTATGATAATAGCCTCCAATTATGTCTAAAACGTGGTAAATTTAGAGAAGAATCAATGCTTCTCAAACCCCTATAACTCATTCTAGAACAAAAATCAAGATAAATGACTCAAGAGGAATAAAGGCCTTATCGAGGGGGTTCTAACAGTTCAAACCATGATCTAAACGTAGTTTGGACGAAGATATGAGATGGATTTGAAGTCCCTACCATCTTGGTTTGTGAAACCCAGTGTCACAAAAGAGGTTCTGCCTCAATATGAGGCTACTTCCTGTTTTAGTGAAAAAAGAAACAACACGGTGTGTAATTTAGGACTACACAACGTGTATCATTTTACTGTTCATAAGATGGTTGAAATTCCACCGAATTACTTTCTATCCCATGTCTACATGAGTACACGGAGTGTACCTAGGGGTACACGGAGGGTACATAGTTTTTCCTCTCTTCCTTGCCGACTTACCCACGCGCCAGGTATATCCCTCATACACGGTTAGACTACATGGAGTGTCCAAGGAGAAAACGACGTTTACTTGGTTAAACGATTCTACCCAGCCAACACACCGAAACGCCAAATATGGCCTTCACATGATCTGGGGTACACGGTGTGTCAATAACTACATGCCATGTAGTAAAATATTTATACACAGTCACCACAGGGCATGTACATGGAGAGCACACGACTGAAACATTCATAACACATACACAGAGTGTACTTTAAATTGCATGGCGTGTAGTCTAGAAATTTCCAGAAACTTCCCATTTTCTCTGGATTTCTCCAGAACAAGCCAAAAAATCAAACAAGGTTGGAATTTTGACCCGTTATAAAAACCCAGGTTCTTAAAAACTCCCCACCTTAACATATCTCATCACTAAGCTATCAAATGAAACCTGGAGATGGAACCAAACATACCTCCCTAATCAAAGTAACCTGGACTTCCCTGGTATCAAAGGCTCTGGCTATGTTCATCAAGGGGCTCCCCACCTTAGGAATCGCCTAAATCGGTCTCAACACGACAAAACAAAAAACAAACAAAGGCTCACTAACCTGTTTTCCAAATGCAACGTCCTTTCAGGGCACATCGTCACCCCTACGCCTCATTGGTGCTCATGTGTCGTTCCATACACCCAACGTATCCCGCACCGCATCGGTGTCCACCTCTATGAGGTCCTGCATCCCATGGATGCTCAAAAACGAACCTGGTTCCTAGAACCTCAAGTAACCCGCATCATCGATGTCCCGATGCCCAATGCACCTCAAGTAACCCGCATCCTCGATGCCCCGATGCCCACGACACCTCGAGTAACCCGAATGATACACACCCCATATATATATATATATATCACCCACCTGATATGGTGCCAATCTTACTGACTAGCATCTAGTCAGTCTACATAGATCTTGTGCATCACGTGCGCTCAAAACAGACATGCCTCTACAGGTCATGCCAAAAAGGAAAAATGTAAATCACAGCCACACCCGTTGTGTACCTCTAACTGTCGTCGGCTCACTAGCCTGTTCAGCCTCTGGCAGCTCCACAACGTGCACCTGGCCTGAAGCACGACTGCCTGATGTCGGACCTCCCTGCGGTGCTACTACAGTCCCTAGCCACTGACCCCTCAATTGAATCCTGCTGTCTCTGTCACGTCCTACACTTGTAGCTGAACCTCGACTACCATCTCCTAGTACCAAACCTGAACCAACTCCAGATACCACCATCTATCCTGGTCCCTTCCTGCCGACTATATGAGAAGGCTTCCTACAAAACTTTTTAAGGTGATCGACTTGTCCACAAGCCCTACACTCCTTTAGAGGCCTATCACACTGAGTCCGAACATGACCTGGCTGTCAACACTGAAAGAAAGCCACTAAAGAACTACCACGAGGTGGTTTAGCTGAGTCCTTGGCCTGACTGCCCTGCTGGAACTCATCCCTTCCTCGCTTCGTGCTATTCGAACCATCACCTGAAGCTATCATCCAACCAACCTCGGGCCTATCCCTCTAGTTTCCCTCTGCTATGAGTGCCTAATTCACCGCCTCTAAAAAAGAACTCAGCTTGAAGATATTCACCTGAATCCGAATGGTATGTCTTAATCCATCCTTGAAGTGCCTCACCCTTGTCGCGTCATCGCTTACCATACCAGGTGCAATGAGAGACAACACAGTCAACGTAGCTGCAAAGTCCATGACGGAAATGTCTCCCTACTAAAGACTCAAGAACTCCCGATCTCTCTTGGCTCTCAGTGTCTATGGGTAAAAGTTCTTAAAGACCCTCTCCTTGAATTCCTCCCATGCTAGTCCTTCATTCCTTCGAGCCTAAACCTACACATTCCACCAACGCTTTTCCGGTCCTCGTAGAATGTACGTCGCCAGCCTGACCCTCCGCCCTGGAGGCATCTCGAGCTGCTTGAAGATCATCTGCATGCTCTCTATCCAGTTCTCAGCTTCCTGTGGGACACCCTCATCCTGAAAAAGAAGTGGGTGCTATGAATGGAACTCCCACGTCTGATATGCCATAGATGGCTCGGTACCATGCACGCCTCTATCGATCCCTTGCAAGACACGTACCAGGCTAGCTCGGAGCTGTTCATTGAGCCATGGTCTGAACGATGCCAAACTCGGCTGTTGTCCTTCCTGCACTGGATCTTGAACCTATTCCTGTCCTTGAGCCTGTACCCGTGGATCCTGCTCTACTTGTACCAGATCCTGAGCCTGATCCTTCGGCACTGTATCATCACCCGCCTGATGCTCCATCGGTCATACAAAAAGGAACCCGCTGAATACCATAAATGGTCAGACAACCCACAAACATAACAATTTATACATATATAACGAAGTTAAAGAAATAAGTAAAAGGCAGTGCATGACTACTACCCTTACTCTCCCCCACCGCAACCCATGCCTCATGGCATCCTGGCCTCGTGGCCTCCTTACCGGCCCTTAACAGAGCCAAGCATCAAAAGTACCTCGGGCCATGCCCATACCGACAACCAATGTTTCCTCAAACCGACGACCGAGTTGCCCTAACCTGGTGATCAAAATCACCTCAACCACTAGTACCTACCTACTCGTACAAGAGCCAGACCCAAATATCTTGCCATATTCAATTCTAAAAATATATAAATCATGGAATATCACATTGCAACAAGCTAGAAATTCGAACAAGAATTTCACCTTTTCACATTACAAGAACACAAATCATGGAAATTGATATCATTCACATGGAATTATCACTTCACAAAGCATATGTGCAGTTATGAAATTAAAATACCCTAAAAATGTGCCTATCAAAATCCAAGGAAACAAGCCTTTCCATATAGGGCCAAGGTCTAATTCTCCATTACCGTATCGGGTCAAGGGTCAAATATCACAATTAATAACATCACACACCAAGTGAGACACCGAGGTGGAGATCATATAAACTGTAATCTGAGGAAAAGCAAAACAGTGATTACCACCCAAGGTAACTTGGTCCATCCCTTGTACCTGGGGCTACAGGCACCCAAGCACAAGCTAGGAACCCAATTCCAATAACAACCTATCTTCAGTCTACCATATCCCAAATAGTAAAACTAGAATATGTAAAAAAGATAAATCTAAATCTCATTAGTAGACAATAAAACACTGTTACTAAATCAATGTCAAGAACTCCTCGAATACCACCTTGTAATGACCTGGACCTGAATAGCCACCCGAACAGTGCCAAACGGGTCAGGTGTCACTACCTTAGGAGCACCTCCTCAAACACCAAAGGCTGCCGACTAGTAGAGAGGCTCTTATAGGTATAGTGGGGAGGCTATACCCTCTCGAAGGATAATAATGGTACTTTTCTGAGAAAAAATATAAAAACATGCAGTGGAAGATAAGGGACTCAGCAGACTTGATCTAGACCCACAGAGAGGAAGTACATCCAATATCGATAAACAAAGGAAGCAATAAATACAAACAACAGTGCAATGTAAACAAAATAGCATGTTGATCACTTGTAACTACCACTGAACAACAACATGCATCCAAAGCAGGTCACACATATCTATATGTAAAGAAACCAATGGAAAACCAACTGTAGCTACAAAACAAGTAAACATACTGATACAGGAAAGTACGCAAAACATAGTAAACTCCAACTAGGAAAGACCTCAAGGCCCATACCATCTCCATACACAACTAATGTAGCCTAGCTTCTGAAGCAGGCATCTTTCCTGCACGTGAATCCATAAATTATGCACACGTCCCTAAGGGATTGTGTAGGGTGTGAGACAAATCTTATTAGGGTACCACCCAACGGTGTGTAACTAATATAAGTGTTTAACCAGTCATTCATTTATAAGGAAAATAGTATATAGAACAATTCAAAAACAAACAAAAACTCTACTGGTGCTCAACAGCCACCCGGAAGTGTCACCTGCTTCGGCCAATGCCGAAATCTCTGTCATATAACCCGACAGCATGTTCCCCTGGACACCGCGTGTCTCAAGTACCGACATCCCAAAGGCACACCGAATATTAGTAACTGGAGGAACAACAATGTTTGTCCTCAATAAGTAACCAGAGGGACAATGATATCTACCCTCAAATAACGTAGCCAGAGGGACAACGATGTCTTCCCTCAAAGTAATGTATCCAGAGGGACACCAATATCTGCCGTCAAATAACAGCGAGCCTCTTCCCCCAACACAATAGCCTCAATGCTACCCCTGAAGGCTCCTCACCTTCCACGTGTCTTCCTACGACAAGCACCCCTAAACCAAAAGTACCTAAACTGCAACTAACAGGGGCCTCTACCCACACGACTGGTCAAAACCACATCATCACTGAGTCTCTCTCTGTGCACACTACTCAAAGTTTTCAGGTGAGCGGGAATCACCAAAATAGTACCCAAGCCACAACACCTCTGATACCTTGTGTCCCTGTGACCATGTTTCTCAAGTATGATGGTCTCACCATCCCAACAACTAGGGCCATGACCAACCTAATAGTCATCCTGCCTCAAACTGATGTCCATGATGCCCAATCCCATGGTCAGAACCACCCAAAGTAACCCGTGCCAAGCCCAAACTTTGATCAGCATCACTCAAGAATATCTGGGCCATTCTCAATACAACCCAAATGGTTCAAGCATATATAACTCAACAATCACATACATAATCAAAAGATTTACTTTTAAACAGGCAAACAACTCAACAGTTGAAATGCGCTAACTATGTGTTTTCCCATACCAACACTGAGGTCTCTAAGGCCTCTTCCAATATATATCAATGTTCAATAAACTAAACATAACAGTTTATAACAACAAAACTCAATTAATACCATTTTAGCACCCCCGACCAAAATGCCCCATTTGAGCAATGTCACCCTGCCCGACCCCGCTCAAGCAAAATATGTAAAGGGCATACCCAAAGACATCCCATCGGTCTAATAAAAAGTTTAATATGCAATACCAGATAAAAAGGGGTCCCGCTCAAAATACCCTAAAATGCACCGAAGTCCGTGCCACCCAAACGACTGCGAAAACACAAAAGAAGGTATGCACCACATACATGAGACTCGTACGATGATACTCTTCTGATAAAAGCCTCTAATTATGTCTAAAGCACGGTAGATCTACAAAATAATTAAAACCGCTCAAACCTCTATAACTCGTTCTAGAACAGAAATCAAGAGAAATAGCTCAAGAGGAATCAAGTCCTTACCAAGGGGGTTCTAACAAATTAAACTGCGATCGAAACAGAATTTGGACGATGATCCATAAGGGATTTGAAGTCCCGACCAGCTTGGTTCGCAAAACCCGACGACACAAAAGTGGTTCTGCCTCAATTAGAGGCTACTGCCTGTTTTAGTGAAAAATGAAACTTCATGGCGTGTACTTTAGGACTACATGACATGTATCATTTTTCTATTCATAAGAGAACTGAAATTCTTTCGACTTACTTTATATCCCCTATCGACATCAGTACATGGAATGTACCTAGGGGTACACGGCATGTACCTAGGGGTAAACAGTGTGTACTCAGTTTTTCTTCTCTTCCTCGCCTACTTACGGACACACCATGTATATCCCTCATACACGGTTAGACTACATGGCGTGTCCAAGGAGGACATGGCATGTACTTGGTTAAATAATTCTACCCATCCAACATCCCCACACGCCATGTATGGTCTTCACACGGTCTAGGGTACACGACGTGTCGATAACTACACACCATGTAGTAAGAAATTTCTACATGATCACCACACGAAATGTACTCAGTGATCACACAGCTGACACGTTTCTAACACATACACGAAGTGTACTTTAAAGTACACAGTGTGTAGTTTGTAAATTTCCAAAAACTTCCCAGTTTCTCCAGCTTTCTCTAGAACAAGCTAAAAAATTAAAACAGGGTCAGAATTTTGGCCCGTTCTAAAAACCCAGGTTCTTACAAACTTCCCACCTTAACATAGATCATCTGCAAGATATCAAACAAATCCCAGAGATGGCACCAAACTTACCACCCTGATCAAAGTATCCCGGACTTCCCCGGTCTGAAAGGTTTTGGATAGTTCCTCAAGGGGATCCCCACCTTAGGAATCGACTAAATTGGTCTCAACACCAAAAAACTCAAAACAAACAAAGGCTGACTAACCTGTTTTCCAGATGCATATTCCTTCCGTGACACATTGTCACCCTTGCGCCTCATTGTTGCTCCTGTGTCGTTCCTCACACCCAACGTATCCTGCACCGCATCAGTGTCCACCTCCACGAGATCCTGCTTCCCATTGATTCTCAAAAATGAACCTGGTGCCTAGATCCTCAAGTAACCTTTATCATCAATGACCTGAAGCCCAAGGCACCTCAAATAACCTCCATCCTCGATGCCCCGATGCCCACGACACCTCAAGTAACCCGCATTGTCTATTCCCCGAATGCTACGCACCCCATACATACATACATACATACATACATACATACATACATACATACATACATACATACATACATACATACATACATACATACATACATACATACATACATACATACATACATACATACATACATACATACATACATACATACATACATACATACATACATACATACATACATACATACATACATACATACATACATACATACATACATACATACATACATACATACATACATACATACATACATACATACATACATACATACATACATACATACATACATACATACATACTTACATACATACATACATACATACATACATACATACATACATACATACATACATACATACATACAAACATACAAACATACATACATACATACATACATACGTACATACATACATACGTACATACATACATACGTACATACATACATACATACATACATACACATATATATATATATACATACATATATATATATATACATATATATATATATATATATATATATATATATATATATATATATATATATATCACGCACCCGATATGGTGCCAATCCCACGGACTAGCATCTAGTCAGTCCACATAGATTATGTGTATCACATGCACTCAAGACGAACATGCCTATATAGGTCATGCCAAAAAGGAAACATGGAAATCATGAACACACCCATGGTATACCTCTAACCATCATTGGCTCACCAGTCTACTCAGCCTCTTGCAGCTCCACAACGTGCACCTAGCCTGAAGCACAAATGCCTAATGCCTGACATCCCTGAGGTGCTGCTCTAGTCACCAGCCACTGACCCCTTAGCTGGATCCCAATGTCTCTGTCACATCCTCCACATGTAGCTGAACCTCGGATACCCTCTCTTGGTACCGAACCTGAACCAACTCCAGATGCCACTATCTGTCCTGGTCCCTGCCTGCCCACTATCTGAGAAGGCTTCCTGCAAAACCTCTCAAGGTGCCCGACCTGTCCACATACCCGACACTCCTTTGAAGGCCTATCACACTGAGTCCGAACATGTCCTAGTTTTCCACACTGAAAGAAAACCACTAAAGAACTACCATGAGGTGGTCTAGTTGAGTCCTTGGCCTGACTTCCCTACCAGAACCCTCCTGTCCTCGCTTCCTATTGTCCAAACCATCACCTGAAGCTATCATCTGGCCAACCTGGGGCCTATCCATCTTGTTTCCCTCCGCAATGAGCACATGATTTACCACCTCTGAAAAAGAACCAAACCAGAAGATATTCACCTAGATCTGAATGGTGTGTTGTAAGCCATCCTTGAAGTACCTCACCCTTGTCGGGTCATCGCTTACCATACCAGGTGCAAAGAGAGAAAACTTAGTAAACATAGATACATAGTCCATGATAGACATGTATCCCTGCTGAAGTCTCAAGAAATCTTGAGCTCTCTCGTCTCTCATTGTCATTGGGTATAAGTTCTCAAAGAACTTTTCCTAGAAGTCCTTCCACGATAGTCCTTCATCCCTACGAGCCAGAACTTCCACATCCCACAAACGCTTTTCCAGTCCTCGCAGAATGTATGTCGCTAGTTTAAAACTCCGCCCTGGAGGCATCTCACGCTGCTTAAAGATCATCTCCATGCTCTCTATCTAGTTCTCAGCCGCATGTGGACCACCCTCACCATGAAAAAGAAACGGGTGCTGCGACTTGAACTCCCGCGTCATATATTCCATAGATGGCTCTGTACCCTATGTGCCTCTGTCGATCCCCTACAAGACCCATACCAGGATAGCTCGAAGTTGCTCATTGAGCCATGGTCTGAATTCTACCAATCCTGGCTATTGTACTACCTGCACTGGATCTTGAACTTGATCATATCCCTGAGCCTGTACCCACAGCTCCTAGTCTGCCTGTACCATATCCTAAACATGATCTTGCAATACTGTATCATCACCCTCCGGACGCTCCATCGGTCATACAAAAAGGAACCCACTGAATATCATAAATGGTTAGAAAACCCACATACATAAAAATTTATACATATATAACGCAGTTAAGGAAAGTAGTAAAAGGTAGTGCATAACCACTACCCTTACTTTCCCCCACCGCAACCCATGCCCCATGGCATCCTGGCCTCGTGACCTCCTTACCCGCCCTTAATAGAGCCAAGTATCAAAAGTACCTCAAGCCAAACCCATCCTGACAACCAATGTTGCCTCAAACCGACGATCGATTCGTCCAGTCTTGGTGATCAAAATCACCTCAACCAATAGTACCTGCCTGCTCGTACAAGAACCAGACCCAAATATCCTTCCATATGCAATTCTATAAATATATAAAGCATGGCATGTAACATTGTGACAAAAAAAATTCTATCACGAATTTCACCTTTTTTACATTTCAAGAATACAAATCATTGAAATTGATATCATTCACATGACATTATCAATTCAAAAAGCATACATGAATTTATGAAATTGAAATACCCTAAAAACGTGCCTATCCAAAGACAAGAAAACAAGCCCTTCCATACCGAGCCAAGGTCCAATTCTTCCTTACCACATCGGGTCAAGGGTCACATATCACAATTAATAACATCACACACCAAGTGAGCCACCGAGGTGGAAATCATATAAAATGTAATCTGAGCAAAAGAAAAACAGCAATTCCCACCCAAGGGAACTTGGTCCATCCCTCGTACCTAGGGCTGTAGGCACCCAAGAACAAGCTAGGAACCTAGTTCCAGTAACAACCTGTCTCTGGTCTACCATATCCCAAATAGTAAAACTTTCATAAGTAAAAAGAGAATTCTCATTCTCAATAGTAGAAAACAAAACACTGCTACTGAACCCCTATCAAGAACTCCTTTGATACCACTTTGTAACGACCCAGACCCAAACAACCACCTGAACAGTGCCAAACGGGTCGGGTGTCACTACCTTAGGCACACCTCCCCAAACACCAAAGGCTGCTGACTAGCAGCGAGGGTCTTATAGGTATAGTTGTGAGGATATACCCTCTCAGAGGATAATAATGGTACTAGTCCGAGAAAAAAATATAATACATGTAGTGGAAGATAAGGGACTCAGCAGACTCGAACCAGACCTGTAGAGAGGAAGCACATCCAATATCAATAAATAGTGGAAGCAATAAATATAAACAATAGTAGTGGAAAGTAAACACAACAACATGCTGATCACTTGTAACTACCACTGAACAACAACATGCATCCAGATTAGGTCACACATATCCATATGTAAAGTCACCAATGGATAATCAATTGTAGTTACAAAACAAGTAAGCATGCTGACATAGGAAAGTACAAAAAACATAGTAAAATCTCGTTAGGCCAGACTTCAAGGTCCATACCATCTCCATGCACAGCTAATGCAGCCCAGCTCCTGAAGCTGGCATCTTTCCTGCACGTAAATATATAAAGTCTGCATCTGTCCTAAAGGGCCCATGCAGGGTGTGAGACGAATCTTAGTGGGATACCACCTAAAGGTGCATACCTAATATAAGTGTTTAATTAGTCATGCATTTATTAGGAAAATAGTAAATAGAATGATTCAAATATAAGTATAAACTCCACTAGTGCTTTGCAGCCACCATGGAGTGTCACCTGCTTCGGCCAACATTGGAATCTCTGTCATATAACCCGACACCATGTGCCCCCTGACATCGCATGTATCAAGTACCGATGTCTTGAAGGCATGCCCAATAGCAGTAACCTGGAGTAACAATGATGCTTGTCCTCAGTAAGTAACTGGAGGGACATTGATGTCTGCACTCAAATAACGTAGCCAGAGGGATAGTGATGTCTGTCCTCAAAGTAAAGTATCTGGAGGGACAACAATATCTGTCCTCAAATAATGTCAAACCTCTGCCCCCAACCCGATAGCCTCAATGTTATCCCCTAAAGTATCCTCACCTTCCACATGGATTCCTACAACAAGCACCCCAATCCAAAAGTACCTAAACTGCAACTAACAGAGGCCTCTACCAACTCGAGTGGTCAAAACCACTTCATCAAGAAGTCTCTCTGTGTGCACACTACTCAATGTTTCCAGGTGAGCAGTAATCACCAAAATAGTACACAAGACACAACACCTGTGACACCTCATGTCCCTGTGACCATGCCGCTAAAGTCTGATTGTCTCGCCATCCCAGTAACCCGGGCCATGCCCAACCTAAAAGTCATCTTGCCTCAAGCCAACATCCATGACGCCCAATTCCATGGTTAGAACCACCCAAAGTCACCCGTGCCAAGCCCAAACTTTTATCAGCATCACTCGAGAATATCCGGGCCATGCCCAACACAACCCAAATGGTTCTAGCATATGCAATTCAATAATCACATACATAATAAAAATATTTACTTTTAAATAGGAAACAACTCAATAGTTGAAATGCGCTAACTATGTGTTGTCCCATACCAACACTGAGGTCTCTAAGGCCTCTTATAATACATATCAATTTTCAACAAACTAAAATCAACAGTTTATAACAACACAACTCAATTAATACCATTTTGGATCCCCCAACCAAAATGCCCCATTTGAGCAACGACCCCTCGCCCAGCCCTGCTCAAGGAAAACAGGTAAAGGGCATACCCAAAGGCACACCATGGGTGTAATAAATAGTTTAATATGAAATACCAGATAAAAAGTGGTCCCACTCAAAATACATGAAAACGCACCGAAGGCTGCACCGCCCAAACGTCTTCAAAAACACAAAAGAAGGTATGCACTGCCTACCTAAGAATCGTATGATGCTACTCCTCTGATAACTGCCTCCAATTATTTCTAAAATGCGGTAGATCTACAAAAGAATAAAAAACACTCAAACCCCTATAACTCATTCTAGAACTGAAATCAAGAGAAATAGATCAAGAGGAATCAAGGCCTTATTGAGGGGTTCCAACAGATAAAATCGTGATCGAAACAGAGTTCGGATAAAGATCCGGGAGGGATTTGAAGTCCTGGACAGCTTGGTTCGTGAAACCCGGTGACACAAAATAGGTTCTGCCTCAATTCAAGGCTACTGCCTGTTTTAGCGGAAAAAAAGAAACTACACCACGTGTACTTTAGGACTACACAACGTGTATCATTTTACTATTCATAAGACGACTGAAATTCCACCGACTTACTTTCCAGCCCCTGTCAACATGAGTACACGATGTGTACCTAGGGGTACACGACGTGTACTTAGTTTTTCTTCTCTTCCTCGCCGACTTACCCACATGCCATGTATATCCCTCATACATGGTTAGACTACACGACGTGTACAAGGAGGACACATCGTATAATTGGATAAATGATTATACCCGGCCAACACGCCCACACTCAATGTATGGCCTTCACGCGGCCTAGGGTACACGACGTGTCAATAACTACACACAGTGTAGTAAGAAATTTCTACATGGTCACCACAAAACATGTACTCAGTGAGCAGACGACCGTCACTTTCCTAACACATACACAACATGTACTTTAAAGTACATAGAGTGTAGTCTAGAAATTTCCAGAAACTGCCCAATTTCTCCAGCTTTCTCCAGAACATGCCAAAAATTCAAACAGGGTCAGAATTTTGACCTGTTCTAAAAACCCGGGTTCTTGCACTCTTTTTTTTCTACATCGAGCACAACTCAAGTAGACTTAGAGTGAAATGATAGATGAAACATTACTTAAGTATGGACTGATACCCTTTTCCAATGAACATTTTTATTTCTTAACAATAATAGGGAGATAAAGTGAAATGAAAATCTGAAGAAGAAAAATGGAGAGAGAAGATAATGATCCACATATTGAAACATTCATCTGAAAAATAACTTTCAAGGTATTCCAAAAAAATACAATGGGGGAGTTTGAAGAACCGAATTTGTGTATGAATTATATTTGTTTTGAAATGATTTTCACTGGTTTTCAATGGTGATCAATGAGATAGGATGATCTCATTGAAGTCAATAAGATGAAGTAGTTCCAAAGTTAATGGATCTTGAATAAAGTCCTCAAGTCTTGATATTTCAAGAAACATCTATTAATGATTTTGAGTTTCATGGTGATGCCTAAAGAATTGTTATGTATTCAGTGAATGAAATTAGATGTTATGATAGAATAATTATCCTAGTAACTCTGAAGATTGTTGAAATAATCCTAAGTTCAAAATACAAGTGTTAAAGGAGACACATTTTTCAAACCATGAACATGATTGATCTACAATCCATTTGTGGATGAAGTGACATTGAAGACATTGAAAATATTTATTTGGATGAGGTTTTGAGGTAGAAGTTCTTTGGAATTTATATTCTAAAAATTATAAAAGAATAAGAAGGAATAATCTTCTAGAAGGAAGCATCTTCTGAAGTTCTATGTGGGGCAAACCCTCAGGTGTACTATTCACCCATTTAAAAAGGATAGACATATCATGATCCATCTTATCAACTTGATCTATACTATCCACCATATCCTATGCCCACTTGTTTAAATCAGTGTTGTTTGATCTCCTAATCTCATGAGTTTTTTTAAGTACGTTTTTTTTAAAAAAATTGAAAAACCCCTTAGGTTAATTTTTTTAAAAGCACACTACAAAGGTGTCATCGCAGATGCTGCCTTTCCACCCCATGCCGCCTTTTCCTAGATCTATGGCATGGAAAAGGTGGATAGGGGGAGGCCGCCTTTCGCCTCTGGGTAAGGCGAAAGGCGGCTTCTGCGATGCCGCCTTTGGCCTTACACAGAGGGGAAATGCGGCCTCCGCGATACCACCTTGGCCTAAAATCCATATAAAAGGGCGACCGCCCATCCCTCTCCTCACTTGATCCTTTCCATAATATCCCCTAAATTCTCTCTATCTCTCTCTAAAAAGTTCATTTGTTGTGTGGATTTTTACAAAGATTCATTTGGAGGTATGTTTATTTATTTAATTTAATTTTTTTATTTAATTAATTTAATTTTTTTTAGTTTTAAATAATTCATTTTTAAGTAGTTTAGGTAGTTTTTAATGTTTGGTTATATAGTTTTTGTAATTAGTTATATATAGTTTGAAATAATTAATATTAGGTAGTATAGATTAAGTATAGATTTACATAGGATTAAGTATTTTGAAATTTTGGTATCTTAATGATTATGTTGTTATATAATCAATTAAATTATTGTTTGGATACAAACAAGTGGATGTGTCTCTGGCACAAATATACATAGGGGTAAAAACCGAAAACACTTCTTTGAACTAGAATCGAATGGGAACTGGTGCATGATAATGGGCCTTACTGCATCCTGGTTTGACACTCCTGGGGAATATTCTTAACATGATTCATATTTTCTTTATAAACTACTAAAATATCTAATAGAAGAAAAATAAAATCAGTATATTTATCAATGATAAAATGATAAATATAATGTTATAGAATCAAATAAGGACATAAGCATTAACGAATTAAAGTTATTATTATTTAATTATAATTAACTAATGAATATAATATGATTAACTATTAAAGAATAAATAATTAAATAATAACTTAATAATTATTAAATAGTGATTAAATAATGATTGATTAGTTAAAAAATGTATTAATAAAATCAGTTTAAAATGACAATTATAATTATATAAAATGAAATGTAGAAGAAAATGTTTTTAAATGTAAAGATAATATCATTTAGAAATAATAGTTACTATTCGAGATAATTAATTATAGAATAATTAATAAATAACATAGGATTAAAACATGGATCCATATAATGATTATCTAATCATAATGATGAACCTATAAAGTGAAATAAAGAAGAACAAACACATTAAATATAAAAGTGCGCTAAAATTACATTCTAATAAATATCATATTTTCAAACATCAGTAGCTTAATTTAGGGTATAGAAAGGCGCCCTAAAATTACATTATAATAAACATCATACGGTCAAAAATAATTTTTAATATCTATTACTCTATCATAATTTTGATGAAAGAAACATTTTTGACATATAGATTCATGTTTTCCTGTGTGTACTACTATGGGGAGATTATTCAAACTAAGCAAGGAGCTTCTTACAGTACACAACCAATTATAGTGGTTAGTACAACTGATTGTGTAACCATAAGTGACCTTCAAGAGAGAATTCATGGTTCCTTAAATCCGGGACCCGATCAAGAGATCATGTCTATGAGTTATAGATATTTGCAATTTCTGATAGCACTGTGGCATCTAGATTTTCCATTGGTTGCTGATGCATAGTGGGTCCAAGGAATTAATTTATTTTCTCAACAGTCAGATGGTACCATGATGGAGTTATACATTGATGTTTCTACTGTACAACTACAATGTCCACTTGTACGAAGACATAGAATTACAAGAGTGGTTGAAGATAATACACCCCATGAAATTGAGGCTATTCCAAATGATGCAGCAGAAGAGGGCAACCAAGATGATATCTCGGATATAAAAGTCATTCTGAATTCCTATGAGGAGTTTCTTAATGATGGATTAGATGGTGACAATAGTGGTGATGAGTAGGGACCAACGGAAGATAGAGAAGAGGTTTTGAGAAATGCATTAGTTGTACATCAACCTTAACATACAATAAATCATCCACCACACTTTTCATCTTGGTCAGAAGCAATAACACACGTGCCTAAATTCAATAATGCTATACTCACACTGAAAACTGAGTTCCCTAGAGTTGTACCAGATAGTTTTAGTAAGGTGGAGAAAACCTTATATATTAGAAGAAATTTTCCTAGTAAATATGCCTTAAAAAGCACGATAAAGATATTTCATATTAAGAGACACTTAAAATATGTAGTTCAAGAATAATTCCATATAAAATATGTTATACGGTGTGGGAATTATGGGTATGATTGTATATTTCTCTTAAGGGAGATTCTAGACATTACATTTGGAGGTTGGAGAATCTCGAGGATTGAGGCGGCTCATACATGCGTTCAGCCAAGCCTCACAAAAGATCATACCTCATTGGATGTAGAATTTGTGCCATCTATTGTTGTTGAGATGATTAGGACATTTCAAGATGTTCCAATATCCCTTGTGAAAGATAGGATTTAACATACATTCAGTTATAATATTTCCTATAATAAGGCATGGATGGCAAAACAGAAGGCAATTGTGAAGGTATATGGTGATTGGGATGACTCATATCAGGTGTTACCGCAATTGCTAGACATAATGAGGCATTATAACCAAGTTGTCTTCTATCTGGACACAAACAAACATGTGTCTCACGATAACCAACTTGATCCATCTCATGTTCAATTTCATCAGTTGTTCTGGGCATTCCTTCCCTGTATCTCCACATTTCATTTCTGCAAACAGTTTATTCAAAGTGATGGAAAATTTTTATATGGAAAATACAAGGGCGTATTCATGAGTCTTGGTACGCTTTATATTCATTATATTTTACTATTTCATTATAAAGATAAAATCAATTTATGTGAAATATCATCTATGCTTTGTAGCATATGAGTAAGACCAATGGAGGTTTGAAGAACTTTTTGAACAAATTCATCAGGCTAATTAAGAAGTTTATGATTATATGATGTGAAATCCAAAAGGGAAATGAACATTGGCATATGATAGTGGTAAGAGGTACAGACACATGATGACAAACATTGTGGAGTGCATCAATGGTATCTTCAAAGGGATACACAAGCTACCTATAACAGCCTTAGTTCAGGATACATTCTATCGATGTGTTAAGTACTTTGTGGATATAAAAAAACTAGCATCAGATGGAATACAAAATGGGCTAAGATACAGAAGACACTTTCAATGAGAGATTGAAAAGAATATTGAAGAAGCTTCTGGTTATCACGTCTGTCTCTTTCGAAGAGAAGACTCCCGATTTGAAGTTCAAGAGAGTTCAGACCCCGTCACAAATTACATCGGTGAAATAATGGTGGTATTTTAAGAAACAAGGCAATGTAAATGTGGAAGCTTTCAGGCCTTATGGTTTCCATATACACCCGCCATCGCAGCATGTGCCTCTATGAACATCTCATGGGAAGTATATATTGATTCAGTGTACCAGATGGATATCATTGCTAACTGTTATACTGCACTATGGACACCTTTTAGGGAGTATCATTATTTACCAATTCCTAAAGGCCAGCCAATAATGATACGTGACATGAATCTGTTACATCCTCATGGGAGACCAAAGGTGAGTAGGATACGCAATGAGATGGACTGGCCTCAAGAACAAGGATAGAGTTTGCGATGCATGATATGTCATAAAGAAGGTCATAACCGGAAATGATGCCCTAGGGTTGTTGGGTTGAGTTCACAGTCTCATCTATAATGATATATTGTCTTCATTGTGACATTCCCATATTGTAAACTAAATGTTGTTATCTCTTCCTTTTTCCTCAGTTTTCTAAACCTAGAACATCTGAGATAACTTTACATAATTATATTCTTTCTTTCAAGAAATAACTTTAAATATGAGATAATATAATTTATTTCATAAATCCTAATGAAGAAAACTTAACCCATATTGTATAGTAAATGTTATTAATCCATAAACATGTTTCCTGAACATTAATATTAAAATTTCTAACCCAAAACCATCAAACATAAACCCAAACTGAAAAATGTAGGATATTTTAGTAATCTATTCTATAACGAAATTATAGTATCAAAATGATTAGCATAAGTTATTGAATACATACAATTAGATAAATTCTAAAAACATCATTACTAATTGACATGGTTTATCTTAATCCCATCCATAAGTAGTTAATCATAAAGGTCCCCCAAAATATGTGTAATTAAATTCAAGACTCAATATTTTAGATAATATAACTTATTTCATATTAATATTGTTTCTTTTAAGAAATAATTTTAAATCTGAGATAATAGAATTTATTTCATAAATCGGAAAGCAGAACACTTAAACCATATTTTAAAGTAAATGTTATTAACCAAGAAACATGTTTTCTTGAACGTTCATATTAAAATTTTTAACCCTAAACCCTCAATCCTAAACCCCAACCTAAACAAGTAGGATATTTTAGTAAACTATTCTATAATTAAATTATAGTATCATAATGATTATCATAAGTTATTGAATAAATAAAATTAGATAAATTCTAAAAACATCATTACTAATTGACATGGTTTATCCTAATCCAATCCATCACTTTATATTTACATTTTACACTTACGACTCATTTCATTTGTTTATATGAAGATGGATGATACCATACTACTCACTCAGCAGCCTACCCATATTTTACAGGCCGTGTTAGAGGGTCATCCAGATCGATTGGTGAAGGTGCATCAAGTGCACCATTTTCCGGACATGGAGCCTCCACATGCCATTAGACCTTACTTGCGCCATGCTGGCTTCTATGGCCTTACCGTATCAGATTTCACATTTGTAGATCATTACCTACTTGTTGCCCTCATTGAGAGATGGAGACCAGAGACACACACATTCTACCTTCCTAAGGGAGAGATGACCATCACTCTCGAGGATGTCACAGTGCTTCTCAGTCTGCCTATCCAGGGGAGACCCGTTATTGGACTCACTCGTGTAGCTTGGCCAGAACTTTCTCAGTGCTTGTTAGGTGTTGATATTTTGTCTGGTCGTAGGGATATAGATTGATCGTCCATATATATTCCTTGGTTGGAGTCGCAGATTCCACATTTACAAGATGATGATGATGAGAAAATAGTCATGCGTTATGCCCGTGCATATATCATATGACTCATTGGCGAGACCATGTGTATTGATCACTCGGGGATGCACGTGCATATGATGTATCTACCCCTACTAGAGTACTTTGATCAGGTTGGGATGTACAGATGGGGATCAACCTGCTTGGAATATATGTAAAAATCATTATGCCAGCTATCCCATAGGGACTGTATAGGTCTCGGAGGATGCGTCATCCTTATTCAGATGTGGGCATGGGAGCACATCCCATCATTCTACCCTAACCTTGCTGGTCTGCCAATCGATATGGAGGAGTTGTATAAAGCTCCACGTGAATGCTGGTATGATAAGTCATTTATATTGGTTTTTTATTCTACTATGAGTTATTGACTATAGTTTCTAATTATTTGTCACTATCGTTGATGTATTTTACAGGTGGTGTCAGTGACACAATTTTGACGTGGTTCCGAGACTGCATTTGGAAGTATATCAGCTACAGTTGGAAAATCTCTTACCAAATCAGGTATGTATATACAATCTATCACTGTCTAAAAAATTTAATAATAGCATCAATTTTTGTTTTTAGTTAGGTGTTTTTTTGACAAAATCACTTGTCATTTCAGATTTCGTGGCTTCTATACTGGAGTATTATGGACCAGTTGCCATCATACTGCAATGTTGGGATTGAGGATGATAAGGTTGTAGTACCCCTCATTCACTTCCATATTATTGAGTGGCAGTAGCCTAACTGGGTCATGTTCCAGTTTTTCCGTACTCAGCCGATTCCATTACCATTAACATAGACAGACCAACTTCATGGGATGAAGCTGATAGGGAGGCAAGATGATGACTGGTCCCAAGTACATGCCAGTTTTATTGACTACTGGCACAGATGTGCATATTTACGTATTCAGGGTGTTCTTACGAATCGATTCTCTCTTTCAGAGTAGGTTGACTATGAGCCATGGTATAGACTGAAGTCTATATTGTATCTTACCCAAGCCGACATAGAGATGTAGAGGATGGTAAGTCAATAAATTTCCATTAGTTTTTTATTGAATTATTTTCTAATTACATTTGAATCTATTTACAGGGAAGTCACACATAGGAACTTGTTCGCATGAGTGATGAAGAGGAGGAGGGGGTCTTTAGTTGGGCAGCCATCCATGCTACAACATTGGAGGTGAGGGAATCTTTTCATGTGCTTTTCAGGAGCATATTCGTTCTTCCAGCTCGGAGAGAGGAGGTTCCTGCCCTAGAGGAACATCCTGCAGCTGCTGCTGGTGCTAAGGATCCATGACCACAGTGACGTAGAAAATGTCGTGCTGCACGTGAGGCCTCACTTGTTCCACAGGCAGAGGTCGGCCCTCTAGTAGTCCAAGATCTGTCGATTCAGGATGTGCCTTAGGTGGCATGGGATCCATCTTTCCTAACATGATATCCATAGTTCTCTCCATCATGGGTTCCAGATCCTTCATAGCCTTGAATTCTAGAGCCATCACTATCTTGGGGTATAGCTGCATCACATGCTTTGTTCCCCACTGCGATGGAGGCAGGTCCTTCTACCACCCTAGTGGGAGAAGGGTCCGGATGGTAGTATGAGATGTAGTTGAAAACTCCTCCCACTGACACACAGATGGAGGAGGTGATAGTCAACATTCTAGTTCATGAGGATCAGCCTTCTCCAGGTCATCAGACTCTACTGTGCACTCGACGCGGACGTCCTATTCGCAGACCATCATGTGGGACAAAATCTCCTCACCACAGACATAGGAATTGATTGTACATTATTTTTTACATGTTTTATGTCTACTGAAATAAAAATGCCATTATTACATGTCGTTCGGAGTGGAATATCATGAGGGGGTGAATTGAGTTCCAATTTAAGCAATGTTTAAAATTTCATTCATATCGGTCTTATAGTTTATATTATATAGGCCCATAAAGTCACATACTTGAAACATTTTTATGTTTCAAGTAGGTGGATATGAAAGGTTATAAATAATTTTTCCACAATATTTTTTAAGAAATTATTTTTATTTTGGACTACTAGTTTTTTGTTTAAGAAATGTTTAAAATTCCATTCATATTGGTCTTATAGTTTATATTATATAGGCCAGAAAAGTCACATACTTGAAACATTTTAAGTTTCAAGTAGGTGGATATGATAGGTTATAAATAATTTTTCACCAAGGTTTTTTAAGAATTTTTTTTTATTTTGGACTAGTAGTTATATGTTTAAGCAATGTTTAAAATTTCATTCATATTAGTCTTATAGTTTATATTATATAGTAAAGAAAAGTCCCATACTTGAAACATTTTTATGTTTAATGTAGGTGGATATGATAGGTTATAAATAATTTTTCACCAAGATTTTTTAAGAAATTATTTTTAATTTTTATTTTGGACTTCTAGTTATATGTTTAAGCAATGTTTAAAATTTCATTCATATCAGTCTCATAGTGTATATTATATAGACCAACAAATTCACGTATTTGAAACATTTTTATGATTCAAGTAGGTGGATTTGATAGGTTATAAAAAAAACTTCACCATGATTTCTTAAGAAATTATTTTTATTTTGGACTACTAGTTATATGTTTAATAAATGTTTAAAATTTCATTCATATCAGTCTTATAATTTATATTATATAGGCCAACAAAGTCACATACTTGAAACATTTTTAAGTTTCAAGTAGGTGGATATGATAGGTTATAAATGATTTTTCACCAAGATTTTTTACGAAATTATATTTATTTTGGACTACTAGTTATATGTTTAAGAAATATTTAAAATTTCATTCATATAGGTCTTATAGTTTATATTATATAGGCCATTGTGTTTCTGCACAAAGACGGCATCAGAGATGCCGAATTTGTATCATATTTAAAAAAAAATTAACCTATACCGTTTTTCGGATTTAAAAAAAATTCATATTAAAAAAAATCATGATCTCATACATTTAATAAAGCAACTTTTTTTTTAAAATTCACTATCGTCTTCCTCCTCCCGCTAGTTGATGATGCTACTAGTTCACCAGAGAAGATTTTGGACCACCATCGATCAATGTAGATGCTACCATGATAATTCCGAGATCGAAATAATGAACCGAACATGACCAAAAATATCATGAAAATTCGTTTTCATGATCAAAATGAGAATGGTTTGGATGAACCTTAAATGAAGTTACAGTAGTCCATTCGAGAAGCCAAGTTCCATGGATAGAATTCATGATTTTAGGAAGATCAGTTGCTGGCGTTTATGATCATGTGCACTAGAGGATACCACTGAGAGGAGAAGCATCTCGATTGCAAAGAAAAACACCATGACTTGTGATGTATCTTAACATATGATGAAGAATTAAAATTCAGAGTCCTTCAAGAATTTAAACAGGTGATTATCATGACATAAGTTATAAGATTTGATTCGATGATTAAACGAGGAAGAGGTGGTGACCTTCACCTATAAGTTCTGAATCCCTGAGGACGAGTGTACTGTCATTCACTTGATTTTTTTAGATAAATCATTTTTATCAAAAATAGAGTTTCTCCCAGCTTTTAGTTTTGTAAAGGAGAAAACTTTAGTGAGGCTCCAAGACTTGGAAAATAAAAGGAGTCCCGTAAACAAATTTGGCTTCACAAAGGAGATCCACACACATATTTCATGAAGGAGAGCCATAGACATGTGACCAATGTAAACATACCATCTTCTTTCTTCTCAAAGAAAACTGGTTCCGTGAACAAGTTCTTGGATATTATATATCCGCATTGTGTTATGATATGATAAATACCGTGTGCAAGTTCCGTTAATACAAGACAAAAAGTTTGTATTACTGTGATCTATTTGTGTTGAAAGGAGAAGGCCACCACATGATGTTCTTTCCTATGTATGGAATTTATAGTATGAGACTATGTTTCTTGTATATTACATGACCGGGTGTGTGAAAAGAACACAAACAAAGGGAAGAATAAGGCAATTAAGTGGGTTCATATACCTTTATGTGTAAGAAGAAAGTGGATAGTGAATACATGTATGTATTAATATGTGTATGCATATTCACATGACGATATAATTGAGACAGTTTGTGAAGTTGTGTGAAGAAGGGAGAATAATATGAGAACCAAAATAACGATAAAAAGTAAATGCATGCATACATGAACCCATAAACACATGAGATCATAAATTGATAAAATCTTGATCATAGAATAATAGTTTTCTAGGGTTCACAAGTTTTGTAAGACCCATGAAAATTGTTATACATGCTTATGATGATGTGTTCAGTGCAGTGTAATTAGTGGTTTCAAATTATTTAGTTACACTAAGAAGAACCATTACACTCATGTGTTGATATTGAGTATCAGAGAACTAGAATTTTACACTGCTACACAATTCCATATTATTGTGTTTCTAATGAGAATTAGTCTTCCCAAACAAATATTGATTATTATTAATGTTAGAAAAATTGTGATGATTCTAAGATGAGCTGATCTTTCAATGTTTAAATAATCACAAAAGAGTTTGTGATTCTAGGAAGAAGGAGAAGAAGATTCAACGCAGTCTATTTTTCACTGAAGATATCAAGACATTTCTATAAACTATTGCATATATTTGTGTGTCATAGATCAAAGGTAGAACAAGAAGTGACTGGGAAAGTTGATATCAGTTTATTATCATTTTGGTTAGGGAGAATTTAGTTCATCAATCTACAACACATTCACAATATTGTAAGAAGAAGAAAGTGAAACTTTCAGTTTTCTATTGGGAAGAAAGAATAAGCAATGCATGCTAGTATGGGTTATCTTGGGTGACCTTTATACCTATCTTCCTTTCTTTTGAAGTGAGAGTTTTATTGAATCTTTTTCTGATGTGGGACATTCCATTATATTCTCAAGCCCAATTTTAAAAAAATTGCGAGGACGCAATTTATTGAAGGAGGGGAGAATGTTACACCCCAAGCTTCCACGGTACGTTTCCCTTTGAATAATGCAATGACATTCATTGTACACAACTTCGAGATTCTAACACACCACAACCAATCAAACCAGCCGTTATGAATAATAATACCAACTTTTTAAAATTTTAGAAATTTTATCACTCAAAATGGAGTTCATTTTTGGATTTGGGGTATCGAATTAAGCCTAAGGTGAAATTTTGGTACTTTTCGGATAACTTTAATATTTTGATGAATAGTGAAAATTACTAAATTTTAATTAAAAACAACCTTTTAATCAAAATAATTAATAGTGATAAATTAATAATTTGAGTGGTTTTAAAGTATAATTAGAATATATTTTTACCTTTTTATCCAATGGTGTTCATTAGAATTAATTTCACTTTGAAATTGGACATAAACAATTGTCAATCTTTTGATATATATTGTTTCTTAAAAACACTCTATTTGTTGTGACAGCGGGAATCAATTATAAAATTAATTAATGCATCTTATACGTTTGAAATTTTTTTAAATAGATATCATTTTTTAATTCAGAATAACAATTATAGCTTAGGGTGAAATTTTGGCATTGTTATGAAAAACTTCAATTTTTGATGAATAGTGAAACCACTAAGTGGTAGTTAAAAAAACTATATTTTTCATAAAACTTAATTTTACTACTTCTGTAAGTGGAATTTCAAAAATCCGAGAGAGACGGTTAATATCAAGGAGTAAAATGTGGTTCAATGAGATGAAAATAATTTTTGGTGAATAGTAATTTTTTACTTTTATTTACCACGGTTAAAAGTAAATAGGGTAATTAAGGGTAAAAATGATATTAATATTACCCTAACACATGTCATAATTCTATTGGACAAGTTTATCTCGACCAAAAACAACCTTAGGAAAAAAATATTATCATTTAGGTCAACTTGGATTAGATTAGGACATTTATTATTATTTAATTCAAAGAAGAGTTAAAAGAGTTAAAATCAAAGTTTATTTACTAAAACATTTTTAATATAGGGTTATACATAAGATAAATTAGATTATAAATATTGATTAGAAAGATAAAAATATTTTCTACATAATGATATTTTATTTATTATTTTTATACATTAAATAACTTAATATATTTATGACACAATGATGATGCAGTAATTACCATAATAGTGAAAAATTAAAATAATTGATATTATAAATACCCAAATAAATATAATTGGAGACTTTTATTGAATTAAACTAATTTTATAGTTTAATATGACATATTAGGATTGATTTAATTGACTTTTTTCGAAGTAATCATTCTGATATGAGTTTTCCAAAAATCAATTATTGAAGAGTGACAAAATTGTCATAAAAGAGTTTTTAAAACAAATATTATATTATTAATTGATATTAAAATTTTAAAAATATAAGGTTTTTCCAAGAGACTTATATCATGATAGGTGTATCATTAATGGACCACTTGGGGGTCGCTTGGATATATATATAGAAAGTTTATTAACCACGTAATATAAAAATACAAAGAGACATTGTAAATGTGAAACTAATTAACTAAGATAAATACTTAAAGATAAGGTTAATATAATGACCCAAACCTGTCTAAATTCTATTGGATGAGTGGTTTTCGACATATCCCCAAATTAACCTTTAAATAATACACTTTGGTTTCATTAGAAACCGAATATTAATTTATTATAAAATAATATTTCTAGCGTTTCCAAAGGTGCCCCTCACCCCTCTTATAAAAGGCCACTCCTCATTCTCATTACTTCACACCTTTAAAGCCTTTTGGCTCAGAAAAACTCTGCCAACATACTCTCTAAAATTCCCTCACTTTATCCTAGAGGCCTTCCTTTAGTCAGAAAGCCAACTTAATGAGCCCTTTTGATCAAATAAAAAGGAAGAACCCGAAGAAGTGATATTGTTTTCACCACCCTTTTTCAAGTTCCTTTCTTCTTCCACTTCTTCTTTATTTGTTATTACCATTATAAAATAATAACTCCAGTATATTATATATACTGTGATGTTATTATAAATATGGTACAATCATATTCAGTATTCTATCCATCCTTTGAATAACATGTCACCATACGTGCGTACGTACGACTTACCGTCTCCACGTCATGGTGTAATTGTTATTCAATAAATTATTATTTTTATGGGTATAATAATGATGTGTAATTAATGTAAATAATAAATATAACATGATAATGATTATTTATATATGATATACCATCCAATTACATATTATTTTAATATCAAAAGAATGATATTTTCGCTCATGTGTACGTACGGACTACCGTCTCCACGAACGTGATGAGATTCATTCTTCATCGTATCCATTCAAGTATAATTCTCACTTGATGATTAAAAATAATGTTTAAGTACAGGATATAATTATGGATATTAATAATATACAACATATCCATATCAAACACGGCTTACGTAATAATGAATATAAAGGAAAACGAGTAAGTTAACACCCGAAATGACGATAATACTAAGATATTATTAAAAAATCAATATTAAAAGATCATATATGATATAATATTAATGTAAATGAATAATGTATAATTCAACAAAAATTATTTCACCATTATACAGGAGGTTAACCTACCGTCTACCAAGGAAAAAGTACAAAGTAAGGGGTTTCTTATCTCACTTTTAATTATGTGAGAATTCCATTGTTCACCACATATTTATTACATATGGTGTGTGTACTGCCCATGTTTGTATTAATTGTGCAATATACTTTAATTTATGGATATTTACATCATCATTGTATTTTCTTTCTTTCAAGGGATCACGTTTCATAAGTTACAAAATCGATAAGTGAATTTGAAATTTCAATTTCCACTCATTCGGCTTTACACATACTTCATTGATTATTTTACTCCAAGATTATGTGTGGAATCACTATTCATTTTATTATGTCATAATTTCCACTCCCCTTTCTCTGGATATAATTTTTATACACATAATAAATCTATTGATAAATTCTCAAGTCATCGATTTTAACTTGGTAAGAGTAATTTTAACTCAATAACCATTTGTTGAGATAAATATCCAATTCATTGGTGTTGTTTTTACAAGAATATGTGTGAATGTCCTCTGATCGATTTACACTGAATATCCAATCATATTGAGTGTATTTATATTTGTCACACATAATTATGTCGTTGATTTATCCTTAACCAAAGGATATGGCCTTTGTAAGATAATTCATCTCAATTTTCATTCCATTGAGACTTCTTTGTTGTTATACACCAAATCAATTTTATATTGTGTATATAATGTACTTTGACATAGTATATCATTAATCCCTTTATTCTCATGATATTACAATGTTTGATTACCTCAATTATTTGTATTCAAGTTTCTCTCTTTTGGTTAGTAACTCTAACTAAAATACCATTTTAAAATGTTTTAAAGATTTATCATTCTAAATCATTCTTATTAATGTCCATGTTTTAAAAAAAATGGTTTAAGGATTTATCTATATGGACATTAAAGTTTTTAAATAAAAATTCCTTTTAAAAGTTTCAAAGTGTTATGGGACACTTTGATTCAAAAATATATTTTTAAATGGCTTCTTGACAAATAGTGTGGATTTTAAATGATTTCAAGAAAAAATGGGATGTTTCTCTCTAATAGTTTTGATGATTTTTTCCATCTGTGTTGATATCCTTCATTATTCTTGATTGAGGGTAATATGATACAATACAATCTTCCATATTGTATCGAATGAGTTATGTTTGACTGTGGATGTGCTATTTTTATACCATTCATGGTTTGTGGTTAAGTATTGTCATTTTGTATGCTACTTTTAATACGAATATTTATGTTATGTTTAAACATGTTGATATGAGGAATGCATTGGACTTAGTAAGTGACGGGTGGAGCCCGCTACAGATCCTCGATGCATCAATAGGTCTCATGAGACAAACTAGTGTCTTGGCACAAGGCCATGGAAAAATCTTATTTGTAGTCTTGGCACGAGGCCTTGGCTATGTGGTTATGATAGTCTGGCATTATGCATTCCATCATTATGAAAGTGGTTATTAATATTTCATGTGATTAATAGATTAGTAGAATATCCATGTGAATAAGTAAATGGAATTATTTCATTTTTTCCATACTATGTTGAAGTTCACGTTTAAAAGGCTATTGTTTTAGTTATACATTGCCTTAAATGTTTATTCTTATTTATAAAAGTTTCTGCTATATTGTTATCCATACTGGGAATTTGAGATCACCCCTTTCAATGTTTTATTTTTCCCAGGTTGTGAAGAAGTAATTTATGAATGACCTACTGGGATAGTATGTGGGGTCATGAGTGTGGACTATGAAGAAAATATGTTGTTGTATTTTTCATTTTATGATGTAATGTAAACCTTATTAATCTATCTAGTTATTCCAAGGCTACTAAACTAATCGGTATTTTGAGACTTTATCTTTCTTGTGATCATGCCAATGTTAAGTAATAATGCAACGACTCTGGGTAACTAGGGTTGGGCATTAGATAAAAAGTTTTTACTAAATTAAAAATTCCCTAATACTGATTCACCCCCCTCTTAGTGTTGGGCATATTTAAAACTGGTCCATATTGACATAATTTCATTTGAAGAGTGGCACCGCCCCCCTTTATTGTTAAAGGGAGGGTTGGCGTGTTGGTAGGTTTGGTGTGTGGCCATCCACACCAAACTTTAAGAGAAGAGAGAGAAAATTTATGAGGGTTTGGAAGAGGCCTATAAAAGGTGACACTCCCCTATGGTAGATCACATTCCAATCAGTTTCATCCATTCTCATCACCACCAGCAGATATCATTTTTTGTGGTATTTAGTGAGGTGATTTCCCCACCGATTCAAGAGAGATATTTATAAGGGTTTTCCCCTTGTAATAGTGGGGGAGTGCGTACCCACATTTACCCATAGTGATCCTTCTATTTATACCATCATTTTTACCCATTCCATTTGGGGGTTTTCCACGTTACATTAGGTGTACTTTTTCTTCTGCATTTTGTAGTTATTTTTTATTTTGGGATTATTTCTACACCATTGGAACAACCATTTTACGATCCCAACAAGTGGTATTAGAGGAAGGTTATAGCCTAGTGTTTTTCACATTTTCAAGTATTAATAATTATCGTAAATTTGAGTATTCTCTATGATTGTGACTCTAGTTGATGTTTCACTTAGAAAAAATTTATTGAGATTATTAAATAAACTAATAGGAAACAGTGGAGGTTCTAGACTTAGAACGTGTCTAGATAGCGGCAAAATTCAAAATCAAAAAATTCAAATGGAATAATTTTTTGTTGTAGAAAATGAAGATGTGAGTAGTGTTGCAGAAGGATAATTGCCTACTAAAAATTGGAGGAAAGTCGACGGCTATGATAGAGGAGAAATAGAATGACATGGATGGGAATACTATTGCCAACATCTATTTGTCTTTAGAAGATGAAGTCCTATTGAGCATTACGGAGAAAAAGAGTGAAAGAGAAATATGGGATACTCTGACGAAGCTATATGAGGCCAAGTCACTAAACAACAAAATTTTCTTGAAGAGAAAATTGTACACTCATTGGATGATGAAGTCATCATTGGTGACTGACCACATCAATAACCTCAATAATATATTCGCTCAACTCATTTCATTGGGATATAAAATTAGGGATACTAAACATGCAGATATTCTTGTCCAGAGTTTTCCAGATTTATATGACCAACTCATCATCAATCTCACCAGTAATATCTTGACAGATATGTTTCCCTTCAATGATGTTGTAGCCATTGTTATTGAAGTGGAAATTTAGTGCAACAATAAGGAGGACATATAGACAACTTCACCACAAGAAGATTCTCTATCAATGGAGATAGGGAGGATGATGGAGCGTGGTTCCAGTGGGAGTCAAAATCAGGGCAGGTCCGAATCAAGGAGTAAGAAGAAGAATGTCACATGTTTCAATTGTGGCAATAAGGGTCACATTAAGAAGGATTTTTGGAACAAGAATAGTAGTGAAAATATATCTCAGGGGAATGTGGCGAGTACTTCTGGAAAGGGAGACATTCTTGTCAGTGAAGCAGTAATGACTACTGGAAGCATGTGTTATCTCAATGATGCATGGATTATCGACTGAGGAGAAACATGGAACGTGACATCTCAATGAGAATGGTTTGACCAATATGAAACTATCCTATAAGGACTTGTGTATATGGAGAGTGATTACATATTGAATATCATTGGAGTCAGTACCATGAAGCTGAAGATGCATTATTATATTGTTCAAACCATCCAAGGAGTACACCATGTGAAGGGAATGATGAAGAAAATAATTTCTTTGGGAAAATTTTATGACATCAGATGCAAGACTCGCACTGGGAATGGAGTGATGAGAATTGTGAAGGGAACACTTGTGGTAATGAAGGAAGATAAGATCTTGAAGAACCTATATGTGTTTATGGGTGAAACATACAAGGATTCAAAAATAGTTGTCACATCAACTAACTCTACAAAAGTGTTGATGACGTTATGACATCAGAATCATGGCAATATGTTATAATGAGGCCTAAATATTCTTTTAGACCAAAAGTTGTTACCTGGTCTTATAATGGTACCCTTACCATTTTGTGAGCATTGTGTTTTGAGCAAGAAACATAGATTAAAGTTCAGGACGTCAACAACGAGAAGTCAAGAGATCATAGAGTTGATCCATTCCGATGTTTAGAAAGCACTAGTTATATACCTAGGAGGAGAAAGGAACTTTGTATCATTGATAAATGATTATTCAAGGAGATCTTGGGTGTACAAAATCAAGAAGAAATCAGATGTTTTTGTATACTTCTAAACATTCAAAGTGTAGAAGGATCTTGAATCTGGAAAAAAGATCAATTGTCTGAGGACTGACAATGGTGGACAATATACAAGAAACGATTTTGATACTTTTTTTTCAATAAGAAGGTATCAAGAGATAGTTCATGGTGGCGTACACTCATCAGTAGAATGGAGTGGAAGAGTGGATGAATTGAACCCTGTTTGATAGAATAAGGGTGATGTTGAAGACTATAGAAATTACCAAATTTTTTTGGGAAGAAGTAGTGAATAACACCTATTATGTGACCAATAGATATCCTTCAATGTCGATTGATCTAAAGACATCGATGAAGATGTGTACTGGTAAAACTATTGATTATTCTTGGTTACATACTTTTGGAAGTCCTGTATATGAAATTTTTAATGATTAGGAAATATCAATGTTGGATTCAAGATCCATGAAATGTATCTTCTTGGGGTACGCTGATGGTGTGAAGGGGTATCATTTGTGGGACTCCACTTCCCACAAACATATCATCAGTGGAGATGTCATTTTTGTAGTAGAAAAGGTGAAAATGAAAACTAATCTAGACATGGAGAAGGATAAAACAAAAACAAAAACAATTGAAGTAGTGTCCAAATCCATGGAAGAACTAGTTTCCTTTGAGGCATTACCAGAGCATGAAGATCAAGTACCGATTGAGTTTTGACCATGATGGTCAAATCAGGGAAAAGAGAACCAGTGTGGAACTCAAACTATGTCACTGAAAGAAATATTTAATACTACATATTGACGGAGGATGTAGAGCCATATTCTTTTGTGGAAGTGACCCAAAGTCCATATATATCCTCAAGGATGGTGGTGATGTTGTAGGATCTTTAAGCACTGCATAGGAACAAGACATGGGATATTGTTCCATTACCTCATATAAGGAAATATAACCGAAAAAATGGGTTGTTAAGATCAAGTAGGATGGAAAGGACAAGGTGAAAAGATATCGTGCAAGACTGATGGTAAAAAGATATGCTCATAAAAAAGTTATTGATTTCAATGAAATATTTTCTCTTATTGTTAGAGTGATTACTGTTTGATTAGTTCTGGCGATTTGTGCTACATATAGTTTACATCTAGAGTAGCTGGATGTGAAGAATTATTTTCTCCATGGTGATCTTGATGAAGAGATTTATATGCTCCAACTAGAAGGTATTTTTATAAGAAAGAAAAGAGAACTTGGATTGTAGGTTGAACAAACATCTGTTGGGTCTCAAGTAGGAACTGAGGTTTTGGTACAAGATATTTGATTCCTATATCATGATCCTTTTATAAATAAGACCACATTCAGATCCTCGTGCATATTTTAGGTATTTGGATTGTAATTATTTCTCCATTATTCTATTTTATATGGATGAAATGTTGGTTTCAGGCCCTAAAAATGATCAGATCTAGGAGATGAAGGCATAGTTGTCTAGGGAGTATGATATGAAGGACTTGGGACCAACAAAAAATATTCTTGGGATGTAGATTTACCAAGACAGAAATAAGGTGATGACTTGGCTATCACAGAAGAATTACCTTCAAATAGTCTTGAAATGCTTCAACATGAACTACCGTAACCCAATATCTACCCCTCTTCCCATTAATTCCAGTTTATCCTCCATGATGAGTCATATCAATGAAGAAAAGAATACGAAGATGTCTCGATTACTGCATGCATCAACAGTAGGTAGTCTGATGTTTTTTAAAATTTGTACTAAACCAGACATTTCATATGTAGTGAGAGTAGTTAGTATGTACATGGAGAATCCAGGAAGGGAGCATTGAATCATAGTGAATAGGATCCTTGGATACATCAAAGAGAACTCAAATTCTATATTATGTTATGGAGGATCTAATTTCACTATCAGAGGATATGCTGATTTAGATTTTATAGGTGATTCTGACCATAAGAAATCCACTACTGGTTATGTGTTTACTCTTATAGGAGGAGTTGTGAGATATATTTGAAAGTTACTGTTAGTTTTGGAATTATCCATGAGAGAGTCAGAGTACATGGAAACTACACAGGCTTGCAAAAAGGCGATTTGGATTAAAAGGTTGTTGGAGGAGGTCTGGCATAAAAAAGAGCATAATCCATTGTTCTGTGATAGTTAGAGTGCCTTTCACATTGTAATGAATCCATAGTTTCATTTTAGGACAAAGAAAATTAGGGTAGAATATCATTTTTTCTGAGATGTTGTGGAGGAAGGAAGTGTGGAAATGCAGAAATTTTATAATAAATAAAATCTGGAAGATTTCCTAATGAAGGTAGTTGACTATGATAAGTTCAGATGGTGCAGATCCCTAAGAGGCCTTGAAGATATGTTTGTAACATGTTTGGAATATATTAATAATTTTAATATATGTTATCGATTCTAAATCAAATCTCCAAGTGGAAGATGTGTTGTCATAATTTCATTTGACGGGCGGCACCACTCTGCTTGATTGTTAAAGAGAGGGTAGGCTTTGTGGTAGGTTTGGTGGGTGGAAAAACCCACTAACCTTTGAGAACAATGAGAGAAGAGGTAGGAGGGGATAAAAGAGGCCTATAAAAGGAGGCACTCCCCTCTAGCATATCTCATCCCAATTATTTTCATCTGTTATCATCACTACCAGTAGATCCCATTTTTTGCAGTATTTAGTGAGGCGGTTTCCCCACCTATTCAAGATAGATATTTAAGAGGGTTTTATCCTTATAATAGTGAGGAAGTGTGTACCCAAATTTACCCATAGAGAACCTTCTATTTCTCCAATGGTTTTGTATCCCTTCCATTTGGGGGGTTTTCCAAGTTACATGAGGTGTCCTTTTTCTTCTGAAATTTTCACTTCATTTTTATCTTGTGATTATCGCTGCACAGGTGGGCCAATCATTTTATGGTCCCAATAGTCTTTTATATTGTGAGATCTTGGTTCAATCACAAGGATATTGGTAGAGAAATTGTGGTCAAAATCAAGGGAATTATATATAAGATTAGGAGAAAAATAGTAAAAGAAACAATTTTTAAGACATACATGTTTTGAGCACATGGTTTTCCCGACCGTGTATCAACCGTGCAATCTCCACTGCCTATAAGGAATTGGGCCACATGGTTTTCTGGAGGAACCCACAAGGCATGAAAAATTATGTAGAAGCTATAATAGTTCCTCTTTCTAAGGGGGAAAAATCCCCATGGTCTCTTAGGTATTCCATATATAATTTTCTAACCTTGATTCCCCTTTACTAGGTCGTATAGACTTGGTGCATAGTTAGTACTAACTATGTTTCAACCATGAAACATGAAAAATATGGCCATGATTCCCCTTATTTCATGTCCCAAAGCCTTGAGGCACTCTGTATACCTTCTATAATCTAGTAATTCATTCCATTAACCATTTCAAGAAGGAGTTCAACCAAAATTAAATAAAAAAAATTCATCAAGCATGAGATTATTACATGTGAGCCACGACTTAAAAAACCCCACCACACCTATTTCAGAGTCCATGGTGATGGAAAACAACAAAATTTTTGGCACACACCCATGATGAGATTGCCATTTTGTAGTGTATCAAGAACACTATGACCATGGGAAGTCCGTGGTAGAGGGTATTGCCACATTGGATCCATTTTTAAATGGTGTAAATAATAAATTCTTCCTTGGATCTCAATAAATGAGTTGCATTTGTCTCTTAAACATTAATGAGGGTATGATTAAAATATTACTCTGTCATTTTACTCTATTTAAACAACTCAATTATCCTCCCCCATCATAGATTGGAAATTTTATTTTGTAGCATTTTAAAAAAGGTCTATTTTGTGACGTGTCCAATATATGAGCATGGTTTTCTTCCTTATTTGGATCGATCTTTCCCTTCTTTTGATCGATATAAGGCCTCAATTAATCCACCAATTCTAGTTATTCTTGTTTGGGATGTTATAGTGGGATCATTTTGGAGAGTTGTCCTTCTAACCAAGTTATTATCTTTTCTTGGAAAATCTTGAATTTTGGGTATTATGTATTAGACTATGGTGTATTATATGGTCTAGAAAGGTGATTAACAATATTAGAGTGATAATGATATTTATTAAGGATTGTTGGAATTATATGAAATCTTGGAGATGTTTCTCTTAGGGACTATTCATTGGTGAGTCTATTTTATTCTATCCTTGATTCTTCTCTTTTAGAATCTTCATTATATAAACCATATTATACTTTGTTGGAATCAATTTTAGGAACTATAGATGTTTGAGTTTATTCTGGTTGGTGTGTGAATATGGTTCAAGTGATGATTATCTTGATGAACCTTGATGTTGATGATGAAACACTTGAGGTAGGAAGTTTCATACCATGTAGGAACCATATATATGGTTGTTAGCATGATATGATTTTGGGTGCTTATTTTTTAGACCATGTTTGATGTTTGATCAAATGCATGTGTGCGTAGCTCATGAGAACCATGTTTTATGCTGATCACATGTGTCTGTATGTGGATACTAATACCAATACTTGATATGATTTATTGGTATGGTTTCTATATTCCTTACTATAATTTTTATTATTGGGTAATATTTTATAGCTTATGCAATTACATGTTAAGATATATTATTCATTTCTATGTCATGCCTTATATGTGGTTTTGTGAATATATTATGGAATCTCTATTTCCATTCCATGTTGTGTAGTATCCATGATAGTCTCAACTAACTCCTTATAGGGGGAGTATAGACGACATGAATCATTACTGATGGATTTCATAGGATGTCTAGATCCTTAGCTTGACATGGATAATAGAATTCCATATCGCCATTAGAAGAGTGTCTATATATACCACTTTGATCTATCAATGGGGAACACCGTTGTCTCTGAGATGGTATCCATCATATGGGTGTGCCAAGAGTGTGTACCATTATAGGTAAGTAGAAAACCAACATTCATGAGAATAATTTCCCTTAAAGGCAGGCATGGAATTGTTCCTTAAAGGTATAAAATGTTTGTCCTAAAAAACATACTAGTGAATTGGAATGATCTATGTTGTGTGGTACTACTATGATAGAGTTCTGGAAGGTCTCGAAAGATGGTACAATTGGGGTTTGTGGAAGCTTGGTTTGAACATGTTCACTCTTAGTTGTATGGTTTTGTGCACATTTACTTTTCTAGTATATCATAAACTTATATATAAATGTGTACTTATATTAAGGGAACATTGGTGGAGTCTTATTGGGTTATAATAACATCCTACATGTCTATCTTGGTGTACATAAAAACTTCATGACTAGGGATCTCGCTAAGGGAAAGGGCCCTACAAAAGGTTATGGAGAAGCATAGAGCTAGGAGATGGATATAGTACCAGGACAAGCTTTGAATAGTTTCTACAATAATTTTATTAATTTATTTATAATTTATAATTATTCTTCCATACATTTTGACCTGCCATGTAGGGGTTCTATTGTATACTTATGTATGAATTTTCATTACATCTGTTGTAGAATTATTTGTGTGATTATTATGTTGTTCTATTTGTTTGGATTGTGGTTTTGTTGTACTAACTCATGATGGCTATGACTACTGAGGGTAAATTCTTCCCAAATTACAATAAACCCTCACCACTAGTCAAGAGACTCTTGTGTATGAGGTGGCACACATGAGGTTATGTGGAACTTCAGCTCAAACCTGGAGGTTCAGGTTGGGGCATTACAAAATTGTATCAAAGGACTTGAGGTTCCTCTATTTCTTTTCTATGTTATAGTTTAAATGAAATAGGCTGTTTGGAACTCAAGAAGGGGAGTTTCCATGTTCCTATCCAACACATGTGTAATTTTAACACCCTAAGATTTTTTGATTTATTTTTTTTAATTAATTTAAACTTTTTAATATTTTTCATTTCACGCAACACTGAAAATAGTTTATTTTAAATTAAAGAACTTTGTTTGGCTTGCGTTATACACAAAAACAAGTTTATTATTCACTACATGTAACATATATTTTAGATTTCTTTACATATAACATCGATTTTAGCATTAGTTACACACAATAATGACTTTCCTTGATATCTTTCACAACACATAAGATCAAATTATACCGAACAATAGTGTAGCATTAAAATGTAATTATTTAAAATAATAAGATATAAAATAGCCGTTAAATTAGATGTTATGAATATTATTAACTAATTTATCAAAATATATGGTATACAAAAAAACATGAGATGAATTCATATGTTACCAATTAATTAGAAATGAATATGAAAATTGATTGAATATAAAATGAAATATTATTATTTTTTGGTTACAAAGAAGTTTTAACCTAATAAATTAAATTTAATAAAATTAGTAAGTGATATTAATGTAATAGATATTCAAGATATTCAATCAAATATTTTTTTATATCCATTCAATATGTTTGATATAAATAAGATAAGAACAGACCCAATTTTATGTTTAAAAACCTATATTTCTTTATAAAAGTAGTTTTACTACCTTTTAATTGATAACCCATTTTTAATCCATTTTCTAAACATTAATAGATTTAATATGTCCAAAAAAACTTCATATTTTAAATTTTAACATTGGAATTAGGTTAGGGTATATTTTTGGTATTTTTCTGTGAAGTTTCATTTTTTAATGAATAGCGAAAAATACTAAATTTTATGACAAAATTTAATCTAATTTATTTATAAGGTTAAAATAAAGATTAAATTGGTTTCAAGGTTTTAGTAGGTAATATTTTTTATAAATTAATCAAATATATATCATTTGAAACAATTTAATATAGAAATTGGATATAAGAACTTAGTAAACTTTTGATTTTTTTTCTTTAAAAACCCTTGGTGTCGTCCCATCAGTGGGATTAAATTTAAATTGATTTTTCCACTTCTATGATTTGAATTTGAAAAAATGGATCAAATATTTTTAATCATAATAAAACATAATTTATAATAAGGTAAACTTAATTTTTTTTACCAAAAATATTAGTGAAAGTAATTAAAATTAATTACATCGATTAAAAACTAAACCTTAAATGTAAGACTAAAAAAGATCTATGAACTTATACTAGAGACATTACCGGGCCCTATTTTGAACTTATAATTCCTTTTATCTAGTTTAGTATATTATTGAATCCACTTTACATGTGAAAAATTTGTATGTAATTCCTTTGTAAAAATATTACAAGAGTTTCACTCCTTATCCACTATAAGAAGGCCTCCTCTCTTCCTACTTATTCACACCTATAAATACACTTGGATCACTAAAAATATGATTAAATAATCTCCCAAAATCTATAAATTACTCATATAAGCCTCTAATTGGGAATAAATCAATCCAAGGAATCCTTCTGGCCCAAACCAAAAGGAGTTACCCAATTAAGAGGTAACGTCTTCTCTCAAACTTCTTTCTTTTATTTTCTTTCTCCACCCATGTAATCTATTTAGTAAATTATTGTATAAAAAATCATTATATCAAATTTAATAATATGTTTTTATGATAACTGTTTTACCTACACTCACACACACCTCCATCTAATGGTTAACTAACATACTGTTTATGTGTATGGTGAACTACTGCCTCACAAAACAATGATTGTTCATTCTTCCTTACTACCTCTCACATTAGAATTTAAATGTAAAATAAGTTTATATATTGTATATATTATATTTATTATGTATCTAATATTATTTAATAAATTTATAACATATATTTTTATACTCTCTATTTGGTGTAAATACGATAATTTCATTTGAGTAAGTGTGGACTACCACCCCTCAAGGCAATGTGATTCATTAACACACTACATGGATCATATTAAGGATGTGTCTAGTGAATATATATGATATATATAATATAATCAGGATAATGTAATATGAATACATATATATACACATATGTCATTTAACTTCTTTCTTTTAATACAATAATGAAAATAGAAACAACGTTCATGTGTACGTACATCTTACCATCACCATGAACCATGTATTCCATCTCATACTTCTATATTCTAAAGATTATTATAATAAAAATATAATGAATATAAATAATATTTATATCATTATCTATATTCTGTAAATCATGATATAAGTATAAGGACCAAAGATATAACAAATTAAAACACATGTGACGAACAAAGTGAATATTACCTGAGGTGAAACCATAACATATGATGGTTAACCAATGAGTAATATAAAGTTCTAGTAAAATGATATATGGTATTATATATAATAATATGTTTCTTTAAAATATTTATAATAAATTTATATATATTATATATTAATTTTCAATGATTATGACGGGAGTCAAGAAACAAGGTAAGGGAAATTTAATCTCACTTTTTATTTCCATGAGATACATGCCTTATTCACCACTCACTTTTTTTGTGTGGCGTATGTACTTCCCATGAATTTATTATATGTAAATTAAATTAAATTTTATGGTTATTTACATATCCATTTTGTTAATTTTATTATATGGGGTTGAATGTTTTAAATTTACCAAAATGGTAAGATAATTTTGTCTGAATATACCTTCTTGGAGACACAAGCTTTGTTATGCACCAAGATTATTTTTAGAGGTGTATATACTTCTATTTGACATTTTATGTCACGAATATCTTTATTTTCATGATATTTTAAGATTCATTGAATTTCCTCTTCTGAAATAGAGAGTATGATCCCTAGTTACCAAGTTATAAGAGTTTTTTGAAACAATATCATCGCCTTTCGAGATTGTTTATGTTTATGCTTCATTTGATGAAATATTATGATCCATATCTTAAGGAATATCAGGAATTTTCTCGTCAAATGATTATTAATTATATATTTATATATATTTAATATTTTTTAATCTTTAGTATATATGATATTTAAGAAAGTGTTTTTAAGAAATCCTGACTATACCTTCTCTTCGATTAGAAATCTACGTTCCTTTAAAACCATGGTTTCTAAAAAGGGTTTCTAAGAATATTATACTATTATCCTATAATAATTAAGAGAAATTGTTTCTCATTTTTTTATTGTACCAATATTTTCAAAGGAATCTTCTTGTCACTTTTCGAATAATTCATTTTTCTACCCTTTTTACCATGAAAAAGGAATGTTCTTTTTATCTCGTATGATATGCTCAGATTTACCTACCATCATTTCTGTGAAGCTTCCTTTACATGTTTAAAAAGTCAAATTTTAAGATATTGTTTATAAAATTATTTTCAAGGAAAATAGTTTTCAATTTTTTGCACTTTATTTATATTTTTTCAAAGTATTTTCAAAGAAATGGTTTCAAAACATTTTCAAGATTTCTTTATATGTTTTCAAAAACAAAATTAAAAAAAAAAATGGTTTTAAAATTCTATAAGCTTATTTTGTATGTTTTCAAATAAAAAGGTTTTTAAAATGTTTTTAATCTTATTCTATAAGTTTTCAAGGAAAAATGATTTTACAATGTTTTCAAGCTTATTTTAAAAGTTTTCAAGGGAAAAGTTTTTCAAAATGATTTCAAGTATTATTTATAAGTATTCAAGGTATTTCCTATGATTTTTTTAAATTATTTTATGTATTAAAAATTATTTTTCAAAGAAGAAATTATATTATCCTAAAGAAAGTTTTTTGGAGGATATTTAAAAAAAATTTACTTATAAGATGACATTATTTGATGTTACCCATGCCTTTCTAGGAAATGATCTAATGGATTCAATCATATTCTTTTTATGAATTGGTTATTCTTAATGTGATGGTATTTATAAAACCTATTTATATTTCATGGGTTATGTGTTTATGATTTATCTACTCTTTCACGTGTTATATTTTTATGAAATCCATTTATATTTCACGGGTTAGGCTTCCAATAAAATGATTATGAAAACTGTATCTTTATCCAGAGGTTATGATATGATTTTATGTTTATGATAGCCATTTCATTTCATGGGTTATGATATTATTGTTTAAGATTTTGCGGAACATGTATGTGTTATTTCATTATGATATGTGTGGGACCTATATCTCCCTTCAAATCATTGGATAAAGATTTATATCTCATGAGATATACTAAAATGGTCTTGGGAGTGAACCTTGGCTATTAAAGAGGTTATGGGAGTGAACCATGGCTACAAAGATGGAATGATGAGTTATACCATACTACTAATATAGTCTTGGAATTGATTCCTTGGATACTATGGAAGTCATATTATATTCTTATTCAATTCCATAATTCCATGTTTTATTTTTATGTTATGATTTCATGGATTAGGTTGTTTATTTCCTTAAGAGTAATGTCTTATAAACTGCAAATAATTATTCTATGATTCTTGTTTATGATCTTATGATATAAAGGGTATAATATTATTATGTTATGATCACATTATCATAACCTTTTGCACATTTTTATTCTTACATGCCTCCATTATTTACCCTTACTAAGTATTTGAGATCACCCCATTTTTATGTTTCTTTTCCCCCTGGTTATGAATATATGTGCTATGTTTGATGTGTCTAAGAAAGGTTATAGTCAAGAAGAACCTAGTTGGAGATAATATAGCTCATTTATATACTAGTTTTTATGTTTCTATGTTTCCAAAGGCACTAGATCGATACAGTCTTTGGGTGTCTGTTTGTATTATGTTTTAAGTATTCCAAAATTGCGATGTAATGTTAAATGCATGAAAAGAGAGGGTTTCTACAGTTGGTATCAGATCAAAGGTTTATTTAACCTTGGGAAACTAGGATTAAATTTTTTTAGCAAGATCCCTAGGTATATTTCTGAGGATATGTCTAGGGATGTCTCTAAGGGTAATTATAAGGATGAGTTGACATTTAGGAAAATGTCATGGATTTTTTGTAAAGGATTGAGTGAGTGGTTTCCTAGAAATAATTTTTTGTCTACATACTACAAGTGTATGTGTCTCCAGCACAGATATACCTAGGGGTAACAACTCCAACAAGATGTTTCAGGCATAACTTCAGGTAATTTGGTACATCACAATGAACCTTACTACACACCTGGTTTTACAATCCTGGGGGATATGCTTTAGAAGTTCACTTACCCTTCACAAACCATCATGAAGTATTTGAATATAAGTTGGATATGAATAACCTAGGATGAACCTAGCGTGTCATAGATTATGGAAGGTATTATGATTTAAACATACTATAAGTAAATATTTTAATGACTATATCGTTTCCTACTATGATAAGCAATGATCACACAATGCTTATAATTTTAGTCAAAAGAGGTAACCAGAAGGTACTAGAGTAATGTTGAATATGATGGATTATTTTTTGATGAAAATTCAATTGGCATGATCACTGGAGTGAAAGAAGTTGTGATCATGCCTAATAAGTTTTCCCAGAACATGATTAACAACGTGTACCTTAACCAACTCTCGAACTCAACAAGGAAGATAAAGAAGGTGTTTAGTGAGAATTCGGGAAATAGAGACAATGGAGGAAATAAGATTCAGTTTCCTTTGTTTCATGAATGTGGAAAGAATAACATAAGTGAATGTCTTAGAAGAACAAAGAATATTTTTTGACTATGGAAAATAAGGACACAAAGTAAGTGAATACAACGAAAAAATGAAGCGTTTAGTTAATGAAATGGATGAGAATATTAGACACCCTAAGACACCATCAATGGTTAAGTGTTTTATGTGTGGAATAAATAGTCATTAAGCAAATCAATGTCCTAAGAGGAATGCTCCTAAAGATAATTAGAAAGGTGGTTCCGGTAAAGGTTATATTGTTGAGGATGAAGAGACTATTGATGAATTGTGAAAGGAAAGAGGTATTATATAATAGGATGAGGTAGCCTTATTAATTTCTTAAGGATGAATTAATCAATATTTTTTTTGTTTTTGGATTTAAAAATTATGCTATATGAATGATGAAATATACAAGGATTGTTCTACTTATTTTTTTTCTCATTATTTACAACTTTATGTTGAATGTTCCTGATGTAATGGTGAAGTAATTTAATGACAAGGTAATATTTTGACTAAGGGAAGGTAACCCTTAATATGTTATTTATATTAAGATAATGTTAGTTAGATAAATATGTATCGGTTATGAATAAGTAAATTGAATGGTTCTGATTACCTTAGAACCAAGTAAAGATTCGTTGACATGTGGTTTATGCTATCATTGATGAAGTTTAAAACATTTTTGGATTTAAGTAATTGATCTAGTATACTTTGGAATAAGGTAACATGCATGTTTTAAATAAGTAATTATGGTAATTTATGACATTTTCATGTTTCAATATAAAATAAGATGAGGGTATTCCCTTGTTTGGAATGTGATAACCAAGTTATACTTGGTGATATATGTGAGATCAATGTTAATCTGATATCATGAATTTATTTCTAAAGTTTTAGATCTTCATCCTTAAAAAGTGTTTTAAGGTTAACTATTCATGAAAATTTTAAGTAAAAATTTATAGGAAGTATTTACGTACTGAGTTTGTATTGAAAAACTTGGTTAAAAGTATATTTAGTGATTAACCTTATTTCAAGGATGCCCATCATATTTATTTTTGAAATTGTATTAGTATGGTTTTAAAAAAGGACATCGTGTATGTTGGGTGACAAAAAATAAAGTCCAAAAAGGCCGTAGGTCTTGAACCCATGACCAAAGGATGATAAGGGTTTCTTGTCTACCATTGGCCTACTTGATGTCCTAGTTAAAGTGTAATTATTTTTGTTGAATAAATATTAATGATGAACCAATAGAGTTACTTTTTATGCTTACAGATTAATGTATTAACCATATTGATTTTAAATAATATTTAGAGATAGATATTTATACTTTTAAATCTTTTATTGTCCTTAATATCTACTAAAAGTGTATTTTAGTACTTTAGGAATCAATGTCAATTTTTGGACATCCATTTCATGAAGTAATGGATTAATTTTAAATAGATAAAAGTAGAACTAAAGAATGAAAATTTCTTTATATAAATTTATCAAGTAGATATACTTTCTTATAATCATGGTCAATAAAATAATTAATCAGCATTGGTATAATGAAAAAAAATATTTTTTCCTAATACCTTAATTTTTCTTGAACCACTGGCCTTTTAAATCATCACAGATTTATGATTTTGAGTCCCTCAACTTTTCTTTGATCATTCACTTGTTTGTAATTGATAAACTCAATCAATCCCTATAAATATTTTCTCTTTTATTCCATGTCTAATCTTTACTTCCAACCTATGTTATACTATGTGGAAACAAAGTTATATGTTATTTTGGGTAACCATTATGGTTCCAACTTTCCCTTTTTAAGGGAAGTTTTAGTATTAATTTTTAAGATTTGGGTTTCTTTGAATGGAAATTTCAATCATTAAACCTTTTATAACATAGATGAATCTCAAGGGAGAAATTAATTTTAAGGGGGGAAGAATTTAACACCCCTAGATTTAGTGAATTATTATTTTTTCAAATCAATTTAATCTTTTTGATATTTTTCATTTCATGCAATAGTAAAAATATTTTATTTTATATTAAATCAAAATTTTTGGCATAGATTATACACAATACCAAGTTAATCATGCACTGCACGCAATATACATTTTATCTTTATCTAAATGGAAAATTTAGGTTATCTTTTGTTACATGAAACAATTTATTTCCTCAATGGCTTGTGTAACATGAAATATCGGGTTTTACTAAACAGTAGTATATCATTAAAATGCTATTATTTAAAATATTAAGATATTACCTATCCATTAACTTAGTGGTTATGAATAGTATTAATTTATTTATGAGAATATATGTTATACCAAAATATAATATGAATTCATAGGTTACTAATTAATTATAAATGAATATGAATACTGACTGAATATAAAAGGAAATATTATAATTTGTATGGTCACAAAGTTGTTTTAAATAATAAATTAAATTAAATACAATTAGTGAGTGATATTATTATAATTTGTGTGTTATATATTCAATAAAATATTTTTTATATCCATTAAATATATTTTTTATGCATAAGATACGATCAAATCCAATATTATGTTTAAAAACATATATTTTTTATAACGGTGGTTTTACAGCCTATTAACGGTGAAACCATTTTTAATCCAATGTTTGGCACTTTTATATATTTAATAGGTAAAAATGAAATTAATTTTTTAAATAGAAACATAATAATCATGTTAGAGTAAATTTTTGGTATTTTTCTGTGATGTTTAATTTTTTTAATTAATAATGAAAAATACTGAATTTTAGTTCAAAACAGGTTTTTCATCAAATTTATTTATAAGGATAAATTATATTTTAAATTTGATTAAACATTTTATTAGGTAATATTTTTATCAATTAATACTATTTAGGTAATTTTAACCAATTTAATATAGAAATTGGATATAAAAACTTAGCAAACTTTTGATCTTATTTACTTTAAAAACCCACAATATTGTCCCATCTATAAGATTAAATGTAAATTAATTTCTACCACTTTTGTGATTGAAATTTTGAAAAATGGATTACATATTTTGAATCAGAATAATATATAATATTTAATAATTTCCACTTATTTTTGAACAAAAATATTTGTGAAAGTAATTAAAATTAATTACATTGATTAAGGTAAAATTTAGCCTAATTAAGGAGTAAACATTAAAATTAAGACTCAAAATGGCCTAAAAACTTATCCTAGAGCCATTTTGTAGCCATATTTCGACCCTATACTCCATTTTCTAGAATTATTTTTATTATTGGATCTACTTGACATGTGAAAAACATGTATGGAATTCCACTGTCAAAATATTATAAGAGTGCCACTCCTCCTCCACTATAAAAAGACCTCTTCTCCTCCCACTTCTTCACCCCTATAAATCTCCTTGGATCACCAAAACTCTGCTCAAATAATCTCCCCAAATCCATAACATACTCATATAATCCCTTAATGTTCCATAAAACAATCAAAGTTTCCTTTTGGCACAAACCAAAAGGAGTTACCTGATTAATAGGTTACGTCTTCTCTCAAGCTCCTTTATTTTATTTTCTTTCTCCACCCATACATTATATTTATTACATGATAGTATAAAAAAATAGTATATTCAATTTAATAAGATTTTTTTATGATTAGTTTTAGACGTACACTCACACACAACACCATCTAATGGGTAATGAACATACTGTTTATGTGTACGACGAACTACCGCCTCACAAAACGATGATTGTTCATTTTTTTCTTATCACCTCCCATGGTGGACATTATGATGGAAAATATATTTATATATGTTATAAATTATATTTATTATATATTTAATATTATTTTATCCTTTTACAACATATATATTTATACTTTCCACTTTATTTAAATATGATATTTTTGATTGAGAAAGTGTGGACTGTCACCCCCTCAAAGAGATGCGATTCATTCACACACTACATGGAATGTATTAAGGATGTGTTTAGGGAATATATGTTATATATTTAATATAATAAATATACTATAATATATATACACATCATTAATTTATCTTCTTTCTTTTATTATGATAATAAAACAGAAACATCGTTCATGTGTAAGTACAGTTTTTTGTCTCCATGAATAGTGTATTCCATTTCACACTTCTATATTATATAAATTATTATAATAAAAATATAATGAATATAAATGATATTTATATAATTATTTAAATTATTTAAATTATTATATAAGTATAACAACCAAATATATAACAAATTAAGACACATGAAATTAACAAAGCGAATATTACCCGAAGTGAAATCTCAAAATAAGATGGTCAACAAGTTGGTAATATAAGGTCATAATAAAACCATATATGGTATTATATATAAAAATATGGTTCTTTAAAATATTAATAATAAATTTATACTTATTATATAGTAATTTTGAGTGAATATGATGAGAGTCAAGACACATGGTAAGGGAAATTTCATCTCACCTTTTATTTCTATAAGATACATGCCTTATTCACCGCTAACTTTATTTATGTGTTTTATGTACTAAATATGAATGTATTATATGTCTCTTATAATTAAATTTATGGTTATTTACAAATACATTTTATGAAATTTTATTCATTGGTTTTAAGTTTAAAAGATTTACCAAAACGGTAAGATAATTTTGTCTCAATTTGCCTTCTTTGAGAAAAATGTTTTGTTATGAACCAACAATCTTTTTAGAGGTGTATATACTTCCATTTGAAATTTTATATCAAGAATCTCCTTATTTTCATGATATTTTAAACTTCATGTAATTTCCTTTTATTACATGGAGAGTATTTCCCCATGTTTCCATGTGATAAGATTATTTTGAAACAATCTCATCACTATTTGATATTATTTATGTTTATTCTTCCTTTGATGAAATATTATGATCTACATCTTAGGGAATCTCATGAATTTTCTTTTCCCCTATTTATTAATTATATATTTTTATATTGGTAACATTTTCTCAATCTTGTATATATATTATATTTAATAAATTATTTTTAATAAAGCCCGAATTTACCCTCTATTCGGTTAAAAATATGGGTTCCTTCAAAACCATGTTTTCTAAAAAGGGTTTCCAGGAATATTATACTATTATCCTATAATCATTAAAAAATTCCCCTTTTTGTATTTTACCAATTTTTTCAAGTTAATCTTCTTGTTTCTTTCCAAACAAGGCATTTTTACCCTTTTTACCGTGCAAAAGAAATTTTCTTTTTACTACATATGACATTTTCAGATTTTCCAACCGTCGTTTTTTTAAAGATTCATTTACATTTTAAAAGGTTAATTTTAAGGATATGTTTTTAAAATTATTTTCATGTAAAATGGTTTTCAGAATGTTTTCAATCCTTATTTATATATTTTCAAATTATTTTCAAATAAATGGTTTTCAAAACATTTTCAATATTTTTTTAAAGTTGTCAAAATGTTTTCAAAGTTAAAATGTTTTTAAAATGTTTTAATGATTATTTTATATTTATTCAAAGAAAAAGGTTTTTAAAATTTTTTAAATATTATTTTATATTTTTTCAAGGAAATTTTTTTTCAAAATGTTTTCAAGGTTCTTTTATATGTTTTCAAGGAATTTTTTTTTCAAAATTATTTCAAGAATTATTTATAGGTTTTCAAGGTATTTTCTAATAAAACTATTTTTCAATGGTTTTATTTATTAAAAACACTTTTTCAAATAAGAAATGATATTTTCCTTAGAAAATATTTTTGAAAGATATTTCAAAATTATTTTCCATCTATGATGACATTAGTTGATGATACTCATGCATTTCTTGGAAATGGTATAAAGGTTCCATTCATATTCTTTCTCTAAATAGATTATGATTAATGTTGTGGTATTTATGAAACTAATTTCTCTTTCATGGGTTATATTTTTATAAAATCAGTTTCTCTTTCATGGTTTATATGTTTATGAAATCTATTTCTCTTTCACATGTAATTATTTTGATGAAACGATTATTAAATTTATATGTTTTCCACTAGTTATGATATGATTGCATGTTTATAATACCAATTTAATTTCATGGGTTATGATATGATTGTTTATGATTTTGTGGAACATGTATGTATGATTTCATCATGATGTGGGTGAGACTTATATATCCCTCCAATTGATTGGGTAAATATTTCTATCTCATGAGAAATACTAATATGGTCTTGGAGTGAACCTTGACTTTTAAGATGACCATGGGAGTGAACCATGATTACCAAAATGGTATGATTGGTGAAAACATGATACGAAGATGGCCATAGATATAAACCATGACTACCAAGATAGTATGGGGAGTGAACCCATACTACTATGAGGGTTTTGGATATAATTCCTTGAATATTATGGAAATCATATTATATGATTATGTGTTTTCCACAATTCCATGTTTTATTTTTATGTTATGATTTCATGGATAATTTTATTTATTTCCTTATGATTTATGCCTTATGAACTACCAATATTTATTCCATGATTCATGTTTATAATCTTATGATATACTAGTTATGATCTTATTAAGTTATGATAACATTCTCACACCCTTATGATCATGTTTATTCTTACATGTATAATTTGTTTACCCTTACTGAGCATTTGAGATCACCCCTTTTTATGTTTATTTTCCTCCACGTTATAAAGATATGTATTACGTTTGATATGTCTAAGAAGCGTTATAGTGAAGAAGAACATAGTGGGATATAATCTAGCTCATTTATGTACCACTATTTATGTTTCAATGTTTCCAAAATCATTAGACAAGTATAGTCTTTGGGCGTCTATTTTTATTATGTTTTAAGTATTCTGAAAAAATTATGTAATGTAGATGTATGAAAAGTGAGGGTCTCTATTGTAATGGAACTATGAGTTACTAGTGAGGGTATTGATGTTATAATTTTATGGGATTTGGGTGAATTCATGCATCATGAGTAGGAACATAAGATCAAATTCCATATAATATAGGTTGTATAATGTATAATAGTTATTTAATTTAATGCCTCAGTTATGATATATTTATAGGATAGACATGTATTTCTCTATTAAGTGATATATCTATGTTGAATTAGTTAGTTAGACTTGATCATACTATTTTTTTGTATATTTGTGATTGGGAATAATGTGTAGGTACACAGTACTAGAGTTGAGCCTTGGTAGTACTATGTGTGTTATACCATGTCTATGGGTATCTCTTAAGATATATCTTTTAATAAGAATTGTTCTTTGTGTTCCTTAAAACTAATTAACTTCTCATAAGAAAGTTTTTATAGGATTTCTTAACATTCATTTGGAATTTCAAAAAATATTTGAATCATATATTCCTGATTTCTCATGATTGGGATGATACACTCATTGCACTATAGACAATACAAGAGGATACACCTGAGTGTGGTCCTACACCTGCTTCAATAGTTCCTGTGGTGACCTACAACAACCAAAATTATTACAGAGGATGATTTTTTACTATTATAAATATATTCACCTCTAGTATCCTCTAGTATTCAGAGTCACTTATGATCCTCAGGAGACTTAGGAATAGATTTATATTATAGAGGGAATCTTTGACTTGGTGAAGAATCTCAGGGAAAAGAAGGTGAAACTTGCATCTTTTGCTTTAGAGACCAACCATGAGGTGGTAGGGATTAATGGGATAGAAAAGTAGGTGTGATGGTCTTACTTGGGAGGCCTTTAAAGATATTTTTTCAAGTATTTTTTTCTTAGAACTTTTAAGTTGTATCAAGATCAAAATTTTATAGAGTTTTAGTAATGGGGTGATGATGGTATATGCTTACTCATCATGTTTCACATAGTCACTTCTATTTTATCCTATTTTGGTTGGGAACAAGGAATATGAGTCTAGGAAGTTTGAGATAGGACTTCATCAGATATTAGAGTCCAGATTAGGGGCATTGACCTAACAATATATGTGTAGATACTTCGTAAGGCCTTGGATTTCAAGAAGGGGATAGAAGAGGAAAAAAATTTATTTTTTCTTCTATCTTATATTGTATTGAAAACCAAAATTTCTAGTAAAATATTTGGTCCCTCTTCTAGTTGTAAAAAGAGAAAGGCTAAAATGGCGTAACATGGTGGTAGGTAGGTGGAACAGAGTAGGGATTCATTCACTCCCTCTATGGGAGGAAGTTCAACAAGGAGCTATGGCTATGAAAGAAAGGTCCATATTAATACATTGTGCATAAGTTAACCTAAGAAATATCATTTATGTGGAAATATGGTATATCTTCAACACCTTTTTTATAATATGATATATCCATATTCGGGAGCATAGGTCAGGGTGGAGGCAGGGGCCCAAATTAGAACACCCATGCACCACATAAATCAATTAATTAGGTGAGTCATGCTTGGGGATAAGAAGTATTTATGTGATGGATAAGGTTCCATCCTCTAGTAGAGAGGTACATTCTATAATTAGAGGTATGTTCTTGGTTACCTCTATGTTATTTTATATTTTTTATGTTGGTTTTTCCCACTCATTTATATTTTATCAAGCTGTTGTTAGACTTTACTTTTCTATTATGTAACCTTTTGAGTTACTTTATCTTGACATTCCATTGAGAATGAAATTAGACCATCTCCAGTAGTGTCCTAAGGGTCCCATAATTTTTTATGGATATGGAAGTATATAGGAATTCCTGATACACGAGATGACTAGTTTCTATGTGATATTCTGAATGTAATGGTTGACCAGTTATCAAGATGATATCAACTATTGTAGGGGATGTGTGACTTTCACCATTCAAAAAGAAGAGAGGTTCATATTGAAAAGTGAGTGGGATCTATGAAAAGGTCGGATGAGATCAGACATGAGTCAAATCAGAGTGATCACAATTCACGTAATAGGATTGTCTCTTAAATTAGAATTAGTAGTGAATCCCGTTAACATTACTCTAATGATATATCATCAAATATATGTATTCCAAGATGATTAATTATGTATTTCAATAGATAGTGGAATTGATTTTTGGATTTATCTTGTGTTTAGGGTGAAACTAAAATTGATTAGTAGTTAAGGGATTTGGAGGGGGGGGGGGTTATTAGACTGAGCACCTCACCTTGGGGTGATTTGGTGTTGTTTTCCAAGATGGAATACAATAGTCTATGACAATGTTTGGACTACATGAAGCTGAATTAGGTGAGAATGAATAATAGGAACTATTTTTATAGATTGTTAATCTGATTATTCAGTTATGGGGATCCGAATGGTTTTCTAAGACTTATCTTTATTTAGGCTTCATCAGATACAGATTAGAGAATAGGATATTCCCAAGACAATGGTTAATATTAGATATGTACTTTATGAGCATTTTTGGATGTTTTTCGCATTGGAAAATGATTCATTGGTTTTCATTGTTTTCATAAATAATATTTTCCATCCATATATTGACTCATTAATCATTGTGTTCATGGATGATCTCCTTATATATTACAATAATTTATAAAAGAATTAAAGGCACTATGATATTTTATTGAGTACACTTTATTAACATCAGTTATATGAAAAATTATTTGAGTGAAAATTCTAGATTCAATACGTGCGGTTTCTTGGGCTTGTGATTTCTAAGACATTGATTTTCATGAACCAAGAGAAGGTATAAGTGATGATCTCATGGTAATTCCCTAGGAATATTTTTGATACTATGAGATACCATGGGATTGTGGGGCTACAATCGATGGTTCATACATGAATTATATTATTTGTAAGTTCTTTTGACTTGGATCACAAATAAGGGGGTGAATTCTGAGTGGATAGATCTTTGCCCAGAGGCCTTTATAGAGATGAATATAAGATTGATGACTGTCCCGATTTTGAAATTTCCAAAGAAAAGGATAAGATATGTAGTTTATTTCAATGAATCGGGTGTTGGTTTGGGAGAAATAATTATAAATAGTGATTAGGTAGTAACTTATGGTTCATTTTAGTTGTGATCCCATGATAGGAACTACTCAATTCTTGTATTAGAGTTGGATGTTGGGGTCTACACTCTAAATTTTTGGTAACTTTATCTCATCTGTGAATGTTTTTTCATCTAAATAGACTATAAAAGGTTATGATATATCTTATCTCATTTAGATATCAACTTTAGGTAGAGGAATTGGGTGGAGTATCTGGATATCTTAGACTTTTATTTGACTTATTCCCTCAGTAAGAGTAATACCATTTTATATGCTGCAAGAAGGAGAAATCCAGAGACACAAGAGCTTGGAGAGTGACCTTTCTAGGAGAAACAGTGTTTGATGAGTTTTATGGATGAGTTTTTTATGGATTTATTATAGGATCATGTATTTATTACATGTGAACCTTTTTGGTCACGTTTTCTATGGTGGAACATATGAAACAAATCCAAGAGTCAAATCATGAGTGCATAGTAATGAAGGAATTCTTGGCAGTGGATTATTTTATTCTGGGGTGGTCCTTAGAAAATTTTGACATGATATATGTCCACAGTAGAGTAGTTTTTCTAGTTTAATTAAGAGATAATATGATGAAAAAATCCCATTCTTTTAAGTGCACAATGCTTCCAGGGTAGATGAGGATGTACCGTGACATCCAATGTCCGTTTTTGTGGCCAAATATGAAGAGAGATATTGATATTTTTGTTTCATGAAGCCTTACCTATAAAAAAGTTTTATTGTATTATTATTTTTGAAATAAATTAAATTTATTTTATATCTTGTGTGACATGAAATACCATGTTACGCTTGCATTACACACAACACCAGGTTTAGCTTGTGTTACATTCAACACTGAGTCTTAATGAACCATTATATATTATTAATATAATTAATTAGAAGTGACCATTATAATCTAGAGTATAAACTGATAAATATTAATAATATTAATTTTTTAAATTATTAAGTATAATGGTTTTATATGAGGAAAACCTATTGAAAAAATACTTAATTTTTGGTAAAGTCTTTATATGTTTTGAAAATTCTATTTTCTCAAAATAATGTTTTTATATCTTTTGTAAATAACAATAAAATTAATTTTTGAAACATTAATAAAATTAATTATATAAAATAAACTTAATTTTTGAAATCATTAGGTTAATATTCTCTTAGGTTGTTTTTTTGTAATTTTCTCAAAAGATTAGTTATTGATGAATAATGAAAAATACTGAATTTTAATTGAAACTCTTATTTCATTTAAATTATTCATGAAGTTAAGTTATATTTAAATTTGATTTTAATGTAAAATTAGTTAAATTATATATCTATTATTTGAATTTACCTCAACCTAATAAATTTTATATTTAATTTTGATATAAAAACTGTTCAAACTTTTGAACAATTTTTCTTTAACAACCAACTTTTTCATCACATCTACAAGATTAATTTTAGATTATTTTTTCCAATTTTGTGAATGGAATTTATAAAAATGGATAAAATATATGTAATAATAATTATTTATATTATTTTACAAGTTAAACATATTTTTTTACAAAAATGAATAGTAAAAGTAGTAAAAATTATTTACCCTGGTTAAGGTAGAAATGGATTTACCAAGGGGTTAAACTAAAAAGATAAGGGTTAGAAGTAACCCAAAACTTATCAAACACCTGTTGTTTGAAAATATTTAAACCATATAATTTCTAAGGCTCTTTAATAGTCTATTTTGATCCTTCTTAATGGGAAAATGTTTTTTTACACATTTTTATTTTCAAAAAATTACAATTTTGGCACTCAACTCACTTATAAAAGGAAACCCCTTATCCCCTCCTCATCACACCTTAAATACATTTTAGTTAGGCCAAAGGATACCAAAATAACTCCTAAAATTATATCCACTCACCCTATAATCATTATTTTCGACATAAATCAAACCTAGGAAGGTTTTTTGTGCAAACCTAAGGAGGATACCCGAATGAGAGGTAATGTTCTTAAACGATCATTTTTATTTTATTTTTTATTATAGGTAATTTAATAATTATTAAACCATGACGATATAATAAACTAATTATATTACATATATTTATATGTTTTTATGTTAATTTAGTTACCAAAAACCATCTCTAATTACACCAAATGGGTTACAAATTCATCATTCCTAGGTATGGTGGACTACCACTTCGCAAACCGATGTCATTCATTTTTCCATTAACACCTCTCCACAGAAGTTATAATGTTGTATTAAATGTTTATTTATGATATTATTATATTTATATATTTATTATAATATACACACCTTCATACTTTCCATTCTATGGAAATACAATAACATCACTTGTGTGTACATCAGACTACTGCCTCGTGAAGCGATGTGATTCATTCACGCCTTACATGAAACATAATAAAGATTATTTTAAGGAAAATATTTGATATATATAAAATAAAAATTATTCTATAATTACAATATTTCAATTAACTTTATTTATTTCAATCCAATGAGAAAATGGAAACAATATTCATGCGTACGTACGACTTAATGTCTCTATGAACAATGTATTTCATTTCCAATCACTAAGATTTATAGATTAATATATATATATATATATACTAAATATATATAATATATATATATATAAATTTTTTAAAATCATGTATATTTTCATACACTGACTGAAGTAAGAGGGAAAAAATAATAAGTCAAAAATACATGAAAAACAGAGCAGTTATTACCCGAAACGTGACTTTAACATGGAATTGTTAATAAAAGTGTAATAGAAGTCAATAATTAATTAATATATGATATGATATATATAAATATGGGATTTTAATATATGAGCAATAAAATTATATTTCTTATAAATGTGTTTTGGACGTGTATGATGTAAGTCAAGACTTAATGTGAGATTTTTTTTCTCATTTTGCCTTCTTTGAGACATATGTCATGTTATGCATGTATATTATTTTATGAGGTGTATATAAATCCCCATAAACATGTAATATCATGAATTTATTTATTCTATTTAATTTTATGATTCATTTAATGTTATTCCTTCATGGGGATTATGATTCAATGTTACCAAAGTGTTAATGATTTTATGTTACAACCACATATTTTATCAGGATTATTTATGATTATTCTTTTGATGAAAAAATATTATGATCAATCTTTGAAGAAACTCATGAATTTCATTATAGTATGTTTATTCATGATATTTTCAAGTAATAGTACCATTTCCCCCTCCTTAGTACTTAAAATAATTAATAAAATGTTTTTAAGAAAATATGACTTTATTTAACACTTTAGTCTGAAATCAGTTTTCTTCAAAACACATGTTTTATAAAAATATTTTTAAAAATGTTTTACTATTATACTATTATTTTTAAAATCATTTTTCCCATTTTTTAATTTTTTAAAAATGTTTTGAATGGAATCTTGATGCCACTTTTTAAAAAATGCTCTTTTCACTTTTACCAAAATTGTGAAAGGAATCATTATATTAACATGAAATACATACACAATATTTTCCACCATAATCACCATTATTTTCATTGAATATTCCTTAATAAATTTTATAGGTTATTTTCAAATAAAATTATTTTTAAATTGTTTTATGTTTTAAAAAGTTCTTTTTTCTACGTGGAAAGGATATTTTCCACAAGGAACATTTTAAATGATTTTTATTTCAAAATTATTTTCTATATAAGAGGAAATTATTTGAGGTAAATAATTGTTTACTAGGGAAATTCTCCAATTATACCATCATTATTATTTCTATTTATGGTTCATATTTATGATGAAAACTTATTCATGAAACATGTATATCTTCCACAGGATATAACATGAGGAAGTGCTTATGAAACCTACTTATTTTTCCATGGGTTATGCTTTGACAAAACTTTGAAATGATTATGAAACCCATTTATTTTAATGAGTTCTGATATGATGAATGTTTTATGATCTTTTAGGACATGTACATATGTTTTTTATTATTTTATGGGTGGGAAATATATCTCCCACCAATTCATTCAGTAATGATTTATATCTCATGAGATAGATTGGTCTTGAACAGGGAGTGAACATAGTTCAGTAAGGGTTTGTGTCCGTTATAATAGTATTGGGAGGGAACCCTGACTACTATGATGGTTTGGAGAGTAAACTCATTCCACTATGATACCCTTGGTAGTGAACATTGAATACTATATAAATTATTTTCTCCACTTATATTTATTCCACAATTTTATGTCTTATTCCAATGCTAAGCTCTTATAGATCATGTTATTTTATTTCCTTATGATCCATGTCTTATAAATTTCCAATCATTATACCTTGACTCAATATTATGATCTATGATATTCAAGGTATGGTTTTCAAATGTTATGATCATTTCTTATACCCATATGTTCATTATATGCTTAATTATCTCCCTTGTTTACCCTTATTCAACATATGAGATCTTCCTTTCTTTATTTAATTTTCCTAGGTAATGAATAAATGTATTATTTATTATATATCTAGGAAGGTTTCTAGTTATGAAGAACATAGTGGGATACGATGTGGCTAACTTATGGACCAGTTTTTTATTTTTCTATGTTTTTAAATGCACTATACCTTCATGATACTCATGCGTGTGTTTGTGTGATGTATTGAATGATAAACTAAAATTATGTAATACCAATGTATAGAAATATAGGGTTACAACATTTGGTATGTGAGGATTGATTTAGTTATCCTTTGGAAACTAGTATTACAAAAATTTTGTGATATCCCTAAGGACATGTCAAAGGATAATTATATGGATAAATTAAAGTATATGAAAATGTACTGGGATTTTGGTTAAGGATAGAGTAAGTGGTTTTCATGAAATTACATCCATGTATGGATATTATTCATGGATATGGATCTAGCATATAGTTACATAGGATTAATAACTAAAAAGAGTGCATTGAGATGGACTCGATCATCCCTTGGTGCATGAAAATGTTTCTTAATGAACACTTAGTTTGACACTCTTAGGGGATATTCTTTGGAAATTAACAAAATATTTATAAACCACTATAAAGGATTTTAATAGATGATGACTATGAATGAACTAGGATAAACCTAAGGTGTTATAGATAAAAAATAATGTGTCATGACTTAGACATCCTATAAGTGATTTTCATGATTATGTGGTTCCCCACTATGATTATTATTACCTACACTATGTTTTTTTGGTTTTAGTAAATGGATTGAAATTAAAGAAACTATGATAATGATGAGTAAAAAATATAATGCATTAATTATCCTCCAAAGTAGACAATGTTATGGGAGCTATAATACAAAATATCCTTTATATTATCACACAACTTTCTCACGCTACGAATCATTCTGGACTTCCAAATGAATAAAGTAGACAATAAAATTTTGTTGAATCCTTCATGAAGAAATGTGCACCTTCCTTCTATGAAACCACTAACCCGCTAGTTACTCAGAAATACACTAGTACCAATGAAAATATATTTTCCATTTTCTAGTGTTCAAAACCTGAAAAATTATTTTTTTATACCATTTAAAAGGTGGATTGTATCAATGGTGGAATCTTATCAAGAATAAATGGTAATAAAATGAAATTGAATATATTTATTGGGATGAGTTAAAGAACTTATTTTTCAATAAGTAATTTCCTAATACTATTCATATAAAGATGTAGAAGGAGTTACTTTAGCTAAAGTAAAAGTATGATGAATCTATTGGTACCTATGATGAAAATGTTACAATACTTGTGGGGTATTCTTTTGGTATTATCATCCAACCTGAGTGTAAGGTATATTGATTCTTCAGTGGATTAGAACCAAATCTACAAAGGGTATTAGCAATAAGATAATTCAATAGCTATGAATGTATTTTTAGATTTGATATCATTGGTGGAAATGGATTTTGGGGTTATGTATCAATATCATAGTTTTGATAAGAAGAGAAAAATGGAATTCATAAAGAAAATCTAAAAACCATAGAGATAAGAATATGATTTTAACATTATGCTCAATGTGTGGAAAGAAACATAGAGGAAATTATCTTAAGGGGACTAGTAAATATTTTAAGTGTTGAAGGGTAGGTAATTGGGAAATTGATTATTGAAATAATGTGAAGAAGTTAGATAATGATGTGAACAGAGAGAATGCTACATAGAATGAACCACCCACACTCAAGTGTTTGAAATACAAGGAGCAGGGGAACTATGATAAATAATTCCCAAATCTGAATGTTAATGGAAACGATTGACTTCAGTAGCCTCTTAAGAAGAGGGAAAGGGGAAATCTCACGCGATCTCTATTTTTGATGAGGGGTTTGATAATGAAATGGTGAAATGTATAGTTACCATCCACTCTATAACTGATAATGTATTATTTAACTCTACATCTATAAATTCTTTCATATTTGAAGAATTTTATAATGGTATTAAAATGCCACCCAAGGAATTTGATGTAAAATTAGTAGTGAAAACCCCCAATAGTATGATGATCATATCTCAAGTATATGATTCCTCTATGGTAAATTTTTATGGGAATTTACTTTCTAAAAATCATTTCGTTATTCCTTTGGTTGAATTTGACATTATCTTAGGCATGTATTAGATTTCTCTACATCAATCCCACATCAATTTCCAAGGAAGGGAAGTCACATTAATTTGACCAAGTGTGTCACCTTAGGATGCACATTTAAAAGAAATATGGATCAATGAGGCACTTCATATATTATTAAGATCTGAACAAGATCAATATCAATAAAAAGTATACTATACTTTGTATTGATGACCTATTCGATCAACTATGAGCGGATCTATATTTTTCTATGATTTAACTTCCTTCTAAATATCATAAATTGAGGGTCACTATAGAGTATATACCCAAGAAAACATTCAATACAAGTTACAAGAACTATGAATATATAGTGATGCCTTTTGGTGTTACTAATTCCCCTACTATCTTTATAGATTTAATGAATAGAGTCTTTAGAGATTACTTTGATCAGTTTGTGATAGTCTTTATTGATTATATTATTATCCATTCAAAGAGAAAGGAAGATCATGAAAATCACTTGAGAATTGTACTAAAAACACTAATGAATGATAAATTGTATGAAAAATTGACAAAATGGAAATTTTGGTAGTATAAGGTTTCATATTTGGATCATATAATATCAAGAGAGGGTTTATCAGTAGATATATCAAATATGGAGGCTATTGAGTGTATTCCAAGACCAAGATCACTGACTAAGATCCATTGTTTTATTGGTTGAGAAGGATAGTATTGATGGTTTTTTGAGAATTTCCTATGACTATCTAATCCAATCCCAAGTTAACTCAAAATGGATCCAAGTTCCTATGGACATATGGATATAAGGAAAATTTCACGGAATTGAAGATAAGTTTAGTTATCACACCTATGATTACATTACCATATAGTGAAGAAGAGTTTTCAGTCTATATTTATGAATCCAATATAGGATTGGGATGCATTCTTATGTAGAGTGACATGGTTATAGCTTATTACTTATGATAATTTAAGATTCATGAGACAAATTACCCAACTCCAAATTTAGAGTAAGCTATGAAATTTTTTGCATTAGAGTTACGAAGGAATTATATCCACAGAGAAAAGTGTGATATATATACCAATAAACAAATTTTTAAATATATATTCACATAGAGGGAGTTAAATATGTGATAGAGAAAATGGTTAGAGCTAATTAAGGATTATAACTACACAATACATTACCAACCTTGGAAACGGAACAAGGTGGATGATTCTTTGAGTTGAAAAGATCATGCTAGATTATCCAAGATGAGGATCAAAAAATATCCAATATTTTTTGTTATATAAAGGATAGATCTAGAAATTCTAAAGGACAGGGAAAAATCTTATCTTGCACTATTAAATGTTCAACCATCTATTAAAATGAAGATTAAAGAGGTGTAGGAGGAATATGTAGAGCTACAAAAGAAGGTTATAAATGTTCATGAATTTAACATTGATTGTGATGGAATGATAAGGTATAAGAACCACTTACGTGTTAAATCTATACCAGACTTGAAGAAGTAATTTTTAGAGGAAGCTTATATTTTTTCATTATCTATTCATCCTAGAAGTATGAAGATATATAGAGTTTTTAAGGAATGTTTCTAGTGGGATGTCATAAAGAGAGATATTGAAGTGTTTGTATCTTAATGGTTGGTATGTTAGAAATTTAAGGTTGAGAGAAAACATTGTTAAGTGATGTTATATCCATTACCCATACCAAAATTGAAATGGTAAAACATCTCCATGAATTTTATCATTGGACTCCCCAAAATGTCTAAATGGCATAATGATATATGGGTTGTAGTCAATCACCTTACACATTCATCACACTTCATCACTATCAAATAAGGATTTTTATTGGATCAACTTTCCAGGATATAAAATAAGAAGGTGACAAGGTTTCATGGAGTACCACATTCCATTGGGTCTGATCAGGATCTGAGGTTTACCTCAGAGTTCTAGCAAATCCATCAGAAAGATATCGATACAGAGTTGGGTTTTAGTGTAACAACCCCGAACCTAGTATCCTAGAGTTAGTGTCTACTTTATTACATTGAAATAGATAAAATAAATCACATCCTGAAGGACCAAATAGTTTTTCATTTTTGGATAACTAGATACATCCAAGATACCCATTTTATATTGGGAATACAACAAAAAACATAACAAAAGAAAATCCTCAACATCCTTGAAACTCATTCAAAGGATTTATATTAATTACCTATGGAATGGAAACAAAATAAGGTTGATCTAAAATTCTTATTAAGGGTTAATTATAGATTAATCTACCATGAATAAATAAATAATAATCAATATGTCATGGTAAATAACTAAGCACACATTCCATTTAAAAAATAAACTAAGAATGAAATGAATATAGAGATAACATCATTGGGAAAATATCATGGATAATAATAATAAATAAATTATGAATGAATAAAATTCTTAATTATTATACATTATGATCTTAGGAATCATGATACATTTATTTCCAAGACCTTTCATAAGACAATTTAGATATTACAGGTAGAAACCCATTTAATTTAGCCAAATTAATTTTTCTCATGAGACCTACCGATGCATTGAGGGGATATATTATACTAATCCCCACATGTCACTATAGTTCCAAATTATTATTTACATATTGAATAATTTATTTAAATATTAAATAATGTGCCTTATCAAGTATATGTATTGAGTAAGGAATACAGATTTACCAAATTTTCCTAGTTAATCAAATAACATTCAAAGTAGACATCGTATGTAGAAATAGTGTACAGTTTAAGAACAATTAATATCTATTATACAAGGATATTTCTATTTAAGTTAAATATAATTTATGGTTAACATTTATCACAAGAAAGTGATTGTTTCAAGAGAAATTTAATAGCCATAAAAGGAAGTGAGACTGTACAATATTTTTTTACCACCTGGTAATTTCCAAGTAAAATAACCTTAGATGAATTAACTTGATTTGAAACATAAAATAACATGAAGAATGAAATATTCATGATATTACATGTCAATGGGTAAGTATATACACCATATAAACGAAACTAGGTTCATAACATTACAATATTCCTCAATGAAATGAAATTCCTACAAAATCCCTTACCTCACATGTCTTTTTGGGTGAACAGGATTTAACCTCCTATATGGTGTGTTTAAACATGTTATTAAATTATAATAGATAAGTATTATTATTTTTTATATCATGTATTATTTTTTTATAACATCTAATCACCCATTTGTTAATAATCATCCATTATTTTCATTGTTTCAGGTGTTAATTTCCTTGTTTACTCATGCATGTTTTGTTATTAAAGATCTAGTTCTTGCACTCATTACATAGTTTAATTATCTGCAGAATAATATTCATGACATAATTATCATATTTATAAATCATTTATAATTTTAATATCAATCATTAAAGGTGTTCATTAGAAATTAATTATGTTATGATTATGGAGATGGTAGGTCGTACGTACGCATGAGTAACATTTTCATTTTTCAATGACCATTATAAAAATAAGGTAAGTGATATATTATCTTTCATGAATTTTCATTATTTAAAAAATAATATATTATTTCTTTAAATATACTTTTATGTATCATTCTTGTGGTGTGGTGATAAAAATATAGTCACATTGATTCTTGGAGGTGGCAGTCCACACATACAAGAATGATGTTATCATCATTAACTTAGCGAAAAGGTAAGAAAGAGAATGATATATTTTAACATTAAAGAATCATAAATACATCATAAATATAATAATAATTTCATGTATTTCACATATAATCACTAAAGTTTTCCTTATCACCTTCCATGTTAAAATTTAGTGAAATATGAATCACATCGCTTCATGAGGTGGTAGTCTGTCATACACTTGAGTGACATTATTGTGTCCCATACGAAATGGAAGGTAAAACGTTTTATTTGATATAATGACTCTAGAGGTATAATTATGTTATAAATAATATATATAAACTTTATATCCATCATCATAACCAACTGTGATAGGTGTTAATGGAATAAAAAATTGCATTAGTTCGTGAGGAGGTAGTCCGTTGTACACACAAATGATGATTTGGTGACCCATTTGATTAAAGTGGGGGTGGTATTAGGTTATGAAAATATTACAAAAACATCAAAATATATGTAATATATTGAGGTTATTAAATATTAATGTTTAAATAATAATTTAAGGAGGAGGATAATGAAATAAAATAAATATTCTCATTGAACATCACTACCTCTTCTCTGGGTATCTTCCTTAGGTTTGCACCAAAGTCTTTCTAGGTTGGATTTATGCCTAAAATATGTCTTATAGTATGCGGTAGGTGATTTTTCAAGGTTATTTTTTAGTTTTTTATTGATATAAATGGATTTATAGGTGTGAAGAAGTGATGAGAGTGAGTTCCTTTTATAGTTGAGGAGTATCATTTTTGTAAATATCCGAAAGTAATCATTAATGGGAGGTCAATATTACCTAAATTGGATCCAAAATTTATAATTAATGTTATGGAGGTATGATATGTCTTATCCAAACCTACACCACATAATTAAACACGTTTTTAAAACATTTTTTCCTTAGCTACTATGTTTCTCTACTTTTACCATTTTTGTTTTCAATACAGTTACTAGTTTTCTAACCTAGGTAATTTAACCTTTAAGAATATATTAAAGTGAGAATTTTTTGATAATTTGTAACCAATAATTATAAATATTAAATCTAATTTATAAAATTAAAATATTATGTATTTTGAAAATTAGTTTTAACAGAAGCGCATGTAATGTGCAAAACCACCGTTTTAACATTGACTACACTAACATAGTTTTTTACTATTTAGGGTTCAATATATTAATTATAAAAGAAAATTGGTCCATTAATTGAACATATATAAAATTTATTAACATTTAAAAATCAAATTTCATAAGATAAGATTTTTACTAATTTTAAATCATTTTAGAAAATATTATTTATTATAAAATAACATTAATGACAATTTTTACATTATTCACTTAATTTGAATTTGAAAATATAAATAAAATAGTGGAATTAGAATATATTGTTATATAAAATATTAAAATTGATATATTCATCTAAAAATAATAATTTAATACAATAATCCATTCAATTTACATAACTTTTAATATTTTTAGTATTATTTAGTTTATTTTTTATGAACTAAATAAATACTGAATTGGAATTTCTTAAGCATTTTAAGTAATAATTTCATCTATAAATATTATAGATAAATTATTATGACAACATAAAATTATTTATATTCCAAAATGATATATATAGACAAACCTATGTATTTTGGCCCTATCCCAATGTTTTATAGATGTTAAAGGTAATAAAGTTTCCTTTTTTTATTTTTCTTTACATTACTTATTATATGTGTCATACTCAAAGTAAAGAGTTAAAAAAATTCATATTTTATATAATATAAATTAATATGTCTAAATAGGCTCATAATAATAAATTAATATAATATTTTAGGTCTTCTTCACTCTTACATTTTTAGTTTAATTCATGGTAAATCCATTTTTACCTTAACTGTGGTAACTAATTTTTATAGTTTTCATAATTAATTTTCGAAAAGAATAGAGTTGACCTTATCCAACATCATAAATAATAATTATTCTAAATATGGAATTAATTTTCCAAATTCAAATTACATAATTGAAAAATATGATTTAAAATTAATCATGCAGACGCGATGATAAAGCGGGATTTTAAAGAAACAATGTTCAAAATATTACTATGTTTTTATATCAAAATTCAATATGAAAATTATTAAAATTGAATAAATTTTATTAATTGATAAATAATTTAACTAATTTAAATATAATTTAACCTTATATATATTTTAAACCAACCGGTATTTTTCAATTAAAATTCAGTATTTTTCACTATTCATCGAAAAATGAAACATTTTAGAAAAGTCCCAAAAAATAACTTGAAGATAATATTTTTATTCTAATTTTAAAAAATAATTTTCTTTATTCATATAAAATTTCTAGAAGTGGTAAAAATTAATTTTAAATTACGTTTGAAAAGAGCGACTAAACCTTCTTTTAGAAAAAATACATTTTTTCAAAAAATATTCTTTTACTTTCAAATGATTATTATTATTATTTATAATAAATAGATAACTAATAAATGTTTCTATAATATGTATCTTCATAATTTATTTAATCATATTAATATCCTCTATTCTAATATCTAGGTGATAATTTTCATTTTAAATAATAATCTAATACTGTATTATTGTTTGGTAAAAATCAGTTTTACGTGTAATGAAAAATATCAATGAAAATAATTGTTGAGTTTAATGCAAGATAAAATCAATGTTTAATTTAACATAAAATATTGTATACAGTTTATTATTTTTTAACTTATGGGTGTTACATTCTCCTCACACTGAATAAATTACTTCCACAAAATTTAAACTTGATCTCAACAATCAAGGTTTTGATATACGATTTTTCAAGAACCCACAAAATAAAAATAGTTAATAAAACTTTCATTTGATATGAGACGAAAGGAAATTTTATGGTTATCTAAAATAACACATAACTAGGTTTTTAAGTTGGATAACAATAGGGAAAAGTAGAGATGTGGATTTGGTAGAAAAATATAAATATTTATAGAGAGTGATAGAGGTATTTAATAACAAGAAAGTGAATGATCAATGAAAACTTAAGGGTCTCAAAACCATAAATCTGTGATGATTTAAAATACCATCTAATTCATAAGATATGAATTCAATAGGATAATATTTTTGTTTCAAGAAATTTTTCTGAAATTTTAGGGATTCTTTAACCGTCTAAGAATATTAAGAAACATACTCACTTGATACATTTTAGTTTCATAAGTACAATTTCATCCTTTAGTTATTATTTAATCAATATCCAAAAATGAGTTTTTATTCCCAAATCACTAAAATTCAATTTCAATGGATATTAAGAAACATAAAAGAGTGGAAAGTCCTTCCATCCATCTCTAACTATTTTTCAAAAGATGTAAAGTTAACATAAGTTATCCAATATAAATCATTAGTCCATAAAACCACATACAAAGTTCAACTTAAACATTTTCAAAAATGGTTAACCTTATGAACCTTCTAAAAGATTAAAATCCAAATATTTATAAAGGAGGTCACTAAATTTAAAAAATGAACTTACCATTAACCCCCCTTATAAACATGAAGCAGCTCCTAATATTCACATACAAAACATGTGAATACCTTCATTATGTATTATTTTGAAACATATTAATAATCGAAATTACCATTAAAACATACTAAAATCATTCATGCTTATTAATTACTTAAGTGAAACATAGATTATTGGATTTAATCCTTAAATCCAAATATTCGGTAAACTCCATCAATTATAGTATAAACTACTTGGTCAATAAGTCATTCATCAGTATGAAGGTTGTTATTACTATCTAATTTATAGTGTCCACATCAATCATCACTTTATCCCAAAAAAATTATCTAAACTTTAGGAACATATTAAGGGTCCTCAATCATGTATTTTATAAGAAGTTCAACCTTCTACTAAATCATTTTTCTTGTTCATCAGTACAGTTCAATATAAGATTTCAAGCCCTTAATGAAAACGTACTACAATACAATCCTTATACATTTCACAATTCTTGTAAACATGATATCATTTATAAAATAATATAATGACCTAATTAATATATCTAAACACATAATAACATTAATCATTCTACTTTGGTTGTATCAATAACATAAGCTTTACCGTGATCCCTTAGCATATTTTGAGGTATATTCCCTTGATCATTGGGGAATTCATTTACTTAGTGCCCCATATCCTTGTAGTTGAAACACTTAATAACAATGTTTTATTTATTACCATTTCATTATTTTTCCTGGTAAATCTTTTCTCCACACAGAGAACAAACTCTAAATCCATTCAAGCATTTAATAGGTATATTCTTTCCATATTTATCCTATGTAGGAAAAATATTCTTTCCCAATTTCCATTTATCTATTTTTTTTGTCTTTCACCCTCTTCTTCGCTTGCTTCTCTTTGAATCCATAAGACTTAAAGAATTATTTATTTATCTTTATAGAATAAAAACCCACTTCCTCATATGAATAAAAAGTTTGAGTGACCATCAACCTTTGGAGACTTGGTTTAATTCCTTCAAATTAATGGTCAATATTACCCTCAATGTTGAATATGTAATCATAAGCATACCCAGATAAACCTTTATAGGTATCTTCATAACTTAAAACACTTTCTTATTCTTATTTCTTTAATATTAGTAAATTCCTCTTCATATCATTTTGTTTCTCATGTGGGAAATATTTTTGGAATAATGTATCCATAAAATTTTTACATTCCATTAGTTCTATTTCCTCTTCCTCTTTAGTATTTTGGATTAATGACCACCATTTATCATCATCAACTTTGAGACAATACATTACAAGTTAACCTTTTCCTTTTCACAACATCCCAACATCAAAAATATATTCACTAAATGGTTAATCCATTTATTAGATACCATTATATTTATAGTCCCACTAAATGAGGGGGGACTCTATTGAATAATGTGATCCAATATAAGAGACTCTTATTGTGGGATAGGTTTATCCATATAAGAAAGGTTATTTTTCATAACCTTATTATCCTACCCTAATATAGACATAATTTTCTCAGATAAAATAATTGATGTATTGGATTCCACTTTAGGAAAATATATACAATGGCCGTTAGTATTTATACCCATTTTCATTCTAGGAACCATTTCCAAATAATGGAATATACTGGATTTTTTCATAAGATTATGAATTTTATATCATAATTTATAGTCCCAATCATATTGTAACTCTTAACATAAATTAAAAATTTATGCATTGTTAATCTCAAAATCATAAACATTGGTTTCTTTGGGAATATCATTAGTTTCAAATACATCATAATGGTTTTTAAATAAAATGTCAATTATCCTAAGAATATCCATTAAGAGTGTCAAACCAAGTGTGCAAAAAGGCTTGTTATCATATACTAGGAAATACTTGAGTTAATCTCGATGCACCCTTTTCAGTGTTATTACCCCTAGGTACCTATATTCCATAACCACATCTACTTCTAGTATCCATAAAAGAATGAATTTCTAGGAAAACCACATAATAGTTACCTTACCAAAAATTTAAGATGTTATTATATAATTATCCTCAAAGTCCATCTTATGATTTTTTTCTCTAATATATGATATCCTAAATCTAGATCCTAGTATTTTTACTAAAATTACTAAGATTACAAATGTAACGACCCCGACCCTTATAGACCTGAGCCAGTGTATACATTATTAAATTTTAATATATACAATGAATAAAATCCCAATGGACTGAATAGATCATCATTTTTGGATAACTAGATATATATGTGATACCTATTTTACTTTGGGAATAAAAAATAAAACATAACAAAATAAAATTCTCAACATACTTGAAACTAATTCAAAGGATTAACCTTCATAACCTAGGTAAATGGAAAAAAATAATGGTGATTTGAAATGATTAATAAGGGTCATTTAAAATAGAAGATATCATGAATAAATAAATAATAATCAATATGGAATGGTAAATAAATGAACAAATGTGCCATTTAATCAATAAACTAATAATGAAATAGATCCAAAGATAATATCATTGTGAAAATATAACGGATAATAATAATAACTGAATTATGAATAAAAGGAATTCTAAATTATTATACTCCATGATATTAGGATTCATGATACCTCTACTATCAATACCTTTCATAAGACAGTTTAAATAATACAGGTAGAAACCCATTTAATTTGGCCAACTTAATTTTCCTCATGTAACCTACTGATGCATCAAGAGGTATTATTATTCCAGGACCCACCCATAATTTTAGGTCCAAATTATTATTCATATATTTAATAATAAATTTAATTCATGAATAATGTTTTCTATTAAACATCCATATTGAGTAAAGAATACAAATTTATCAAATTTCCCAGTTAATCAATAACATTCAAAGTAGACTCCATATTTAAAAATGGAATATATTTTAGGAAATTATCATATAAATCATAAAATAATATGTATATTTAATATAAATAATATTTCCAAATAAATATACTCACAATAATGTGATTTTTTCAAGAGAAGGTAAACAATCACAAAAGGAAGTGAGATTGTACAATAACATTTTCCCACTTGGTAATTTTCTAGTCAAATGTCATGTGATGAAATAATTTGAATTGAAACTTAAAATACAATGAAGAATGAAATATTTATGATATTACATGTAAAATTGGTCGTATATACACTATATAAAAGAAACTAGGTGCATAACATTACAATATGCCTTAAGGAAATGAAATTGACACGAAATCCCTTACCTCACATATCTTTTTGGGTGAATGTGGTTTAAACTCAATTATAGCGGTTTTAAAATTTTTATTAACTTAAAAAAGAACCATATTAGTATTTATAATATCATACATGATCCTTTTATAACATCTAATCACCCGTTCTCTAATAATCACTCATTATTTTCATTGTTTCAAGTGTGAATTGGCTTGTTTTCTCATGCGTGTTTTGTTATTAAGGATATTGTTCTTAAACATATTATATAGTTTAATAATATCTATAATAGTAATCATGAAACAGTTATCATATTTATAAATAAATTATACTTCAATGATTAATCATGAAATGTGGCCTTGAGAAATGAAGTGTGTTACATGCATAAAGACGGTACGTCGTACGTACGCATAAGTAATGTTTAAATTTTTTAGTGATCACAATGGAAAGAAGGAAAGTTATATATTATATTATAACAATGATAATAATATAATATATATAATATTTTATATTTAAATATACTTATATATATCATCCTTTTTGTGTGGTTTCAAAAATAGAGTCACGCTATGTCGTGAAGGTGGTTGTCCACACGTACATGAACAACATTATCATCTTTCATTTAGTGAAAAGGTAAGAAAGAGAATAATATATTTTATCTTTATATAATGATAAATATTTCATTAATATCATATTTATGTCATTTATATCACATATAATCATTAAATTGTTCTCTATCACCTTCCATGTTAAGCCTTAGTGAAAGATGAATCACCTCATATCGCGAGGCGGTAGTCCGCCGTACAAACAAGAAACATTATCCTATCACAATAGAATGGAAGGGTAAAAAGGTTTATATGATATAATGAATAAAAATGTATAATTATGTTATTAATATCATATATATACATTATATACATCATTATAACAAACTATGAGAGTTGGTAATGGAAGAACAAATGACATCGGTTCAGGAGGCAGTAGTCCACCATACACATGAAAAATGATTTCATAACCCATTTGATGGAATTGGGCGTGGTTTTATGTCATGAAATTACTATAAAACATCATATTATATGTAATATACTTATTTTTTTATATCATCATTTTTAAATAAAAATTTAAGGAGGTGGAGAAAGAAATAAAATAAATGTCCTTGTTGAAGATTGTTACCTCTTCTTCAGGTATCATCATTATGTTTGTACCAAAGACTTGCTAGATTGGATTTATTATAGAAATAAGTCATTTTTTGATGAGGGGAGGGAATTTTTGAATTTATTTTTTTAGTTTTAGGTTGATCCAAATTCCATGAGAGGTGTGAAGAAATGATGGGAATGAGTGCCATTTTAAAGTTGAGGAGGAGTTACATTTTTGTAAATACCCAAAAGTATTCACTATTGAGAGGTAATTATTACCTAAATTTGCTCAAAATTCTATAATTGAAGTTTTATTGGGATTATATGGTCGATTAACACCTCAAAAAATAATAAAACACATTTTTTAAACATTTTTTCCTTAGATTCTAGGATTCCATACTTTTACCATTTTGGTTTTCACTATGGAAACTAGTTTTCTAACCTAAGTAATTAATCCGTTAAGACAAAATTAAAGTGAGATTTATTAGATAATTTTTAACCAATAGTTAAAAATATTAAATCCAATTTATAAAATGAAAATATTTTGTGTGTTAAAATTTACTTTTAACACAAGCGCATGTAATGTGAAAAAGCACAGTTTTAACCTTAACCGTGCTAACATAGTTTTCTTACTATTTAGGGGTCAATATATTAATTATAAAAGAAAAAACTCAGTCCAAGAATGGACCATATTTTAAAATCATTAACATTTAAAAATTACTTGGAAGAAGATAGGGTTTTTAGTAAATTTAAATCATTTAATAAAATATAATTTATTATTAAATTACATTAATATAAATTTTGAGATTATTTATTTAATTTGAATTTAAAAATATAAATAAAATGATGGAATTTGAATATAATGTTATTAAATATTTGCAAAATTATATACTCATCTAAAAAATTAACGAAATACAATAATTTATCCAATTTAATTCACTTTTAATATTCTTAATATCATTTATTATAGTTTTTTATTAACTGAATAATTATTATGTAGATATTTATTAAGCATTTTAAGTAATTATTTAATCTAAAAAATGTAAAGATAAATGATTATGTTACAAAAAATAATTAATATTTCAAAAATAATATCTATAACTAAACTTATGTTGTTTTTATCTATATCCCAAAGCTTTATAGATATTAAAAGAAAGGAAAAGTATCTTTTTTTTCTTTACTTAACTTATTATATGTGTCATATTCAAAGGGAAAAGAAAATTTTCAATGTTGTATATAATTTAAAGGATATGGTCAAAATATAATCATACAAATAAATCAAGACAATATTTTAGGTCATCATCACTCTTATCCATTTAATTTAACACCTAGTAAATCCATTTTTACCTTAAACTTGGTAAATAATTTTTAATCTTTCATTTTGGTCAAGAATTAAGTTGAAATTATTATAAATTATAAATTTTGATGATCCAAAATATAGAACTAATTTTTCCAAATTCAATATAGAGAAGTGTAATTTTTTTATTTAAAATTAATCTAGTATATGTAATGAGAAAGTAGGGTCTTAAAGACGAAATGTTCAAAAGTATACATTGTTTTTATATCAAAATTAAATATTAATATTATAAAAATAACTAAAATTTTATTAATTTATATGAAATTGAAATGATTAAAGTTTAAAACCAATTATAAATATAATTTAACATTATTAATTATTTAAATGAAATGGCAGTTTTCAATTAAATTTCAGTATTTTTCATTATTCATCAAAAAATGAAACATTTTAGAAAAATACTAAAACTTAACTCTATGATAATTTTGGTATTATAATTTCACAAATTAATTTTATATTTTCAACTAAATTTTATAAAATTGGTAAAATTCCATTTTAAATTATGGGTGCTAAGAGAAACTAAACAATCTTTTAGAAAAAATACGGGTTTTCCGAAAATATTTATTTTACATTAAAATGATTATTATTATTATTTATAATAAATATATAACAAATAAATATGTATAAACTATATATTTTTATAATTTAGTTAATCCTATTCAAACATACCATTCCAATGGCTAGATTATTGGTATCATTTTAAAGAATAATATTAATAGTATATTGTTGTTTGGTAAAACATGGTCTTCCATGTAATGAATTCTATCGAAGAAACTCATTATTGTATGTAACTAAAGATAAGATTATTTTTGAATGTAACATATTCTATTTAATAAAATGTTCTTATTTTATAATTTCAGGGAGTTACATTCAGCACTACATATCATCCTCAATTTGACGATCAATCTGGAGAAACAATTTAAACCCTAGAGGATATATTGATATTTTTTCCTTGGATTTCAATTGTGGTTGGGATCAAAACCTTCCTCTAGTTGAGTTTTCTTACAACAATAGATTTTAATATAGAATATATATGCACCTATTGAAGCCCTCTATGTAAATAAGTGTTGAGTTACAATATGCTAAAATGAGGTTAGAGAAAGGAAGCTATTGAGACCCATGATAGCAGAATAAATGATAGAAAAGGTTATAACCATTAAAAAACACATCAATACAGATATGATTTAGCATAAAAATTATGCTGAAAATCATCTGAGTGATTTTGAATTAAAATTTATTGATAATGTGTTTCTAAGAATTTATCCATAGAATAAGGCTATGAGGTTTGGAAATAAGAGAAAACAAAACCCTAGGTATATCGGTCCCATTGAAATTATTGGTCATATAAGGTTGCTAGATTATTGGATGAAACTTCCAAAAAACCAATCTCAATTTCATGATGTGTTCCATGTATCTATCATGTGGAATAACATACCTGATCCTTCACAAGTACTGAACTCCTAGGTCATACCATTGGAGCATGATAATTGCTATGAGGAATAACGGATGAAGATTCCGGATCATATGAAGAAAGTTATAAAAAACAATAACAATCACCTGGTAAATGTTTTTTAATTAAACCATTAGTTTTGGGAAGATACATGTGAACTTGAGGATATGATGAGATAGAAGTCTCCTCATTTTCTTGTACCACAGTGATGAATTTCAAGGGAAAAATTCATTTTAAAGGGGTATAATGTAACACCCTGAGTTTTTATGTATTATTATAAAAAAAGTAAATTTATTGGATAGTTTACATTACACATAACACCATTTTAAACTTTCTTTGCACGCAACATCAATTTTATCATATCTTACACGAAACCCTAAGTTTTAACTAACCATTATATATTATTAATATAATTACATAAATGCAACCTTTATAACCTACCTGTTAAATATAGAAATGTGAATAATAATAGTTAATTTCTAAATATAATGTATAATTATTTTATATAAAGAAAATATATTGATTAAAAAATACTTAATTTTCGATAAAGACGTTATATGTTTAAAAAAATACAATTTTCTCAAACCAATTTTGACTTTTGTGAAAAATAATAAAATTAATTTTTCAAAATTTTAGAAAATTAATTTGATAAAATAAAATTCATTTTATAAATCACTATTTCAAAAATATCTTGGGGTGGAGTTTTTAGAATTTTCTGAAAATATTAATCTTTTGATGAATATTGAAAATACCGAATTTTAATTAAAACTTGCCTTTTTATTTAAATTATTTATTAAGTTAAATTATATTTGAAATTGTTTTCAAAGAAAAATTAGTTCAATTATATATCTATTAATCTAATTTAGTTTACTTTAATCAATTTGATATTGAATTTGGATATAAAAACATTTCAAACTTTTGAACATTGCTCTATAAAAACCCGCTTTCTTGTCACATCTGTGGGATTAATTTTAGATTATTTTTTCCACTTATCTGAATTGAATTTAGAAAAATAGATTTCATATTTTAATAATAATAATTTATTATATAATAATTTCAAATTAATTTTTTACCAAAATGAAAAATAAAAACAGTAAAAATTATTTACCGCGGTTAAGGTAAAAATGGATTTACCGTGTGGTTAAACTAAAATGATAAGGGTTAAAAATTATCCAACAAATATCTCAAAACCTTTTTTCTGGCCATATTTTGACCCTATTATATCTAAGTCTTTATAATAATCTATTTTTTTATACTTTTTGCATGATAAACACATGGGCACACCTTTTTCTTTTTAAAAAATTACAAGTGTGCCACTCACCTCACTTATAAAATGCCATCACTTCTCCTCCCCTATTAACTCTTTAAAACCCTTTTAGTTTAGAAAAAAACTGGAAAAATAAATCTCTAAATTCTCTACACTCATCCTATAAGAATTATTTTGGACATAAATATCACTTAGGAAGGATTTTGGTGTAAACCTAAGGAGGAAACCCAAAGAATAGACAACGATCTTCAATGAGCGTTTTTATTGAATTTCTTCCCCAAACATATTGAATTATTATTAAATCACAATGATATAATAGAATAATTATTTTACATATATTTATATGTTTTTATGATAATTTCAATACCTAAAACCATGTTCACTTCCATCAAATTGGTTGTGAAAACATCATTTGTGTGTACGGCAGACTACGACCTCACAAACTGATGTCATTCATTTTGTCATTACCACCTCTTATGAATGGATATAATGATATATTAAATGTTTATATAGTATATTTATGATATTATTATACTTATTGAGTTATTATGTCATAGATACCTTTATACTTTCCATTCTGTGGGAATGCGATAACGTTATTCATGTGTATGGTGGAATATCGCTTCACGAAGCGATGTGATCCATTAACACTTTTCATAGATGATAATATGGATGGTTTTTGTAATGACCTGAGATTTTATGAGAAGTATTATTTTTAATTTCATTGATGTATTTTGTTGTATTCTTCACCAATATTAGCTTGCACTATACACAACACTGTATTAGCTTGTAGTATACACAACAATATTCATGGCTTGTGTTGCACACAATTTCAAGTTCTTTTGAATAAAATTCATTTTACACAACACCACTTATAGATTTTGATCAATGTATAACTGAACTATTTTTAGATTATGTTATATGAAACACCAAAGGATTCTTTCCCTACACGCAACCCTAACGTGTCTTGCATTACATGCAAGAGTGATCTTCCTCGATAGCGTGTGTTGTACGCAATACCGAGTTTCAGTAGAAGAGATATTATTATAATATTATTAAGAACTATCTGTTATGAATTGTATTAACTAAATTTTGAATTTTATAACATTATCATTCATCTTACACATTTTCTAGATCATGGTATGAGAACAAAAGTTTTTTTTGGGGTAAAATAAGTATTTTTCAAAAAATACAGTTTTTCCGCCTTTTGATGGTGCACCCAATTTAAATATAATTTTTAAAAAGTTTATAAGTTCAGTTTTACAAAATAAAATTATTCTTTTGAATCAAGATATAATATTTTACGTTGGATAACGTTTTGATATTTTTCTGACAATGTTTATATTTTGATGAATAGTAAAAATACGCTAAATTTTAATTGAAAACAACTTTTTTAATAAAGATAATTTATATGGTTAAATTATAATATTGAATGGATTCAAAGTTTAAATAGAATATATTTTTACTATTTAATATAATTTATATCATTATTATTAATTTTACATTAAATTCATAGTTAAAAACATTCCAATCTTTTGCAATGTTTTAAATAAAAACCTGTTTTTTTGGACAATGAGATTAATTTTAAATTAATTACTGCATCTTCCGTGTCTTTAATTTGGAAAAATGTATTCCATATTTGGAATCAGTAGGTCCAAATTATGTTAATAGGCTACTTTTTATTATTGGGCATTATGAATAGTCACTACGATAAATTTTATTTACCACTAGTTAAAGGTAAATATTGCAATTAAGGGTAACAATAATATTATAAAATTATCCTAACACCTGCCAAAATTAAATTGAATGAATAAAAGTCAACCCATATCATCTAAGGGTCAGAATATATTCATTTCATGGACTTTTGAAAATGAAAATGACTTAATTATTATTAAGACCAAAGAAAGTGACAACATGTCACTCTCTTATATCTTATAAGTGTAATGATTTTAATTTGGTGATAAAAATCATAAAACATTGAACATAAATAGTATCCAGAAATCTAATAAAATTATCTAAATCATGTGAATTTATTCATAATTTTTAGGTATTAAATAATTATCATTATAATGACACAACCGTGATGCAGAAATTATTTTATTGATTGAAATATCAAATAAATGGTTTTTAAAATATTAAAATAAATATTATATGAACTATTTAATGTAATACATGAATTTTCTAGACAAATATGACATTTTATTCATTTATTAAATATTTTTTTCGAATATATCCTCTGTGTGGTTTTTATTTAAATTAATATAAATGAATAGTGTCAAAATTGGCACTATTGTTATTTTATCAAAATAACATATAATTAAATTGTTTAAAAATCACAAAAATATTTAAAAATTTTAAATTTATATTTATATGGTCTAAAATATCATAAATTATCCAATTACGGACAATTAACCACACATAAGTAATTATTTATAACAATTTAAAATTTATAATATTATTACCACAAATAAAATTAAATAGATTAAATAAGGATAAATCAAGTTGATATGGTTTAAAATAAATTCCAACATGTATAAATTTTATAGGTTGATGATATTACAACCACATATCATCTCATCTTCAAATTTAGTCATTTTTGTTGATTTTTAAATGGGGTTTTATTTTATTATTAATTAATATTTTTGAGGTTTCCAAAAGTGCCCCTCTCTTCTCTTATAAAAGGGCACCTCCCTCTCCTCTTCACAACATTTTGAGAAATAAATATCGGCCAAAACCTATTAATTTATCTTCTCCACTTCCCTAGAAACATATTAGAGGTTCTGGTATTCTTCAAAGGCCAACTTTAGTGCCCTAAGGGGAGGTTTAGAAGTGGCACATCAAAGAAGAGGTAATATCCTTTACCAATTTTTTCAAATTTATTTCTTCTTCTACTTACTCTTATTTATTTGTTTAATTATAAAGTTATAAAAATAGTATCACTTATATACTGATATGTTATTATAAATATGAAAAAACCCTATTTCTCCTTCTATCCATTCTATGGAAAATGAAATCACAGTGCATGCGTACGTATGGAATACCGTCTCCACACTGTGGTGTAATCTATTTTCCACCACCACCTTACTTAGATGGATATAATGGTGTAAAGAATAACTATATATGAATATTATAAAATGATAATAATTATGAGATATTATATCATCCACTCTAATTCCATTCAATAATTATGGGAACGATATCATCGCTCGTGCATACGTACATATTACCGTCCCCATGATGTGATGATATTCATTCCCCATATTAACCATTCAAGAATAATTATATGGTATATATAATAAGTAATCATGAAATATATGACATAATAATTCTACTGTATTTATTTATATATATGTCATTTACTTCCATTCAATTTAATAAGTAAACGAAAACAACGTTCATGCGTATGTATGGCCTACCGTCTCCATGAACGGTGTGTTTAATTTCATTTATATATCAATTATATATATATATATAATGAATATATATGATATATAAATCATTTTTTTACAATTATGATGTATGTAAATCATTATATAAGTAATAATAATATCATGAAGAACAAGTCTAAACACATACGGTAAATGAAACGATTATTACCCAAAACGTTGCTTTAACATGGAATTGGAAAATAAACAGGTAATATAAAGACCTATGTGATTCATATATGATATCATAAATATTATTATGGTTATGTTACAAGTTAATAATATGTTCAAACCCAATATAAGAGTTTTAGAAACATACAGAAGAAATTGGACATAAGGTAAGGGATAATTTTGCAATCTCGTTTTATCCGAGATTGTTTATTCGTAAGTATTTACAGGGGTTATATTTATCACCAATGTCCATGTTTTCTAAAAAATGTTTTCATAAAATGTTTAAATTTATTCCATTCTTGTTTAATGTCATTTTTACACATTTTTTGACTTTTACCACATGGTATGGAATTAATCTTTCTTTTTTTACAGTATGAGGTACTTTTTGACTTTTCTGGAAAAAGTATGAGAAGAATGTTTTTTTAAATTATACGACATGAACGAATTATTAAGGTTTCATAATGCCTTATTTTCATGAAGATTACTCTATAATATTTAATGATTATTTTCAACCAAATTCTTTTCTTTTAAAATTGCATGAAATTTTGAGAAAAGAAAATGATTTTGAAGAAGAAATGATATTTTTCTCAAGAATTCATTTCAAGTAATTTATCAAAACTATTTCCCATATAAGATGACATTATTTAATATGGATATGTTTCATTTATAATTTTCCCATTAATTACATAGTTTAATTTTGTTTATGATGAATTTATATCCATTATTTTATATGGATTATGTTATGATGGGATGATGTTTATGAAACCCATATTATACTTTGGGGTATGATGAATGATTTATGTTTATTTTGAGGCATACAAAAGAATGATTTCATAATGATATGGGTGGGACCTATATCTCCCTCTAATGCATTGGGTAAATATTTATATCTCATGAGAAAGATATGGCTAGAATGAAAAGTGAATCTGGTTCAGTAATTCAGGGATGAAACGACAAGTAAACCCAGTTCAGTAATGGATTTTGCCCACTATGATAGTCTTTGAAGCATTTCCTTGGCTACTATGTAAATTATATCATGTGCATAATGGGTTTCCACAATTCCATGATTTATTCCCATGAAATTTTATCCTAATTAATGTTCTTTTATGATCTATGACTTATGTATTTCCAAGATTTATGTCTCTGCTCAAGATTTTGATGTTTTATGTTCATGTTTTTATGTTCAAATGTTTATGGATTGTTTTTAAGTTCTCTGTGTTTACCCTTACTAAGAATTTGAGCTCACTCTTTTTATGTTTTATTTTCCCCAGGATATAAAGAATGGTTTTAGGTAAGAAAACAAAAGGGGAAGATCATTATGGGAGTTGTTGAAGATCTTTCACCATGATTAGAAGATTATATTATGAGTTTCCAGAGACACTAAACTAATAAAGTATTTGGGCATCACTTTGTGTTATGTAATTAGTTTTCCTAAAAATTAATTTAATTTCCATGTACATAATGTTTGGGTATTTACAGTTGGTATCAGAGCGAAGGTTTAGTTAACCTTTAGAAACTAGGATGTGAAAACTTTAGTGAGATCCCTAGATATATTTCTAAGGTATATCTAAGTATGTACCTAAGGATAAGTATAAGTATAGGTTATAGTCCTAGAATTATGGTAATGATCTTAGAATTAAAACTAAGATGTTAGATATTCCCCCTTTATTATGTTGTTTTCCTAGCTTGATTTTTGCCTCTCACACTATTCTTTTGGGTTTTAGACGATGGCTGGAACCCGAAGGAACCATGTTGATCAATGTAATGGAAAATGAAATGATTGTCCTCCTAAACAAACCAATGTGATGGGAGATGGAGTGAATGATCTTGTTTCTATACTTACCCAAGCTATGAATCATTCTGGACTTCCAAATGACCAGAGAAGGGAACAATATTCAATTGATTCCTTCATGAGGCAATGTCCACTTTCTTTCAATGGGTCTTTTGATCGACTTATTGTTGAACAATGGATTAGTACCATTGAAAAGATATTTTCAATACTTCCCTATTCAGAACATGAAAAATTCATTTTGGTTGTTTACCGTTTAGAAGGTGAATCAGACCAGTGGTGGACTCTAATTAAGAATACAAGGCCCCAAGATGAAATTGAATCCATTGAATGGGATGAGTTCAAGAAATTGTTTTTAAATAATTACTTCCCCTGTATTCTTCGAAAAAAGATGGAAAATGAGTTCCTTGTGCTTAAGAAAAAGGATGATGAATCTGTTGGTATATACAAGGTGAATTTTACAAGGCTTACAAGGTATACATCTAAATTTATCATCCAACCTGAATGTAAAGTTGATTAATTCTTCAGTGGCTTAAAACCAAATCTTTGAAGGGAATTATATATAAGATACTTCAGTAGCTATGAATAAATTGTGTGTTGTGCTATCAAGGTTGAACTATAAGTTGGTGTTACATATCTATCTCATGTTTTTGACACGAAATGAAAGATGGAGTTCAAGGAAAAATCCCAAAACAATGGTGAAAAGAAGATGAAATTATCTTTATGCTCAACGTGTGGAAAGAAATGTGGTGGAGATTGTCTTAAAGGGACTAGAAAATGGTTTAAGTGTGGAAAAGAAGGTAATCGAGTAGTTGAGTGACGAAGTAATGGGAAAAAGGTAGCTAATGATGTGAATAGAGAAAAGGCTACAGAGAACGCTCCACCAACACTTCAATGCTTCAAGTTCAAGGAAATGGGGAATTATGATAACCAATTCTCTAACCCAAGGGTTAATGATGATCGAAATAAACAACCTCTTATGGAAAATAGAAAAAGGTAAGTCACATTCGATCACTATTGGTGATGTTGAATATCACAATGATGTGGTGGAATGATTAATTTTTTATGTAATGAGATTCCAAAATAGTGTTGTGGAATCTCATTTATAGTATCATTGAATATTTGAATATCTATGTATTGGTTTTCAATAATTGTATGGTACCAGTAACCATGAAAATCAATTGAAATATTTTTGGAAAGTAGATGATATGCGCATAATGATTAAGGACAAAGTGACATAATCGTTTGGGTATATAGAAATTTTAGGATTTTGGTATGTGGAAAGAGTTAACTTTTGACAGCATTCATATTTTCACTAAGGATATATGGTAATTCATGTTTCAAGAGAATACATGATCAAGGTATTCACTTGTTTGGAATGTGACCAACAAGATATATCTTATGATATATGGGGAATAAATGATGGTATTCACATGCTCGGTAGATGACATTTCTAGTAATCGTTTTCTTTATACTATGAGATTGGACAAAAGTATTTTTGATAATACTAAAAGTTGGAATGGATTAATTTGGACATAAGATAATATTTTTTAAGGGTAAAACCTTTTTCTAGAATGTTATAATATTATAGTTTTAGAAAAAGTACAACCCGTAGGATGGGTGAAAACCCGTCGCGTCGGAAAATGATGCATGAATCAATCCCACAACCGAAGTGTGATAGGCCTTTATACCCTACCATTGTCCTAAAGGAAGTCCCTAGTTAGTATAAATTTGTTTTATTTTATTAAGTGGTATGATATATGAAGTATAAGTCCATTTTTGGATCCATATACGATTAATCTGACCATATATGGACTTGTGTGTATTTCGTAGATTTTGCTAACCTTATGTTTGAGACACATGGAATGACCTATCATTCTATCGTATGATCTACTCACACTTCACAAAGGACAAATTCAACACAATTTCTTTAAATAAGAGATGAAGTGGAAATTGTTCATGGAATGAACAATAATGATATAACATAGAAATCAAGTAAGTATTTATCATTATGAAAACAATCATCAACTTTAGAGAAATGATCTTGAAAAACCAAAATGTTGTCCTAATACCTTCATATCTGATGAATCAGATGGTACCTTAGATCATCAAAAAATTTATGGCTTTGTGATTATTGGCTTTTTCATAGCCATGTTCTCTACCACTCTTCATCAGAACACGATGGTTAGATTTCTCCTCCATATCTATATTTTCACCTATATTCTCTTATGTGGAAAACCAATGCTGAGTTACTTTGAGTGACCGTTATGTTTCTAACGTTCCTTTTTAAAATTAAGTTTTAGTATTCCTTTTTACGATGTGGGTTTCTATAAAAGAAACTTTCAAGTAGAAAACCATTTATAACCCCGATGAATTTCGAGGGTGAAATTCATTTTAAGGGGGGTAGAATATAATGCCCCAATATTCTATGAGAAGTATTATTTTTAATTTCTTTGATGTATTTTTTTGTACACTTCACCAATATTATCTTGTGCTATATGCAACACCGTATTAGCTTGTAGTATATGCAACACTATTCTTGGTTTGTGTTGCACACAATTTCATGTTTTTTCAAATAAAATTCATTTTACACAACACCAAGTATAGATTTTGATCAATGTATAATTGAACTATATTTAGATTAAGTTATACTCAACTCCAAAGGAATCTATCCCTATACGCAACCCTGAATTGGTTTTCATTACACACAAGATCGACCTTCCTCGATAGCATTTGTTGTACGCAATACTGAATTTCACTAAACGAGATATTATTAAAATATTATTATGAACTATCCGTTATGAATAATATTCACTAAATTTTTAATTTTATAACATTATAATTCATTTTAAACATTTTCTAGACCATGTTATGAGAACAAAATAATTTTTTCAGGTAAAATAAGTATTTTTCAAAAAACGCAGTTTTTCCACCTTTTGATGAAGCACCAATTTTAAATCTAGTTTTTAACAATTTTATAAGTTCAAATTTACAAAATAAATTTCTTCTTGTGAATCAGGATATAAAATTTTACGTTGGATAAAGTTTTGATATTTTTCTGATAATGTTCATTTTTTGATGAATAGTAAAAATACGCTAAATTATAATTAAAAACAACTTTTTTTATCAAGATAATTTATATGATTAAATTATAATATTGAATGGTATTAAAGTATAAATAGAAAATATTTTTACCATTTAATATAATGTATGTCAGTATCATTAATTTTACATTTAATTAATAGGTAAAAACAATTCAATCTTTTCCAATGTTTTAAATAAAAACTAGTTTTTTTTACAACGGGATTATTTTTAAATTAATTACTTCATCTTCTGTATCCCAAGTTTGGAAAAATGGATTCCATATTTCGAATCAGTTGGTCCAAATTATGTAAATAGGATATTTTTTATTTTTGGGCATTATGAATAGTAATTAAGGTAATTTTTATTTACCATAATTAAAGGCAAATCAGGAAATTTAGGGTAACAATAATATAATAAAATTACCCTAACACCTAAAAAAATATATTGGACGAATAAAAGTCGACCAATATCACCTAAGGGTTGGAATAGATTCATTTCATGGACTTTTGACCATTAAAATGATGCAATTATTTTTAAAACCAAAGAAAGTGACAACATGTCACTCTCTTATATCTTATAAGTGTAATAATTTTAATTTGGTGATAAACATCATAAAACATCAAACATAAATATTATATAAAAAGATAATAATATTATCTACATCATTTTAATTAATTTATAATTTTTAGGGATTAAATTATTATTATTAATGATGACACAATAGTGATGTAGAAATTATTTTATTGATTGAAATATCAAATAAATGATTTTAAAAATATTAAAATAAATATTATATGAACTATTTAATTTGCTCCACGAATTTTCAAAACAAATATTACATGTTATGAATCTATTAAATATTTTTTTTCCGAATATATCCTATGTGTGGATTTTATTTAAATTAAAATAAATGAATAGTGTGAAAATTGACACTATTGTTATTTTATAAAAATAACATATTATTAAATTGTTTAAGAATCAAAAAAATATTTAAAAATTATAAATTTAAATTTATATGGTCTAACATGTCAAAAAGTATCAAATTATGGAAAATTAAAAACACATAAGTAATTATTTATAACAATTTAAAATTTATAATATTATTATCACAAATAAAATTAAATAGATTAAATAAGGATAAATCAAGTTGATAAGGTTTAAAATAAATTCCAAACATGTCTAAATTTTATTTTTTGATGATATTACAACCCTATCTCATATAATCTTAAAAATTTGTCATTTTTGGAGGTTTTTATGTGGGGTTTGATTTTATTATTACTTAATATTTTTGAGGTTTCCAAAAGTGCCCCTCTCTCCTCTTATAAAAGGGAACCTCCTCCCTCTCCTCTTCACAACATTTTGATACATCAATATCTGAAAAACCCTATCCATTTCTCTTCTCCACTTTCCCATAAACATACTAGAGGTCCTGGTCTTCTTGAAAGACTAACTTTAGTGCCCTAAGAGGAGTTTTAAAAGAGGCGCGTCGAAGAAGAGGTAATATCCTTTACCGATTCTTTCAAATTTATTTATTATTCTACTTCATATTCTTTATTTGTTTCATTATAAATTAATAAAATAAGTATCAATAATATAATGATATATTATTTTAAATTTTAAACAACCCTATTTCACCTTTTATCCATCGTACGGAAAACGAATTCACCGTACGTGCGTACGTACAGAATACTGTCTCCACATTGTGGTGTAATCTGTTTTCCACCAAAACCTTACTTGGATGGATATAATGGTGTAAATAATAACTATATATGATTATTATAATATTATAAAGATTCTGAGATATTTTATCATCCACTCCAGTTCCATTCAATAATTATGGGAACGATATCATTGCTCGTGCGTACGTACGGATTACCGTCTCCACGATGCGATGAGATTCATTTTCCATGTTAACCATTCAATAATGATTATAAGGTATATATAATAAGTAATCAAGAAATATATGAAATAATAATTCTACTGGATTTATTTATATATATTTCATTTACTTACATTCATTTTAATAAGGAAACGAAAACAGCGTTCATGCGTACGTACGACCTATCATCTCCTTGAATGGTGTGTTTCATTTCATTTATCTATCTTTTATGTATATATATAAATAATGAATATATATGATATATAAACCATGTTTTACATTTTTTAATTAATTAAATCATTATATAATTAATAATAATATCAAGAACAACAAGTCCAAACACATACGATAAATGAAACGATTATTTCCCAAAATGTTTCTTTAACATAGAAGTGGCAAATAAACGGGTAATATAAAGACCTAAGTGAATCATATATGATATCATAAATATTATTATGGTTATATTACAAGTTAATAATATGATTAAACCCACTATACTAGATTTTCAGACACATATAGAAGAAATTGGACATAAGTTAATGGATAATTTTTCAATCTCATTCATATCCGAGATTGTTTATTTGTAAGTCTTTACTGGGGTTATATTTATCACACATGTCCATGTTTTCTAAAAAATGTTTTCATAAAATTTATAATTTTCTTCCATGTATGTTTAAAGTAATTTTTACCTTTTTTGACTTTTACCACATGGTATGGAAGGGATATTTCTTTTATTTACCATACGAGGTATTTTTTTAGACTTTTCCGGCAAACGTAAGAGAATAATGTTTTTGTTAACTTATACAGCATGAACATATTTTTATGGTTTCATAATGCCTTATTTTCATGAAGTTTACTCTACAATATTTCAAGACTATTTTCAAAAAAATTATTTTCTTTTAAAATTTCTTGGCATTTTGATAAAAGAAAATTATTTTGAAGAGGAAAGGATATTTTTCTCAAGAATTCCTTTCAAGTATTTTATCAAAATTATTTTACATCTAAGATGACATTCCTTAATACAAATATGTTTCACGTATAATGTCCCCATTATTTACATAGTTTATTTTTTTTATGATGAATTTATATCCATTTTTATATGGATTATGTTATTATGGGTTGATTTTTATGAAACCTATATTATTATTTTGGTTATGATTAATGATTTATGTTTATTTTGTGGAATATGAAATAATTATTTCATTATGAGATGGGTGGGACATATATCTCCCTCCAATGCATTGTGTAAAGATTTATATCTCATAAGATAGACATGGCTGTAAGGGAAATTGAATCTGGTTCAGTAATATAGGGCTGGAAAGGCAAGTAAACCTGGTTCAGTAATGTACTTTGTCCACTATGATGGTATTGACAGCAATACCTTGGCTACTATGGAAATCATATCATGCGATTAATGGTATGCCACAATTCCATGTTTTATTCCCATTCCATTTTATCATTATTAATGTTATTTTATGATATATCCCTTATGTACTACCAAGATTTATGTCTTTTCTCAAGATTTTGATATTTTATGTTTGTGTTTTTACGTTCAAATGTTTATGGATTTTTTTCAAGTTCTCTATGTTTACCCTTACTGTGCATTTGAGCTCACCCGTTTTATGTTTTCTTTTCCCTAGGATATAAAGAAAGGTTTTAGGTAAGAAAACAAAATGGGAAGATCTTTATGGGATATTTTTAAGATCTTTTACCATTATCATAATATTATGTTCCGAGTTTCCAAATACACTAAACTAACACGGTCTTTGGGCGTCTCTTTGTGTCATGTATTTAGTTTTCCAAAAAAGTAATGTAATTTCCATCTACACCAAGTTTGGGTCTTTATAGATTTAATGATAATATATGATATATATGAAATAAAAAATTTTATATGATGATAATAGATCATTTACCTTTCTTTATTTCAATCTTATGAGAAAATGGAAATAACATTCATGCATACATACAACCTACCATCTCCATGAAAAGTGTATTTCATTTAATATCACTAAATTTTATGGGTTAATATAAGTAAAAATATATATATAATGAATATATATTATTTTTATATAATTTTTAAAGTTCTTTAGATTATTAATCCATGATCGAAGTAGGAGTACAAAAAACAAGAAGTAAAAATATACACGAAAAAAAGAGCAGTTACTGCCTGAAATGTGACTTTTACATGAAATTGTTAATAAATGGATAATAAAATTTCAAAAGAAAATATTTTATGTTACGATATATATAAATATGTTTTTTCATAGATTTATAATAAACATATATTTATTATATAGTAGGTTTTAGTGTTAATGACAGAATTTAAGACTTAAGGTAAGAGATTTTCTCTCTCAATTTTCCTTCTTTAAGACATATGTTATGTTATGAACCTAAATTATTTTAAGAGGGGTAATAAAAGGCCCTTTTATGTGTAATATAATAAATTTATTTATCCTCATGATATTTTATGTTTTATTTTCTTTTATTCTTTCATGGGTCTTACGTTTCAAAGATACCAAAGTGGTATATATTTTATATTACAATATCATCATTACCAATATTGTTTATGATTATGTTTCCGATGAAAAAATATTATTTTCAATATCTCAACAAACTCATGATTTTTATTATAAAATGACTATTCAGGATATCTCCATGTAATAGTACAATTGTTTTTCTCTTTGGTACTTAAAATAATTGAGAAAATGGTTTTAATAAAATATAAATTTATTTATCTCTTTGGTCGGAAATCTATTTTATTCCAAAAACCATGTATTAAATAAATATTTTCAAAAATATATTACTGTTATAATATGATTTGTAGATAAAGTATTACCCATTTTTTAATTTTTACAAATTTTTTTGAAAGGAATCTCTATGTCGCTTTCCAAACAATTCCCATTTGAATTTTACCAAAAATATGAAAGGAATATTTGTTTTAACATGTACAACATGAATGGAATTTACCATGATCATAACCATTATTATATTTTAATATTACATTATAAATTTTCTATGTTATTTTCATGGAGAAAAATTTTCAAAATTTATTTATGATTTAAAAAGTGTTTTTTGAAGTGAAAAAAGATATTTTACTCAAGAAATGTTTTAAATGATTTTTCTTTATAAAGTATTCTCCATCTAAGATGACATAATTTAAGGTTACTTATGATTTAGTGATTATATAAAATAGGTATAAAATTATTATTCCTTCTCTAAATGGTTCATGTTTATGATGACAAGATGTTAATGAAACCAATTTCTCTTCCATGGGTTATACCAAGAATAAATTCTTATGAAACCCACTTCTTTTTTCAGGGGTTATGATTTGAGGAAATGATGAAATGATTATGAAACCCATTTATTTTCATTTTTTATAATATGATTGATTATTTTTGATCTTATGGAATATGTATGTATGATTTTTATTATGTGATTTATGGGGCCGATATCTCCCTCCAATGAATTGGGTAAAAATTTATATCTCATGAGATATACAGGATTAGAATGGGGAGTGAAACTGATTCAGTATGGGACTTTGTACACTATGATGGTCTTGGGAGTGAGGCTTTACTATTATGCTAGTTTTTGGAGTAAAAGCATTCCACTATGATATCCTTGGTAGTGAGACTTGAATATTATGGAAATTATTTTTTATGGTTATGTGTATGACACAATTCTATATCTTATACCAATGTAACGCTCTCATGGATCATGTTATTTGACTTCCTTATAATCCATGTCTTATGAACCACCAATATTTATACCATGAATCAAGATTTTGTGTAGATTATGGTTTTAAAATTTTATTCCCATGTTCTTATACCATTATACTCATGATATGCTTATATATCTCCCTTTTTTAACCTCATAGAGCATCTATGATCACCCTTTATTTGTTTCATTTTCCTATTTTATAAAGAAATTTTTTATGTATGATATGAATAATAAGAGTTCTAGTTATAAAGAACATGGTGGGAGATGATTCAGCTTGCTTATAAACCATTTTTATGACTCCAAGCTTCCAAAGGCACGAAAATATTATAGTCATGAGGTGTGTGTTTGTGTAATATAATGAATGTTCATATAAAAATATATAATATCTATTTATGAAAAGACTAGGTCACTATATTACCTACCTGAGGGTAAAGTTTGAGCATTATCATCTTGGTGGTTCACTTAATCCACTTACAGTGCCTATGTGAAAGTGGTACAATGTGATGATGGACTTTGTGATGGGGTTACCTAGGAATGAGATGATTTGTTATTCTATTTGGGTAATAGTTGATCATTTGAAAGAAGTGTCTAATTTATTACCCATTTGATAAACACAATATATAGACAAGTTAGGTAATTTTTATGTCTAAGAGATTATGTAACTATATGGATTTAATTTTAGTATTGTATCTATTGAGAATAAAAATTCTCATACATAGATATCACAACTTAATAGAATAATATTCATTACATTTAAAAAACAAACACCCAAGTACCATAATGATTTAGTTCCTTTGGAGACTAGGTACACAATCTTATTATTAAGTGAAAGATACTCAACATATCCTATAAAGATATTACCCTTTTTTACTCTTTTGAAACATACCCTAATTAAAACCTTTATTCATAACTTGGGGATGTAAACATAAGAAAGGATGAGATTAGATGCTCAGTAAGGGTAAATAAGTAAATTACATATACATAACGTGAATATAAGTGTATGAAAACATAAACATAACATTTTAAAACCGTAATCTACATAGAAAAGATCAAAATCCTTAGTCATGTCATAAGGATTGGCAGTTCATAATACATGAATCATAAGGAAACAAAAGAACATAAACTATAAGAACATAACATTGGAATAAGACCTATATTTTTGGTATAAAAATAAGTATAGAAAATCATTCCCTTAGTATTCAAGGCACATTGAAAAAACTATCATAGTGGAATGTGTTAATTACTTAGACCATCATAGTAGTCAAGGTTAACTCACAAGACTACCATATTGGACAAAGCCCCTTACTAAACTAGGTTCACTCCCTATTATATTCTAGGGTATCTCATGATATATCCATCTTTACCCAATGCACTAGAGGTAGATATAGGTCCCACCCATAATATAATGAAAATCACACATATTTTCACCACAGGATTATAAAACATTCATTATATCTAAACCTCTGAAATGAAATGAGTTTAATAAAAATTTCACTGTAACATTACCTATGGAAAAGAAAAAGGTTTAATAATCTTTTAAAAACATAATTAAATCACAAACCATGGACAAAGAATAATGTTTCATAAGCATTTTGTCATGGAATAACCTATTGAAGAGAAATGGGTTTCATATAAATAATTTCATCATAAACATAAACCATTTAAAGAAATAATAATAATGGTATAATTTGATCATATCTTCAAAAAATCATAATTAACAACTAAGGATGTCATATTATATGGAAAATGTTTTTGAAAGATCAATAGAAACATTTATTGAGGAAAATAGCTTTTCATATTTGATTTTTTTATAACATAAAAAATATCAAAATCCTTCTCTTTGAAAATAACATAGAAAAATTATAAAGTAAGCATTAAATAAAATAATGGTCAGGATTAGTTTAAATTCCATTTATGTCATACATGTTAAAACAAAGATTCCATTCATATTTTTTGTAAAAGAAAAAAGGCCTTTTTTGGAAAATACACAGATATTACTTTTAAAAATTTTGTAAAAAGTCAGACATGGATAAAACTTTCTTTAATAAGTCACTATGAAAATTTTAAAAACATTTTGTTGTTTTTTTAGAAACCATGTTTATGGAAGAAAAAGTGTTTTCGAACAAAGATAGAAATAAAGTCATTTATTCTTAAAAACATCTGTTGGAACTATTGAGTACATAAAGAGAGTAAAATGAATGGAAAATATCTATTATATAGAAATAACCATGGGGGAAGAAAATACATGAGAGTATTTGGAGATATATCATAATATAATATAATTTAAAGTTTAATCATGAATGATCTCGATAGACGATGAGATTGTAACATAAAACCCTTACCACTTTGGTAACTTTTAATTGTAAGACCCATGAAATAATTACATTAAATTAAATTTATAATACCATGAGAATAAATAAATTCATGATATTACATGTCAAAGGATTTGTATATAAACCTCATAAAAGAATATAGGAGCATAACAAAACATATAGATCAAAAAAGGAAAATTGTGTCAAAAATCCCTTACTACTTTGGTAACATTTTAAACGTAAACCCGATGAAATATATATCCTAAAATGGATATTTAAAGATCTATAATTTTCAGGAGAATCATCATAAAATAAATTAATTTTCAACATATACACAACCTAAAAGAAACATGTGGTGAATATGGTATATGTTTTATTGAAAATAAAAGTGAGAAAGAAAAATACAACCATAAATCTCGACTTCCTTCATATACATTCGAACATACTATATAATAAATTTAAAGTTTTTATAAATATATTATAGAACCATAATAATATATATATTACCATATATGATTCACCTATGACCTTTTATTTCCCATTTACTAACAATTCCATGTTAAATTCATGTTTCAGGCAATAACCACTTTGTTTTTTGAGTATGTTTTGCTATTATATATTTAATCCTACTGCTTTGATCATGGTTCCATAATTTAAATAATTTTAACCATGACATAAATTTCATATTTAATAAGTATATATGTATTTATGATAATCAATAAAAGATATAGATAAAAAATAAAATACATAGTTTATGGAGTGGGTTGGTCGTGCGTATGCATGAACGTTGTTTTCATTTTATCAATGTATTGAAATAAATAAAGGTAAATAATTTATTAAAATTCCAAAATCATTTTTATTTCATATATATAAAATAATTTTATTTAATCCTATATTTATTAACTTAAATTTAAATCAAATATGAAGAACTAATCACATTGCTTCGTGAGGGCATAGTACGCCATACACAAGAGTGACATTATTGTATTTCCACATAATGGAAAGTAAGGAGGTATATGTGTATATAAAAATTAATCAAGTATAAATATTATAAAAATATCATATATATTTATTTAATATTTCCTTATTACCATCCATGTAAACTAGAAATGAAAAACACATCACGTCTATTTGAAAGGCGATAGTCCACTATACACCCAAGTGATATTATTGTTTTCCAACAAGTAAAGAGGTAAGAAGTTATATTATGTAGTATAATTATATAGGTGTAATAATATAACAAATATCATATATAAATATTAAATCCATCATTATATGTATTCATGATAGGTGATGAAGGAAAACGAATAACATCGGTCCACGAGGCGGTAGTCTGTCGTACACACGAATAATGATTTCATATCCCATTTTACAGAAGTGGAGAAGGATTTAGGTTATTACATAAAAATAATAACATATAAATATATGGGATATATCATTGTTATTATTTTATCATATTTTTAAATTATTAAAGTATTTGGAAGAAGAAATAAAAAAAAGCATGTTTAAGAATTTTACCTCTTCTTCGGAGAGACTCTTTAGGTTTACACCTAAATCCTTCATAAAAGTTAGTAATAACCATAATAATGACTATAGTATGAATATATGATATTAGGGAAGTTATTTAGTCAGGTAGTTTTTTAAATAATTGTGTTTTTATGTGTGAAGAGGAGAAGATATGGGGTTTCCTTTTATATGTGAGGTGAGTGGAACACTTGTAAATTTTTAACGGAAAACATTCTACCCAAGTTTTTCACATCATACAAGGCTAAAAATAGGAAATTATCGATCCTTAAAGGTGAAAAGGACTAAACTTTTCTATAAAATGGGCATTTTACAAGTTTCTAGGTCATTTTACCCCTTATATGTTTTGTTTAACCCCCACAATAAACCCATTTTAACCTTAACCATGATAATTAATTTTTAAAGATTTTTCTATTAATTATGAAAAAAATTAAGTTGTCCTTATTAAAAATATAAATAATAATTATTAAAAATATTTAATACATTTTTACAAATTCTATTCATAGAATTGGAAAATTTTAATTTAAAATTAAACCCATAGAAGTGATGAAAAAGCTGTTTTCCAAAGAGAAAATCTTCCATATTTTAAAAAGTTTTCATATCAAAGTTCAATATGAAATTGATTAAAATGAAGCCTTTTTTAAATAGATATATAATAGAAAAAAATTTTCTTTTAAAACTATATTAAAATATTTTTTATTTTTTTAAAAGCTTTAAAATTATTGATAATTCTTAATAAAAACTAGAATTTTTCACTATTCATCGAAAAATTTATATTCTCAAATAATTCAAAAAAATTCAGCCCAAGATAATTTTTACAAGATGATTTAAAAAATAAATTATATTTTTTTCAATAATGTTTCTAAAATTGCTAAAATTTAATTTTAAAAATTAGTTTTCAAAAGGTGACAAAACAATGTTTTTAGAAAAATAATGTTTTTAAGAAGAAATTTTTTTATATTCTTATCTAATAAATAGAAAATGAATAAGATGAATTTTAAATATTTAAATGTACATATAATATAAAAAATTAATTAAAATAATTCAGAAAAATTTATTTGTTAGATTTATTGATGTAAAACACACATGTGCGTATAAAATATTTTTTTTAGAAAAAGATTTCCATTTTTTTAAAGGTTGGGGCCGAAGCCTCAATTTATTATTTGAATGCAAGGACCTCTTTAGAATGGGTAGAGGGAGAACCATTACATAGCCCGAAGGCCCAAGGCCAAGTGGCCTGAATACAAGGCTTGAAAGCCCATTTGAATGGCCCAAAGGACCCCTGAGTGTTGGAAATAATGCAAGATACACTCAGTATTTCATGTAACATAAAATGAACTCAGTGTTATGTGTAATTAAAATTATAGAAAATATTAAATTTATCTATTGAATATTCATCACAAAATATTAGGATATTACATTCTACCCCCCTTAAAAAATTTTTGTCCTCACAATTTGAACTTGTGTTTGGTAAAAAAGGGTTTAATATTTAAAAATACATTTTTCGGAAAAACACATCATTAAAAGGGTTAATAAAACTTCCTATTGAAAAGAGATAAAGGGATTTGTGATGTTTATCTATAATAAAACACACTGGATTTCTAAATAGAACAATATAGTTGGGAAGTAAAGATTTTGACATGGAAGAAAAGAATAATCTCCAAATAATGATGGAGAGTGACATGATTCGTTGATCACAATAAATTGAATGATCATGTGAAAATAAAAAACCAATAAACCCTAAACCAAAGAGGTGTCAAAATATTTATTGATATCATCATAAATGATGATAATATGACAAAATTTTATTTCAAGATCCTTGTTTTAATGCTGGGGAATTTTCATGAAAAGATATACTAACTTAATTTGATTCAATTTAATACGCACAATATCATAATTTGGATGTGTTTTAATCAATTTCCACATAATATCTTACTTTAAGAAATGAATATTAAACCTTTTTATGATTTAAGTACTATTGGATCATAAGATCCATAAAATAGTTATAAGTCATTCCTTATTTCTCTAGTTATTATCAAAAACAGAATTGTTAGCACAAGTTATCTAATAACATCAAATGTTCAACTTAATCCATTTCAAGATTAGTTTACCCTAAGGCTCCTCCATTTCTAAACAAAATTGGAATCCAAATATTTATAAAGAGAGTCACTAAATTTCCCAAAATCAAATTAAAATTGATCCCCCAAATATCAACATGTAGATCTTAATGGTCGCATAATAAATATGTGAATGGCATGATCATATATTCTCTTAAAGTATGGTAATAACTAGAATTACTATAAAACCTCAATGAAAATATACAAGCTTCCTCATTACTTAATTAAATCCACATAGTATTAAATATATTTCATAAATAAAAAAATGTTGTGAAGGCAATCATTGATAACATATACCACTTTGTAAATAAATCATTATTCAGTTATGGTTTCATCAATACAACCTTGTTTACTCTATCTATATCAATCATATATTTATCCAAACTAAACATTATTTTATAAACATTATGAACATATTAAGGGATATATTCTCTTAATTATGTGTTTTACATAAAATATCACCTTTACATTAAATCTTTTTTCTAGGTCATCAGTACTATTCAACATATTCTTGCACGTCCTTAATGGAAAACATCTATATAAAATTCCTTATATATTTCATAATTCTTGAATTCCAATACCAAAAAAAATTGATCATTATAATTAATTATTTGGATTTGTAATCGTATCACTTAATACATATTTTCCTATAATTTGAAATATTAATCATGTATTAACATTAATCAACCTCAATTTTATCATTCTTCTCCTATTTGACATAAACAATACTGTTATAACAACTCATACCTTTTATATGTCATTTGAAGTCTCTTCATCATCAGTAGTATAACCATTAATCATATAACTTTGTTGATTTAATTCATGTTCTTCCCCCCTAGGACATTAATTTTCATAATTCCCATATTTTCTATTTTTAAAACATTTATCTGTTGAAAGTACTTTAGAAAGACCAATATTACCATCCATTTCATTAACTAAACTTTTCATTTTTCCTTTGAATTTTATTACTATATTCCCTTATAATCCAAGAATAAACCATATTCTCATTCATTTGAGAAATTACATTGAGTGCTTCTTACCACATTCTTGAAATATATGAAATTGGATCCTCTTTCATTTATGGTCTCCACCACCCAAACTCTCAACAAAATATATCTTTATCTTATTTTCTAATTTCAAGAGTTGGTTAAGGTGCAAGTTTTTACTCATATATCATGATAAATAATTATTCATAATCACAATATACAAAACTCTAGTAATAACCCCATTTGGTTTCTTATAAAAACATTTTCTATCGTATTCAATGTTAACCCAGTTCCTTATGGTCCTCCCAATTGGCAATAACCAAAAATATTAGTGTGGATAACAATATTAATAGTGGGAAACTAGGTAATCATGAAAAATCACTTACATGATGTCTAAATAAAGACACCTTCTTTTCAATATATGATACCTTAGGCTTAACTTATGTTATTTGTGGTAATGATTTAAATCCATTATAATGGTTCATAAAGTGTTTGTGAATTTTTAAACCATATCCCCCATAAGTTTCAAACTAGGTGTACAACAAGGCCCGAAGTCATGCACTAGGTGATGATTGTGTCCAACTCAATGCATCTTTTTCGAAGTTATTACCCCTAGGTACCTCTATTCTAGAACCACATGCAATTGTACTATCCAGAGAAGAATTTAAGTTCATGGAAACCAATAACTCCATCCTTCAACAAAACTCCAAAACATTTTCCTGTACTTTTACTTATCCTTAGACACAACCTTATATATTTCTATTTGGATATCACTAATGTTATCACATACTAGTTTCCAAAGGTTAACTAAATATATCCAATGATACCAACTAAAAGTACCCAAACTTCTCATATATAGATATCCAATCTTAACAGAATAATATTCATTGCATTTCAAGAACACATGCGCAAGGATCATAATGGTTTAGTGCCTTTGGAATCGATATACACCATATTCTAATTTAGTGAAAGATCTTAAATATCTCCCATAAATATCTTCCCCTATTATAATATTTTTTAACATACCCTAATTAAAACCATTATTACAAACCTAGTAAGGTAAACATAAGAAATAGTTATCTTAGATGCTCAATAAGGGTAAACAAGTGAAATACATACATATAACATGAGTATAAGTGTATAGGAACATGATCATAACAATTTAAAACCATACAACACATATCAAAGATCATAATATTGAGTCATGTCATAAATTGTTTTAGTTCACAAGACATGAATCATAAGGTAATCAAAGAACATGATCCATGGGAACATAAAATTGGCATAATACATAGATTTTTGGCACGCACATAAGAATTTAAAATCATTTCATCAATATTCAAGGTTTTTCCCAAAAATATCATAGTGTAATGGGTTCACTCTAAAAAAATCATAATAGTCATGGTTCACTCCCAATAATACCATAGTGGAAAAATTCTATTACTGATCAAGGTTTACTACCAATTCCAGTTCTATTTATCTCATGAGATATTAATATTTACCCAATACATTAGAGGGAGATATAGGTCCCACTAATTTTATAATGAAAATCATACATATGTGTTCTAAAAGATCATAAAACCTTAATCATAGTATAACCCCTAAAAATAAATTGATTTCATAAAAATTTTAGCATAATATAACCTATGGAAAATAAATATGTTTCATTATCATTTTATTATTTCATCAGAGCATAACTCGTGAAAAAGAAGCAGGTTTCATAAGTATTTTATCATGGTATAACCCATGGAATACAAATTGGTTTCATAAAAATGTCATCAATATAAACATAAACAATTTAGAGAAAGAATAATAATAGTATACTTAGATAATATTCTTAAAAAATCATAATTAACATCAAAATATGTCATCTTATATGGAAATTTTTTTGAAAGATCACTTGGAACATTTCTTAAAAAAATAGAATTTCCACATTGAAAAACAATTTTGGAAAAATAAAAATTTTCAAAATCCTTTTATTTAAAAATAAATTTGAAAACATAGAAAGTAATATTCAAAAAACATAATGGTAACTATGGAATTAAATTTCATTCATTCCTTATACATTAAAATAAATATTCCTTTCATATTTTTTGGTAAAATCCAAATGGTCCTTGTTTGGAAAATGATATGATGATTCCTTTAAAAAAAAGTGAAAATTAAAAAATTGGTAAAATTTATTTAATAAATCATTTGGGTAATATTAAAAAAAAATTCAAAAACATTTTTCAAAAACATGGTTTTGGACGAAAAAGGGTTTTCGATCGAAATGAGAAATAAAGTGAGTTTTTTATTAAAAAAAATTATTCAAAAATATTGAGTAAATAAAGAGAAGAAAATGAAGGGAAAAAATTAATAATAAATAAATAACTATAGGATAATAAAATACATTAGTATCTTGAGATATATATTATAATATTTCATTATTGGAAGCACAATCCTGAATAATCCCAATAAACAATGAGATTGTAACGTAAAACCCTTACCACTTTGGTTACATTAATTCATAATTCCCATGAAGGAATAAAATTAAAAGAAAATTTTAATATCATGAGAATAAATTGATTCATTATATTTCATTTCAAAGGGAATGTATGTACACCAAAAATATAAGATAGGTTCATAACATAACATATGTCTAAAATAAGGAAAATTGAGACAAAAATCCCTTACCACTTTGGTAAATTTTCAACCATAAACCCCATGAAAGATAGATCCTAAAATGTATATGTAAATCCCCATAATTTTCAGTATAATATTCATAAAATTCATTAATGGGTAGTATATACACCATATAAAATAAACATGTGGTGAATATGTCTTGTGTCTTATAGAAAATAAAAGTGAGACAGAAATCCATTAACTTAAGTCTACAATTCTTTCATAAACTCTCAAGAAACCTATATAATAAATATAAATTTATTATAAATATATTAAAAAAATACTTATATATATCATAACATATATGAATTAATTATTACATTTTAATACCCATTTTTTAATAATTCTATGTTAATATAACGTTTTAGGAAATAAATGTTTTATTATTCATGTAAGTTTGGATTTTCTATTTTTGGTCCTTTTAATTTGATCATGGTTATATAATTTCCATAATTTTAAACATGATATAAATATAATATATATTCAGTATATATATTTATTAATATTAATACATTAAAGTAAGATATTGAAAATGAAATAGACTATTCCTAGAGACGGTAGGCCGTACATATGCATAACCACTGTTTCCATTTTATAAATGGGTTGAAAAAAGAAATTTAAGTAATAAATTACCATTAAAAAATAATTTTATTTCATACATATAGAATATTTTTATTTAAACCTATCCTTATTACCTTCCATGTCAAGCATATACGGCGAACAAATCACATCGCTCTGGGAGGCGGTAGTCCGTCGTACACACATGTGACGTTATCATATTTCTAGGAAATGATAATTATGGATGAATATGTGATACCATAATTATATAAGAATAAATATTTTACCAATATCATATATATTTATTTAATTTATCCTTATTACCATCCAAGTAAAATAAAAATGAAAAACACATCACATAGGTTCGTGAGGCGGTAGTCATTTATACACACAAGCAACGTTATTGATTTCCAACTAGTTTGGATGGAAGAAGGTAGTTTTGGTATTAGAAATAAGAAGGTATAATAATATCACAAATATACTATATAAAAATTAAATATATAATTATATCCACCCATGAGATGTGGCGATGAAAAAGGAATAACATCGTTTTGTGAGGCGATAGTCCGTCATATACACGAGTGACGATTTTATGTCTGATTTGACGAAAGAGAATATGGATTTAGATTATTCTATTAAAATAATAATATATAAGTATATTATAGATTATGGTTTTATTAACTTATCATATTTGGGAAACATTAAAGCTGGTGGAAGAAGAAATAAAACAAAAAATGCATGTTTAAGAATTTTGCCTCTTCTTTAGAGATCTGGTTTAGGTTTACAAATAAAGCCTTCATAGGAGGAATTACTAAAAAATAATTCCTCAATTAGGAGGTTAGGGAATTAAATAATTAATTTGGGTTTGGATTGTCTGAACCAATGGAATATGTAACTGTGAATAGGAGAGGGGAGCGGTGGCCTTTTATAAGTGAGGTGAGTGGCACACTTGCAATGTTTGGAAAAGAATAAGGTTCACCCATTTTTTTCACATGACACAATGATAAACAATTGGCCATTATTAAACCTTAGTGGTTATAAGTTAAAAATCTGTCCAGAAAAAGGTTTTTTAAAATTTTCTATGTAATTATACCCCTTATCGTTTTATTTTAACCATCTATAAACCCGTTTTAACCTTAACTATGATAATTAATTTTTACTACTTTTACCATTCATATTGGTAAAATACTTATATTGAACTTATTATAAGATATAAATTATTTTGATTCAAAATATTAAATCTATTTTTCTAAACTCAATTCACAAAAGTTGAACATTTTAATTTAAAATTAAACTCATAGATGCATCGAGAAGTTGTTTTCCAAATAGAAAATCTTCAAAAGAATAAAATATTTTTATAAAAAAATCAATATGAAATTTATTACAATGAAATAAATTAGATTAATAGATATATAATTAAACTAATTTTACTTTTAAAACCTTGTTAAAATAATTTTTAATTTTTTATAAGCTTTGAAAGTAATAATAATTCTTAATAAAATCCAAGGTTTTCACTATTACTGAAAATATTTATCTTCTAATTTTTTTTAAAAAACTCACACAAAAATATTTTTTAAATTATGATTTAATTTTTTTTTTAATTTTTCAAATTAAATTTATAATAGTGGAAAAAGTTAATCTTAAAAATAATTGCTGAAAAGGTGACATAACTGTTTTTTAGAAAAATATTATTTTACAGTATAAAATTGGTTTTATTCTTATATCATGACTAGAAAACACATAAGTTTAATGTTAAATATTTTATTGAATATATGATATATAAATTTTATTAAAATAATGCAACAAAACTGTTTTTTTAATTTTATTGAGGTAAAACATGTTTGTTTGCATAAAAATTGCTTGTGAGAAAATGATTTATTTTATTTTCAAATGGATTTTATTTTCATTTCAAATTTATTAGTCACCAAATAATTCATTATATATACATTTTAAACCATATATATTAATAATTTAGTTAATTCTATTCATACCCAGCATTTTAATGGCTAGGTGATAACTATTAAATAATAATATTTTAATAGTTTTCCACATTTTGTTTAGACTTGATGTTTTGTTTAATGAAAGCTATACATAGTGTTGCATGTAAGTAAATATAAAATAGATATAGTCTGTAACAAAAAATATTCAAAATATTAAATTTATTTGAAAAAAATGTTTCACAAAATCTTAGGGTGTTACTGTATCAGGGAGGGATGCACATTTTATGTCATGGTTTTGACAAGACTTATAGAAGGATTTAAATAATTAGTTAAAGTTGAGAATAACATATCATCCACAGATCGATGGATAGTAGGAGCAGTCAATTATGATCCATGAGGATATACTTTGGGCATGCATCCTAGACTTTGGTGGAGCATTGTATGAGAACCTAGCCTTGGTGGAGTTTTCTTACAAAAATAGTTTCTGGGTTTTTATCCATATGAGTCCTTTTTAGGAACTCTATGTATGGTTATTCCACTAATCACTGTGTTGGCATGAGGTGGGCGAGGTAATGATTTTTGGGTTGGGTATTATGTAGGAGACCTATGAAATATTACAACAGATTAGGAAGCAGTTGATTACTGCTTGGAGTAGGCAGTTGTCGTATGCTGACTGAAAGAGATAACCTTCAGAGTTCATGACAAGTGATTATGTTTTCCTACAGGTGTCACCTAATCTATGGAATCATCATTTTAGGAAGTAGAGGAAGATGGATCCATATTTCATGGGACCGTTTGATATCATTGAACTTATTGGAGAAGTGGATTACTGATTAAACCTTCCTCCACACTATCAAGGCATGCATGATGTGTTCCAAATTTCTCAAAATCAGATTTACATTCCCAATCCTACACATGTGATCTATTTTGAGGATGTTAAGGTGAAACTAGAAACTTATTTTTTGGAGCACCCAACATGGATAATATAATCGAGTGAGAAGGTGTGGTAGGTAAAGGCATTGCCACTTGTTCGAGTCTCATAGAAGCATGGATGGATCCAAGAGGAAATGTGGGATTACGATTTTTATATTTAAGCTCAGTGGAATGAGTTTTTTGAGTAGGGCCTCTAGAGATACTTCTTGAGGATGAGAAGTACTTATGAGGGTAGATTATAAAGTATCATAATTTTTATTCCAAATATACTAAGCCTTATTTCCATCTCCTCCTTTAAGATTTTGGGTTAACCCATGTTTTGGGTAAATTCTTATGAGCCTTGGGTAGCTTCTAAGTGTTTTAGAAACTTTAAAAATGGGTTAGGATTCTTTTAGGCCAAAATAGGAAATACCACAACTATGGTGCAGGTCATGGTGATCCTTGTGTGTAAAATAGGCTTTCAAAATCAGGACCCATGGACGTGGTTAGTGTTGGGGTTGGACATGTGGGCCATGTCCTTGGAGACTTTACCATGCCTATCCTGGAGGACATAGTGAGGGAAAATTTCCAAAATCCCAGTACATGCCCATGGTGGGCTAGCAATTTTGAAGAATTTCAAAAACACCATGTCCATGGTCCAACCATAGTGGAGGGAATGGTGATGTTATCTTCATTTTGAAATAGAGAAAATATCCACTTAATCCTTATATCTCTATCAATGATCTGTGTTTTGGTCTTTGAGCCTAATTAGGGGTTAATTAATTCCTTCATGAATTTTTTCCTCTTCTTAAACTAATCAATTCACCTTCTCTCGCAAATATTGGTGGTTTTTTGGAGCATTTTTGAACTAGGGTAATTTTTTTTGGACATCATGGGAGCCCTATTTTCTTCCTTGTTTGGATTAATCTTGCGTTTCCTTTGATCAACCTAAGGTCTCAGTTCAACCAAAATTACTGGTGCTTCTGGTTTTGGACGTTTTGAAGGACCCCTTTAAGTTATTAGACCTTCTTCTAGCCGAGTTCTTCTATTTTATTGAAGGATCGTAGAATGCGGCTATCATGGATTAAAGTATTGATAATTGTGTAGTATAGAAAGGTGATTTACAACATTATTGTAACAATGAAATTTATTTACAAATGTTGGAATTCTATGATGTCTCGATGTTGTTTCCCTGGGTAAATCTTCATAAAAAATTATCTTTTATTCTATATTTGATGTTGATCACTTATAATATTCAATATAAGTCCCATGTTAGGCTATAAAGGAATTAGTTCTAGGAACTCTTATAATGTCAGCTTGTTTTAGTTAGTGTGTGAATGTGGTTCAAGATACGACTCTCTTGACAAACCATGACATTTATAATGATAAACTTGAGTTAGGATGTCCTTTACAAGTAGAGACCATGTATATGGTTATTATCATGATATGTTTTGGTGTTCTTATTATTTGGAACATTTTTGATGGATTATTACATGTGGGTGCATGAATAGCCTATAAGACCCATGTTTGATATTGATGACATGTATGAGTGTGTGTGTGGCTATTATTACCTATGCTTGAAAAGATTTATATAGTCGGTATATTCCTTTCTATTTAATTTATTAATTTTGTAATGTTTCATAACTAGTTTAATTACTTATTGAGATATATATTTTACTTTCTATGTGATGTCTTATATGTGGTTTTTTATAGTCAGTGGAATCTCTATTTCTATTCGCGGTTGATAGGTGGCCCCGATAGAATGAGTTGACTCCTTATAGAGGGAGCATGGATGATATAACTCATTGGTGATGGGTTATATAGGATTATTATAACCTTAGTTTAGAATACATGGGGGAATTATATATCCACTTTAGAAGATTTTTCATATATAATGATGTGATCTACCAATGGGGAACATACTTTTGTATGAGAGAGTTTCCATTATACAGGTGTGAAAAGTATGTGTACCATCAAAGGAAAGAAAGAAACCAAGAGTTGTGTAAATAATTTCCCTTAATGGTGGGTGTGGAATTGTTCCTTAATGGTGGAATATGATTTCCCTTTAAGGTGGATATAGTTATTTTTCATGATGTAAGTCATGTGGTACTATTATGATACACTTACAGCATGGCACCGTTGTAGGTATGACTAGGGTTTTTGGTGGATTGGTTAGAACACATTTGCTTGATGCATGATTGGTTCTCTTCTTGTGTGTAGATTTATTTTTCAGATCATCATACACATCTATATACATGTGAACTTACGTTAAGGGTACATTAGTGGTGTCCTATTGGATTATACTCACACCCTACATGGGAATCTTGGTGTGTGTGAAGACTTCATGACTAGTGATTTGACTAAAGGAAAAGGCCCTACAATAGGTTGTTGAGGAGCATGGAGTTGGGGTATGGATGCAGTATTGGGACATAATCCAAAGAGTTTTTGATGTACTTTTATTATATTATATAACATTTCTTATTGTTCTACTATACTTGTTGACCATCCATGTTGGGTGTCCTTTTTTTACTTATGTATGACTTAGTATGACATTTGTTGTAGAATTACTTGTGTTATTATTCTAATATGCTATTTTTTTGGATTATGGTTTTGTTGTACACATCTTTAAGGGCCATGATTATAGGGGGGATAGTATCCTTGTGTTACTTTAGTCCCTCACCTATAGTCAGAAACCTCTTTCATATGGAAAGACACACGTGAGTTATGTGGTACTTTAACTCATACCTGGTGTTTATTGTTGGGGAAATATAATAAAATTCCTTTGTACATATTTTGTATAATGTGATTATTCATATTCATACTGCCAATTTAACATATAGGTTACAAAAGTCACATTTAAAAAATAATAATTCAGTACTATATTGTGGTTCTTTTATGATCAATGTTGCATGAAAATAAATCTTTCAAAGAAATTAAATTTATTTACATATAAATATATCATGAAATCTCAGGATGTTATAGAAACTCTCACCATTGGGTGTGGTCCTAGGTGTGAATCACTACAAGTCCACCTATGGGAAACGACCATAGCATCCTCACCACACCATGGTGGAAGACGTGATGAGTCTAAAATATGAATTTTTTATAACATATAATAGAGGGTAAACATGTCAGGTTTATAGGGATTCTAAGGACTAAGGAAACCATGACCATGGTGGGTATCACTATGTCATGATGACAGTCATTTCAGAATTTGAAATGCTCGATTCGGCTGTTGGTCTAATGGTAAGAATTAAAAATCATGATTAAGAATCATTAAATCACATAAATGGGATGTTTAATGCATTATTAAATAGTTTTTCATTGATTATACCATTTTCTCTCCTCCTCCTACTAGGGTTCTGGATCTAGTCAATTCTAGGAAGGGTTCTAGAAATTCTTATTTATCGATCATCAACATAGGGAAATTCCTTTCTTCTTAGGACCATTATTGTTGGTCTAGGCTCACGGGGATCTAAAATTATCCTTCTTAGCTCTTCAGTTATTGAATTATTAAAAAAATTTCAGTTTCATTGAGATCATTATTGAATTTAGAGGATTAGAAACATTTCCTTTGAACAGATATAGATTTGTTATTGGAGATGAATTTTGTTGGGTAAGTTGATTTTATTATACCCCTATAATGCCATATCATTCTTAAATATTATTATATAACCCCTTTTTGATTAATTGGGATTAAATATATGGATCCATAACATATTGGTTCAATTCGGTTTTGGCAGAGGTGTGATTTGGATTTCATAACTTAAGAATCTTGGTGATTGGAATCACACGTTGGATATAGGAAGTTTCTTACCATGTAGAACCCTTTTATAATTTTTTTCTTGATATTGATCACATGTGTGTGTATTCATATCCCATGAGACCCATGTTTTATATTTACCACATGTGTGTGAGTGTATATACCATGAGAAATATGTTTTATATTAAGTGTGTGTGTGTGTATGACTTCTAAGACTCATTCTTGATGTTCTATGTTTGTGCCTATACATGATATTAATAGTTGTGTTTGAATGTATGGACTATGGAGGATTTTATTCTAGTAAAAAGTGACAAGAGGACCATCATGGCTTAGTTAGACCTTATAGGGGGACCATGTTCGATAAAGGATGATGAAAATGATGGATCGATACATAGGGTATGGGTATGAAAAACATGAGGCTTGACTTTTGGTAGTTGTGAGATCTGATGACCTTGTGGGATAACTCAAGGAAGAGACATGGCATGATGTCCTTGTGCCTAGACCCATGATATAGATGGGGAACAATGGTCTTAAGTCCCAAATTGAGTCTTTTTAGACATATAGAAGATAAAAGATATATGTGGGACTTGTGGCTGACCCATTATAAAAAATTACATTTTGACTTCCCCTCCAGCATAGAGTCGAAGCATGTATGGTCAGGGTTCATGGGGGTTTGGTTATAACATGATCTCTTAGTACATTATTAATAGTTATTTGTTTACACATTTATTTATTATCATGGAATAAAATTATTATGAATGCAAACTTATGTTAAAGATGAATTGGTGGTGTCCTACTGGGTTTATACTCACACTCTACATAGTTATATTGATGCATGTGCAGACTTTGTAATCAAGGATCTGGAATGGGTAAGGGCCAAATAGAAGAGAGCTAAGGATATTGCACTTGGTGTTCATAGGTGAAACCAATATTGAATATGGAGTGATGTTGCAATGTCTTTATTTATACTTTTATTTCTAGATTATACTCTGGTTTGACCCACCACATTAGGGGTTATTAGTTAATTACTTGTTATGACTCTGAGATACCTTCCATTTCATCTATTATAGAATTATTGTTTTTTAGTTTTATTGTTCCCTTTTATGTTATTATTCTTTTATTACGGTAATTCTAATGTATTAATTTTGATATTGAGGGTATAGTCACCCCACTTGACCATTAAAACCCTCATTTCTAATTGAAAACCTTTTGTGTATGGGGAGGAAATCATGATCTCATGGGATACTCCAACGGATGAGCACCTATCACAGTGCACTCAATAATTTTTTTGAAGCTTAGGAATATGTAGTAGAATTTGGACTCAGATTGTCTCCAGAGAATATAATGTTTTTTGTGCGTTGAAATATTATTTTGTGTGTTTACATTTAAGGAAATACTAGGTAAAATTAGTTGTCTTTAAAACCAATTAAAGAAGTAGTGGTCTAGCCTTGGATAATTACCTAATTAACCTATTGATTCCTAAATTAATTAGTTCATAATCATACTCTAATTGAATCCAAATGATTAATTTTATTAGGATAATTTTGTTTAGATAGATAAATACAATAATTTCTATATTTCCTACATTTTCCTAGCTTGATTATTGGATACCTCTATTCACCCTTAAATTCACGCATTGCTTTCTATCACATGTAATTGATTAAATCCAAGTGTCTTGTGTGTGAAATGCCAATAATAAGTATAAATACATAAAAATTGAAATCAAAATAACCCTTTACCAATAAAACCATTAAATTATATAGAGTAGTTAGTAAAAGCCTTGAAATGTCAAAGTTGATCAATAAGGGAGGTGAGGGGATACTCCTTGGATAAAACATAGATGGAATATTGTTCCATCATCAGATGTTTTTTACAAATGGAAACAAAAATAACAAAAAAGTTGTAGCTAAGGGTGAGTGATTGTTTCCCCTAAGAGTCAGTTCTCCCCCTCCCTTTTTCTTCCATTAGTGAATTCCTTATATAGATGAATACATGGATATATGGGTTCTCTCCATATAAAGGGAATATGTTTCTTCATTGAAATACGAAATCTTAGCTTTCTTTAGGGGGAAGGATTACTTTTATCTTGATGGTTGACACATTTATAGAATGAGGGTTCTGAAAGAGTTTTATAATGCATCAGTGCTCCTCCACAATCCAACCTAGTATCCCTTTGATGCTAGAGTATTTATGTGCATTGTAGAATTGTGGGTATAGAAAAATGTGAATGGGATTTTAGTTTATGGGATTAATTTATTTTTTAGCACATGGACATAATTGATTTTAACCCCGAGACATTACACTCTACCAACATTTTCAACTTGAATTATTTCATAATTGGTCATGGAATCCAAATTGTTTCTTTGTTAGTGAAACTATATCTCTTAGTAGGGTGGATTTTATTACATAACACATGTTCAAAATTGTACACCTGCTAGTGATTCTATTTAATAGTGAAGGGAGATTATCAAAATATTTAGATTGATGTTTCTCCATTGTTTCCTTTAGATTCTCATGGGAGCTTGATCCTTCATTGCATGACTCAGGTTTTGGAAGGAAGCAATCTGCTTAATGATAGAGTATAAATCCAAAGTTCCCTTAGAGGTTGTGTAAGTAGGGTGGATTTTCTCTTATTTCATTCGAGTAGATATCATCCTTGATCAATGTAGATCTATGGTTGAATAAAAGTGATACTATGATTCTCCGAGAAAGGTGGCCTCACTCTATTGCCATCCCAAATCTATGGGTGGAAGTATAAGGCAGAACTAATCGGGTAAGTGGCACCATAATTATCCTCACAGTGGTGATAGTTAAATTATGGGGGAATATTTTAGTGTAGTTCCCACCATCTAGATCATCTCTAAACATCAACTAATAGGGCTCATGTTCTTTACGGGAAGTGGTGTCTTCTAGTCTGTTTATGACTGCATGGAAAAGGAATAGTAAGAAGAGGCAGAAAATGTTTTTTCTATATAGGTCATAGTTAGTGTGCATACCATGAGATGGTAGATGGATAGGTGGACCATGGTAGGTATTCCTATCATGAGAGTTTTGGAAGAGTCAATAAATTTTGTTTATGTGGTCATATGTTTTTTCCTTTGTGGAATTTTTTAGCACACACAGTCAACTGATAAAACTCATTGTAGGTAGATCTACTTTGACAATGATGTGAAGTTAGGTGGAAAAGTGTCCACAATATGTGCTCATGATAAGCATAGTGACTATGTAATGGTCACTTCCATATTTTATAAATTTTTAATCTACAAAACAAAAGGATTCACATTTTTCTTAGTTCAATGTTTATTTTATATTTACTCAATAATTCAGTATAATACAATTTTGTTTCCAGTTATGGATTCATAATTTATATCAAAATATAGATGTATCAATAAACACCAAATTTAACCCTAATTTACAAATAAGTCCTAATTTCAAAAAGTAAATAAGAAATTATTGTTATCCAGGGAATTGAGTTAAAATTGGGATATTTTCAATGTATAATAGACATTAAATGTTGAAAGTTCCATATCAAATCACTCCCCAACACTTAAACTATTTCACTCCCAATAAATATTATCATTGAATTTCAATTTATTCAAAAATAATTTTATCCTGACTATATCTAAAATTACCAGTTAGAGAAGAAGTAAATAGGGGCCAATATACTTTGAAAATTATCATACATTATATATGAATCATGAAACTAAATTAATTTATCTCAATAAAAAATTTAGTTTAGGAGTATATCAAATTAGTTTTAAGTTTAATCAAAATTTTAACAAAAAGAACCTCAATTTATCCCTCTTTCTAAAGTTTCCCCCCCAAAAAAGTTTGATTTTACACATGCTTGAAACAACTCAATTGAATGTGTTATAATTAAATTTTACCTCTTTGTATTGGTTCAAAATTCATATCACCTAAATGAACTCATTTTTGATAAGTCGTTATTGATTTATTTATCATCTAAAATTTTATGCAAAGAACTGTGCATATCCCTAATTGATATGAAATTTTTTGATTACAAAAATACACCCAGTTCCCTTGTATCATAGATCCATTATGGGTACCCATTTCCAATTATTATTCTTAGTTCAAAGGATTTATATCATTTTCATTTAAGTTGGGTCCCTAAGTTTTTTTTATATCATAGAGTCCAAGCTACCTCATATTAGGTTAAAAAGTCTAGTGACATAGAGTTATAAGGTTGATTCCACCATAATATTTTCACTCACACTCCATCTTTTATTTATATGACCAAAATTTCAAAAAATTAGTGACAATTTCCACTCAACAATCATCTAAATCAAAAAATTTCAGAAAAATTAATTAATCAACTTTTTGTTAAATACTTTCAATCTAGGAATGATAAAATTTAGTTTAGGTAAATATTGAAAACAAACCTAAACCTATAAAAGGGGATAAATTTATAGAACTATATTTTCCGAAAAATGTTTTTTATTTATTTATAGATTCTGGTTTATCACTTCCCCCATACATGGTTCCATTATTATTCTAGTTTAATTTCAATATAAAATTATTTAAAAAAGATAGTTAAAAATAAAATAAATAGATAGATCTAAATGCAGGAAAGAGAAAACCTGAAAATACTTATTTATCTGTAGTAGGGAGGAGTTTGGACTCATCCATATGTTCTTTCTAAAAGTCCACTTGGTACTTCTGTAGTTGTTGGATGTTCATCTTAAATTGTTTCTTTAAACCTTCCACATAAATCTAAAATACAAAAATAATAAAGATATTATTTATTGTATATAGCCCAAAATATTTAGAATTAATCTTACTAAGGAATAGTTTTATCCTTTAAGAAAATATCATTATTTTTTCAGTAGTTTGAAATTATCTTTTCTAGATCATTTTATAATGATTAGATTTATTTTTCTACTTATAAAGTATTGATTTATCATAATACTCTCTTCCCAATTCCTCACGATCTATTATTTATAGTTTCCTCCATTATCTAGCCTTTATAAACTCAAAGTTTACTCTATTAATATCAAAGTAGACCCTATGATACAGCTCAACAGGAAAGTAGAAATGTTCAACATAAATAATTTGGTAGGGGGATATACCTAAAGGGGTCTTGTTGGTAACTCTATATTCCCAAATTGAATATTATATTTTCTTACTCCATTCCATGTGGTTGTGCTATATAGTCTTCTCTAAAATCCTTTTTACTTCTCTATTGGAAACCATAGCCAGTCTATTTTTATGTAGGTGGTAGGCAGGGGAGTATTTATTGTGTACAACATATTTCTTCACAAGGGAAACCATTTTCATATTGTATAAGTGAGTTCCTTAGTCACTAATTAAAGATCTAGGTATTACAAACCAAAAAAAATATTTTTTAGAAATTCAATCATAGTTTTTGAGTCATCAGTATAAATGGACTTAACTTTAATCCACTTAGATATATTGTATATTTCTAATAAGATATAAGAAAATACAAATGATATAGGATATGATACCATGAATTCAATTCCCCATATAATGAACATTTCAAAAAAAATAATGGTTTTTTGGGAATTTTTTGTATTTTTGAAATTCCACACTTAAAATAGAATTTTGTGCATTTTTTAAACAATTCATGTGAATTTTTAAACATGTTGGGCCAAAAAAATCCAACTTCTAATTTTTTCTAGTAATTATTTGAGGTAAAAAATAGACTATACATGCAAGGGCATGAAAAAAAATAAAGTACAAAATTTATATTTTCTTTTGTAATACTATATATAATGAATTGGTCATTCAAGATTTTCCATAATTAAGGGTCTTCCCAAACAAAGTATCTTGAATCCGATTTCAATTTAGTAGTTTAATTCTTATAGAATAAAGAAGGTACCTTTGATGTGATTTTTTTACCTTTTCAGTATATAATGGAACTGAGGTTAATAAGTATAATTCCTCATCATGGAAATAATCATATAGATTGGTCTTTGGGATTGGTTCTACCTTAGAAGTTTTAGGAAACCTACTCATGTGGTCTGCCAATATATTTTCATATCCCTTATTATCTATAATCTCCAGTTTAAACTCTTATTAAAAAAATATCCATCTTACCAGTCTGAGATTTTCATTGGTCTTCTTGATAAAATATCTTAAGGTTGCATGACTAAAATAAATAATTAATTTACTTCCTAAGAGATAATAATGATTTTTTCTAAATCTATAACAATATACTAAAACTAATTCTTTATTATGGTTTAGTTAATCTAAGTAGTTTATAAGGTTTTTGAAATCAAGTATATCACTTGTGGAATCCTATCAAAACATTGGGACAACACATCCCATAAAAATCTATTGGAATCATCACATAGTATCTAAAGGGGTGAATCTAGTTTTCTGGGAAGATGATGAGATTAGTGGTATATAAATCATTCAATTTTTCAAAATCCATCCTCCATTAATCATCATATATAAATTCCATTTATTTATTTAGTAGGTTATTTAGGGGAAAATAAATTTTCAAAAGTCTATAATAAAACTTCTATAAAATCCAATATGTCTTACAAATGATCTAATATGACTGATAGTGGTGGGTTAGGGTTGTGTAAAAATGACATCCAATTTGGATCTATCAACTTCACTTCCATCCTTAGGAATTAAATGGCCTAGAACATTCCCTTTCTACACTATAAAATGTATTTTTATTAAATTCTAATTTTTTATCAATATATCTTTAAAAAACTATTCTAGACTCTCCAGATAGTTATGAAAACTAGTCCCACATATAGTGAAGTCATAAAATAATTCCTCTTAACAGCTATCAATTAGATATGAGAAAATACTTACCATAAATCATTAAAAGGTACCTGGGGAATTGTAGAGACCAAAAGGCATACTTTATTAGGAAATTTACCAAAGGGACATGTGAAAGTGGTCTTGTCTTGAACATATGGAGCTATTTGAACTTGAAAATATATAGAAAAACTATCAAGGAAAAAATAATTTCATTTCCTAGATATTATCTCAGAATTTGGTCTACAAAGGGTATGGTGATGTGTTATTTTCTGGCCACATGGTTTAATCTCCTATAGTCAATACAAACTCTGCAACTATTTTGGATTTCGGTAGTTACTAAATTATTCTTTTCATTTTTCACAATTGTGTAACTGATTTTATTTGGATAAATTTAAATGGGACTCAACCATTAGGATCCTAAGATGTGATTAATTATTTCTCCTTTTAAACTTCTATCTACTTCCCTTTTTCTACCACTTGTAGGGTTGGGTTGAGTATTATATGGGGTTGTCTCACTAACTTGGATTCTTATTCCAAAAAAAGTCTATGCATGTAGTTAGTAGGGATTATTCTTGGATTATCAATTAATGTCTATCCTATGGCCTTCACATTATTTTTAAGAGTCCTCATTAGTTGGTTTTCTTGGCTAGGTTCCACGTTATTGGAAATTATGACTGGAATTTTCTTATACCCTTTTAAAAAGACATGTTTTAAATTCAAGGGTAGTAATTTTAATTCTAATTCATGGGGTTTTATAGAGTTATTTTTATTTTATTTTTCTACATTATGGATACCTACACATATTGGGAAAAATTATTAGTATCATTTTTAGTAACTCATAAACATAATTGTCAGAAATTTCTTCCAATTTTTCAACACTCAAATATGTTTCTAGATAAAATTATTTTTCAAAAAATAGATATTTCCAGTAGTTTAGGTGTCTCTAAAGATTCTCCTGATCTAATTATGTAATAAAAAATTTCACTATCCTCTCTTGGGGAACATAGGTGATCAAAATGTTTTTATGTAGAAATATAATGTTCTTTATATGGATGTTTTATTGAATCTGAAATATTAAAATGCACTATTTATTATCCAAATGTCATTGAAAATGTTCCTTCATTAAGATTTAATATATTATTATCTATTTTGATAAATGAAATTATCAATATGATGGGGGAAGTATTCTTAAATTTTTCTTCATCCATGTTAAGGATGTATAAATCAATAGGGAATGGTTACCCATGTACACTTACTAGAACATCTTCCAAAACACCTATAGGGTAGGAAATAGATCTATTTGTAAGATTTACAACCACACGGGTTGGATTAAACTATCCCATCTATAAATAAGAGTAAATGTAATAAATAATTACATTAATTTAATCTCCACAGTCACATAATGTATTGGAAAAAGTGATCTCAAAACAATATAGGGAATATAAATAGTACCCAGATCTTGAAATTTTTAGGGTATTTGAGGGGTAATAATTTCAAAAACAATATTACATAGTCATACCTCTTAATTTTCGTTCAATATCCTTATACCGATGCACAAATCCTTAATTAAACTTGTATAACTTTGAATAAAGAGAATGGATTCTAGTAGGGGATATTGATATCCACTTTTTGTAATACTTCCAGCATCTCCTACTATAGTGATTCATCCATAGTTTTATAATTTCTTGCATTATTATATGAAATATTTGTGGGGTTTGTTATGGATTTTCCATTGATGTTATTTTATCTTTTGATGAATCCTTTAATGCCTACTCCAATTATTTTTCTTGAGAATATTCTTTAGATTTTTCTATTATTCAATTATATTTTCAATTTATGGGTGTAATTCATTATTATTTTCTAGTTCTTGCCCACTCTTTAAGGTAATAAAACTGACATTTCCTGTAGGTTTTTGAATTTTCTAAGTTGGAAGCTTACCTGAGACTTGATTTACCATATTATTGAGGGTGTCCATGAGATAAAAGAATTTTATATTTAATTCATTTAATTATAACCCATGAGTGGTGAGAGTGTAGTGTTAACAATTTTTAGAATCCATTACAGTCATAGAATGTCTTTCATGGAAGGTTCTTGCCCTTGTCCTTACTATTATCTTGTATAGGGTTGTAAATATTTCCTATGATATAGAGGGGGTTGAAAATTTTGTTGAGAATCTAGTTGGAATAGCGGGTTTTGAGTCTTTTGTCTCTCATATTAGAATTGGTTAGATGTAAATTCTATAAATCACATATTTTCTCTTGATTTGGTTCAAGAATTTCCTTTGGAACATGGAATCATAAATTTCAATTCCTTGACCTTTAGGGGACTCATAAGTGAAATTCTACTAGGTGTAGTACAGTTGGAATGTCCTTGGGGGTGTGGCGAGTGATGATTCATGGAATTTTATTGTATATAATTTTCTTTAAAGGGAAGTTATTTATTCAATTTTAATTTCTAACAAAGGTGAGTTGGATATTTTCACCTCATGTACACCTTTGGTTTTAGTTCTAGTACCAAACTATTGTAAATTTTAGTAATGAGTTCTCTTACTTCAATTGGTGACTTATTATGTAGTGATCCTCATAAAGAAGAATCAAGTAGGTTTTGATCATTATACATCAATCCTTAATAGAAAAATAAAAATAAGTGATGTTATTCATATGGATGGTGCAGAAATGATGGGGTTAGTTTCTTGAATCTATCCCAAAACACCTAAAGAGTTTCTCTATTTTCTTGTTTGATTCCCTAAATTTCATTTTGATGTTATGAAATCCTTGAAGTAAGAAATAATTTCTAGGGAAATTTATTCTATATCTTCTATCATTAGGTGACTTCTCCAGGCTATATATTGTATATCCACTCCTTTCATGCACCTTCAAGTGAGAAGGGGAAATCCTTCTAGCTAATTTTTGACTCAGTGACTTCTCTAGCCTTGAATCCTTTGAAAATTTTATTTATATTACCTTAAGTTCATGTTTGGGTCTTCAATAGATAACCCATGAAACTTATGCAGTATTCCAATCATTCTTGTTTTGAGTTCACAGTCTTATTGATCATTTAATTTCAATTGTCTATTATTAATATTGAAATTTGCTAAATATATTTCTCTCAAACTTCTATTAACTTGATCTAGTTTATCTCTATTTTTTCACATAATCTTGTATCATATGAGGAGGATTAAATCAAGGTGGTTGAATAATCCAATGGAATGGTGAAAAAGTCCATGTCCTCTTGTTATGTGTTCTTTAAAGTTTTGAGTCCTACTATTATAGTTCTATTAACTACTAGATCAAAACTAGTGAGTTTGGAAGAATTGGATATTGTCATTTGAAAATATTTTAAAATAATAAACAAAACACTAGTGTCCCCAAAAATAGAACTAGGTTTGATATGCACCTATCACATGGAACTCAATAGAACAATTTTTGAAACCAATAAATATGCAGAAAAAATGGGACTCAATCAGGTATAGAGAAGACAATGTTGTTTGTGTGATGAAATCTTTTTTTATGGGTTCACTTTTAAACAAAGAGTATGTAAAATTGGTTGGTTATAAAATTAGTTAAAGAAGTTGTGATATGTACATGGATCCTTCCACCATCCAATTTTTGAATCATTATTTAATTATTTTCTAATCATCCTTTAATTAAATCCAATAGATTACTTTTACCAGGATATTTCAGTTCATATTGAGAAATAAAATGATCATTGTATTTCCTACCTTTTCCAAGACAAGTGATTAGATACCTCCATTCACCCTTGAATTCCCCTACTACTTACTATCACATACATTGGATTAAATCCAAGTATCTTGTGTGTGAAATGATAATAATAACTAGAAAAACATGAAAATAAAAATCAAAATAAGCATCTACTGATAAGATCATTAAATCCTAGAGAGGAGTTATTAAAATAATAAAAATCGTAAAATTAATCAGCAGAGGAGTTGACTGGATTATTCTTGGCTAAACCACAGATTGGCTTGTGTTCTACCATATAAGTTTTTTTACAAAAGGAAAAGAAAATAACACAAAAGTTGCAGATGGTGGTAAGTTACTATTTCCCCCAAGAGTTAGTTTTTCCCTATATCCCTTTTTATTCCAATAGTGAATTACTTATATATATGATTTATTGTATTTCTGGGTTCTTTCCACGTGAAGGGGAAATTTTTCTTCATTTATTTTTATAATTTATGATTTCATAAGGTAGAATGTTTACTTTCAACTTGATGATTGAAACATGTCTAGAATGAGGAGTATAGATGAGTTTTGTAATGAACCGATGCTCCTCCATGATCTATCATAATATCCTTTTTATGGTGGAGTATTTCTATACAGCATAGCATAGTTTGTATAAAAAATTTTCTTGGTTTTTAATTGATGGGACTCATTATTTTTCAGTGCTTGCACATAATTTTTTTTACCCGTGAGATGGCACTCCCTTCCAGTATCTTTAGCTCGGATTTCCATCAATGACTGATGAATTCCAACCATTTATTTGTTAGTGAAACTACATTTCTAAATTGGATGTATTTTCATTCTTTTATCTTGTTTGAAATTTTACACCCACCATCGATTCTATTTAATGGTAAAGGGGAAGTTATAAAAATCCTTAGATTGATGTTACTCACTTGTTTCCTTTATATTATCTTGGGAACTTATTCCTTCATCATGCAGCTCTGGTGTTGGTAGGGAATGATCTCCTTCATGACATAGTGGAATGGAAAATCCCTCTATGAGTCTATATAAGTAGGGAGGCTTTTCCCATGGTGGATTTGGATGGATCTCATCTTTGATTGATTCAGAGATCAAATTGAATGGAAGTACTGCTGTGATTCTCCTTGAAAGGTAGATTCACTCCATCATTATCACAAATTTTTGGGTGTCATCAGGAGGTGGTATTCATAGGGTAATCATAACCCTACTTTTCCTTGTGATGGTGGTAATTAAAATGTGGTGGAAACATTTAGAGTAGTGCCCAACATCTAGATCATCTCCAAGAATCAATCAATAAGGCTCTTGTTCATCAAGGTAAGTAGGGGAGTGGGGTTTATTAATGGTGACATGGAAGATGCATGATAGGAATCGGTGAAAAAATTTGTAGTAAACAGATAACAGTCTATGTGATGATAATGAGATAGTGACTGAAGAGGGGTATCATGGTAGGTATTCCAACCATGAGATTTCTGGCACACTCAATAAATTGTGTGCATGTGGTTATCTATTTTTTCCATTCTAAATTTATTTATCACACATGGTCAGATGATGGACCTAACAATAGGTATACCTACTATGATAATGGGATGTAGTAAGATGGAAAAGTGACTGTGAGATACGCTTATGGTAATCATAGTTACCGTGGTATGATCACTTCTAGATTTCCAATTCTATAACATGAAAAATAAAACAACTCACATTTTTTTATTAGTGTAATATTTAATTAAAATTTACTCTATAATTTAGTATGAGAAAATTAACTTCCTAATCATGGCTTCAAAATTTATATCAAAAGATTAATGTATCAATAAACCCCATATTTATGTCCAATTTCCATATAAGTTATAATTTTAGAAATTGAATTGAAAATAATTATTTAGCTAATAATTGAATTAAAATTATTTTATTTTCAATGTATAATAGATATTAATTTTTTAAAATTCCATCTCACATAACCATCTCAGACTGGGTGGTTTGGTTCGTGGTGGTATAAAGTGGTATCAAAAAAGATTTTCATTTCTTTATTCTTGACTATATTTATAGATAGGTAGAAAGGATAAAATTTTGGTGGAACTTGGGAAGGGGAGTAATTTATGTTTTTGGAAAACTATTATATAAGGTACCTAATAGTAAAAAATGATAGGATTATTATTATTGGTTGTGGATTTACACTTTTATATTGGTTCCAAGTATGTTTTATTGGTACGATTTATGGGATATGGGTTCTTTCAGGCATCATTACTAGCCACATAAGATCACATGTCATATATTCTCATTGATTGATATGTATATTAGTCTATTCCATTAAATGTCTTGATATTTGCTTTGTTCATATATGATATATTATGATGAAATTTAAATCAATTTAACTTTATAAATATATATATATATATATATATATGAATATTTCTATTGTGCATGTATGGAGAACTTGTCTTAAACCTTGGGAAGTTCTAGGAGGTTATTCCTTATCACTATGGGTAGCCTCCTGTGATAGGTATTCCTATAAAAGTCCTTCGTGTTGGGTTTTTATCTTATGTAAACTGTTACATGCATTCTCATTGTTCATTTTTCATTACAAAAAATGCCACCAATAATACATCTGCGAGGACCATTTGCAGATATAGTTTGGAATGATCTAGTAAGGGAGAACACCCCTGTTCCACTTCCATATGTACAATAGGATGCAATTGAAAATGCTCCAACAATTTCTCTAGTGGTTGAGGTGGAAGAGACGCTATAGCTAGGGGTCTTATGCATATTACCTATTCATGGAAGATAAGTTTTGGGGATAATGGTCAATTATGACAAAGGCTTCCAGATTCATCATCCACCCACCTTCCAAAATATCAGATTCCCATAAGATGTTGAGGATTGGATTGAATTAATTAGGGGGTATTCAATCTAGTGGATACTCCGGAATGCTGATGAGTAAAGACAATTTACTTTATACTTTAGTGACCCACCATGAGGTGGTGGGGTGTATGAACCAAGTGGGGATATGTGAGGTTATTACATGAGTTACCTTCAAGGATCTCTTCTTGTAGGAGTTAATTATATATATGATTAAATTTGATCCAACTTAGGAGTTTATAGAGCTTTAAAAGTCAATGATGGTAGTATCTTCCTCTATATATTGTTTCAAAGAGTTACTTTATTTCTCACCTCTTCTGGATCGGAATGAAGAACATAAGGCCTATAAGTTAAAGATCCACCTTTAACTAGAGTTAATACATCAAGTTAGGATATTTTAAATAATGACTTATCCTAAGATTCTTTATAATTTCTTGAAGATTGAGAAAGTTATGGAGGAGGAAAAAGATGCAAATATTCTCCCAGATCTTAGTAGATTAGCTAATAGACCTTCTAATGCTGATGTGGGTGCCTCTTTTGGTAGTATGAAGAGAAAGGATGATAAGTTACAACAATGTGGGGATATGTAATCATAGTGGATCAGGGTTTATTTATCCCCCTCACTAGGAGGAGGGGGTCCCTAGTGTTTTAGATGTGGAAAGAGTGGGAATTATCATAAAGTTTTTCCAAGACCTCAGATTAAGAATATTATATGTGGTAATATAGGACAAATTTAGTAGTTATACTAGAAGGAATTATGGATTGGTTCCTAAAGAGGTGTAGGGAAGACACAGACTATATCCCAAAGATTTGGTTGGGGTCCTCAGTACCAGACTCAGATCCCTTATACATTGGTGACCTGGGTGAGTTATGATCCTTAGGGGTAGGATCTTGGAACTGAGTTAATTATAGTTTATACAATAGACTAGGCCCTAGATGATAATGGAGAGGGACCTTAAATTTTTTGAGGCATGGTATTGATCAAATCTTTTCTATATTATAAGTTGTTTGATATAGGATATAACGACCTCGAATTTTTATACATAAGTATTACATATTTTTATATTAATTTTAAACACATTTCACAAATATATGGCTAATGACCGTAAATTTTTAGTGACTTTGGAGATTATATAAATGATCTCTTTATTTCATGTAATATATTCAATATCTCCTAAAAATATTTCCCTACTTAGTACTCTTCATAGACATACCCTACTGAAAACATTTCTTCATGACCTTGGGGAAGGAAACATAAGAAATGGTGAGATCAGGTGGTTTGTAAGGGTAAGTAAAGGAGATATAAACAATCACATAAATATAATATGAGTATAATGTTATGAGAACTTCAACTTAACATTTAAAAATCATACTCTTAATAACATATATCATAATTCTAAATCATGGAATAAATAATGGTAGTTCATAAGTCATGAACAATAAAGTGAATCAATGAATATATTCCATGAGAAAATAACATATACATTGGAATATAGAAAAATAATAATCTTATAACATTCAAAACATGTAATAATAGAAACATTTTCACTCATTAAGTTAAGGATATGTAATCAGGTCCTCGAATAAACTTATAGAAATGCAAATAAGTCAATGTATAAACTTATAAATACAAAACCATGCACAAAAATAACCTTTTGGATATGAGATCTGGGTCCTTGCATAAACCTATAGAAATAAAAGATAGATCCATGCATAACCATATGAATATGAAATCCATTCCCCCACATAAACCTATGTACATGAAATAAAGTTCCATACATAAACTTGGGAACATGAGATCAGGATCACACATAACATATTTATCTCATGAGTTATCTATCTTTACCCAATGCATTTGGGGGAGATATAGGTAACACCCATAAAATAATCCATAAAATTTTATTCCTCAAGGTCATAAAAAATTATTCATATCATAACCCATTAAAAGGAAACATTTTTCATAAAATTTCATTCTAGTATAACCCATGGAAAGAAACGAGTTTCATAATCATATTGTCATCATAATCATAATCCTTTTAGAGAAAAGATAAGGATGATATCATTATGTCATATTAATAATAAATAATAATCATAATTTAAGGTTTTTGTCATTTATGAATAAAAATTCCATTAAAATATCATTAAAAACATTCTTGATGAAAATAGCCTTTCCACTTGGAAATCATGTTTTAAAACTAAACAATCACAAAGAATTTTGAAAATAATTTCAAATGAAAATAAAATTTAAAAAATATAATTCAGTATTTAAAACATTTATTTTTTATGATAGAAGGAAATTCCCTTCATTCTATACATGTTAAAACAAATATTCCTTTCACATTTTTCAGTAAAAAGTTAAAAAGTGTCTTTACCCCATGATTTTTAAAGAGGAACATCATATTCGATAGAATATATGAAACAAAACACCAAGATTTGAATAGAATTTATATCTATGAGACTTTCAAATATATTTATTTTTAAATAAATTCAATCTCTTTGATATCTTGAAATGAACACAACAAAAGGATTGAATGAAACACGATACTCTTAAAATATTATTATTTAAACATGACCATGATAACCTAGATGTTATGTTGGTGGGTATGAATAGTACTAACTAAATTATGAAAATTTCATTTTTTTATAAATTTATAATATAAATTAAATTCATATATATTGATTATAAATAAAATAAGAATCATTTTAAAGAAAATGAAAAATATTCTGAAAAACTATATTTTTCTAAAAGGCGGCCTCGTCGTGCTTTTCACACAAAATTTGAAATTAATTATTAAAAATTATAGAATATTAACTTGAAAAAATAAACATTATTTTTTATATCATAATATCAAATATATATTTTGGTAAATTATAGGTATTTTTCTGAAAAGTTTCATTTTTTGATAAATAGAGAAAAATACATATTTTGTTCGAAAACTGTCTCCTTATTTAAATTATTCACAAAGTTAAATTATATTTTAAATTGGTTTTAAAGTAAAATTAGATAAATTATATTAAAATTTAACTAATTTAGGTAATTCGAATCAATTTTATGTTTAATTCAAATATAAAAAATTTCTATACTTATGAGGATTTTCTCTTTGGAAACCCACTTTTTCAATATGTATGCGGGTATAATTTTAAATTGGATTCCACAACTTCTTGGAATTGAATTTGAAAAAATGTTTTAAATTTTATAATAATAATAATTTTTATTATATAATAAGTTCATATTTTTTTCAATTTTGAATCGTAAAAGCATTAAAAATCAATTACTGCAATAAAGGTAAAAACTGATATACCAGGGCTTAAACTAGAAAGATAAGGGTTAAAGTGACCTAAACACATGTCGAAAACCTATTATATAGAAATATTTAGAACTTATGAGCACAAAGGATTTATAATTACCCTTTTTAGTCTTGTTTCATGATAAAAATGTGGGTGTAATTGGTTCTTTTCAAAAAATCATTTGTGTCCTCTCCCCCACTTATAAAAGGCCACCCCCTATCCTCCCCTCTTCACAATTAAAAATCCATTTGGTTTGGATAATACCTAACAAAATAACTTAATTAATCCACTAAAAGCATCATATATCACTTTTTCTGATCATAAATCCATCCTAGTAAGGACATTGGTGCAAACCTAAAGAGGTCGTTTGAAGAAGAGTTAAAATTCTTAAACAATCAATTTTTATTTTATTTCTTTTTACAACTAATTAAAATATTATTCAATCATTTTTATATAATATAAAATGTATCTCACATATTCTGAGATGTTATTATGTTAATTTAATAACCTTTATCCATCTCATATTCCATCAAATTGGAAATTAAATCATTAATCATGTGTACGACGGACTACAACTTCGCAAATAGATTTAACTCATTTTCCATCAACACCTATCACAATCAGATATAATTATGTATTATATATATATATATATTATTTATGAATTTATTATAATTATATAACTATGATATCACATATACCTTCTTACTTACCATTCTATGGGGGGACACGATGACATTGCTCGTTTGTACGATGAACTACAGCTTGGTAAAGCGAAGTGATTCATTTTTCTCATATGATATACGTGAAAGGTAGTAATGATAAATTTAATTAATATATGTAATATTTATGATCTAAAAATACTTATGGAAATATAATATCGCATATTAAATCATACCTTCCATTCCACTGGATAGTAATAACATCACTCGTTCATACATGTGGACTACCACCTCCACGTAGTGATGTAAAATGTTTTTCAGTTTATTTTTACATGGATGGTAATATGGATGTATTTGATTAATTTAAATTATATATATAACCAAAGAAATATTCTCTAAATGTGATTTATCATTTTTTTTCTTTTCATTCCATCCATCTAGAAAAATAGAAATATCATTCATGCGTACGTATGACTTACCGTCTCCATGAACGATGTGATCCATTTTGGATCTCTAAATTTTATAGAATACTATAAATATATATTTAATGAATATATATTATATTTATATAATTTTTTAAATTTTATATATTATTTATCCATAACCAAATTAAAGGGATGAAAATTACTGAACTAAAACATTAATGAAAAAATGAAGCAACTATCACCAAAAATAGTGATTCTAATATGGAATTGATGATAAATCAGCGATAAAAGACTATGATAAAATAATATATGGTATTATATATATGATTATGATTGTTTAATATTTTTATAATGAATATATATTTATTATACAGGATGTTTATACACATATGAAGGAAGTTTATCCTGAGGAAGGGTTTCTCTCCACACTTTTACTTCGATGTGACATTCATTATATTCGTAACATATTCCTTTTTATGGTGTATATACTGACCATTTTGATACGTTATATCAGGAATATATTTCTCTTAATGGTATTTACTGTTTCATTTGAATTTATTTCTTTCATTGGATTTATGATTCAAAAGTTTTGAATGTTGTAATAGTTTATTACACAATATCATCATTATTCGAGATTTTTGTTATTTAATTTCTTTAGGGAAATTATTTTGTATTTATATCATAAACTCAATATATTTCCTTATAATATAGTTATTAATGAAATTGTTATGTAATATAATCATTTTATAACTCTTTGGTATATAAATTGTTTGAGAAAACATTATAAATAAAATCAAACTTTATTTCTCTCTTCGGCTGAAAATCATTTTTCATCCAAATCCATTTTTTCTATTTTTTTTAATATTTTAAAAATGATTTATTAAAGAAATATTTACCCATTTTTTAATTTTTAAAATTTTTTAAAATAATCTTCAATTGATTTTCAAAATAATACCCCTTTGGATTTTATTGAAAATGTGAAAGGAATCATTATTTTAACTTGTACGACATAAAAATAATTTCATTCCATCATGAACGATTAATGTTTTAAAGAATACATTTTAAGATTAAAAGTAATTTTAAAAGAAAAGTATCTTTAAAATATTTTTTTGATATTAGTTTTTAAAAAGATTTTTTTAAAGTGAAAAGGTAATTTTCCTCAAAAATGTTTTTAATAACATTTTTATGGAATTTTTATTCATCAACAACATCAACAATTTATTATACTTATGATCCACTAGGTATATGTTGTTTTTATATAATATTTATTCTTTATTTGGATGGTTTATGATCATTTTCACTAAGGATTTAAAATTTTATTGTCATTCAGTATATTACTCTGGTTATTTTATGATTATATTGATTTTATTGGGGTAAGTATTAAAATTTCATATGTCAGTTTTTAGTTTGAATGTTTATGTTGATTATGGTTCACCCATTTCACACAATGAATTAATTGAAAATAGTAATTTATGGGTGGGTTCTGATTATATATATCCCCTAGATACATCTACAGGTATCATGAGAAAAACTAGATTGGGTTTTGGCTATTGCATTAACAATTTATTTAGATGTCTTGGAACAAGGCCTTGATGATATGTATCATATTTCCAACATTATGCATTCCATCCTTATGAATTAATTTATTTATATTCCATGTGATTATTTTATTAGGTAGAATATCTATCGTTAAGTTTCACTATCACGTGACTATCTATATTGAATTATTTGGTCATCTTTTATTCCTTTCATATTATACACAAGTTATTGATTAAATGTAATTTGTCTTAGTTATTTACATTACTATATTGATTAAGCATTATTTATCCATGATAGATTCTATTTTATTTTTACCCTTAATGATAATCTAAGCCCACCCCTTTATTATGTTTTATTTTCCTTAGGATACCAGAAATTATATTATGATTGATATGTTGGTATATGCTAAAAGAAAATGTGGTGTTATCAAATAAAATAATACGTTGTATTTTATCTTTAAAATTATATTGTGAGGTTAAAATATGTATCTATTTTACCAATACTATAAAACTATTTCATCCTTTAGGATGCAATATATTATATCAAGTACCAATGTAATAATGTAACCAACGACTTCGACCTACTGGGGTTGAGGTCTTTACATCCTCATTCAGAAAATGACAAAAATAATTATTTTAAAATGTTTTTAAAATTACAAAAAAGGTTAAAAATTAATTTAAACAATAATAGAGTAACATTAAAATAGTTTATAAAACATTTTTATAAAACATGGATAAGGAAGAAAAAGGGATTTCAGCCGAAAAGAAAAATAATAATTTTTTTTATTTAAAAAAACATTGTTTTAGTCTCTTGAGTTCTTATGGAGAGTAAAATTAAATGAAAAAATTTATTATCTAGAAATAACCAGAGTATAATAAAATTCATGACACTCTTGGGATATATGTCATAATTTTTCATCATTAGAAACAAAACCATAAACAACCCCAATAAACAATGAGATTTTAACATAAAACCCCTTCCACATTGATAACTTTTTAATTGTAAGACCCATGAAAGAATAAAATAAAATAAAACATTAAATATTATTAAAATAATTAGATTCATGATATAAAATGTCAAAGGGGATGTATATATACATGAAAAAAATGAGTGGTGAATATGATATATGTCTTCCATAAATATAAGAGAGACCATAGATCCCTTACCATAAGTATCAACCTCCTTCATACACATTCTATCCTCCTATATAATAAATATTGTTTTATTATACATATATTATAGAACTATAATATTATATATCATACCGTATATTATTTAATTATATCTTTTTCCACCTATTTATTAACAATTCGTTATTTAAATCATTGTTTTAGGTGATAACTACTACATTTTTTCGGTATTTTCTTATTTGGTTGATTTTGTCTATGTACTTTGATCATGGTTCCATCATATAAATTTTTTTAACCATGATATAAAAATAATATATATTAGTTATATACATATTTATAGTATTCAATAAAAACTAGAGATAGAAAAATGCATCACATCGTTCATGGAGATGGTTGGTCGTATTTACACATGAATTGGTTTTTCATTTTCTGAAATATGTAACCAAAGAATAGTAAATATTAATTCACATTTATATAATAATAATTATTTAATATATATAATATATATCCATTAAATATATCATTATTATCATCTATGTAAAAACAAAATAAAAAATGCATCACATCACTTCTTGGAGGAGGTAGTCCATACTGACACATGAGTGACATTATCGTTTTCCAAAAGATTAGAAGGTAAGAAGGTAGATGTGATATTATAATTAAAGAAGTGTAATTATTTAAAAAATATCATATACATATGTTAAATTCATCATTATATCCAGTAGTGAGAGGTGATGATGGAAAATAAATTACATCAGTTTGTGAGGTGGTAGTCCGCCGTACACATGATCGATAGTTTCATTTCCCATTTGATAGAAGAAGAGATAGATATATGTTATTAAATTAACATAATAAAATATCTGTATATTAAATATAATGGTTTCATTATATCATCATATTTTAGGAATATTTGAATCATGTGGAAGAAAAATTAAATAAAAATTATTGGTTAGGAACAATACCTCTTCTTCAGACAACCACCTTTGGTTAGAACAAAAATCATTTTATGATTATTTCCAAATAAAAATATAGCCTATAGGTTTTGGAAATGTAAATAAGTAAATGAATTGTTCTGAGATTTTCAAATGTAAAAGGCTTTGGATGCTCAAATATTAGAGGAGAGGAGTTGTCCTTTTAGTAGTGGGGAAATGAATCCACTTTAAAACTACATGGAAATTTTCTAATATAATTCAAAACGATAAGGTAATTCTAAATAAAATTTATTTAAATTGAAAATAGATTATAAATTGGGATATTATAAATAATAAATATTTCCATAAAATAGGATTTATAGAAGTTTTATTGGAAAACATACCATTATCTTTTGCTTTAACCATCAATAAACTCATTTAAACCATAACCACTGTAATTACTAATTAATTATGACCACAAATTAAGTTAAAAATATTAAATAATATTAATTTTTCTTATTCAAAATAAATAATACATTTTTTCAAATTCAAATCACTGGACTGAAAGAATATAATTTAATATTAAGCACACAGATGTGAAGAAAAGGTGGTTTTCCAAGGAAGAAGCTTTCATAAGTATCGAATGTTATAATTTATAAATGCAATATGATATTGATTAAAATGGTTGAAATTTGTGTAATTAAAATATAATTGAATTAATTTTACTTTTAAAATATATTTAAAATATATTTTATCTTTGTAAATAATTTTCAATGAAAATGTCATTTTTTTTAAAAATCCGTATTTTTTACTATTCATCGACAAATTAATCTTGTGAAAAAATTATAAAAAAATTAACTCTAAGATAATTTTTAAATGATTATTTCAAGAATTAATTTAATTTTTTCAAATAAATTTTATAAAACTGGAATAAATTAATTATATTATTTTACCCAAAAAAATTAGTAAAAAATATTTTTGTGAAGAAAAGAATTTTTAAAGATGTAATGTCTTTACTAAAAAACATATTTTATTTGTAAAAAACCATTAAAAATATTTTTAAAATGTATTTATTTCTATTCATACTACCAATTTTAATATCTAATTTGTAGTGGTTATGTTTAAATAATAATATTAATAGTATATTTCGGTTCATTAAAACTAAGTGTTGCATGTAACACAAGAAATAGAAGAAATTTTAATTTGTTGGAAAAAATATATTTTATAAAATATCAAAGTTTTACATTATATCCCCACCCCTAAATTGAATTTATACATTGAAATTATGTTTCTAAGATACAATAAACCGAGGGCACTTCTATCTCATCACATCCTTAGGTTCCCATATAGCTTCCTCAATCTAGTTGTTTTGACACAAAACTTTGACTGGGTGTGTGGTCTTGTTTCATAGTAATTTATCCCAATGTTAAAAATATTTCCCTAGTAGTTTTCATCGGAATTGTTGTGATCTATTGGTATGACCTATGATTTTAATATATTTTATGGACCAGGTATGTATATTCTCCGAAGAGATACATGGAACGTATCGAGAACCTAAGAGAGGTTTGGTGGAAGCACCAAGTGATAAGCTACCACCCGTACTCAATCAAGAATATCAAAGAGGAAAATATATATAGGTACCATATATCGTTCCTTCCCAAATATTATAACCTTATTACATATAAAAATTCATATAAACACCTTGTCACCAACTTCGGACTTCATGTCTCGTCGAAGATTACCAACATAACTTTTCTATCGACTTTAAGGTACCTTGTTGTGTTCCTGAATTACTCTAAAATTATATACCATTTTATCATCTATATTAGGTACCAATAAAGTTCATTTTCCAAATTCATTTTTTCATTTTGTAATTATAAACTTTTTCCATAGGGGTATTCATAATGAGCCCTCTAAATACTCAAGGGAAAGCTATTATTATAAGAAAAATCAACAAGAGGAAGGTGTTAATCACAACTATATTTGATATCCATGGAAAAATATCGCATTATATACTCTATAGTTTGGATAGTTCTCTCATACTAACAATCTATCTGATGATGATATATAGTGCTAAAAATCAACTCTATATTAATATATTGTTGAAAACTTCTCTAAAACTTAAATGTGAACCTCAAATCCCCATCATATATAATAGAATGTGGTAATCCATGCAACCTCACCACATCATTAATGTAAATTATAGAAATATGATCAAGAGAGAAATTTTATTATATAACAATGAATTGTTATGACATCGTAAGTAAATTGACTAAAATCCATATAACATTGTTCTCTTTAGACACCTTGGGGATTCGAATGAAAAAATGCATGGGGATGTTTTCCTATTTCCATTATGGAATGCATAATGGTTATATCATCCTCTTAGAGTTTTGTCTCTCAGCCTTAACTTGTTGTAATAACAAGGAATAGGATACACAAAAATATATCTCTTCTTGTTTTCCCATCATAAATACTCTTTCTCATAGGCCTGTGGTAGGCGCTACACCCTTATCACCCTTTGGTTGTGGGTTCAATTCCCATGGGATTTCTGGACATGACAGGCTATTTCCCGATATATAGGTTATCCTTTTCATAAAAGTATATTAATAAAATTCCTATAATATTCCAAAATTACAATACCACATAATTACCTCAACATCAAAAATAGGGTAAAATCTAATGGTTGCCAACACTATTAATCTTATGACCAAAAAATATAATAGAATTCCTCCCTAAATAACATTTTCACTATAACATATTCAAAACTAAAGTTTTGTATTTCCATAAATGTCTCTCAAAATATCCTTTATCTTGATAAAATACCCTCACATAAAACCTCAAAAGGGGTTTCTAAGACTTTTAAGTTATGAGAAAGCTTAAACTTATAAACCCATGATGCTATCCATAAATCATAAGTTAATATTACACAAAGACATACCTGATTTTAAAAGCTAATTTACCCTTTATTCCTTGAATAAGATCCTATATTAGATTAAAATATTTCCATTGGAATCTCGGGTTAATCATTTCACTAATATAATATCAAATATGATTTCATTATTCTAGAATCCATGTAGAGGGAGATAATTAATGCTTAGAATCACATCAAATTCCACTAAAGGTTAAAGAATAAAATTTTCATAGGGATCATTCATAAAAACAAAAATATAAAATTCAAAAATCTAGAGAAGAGGATAATTGTGATCTAATTCTCATGATTCACTTATACTATTGTGATTTCATAATATTTCCCTTTTTCCATTTTCTTTAGATGATGTTGTGGTTTATTATCCTTATCATCTCTTGGATCAGGGAATTGATTTAAAAAATTCCCAAACTCCTTGCATATATATCACTGAAGTGTGGGTGGTGTATTTTGTGGGTACCTATCTTTATTCATTTCATTGAATGACTTCTTTAGATCACATATATATTATTTATCGTGACCCCAAACATGAAACACATTCTTGTTCCTTTTAAACATTCACCTGAGTTATCCTTCCCACATTTTTGGTAGGTAGGAGGTCAAAACCTTTTCTTCCCTCCATCTGACATGTCATTGGAGCTTTCATAGAACCCCATCATCCTTTTATTATAATTGAAACCATGAGGGTTTTCAGCTTTAATTTCCAATTTGAGTTCACAACTAATTATTTCTTTATATCTTCCAAATTACCATATATATAATTCCTTTCAAATACATGGTTTCAAACCACTAAAGAATCGATCATTTTTTCTTTTATGGATGATGATTAACTATAACCATACCTTGAATGTATTGTAAAATATTCCTCATAGTTCCCAAATGATTCATCATTCTTCTGATTAAACATAATGAATTGTTTCTCCACTTTTTTATGCTGAATATGAGGGAAGTACTTATTGAAAAATATTCCATTTAACTAATCCCATTCCATGGAATCAATTTTATCATCTTTCCTCGCATTATTAATAATATTAAACCATTGATTTTCCTTTCCTTCCAAATGATAAATGTCTAGGATAAAATTTCTCTAGTTCAAACATTAAAGAATGGAAAATATATTTTTCATCACATTGATCCATTTCTCAGTAACCAGTGGATCAAAAGTCCCATATAAATAGGGTTTATGCTTTCATGTAAAAGATTAAATGAAATTTTTCTCCTACCTTAGTAAATTCATATATTCAACATGACCCATTTTACCACTCATAACTCATAATACTTTAATGAGAATTTTTACAAAATATTTCCTCATAAATTCTAATCCATTTTGTTTCTCATGAGGATAGTTGTTTCATTGAACATTACATTCATTTTTCACAAGATTCCTTCGAGTTCCATCCATTGAATTAAACAAAAAAATAATAGTTTGAGTAACAATAGTCATACTGGGAATCATATAATCATGATAAATAATTTATAAGATGGATAAATCATGAAACCTTGTTTTTAATCTCTGAAATATTAGGTTTAAACTAGGAAATTCAAGGCCATCATCTATTCAAATACTTCATAATGTTTATTAAAGAGTTTCAACATTTCCAAAACATACCCCCAAGGGTGTTATATTAAGTGTGTATCAAGGCTCATTTTCAGGAACTAGGTGTTGATCGAGTCAAAGCCCAATTCACCCTTTTCGGAGTAATTAATCCTAGCTAAAACTATACCATATCCACATCCACTTATAGTATCCAAATAGGGATTATTTTTTTAAAACAACATGATATATTTTTTACCAAAAATTTTAGGATGTTATCCTATAAATAGAAATATCCCTAGGGTTTTCAATAATGTTCTCTAATATTAATATCCAAAGGTTGACTAAACATGAATCAGATAATAGCTACAATGACCCAATATTTTCATACAAAAATATTACATCTTTTGAGATGAATATTAAATTCATTTCAAAAATAAATGCATGAGGAATGTAAATGTTTAGTTCATTTGGAGACTAGATATATAATCATCTTATTTCATGAAATATATTCAATATATCCCACAAAGATCTCCCCACTTAGTACTTTTCATAGCTATACCCTACTTAAAACCTTTATTCACGACACGGGGGAAGGAAACATAAGAAAGGGAATGATCAGATTCTAAATAGTTATTAAAAATGGATATATCAACAATTACATAAAAATAACAAGAGTATAAAGGTATGAGAACATGCGATTTTCATTTCAAAACCATACCCTTCATAACATATATCATAATCCTAAGTCATGGAATAAATCTTGGTAGTTCATATGACATGAATCATAAAGGGAATCAATGAACATAAGCCATGAGAGAATAACATAGACATAGTAATATATGAAAAATAAAATATTATAACATTGTGGACACGTATACATCGAATTAAGTTGACTAATAAAGTTAAATACATATAATCATGTCCTTAGAAAAAATTATGGACAAGGAACCAGGTCCACACATAAACTTAAGGACATAAAATAGGTCCATACATAATCTTATGGATATACAATCAATTTCCTCACTTAAAATTATGTATATAAAATCTGAGTCCATGCATAAAATTATGGACATGAAATCTAAGTCCTCATATAAACCTGTAGACCTGAAATCCAGGTCCATATGTAAACTTGTGAACATGAAGTCAGGTTCACAAATAAAATATTTATATCATAATTTATCCATATTTATTTAATGTATTATAGGTAGATATATGTTCCACCCATCACATAATACATACATTTGTGTTCCAAAATATCCTAAAAATTTCATCATATCATAACCTGTGAAATTAAAATGGGTTTTGTAAATATCTCATCATAGTATAACTTATAAAAAGAAACAATTTTGATAAACATATTATCATTATGACCATAGAACATATAGTTAAAGTAAAATTATGGTATCATTGGATAATATTACTAGTAAACCATAAGAAACATTAATGTTTTTTATTGATGAATAAAAATACCATTAAAAGATCATTAAAATCATTCTTGGGAAAAATAGATTTTCCACTTTGAGAATTGATTTTTTAACCTAAAAATTCACAAAGTATTGTGAAAATTAATTTCATTGAAAAAAATTTGTTGAAACATATAATTTATTCTTTAAAAGATTTGGTGGTCATGATGGTGGGAAATTTCATTCATGCCATACACATTAAAAGAAAGATTCCTTTCACATTTTTGGTAAAAAGGTTAAAAGTGCCTCATTCTGAAAATGAAAAGAATATTCTTTTTAAATATTTTTGAACGGTGAAAAATGGTAAAAATAACTTCAAATAATAATATATTAATTTTAAAACATTTTTATAAAACATTTATATATAAGAAAAATAGTTTTCAGATAAGAGAAAAATAAAGATGTTTTTCTTTAATAAAATATTCTTTCAATCTCTTGAGCTCTTAAAGAGAGAAAGATGAAAGGAAAATATATGTTCTAAAAAAATAACTAGATTAAAATTATATTCTATAGTATCATGAGAGATATAACATAATATTTTATCATCATAAACATAATCATAAACAACACCGTTAAACAATGGGATTGTAACATAAAATCTCTACCACTTTGGTAACATTTGAATAGTAATACCCATGAGTGAATAAAGAAAAATTAAACGTTATACTTAACATAATTATATTAATTATATAAAATTTCTAATGGTTTGTATATACTTCACATAAAAGAAACCAGTAGTGAATATGGCATATGTATCCCAAAAATAAAAGAGAGTCCATAAATATCGTACCTTATGTCTTGACTTCAGTCGTACATGTTCAAAACTAATATATAATAAATATAGGTTTGTTATAAATATATTACAGAACCATAATAATATACATCATACCATATATGATTTACTTATAACCTTTTACCTACTTTTTGTTCACAATTCATAATTTAAATAACTGTTTTGAGTGACAACTACTTTGTTTTTCCTATATGTTTTGGTCTGATAGTTCTGGTCCTTGCACTTTGATCATGGTTACGTAATCCATAGAATTTTAAACATGATATAAATTGCATATATATTCATTATATACATATTTATATTCATCCATAAAAAATTATATAGAATAATATACCACACTGCTCATAGAGACGGTAGGTCGTACGTACACATGAACATTATTTTCATTTTTTCGATAGATGGAATATAATAAAACTAAATACTAATTAAAATTTAAAAAATAATTATTTTTTCATATATATCATATATATTCATTAAATCTATCCTTATTATAATCTATGTAAAAATAAATTGGAGACATATAACATCATTTTGTAGAGGTGGTAGTTCACACGTACGCACGAGCAACGTTATCATTTTCCAACAGATCGGAAGGTATGAAGGTAGATGTGATTTTATAATTATATATGTATAATTATTTCATAAATTATATATATATATATATATGTTTGTGTGTGTGTGTGTTAAATTAATCATTATATCCATTCATTAGAGGCAATGATGGAAAAATAAATTACATCTGTTCGTGAGGCGGTAGTCCACCATACACAAAATCAACTTTTGGGAAAAAATCCTTCAAGGCATCATTGAATCATTTTTGAGGTGATTGTGTTTGTTGACAAAGTGGACATCTGAGTGGTGATTGTTGATAAAGCAAAACAATGACATAAAAATTTGTTGACAAAGAGGATATCATGATAGAATGTCGAGTTCAAGAGTCGAGGTCAATGATCCAGGTTTGATTCAAGAATGTCGACAAAAGGAATGGATGATCTGGAGGCGGTAAAAAAAGAAAAAATACAAGGTGGCACCGTTTTCCAGTGTTCGCTAAATGTTTTGGCCTGAAAATCGACAAATGAAGAAAAGTGTTTTTGGCAAAGGGACTTGTGCGCCGAGGACATGGAGTATAGGAAACTTTCACGCCATATGTTTTTCAAGATCAGAAGATCAAAATATGGCTAAGGAAATAGGTTCGTGCAAGTTTGGGTGTTGGTCGCGCATGTGTCTAAAAGGACTGAAGACTTGCGCGCTGAGACTGGGTCGTGCAGGTGACTTGCACGCCATCGCGCAGGGTGGTCAATTTTCCTATAAATACTAGACCACCACTCTTCATTCAGAACCAGAGTTCAACACTTTGAGAAATCAGAGCTCCCGTCGCGCAGGTGTGGTGGACGCTCAAGTGGTGTGTGTGGTCGTGAAGGTGGGACTTGCGCACCAGGGTGATTGTTGAGCACCAGTGTTTGAAGCTGCGCACCAGTGTGGAGTTGTGCGCAAATATTGGATTGGCCATAAAAGTAAGTGAGTCGCACAGGTTTAGAGTTGAGTAAGCTTGAGTCGCGCAAGTGTCTGAGGAGGACTTGCACTCCAGTTGTGACTTGTACGCAGATACTTGCACGCCGAGATAGACTTGCGTGCCAAGTAAGGTTTATTTCCAGCAGAGATTTTCGGGCTACGTGGAAGCTGGAAGTTTTCCTGATACCTTCGGTGCTAAAGGATATATTCATCTACGGGTGAAAATTGGGCTTCAACAGAGCATCTACACGCAGAGGAAGATGTATTCCTTTATGCAAATGAAGAGACCTACAGGTCTATAAACTGTGAGTGGATCCCTTTCAGAGCAGTGAGCTTAAGAAGAGGAAGAAGGTGATCCTCTCCACCAGCCAGGAGCCGGAGAGAGAGAAACAGGGAGTGACCCTTGGGAAAGCAGTGAGCTAACCCTAAAAGTTGTAAAGGCAGTGAGCCTGGGCATAGAAGTGGTCTAGCCCGAACTTTGTATCCTCATCTAGTGAAGAATATTTAAATTTGGTATGACCAGCAACTTGTCGGCGTATGCTCCTTGGACGTAGCCCAGTGAGGGTGAACCAAGTAAAAATCTATTCGTCTGCCTGTTTTCTTCCCTGCATTGCATTCAAAGCATCATCATTAGATAAAGAAGTAAAGAAGTGATCATGGTTTACACACAAGAGCAAACAAAGTGACCCTTGTAATAAGGAGGTCAAGATCTATTGGGGTAGGAAGAACATTGAAAAAGAATATCCATACCCCGATTCACCCCTCTCTCAGGGTATATAGGCCCCTATTGGACCTAACATCAACAGTTTCAATTCCCATTTGAAGGAAAAGGGTATGGATATTGGTTTTGAAATTAATATACTAATATCTATGTATATGTGATATACTATTTTTATTATATCATAGTATTTTAAAAATACTTTATGTAGGTGGAAGAATAAATAAAATAAAAAACACTCGGTAAAGAATGATACCTCTTCTTTAGTCAACCTCCGTAGGTTACCACCAAAAGCCTTCCTAAGAGGGTTTCCTAATAAAAATATGGCCTCTAGTAAGTGGGGAGGGAAGTAAGGAATGTATTTGGTTAGGTATTTGATAAACCAAAATGATTTGGATGTGTGAAGAGGAGAGTAGATGAGATGTCCATTTATATGTTGGGAACTAAACCCACTTGGATGTTACTTGAAAATTTTCCAAAAGAATCCAAAATGATAGTTATTCACAAGAAACATTCTTCCAAATGACCTTATATTTGAACTTGATATAGGATAATGTTGAAATATTTATTTTAAATAGTATTTAGACATGTATTATTGATACAAATACCCTTATACTTTGGGTTAACTCCCTGGTAAACTTATTTTAACCTTAACCATGATAATTTATTTTTTTACTATTTTTACTATTCATTATGACCAAAAACTAAGATTTGATTATTATATAATATTAATTATTCTGATTCTAAAAAATTAATTCACTTTTAAAAATTCAAATTATATAAATCGCCACATTTAATTTAAGATTAAACTTGTAGACATGATGAAAAAGCAGTTTTCCGTGGAAAAAGTTTTCATAAGTATAAAACGTTTTAATATATAAATTAAATATAAAATTGATTCTAATCACCTATATTGGGTCAATTATAATATAATTTAACTAATTTTACTTTTATATCCAATTTAAAATACAATTTATCTTTGTAAATACTTTAAAAAACACTATTTTCAGTAAATATCTACATTTTTTACTATTCACCCAAAAAAATATTTTAAAAAAATTATCAAAACCTCACTTTGAGATAAATTTGACATGAAAATTTCAAATATTAATTTTTTATTCAAAAGAAATATTATAAAAGTGGTTGAAATTAATTATATTATTATCTCACAATAATAATTAAAAACCATTTGTGTGGAAAAAGAAAATTTGGGGCATATAAATAATTTAATTGAAAATATATATGCTTTATCTAAAAAATTTATACATATTTTTAAAATATATTTTTTCTATTATAATTTCTAATTTTTATAGCTAGTTTATAATAGTTATGTTTAAATACTAATATTAATAGTATATTATGGTTATTTAAAACTCGATGTTCTATATAACACAAGCTATCAATGAAATTTCAATTTATTATAAAAAATATATTATAAAATCTTAGAGTGTTGCACATCAAATTCCTATTCATTTATATCTTCTCAAGTTGTTTCTGAACTTGACTTGTTAGACAAGTAATATTTTGATTTTATCTCTCTTTACACCCTTGGGAAAGAAAGTGTATCATCTCCAAATATGATCAAAATATCCTACGGTATTTTCTAGAAAATAAAATATATGGGATTTCAATATTCTTTAGATAACTTGGTTCAACATGATTTTCATCATGGGCTAGTTGACTAATTATCAGGCACACATCAACTACTATAAGAGATGAGTATCCTTTACTATGCATAAGGGGGAAAAGTTTTTTTTGATTGGTGAATGGGATATTCGAGTAGGAAAAATGTGTCTGAACATGAGTCAATTTGGAGCTATTACAACATAAGTGAAAATTATGGTTCTAATGGAAGACTTGGTAGCAGCTTCTCCCCCTTATCCTCATGTAGTGGACCTATATCAGCATGTCTTTCTAGATGATTTATTTGGACTTATTTATAATAGAGGAATTTATTTTGAGATCAAAATCATGTTAGGAGTGCAGACTATATTGATTTATCTATATCGTATAACATCAGCTTAGTTTAAGAAACTTAAGGTACAAGTATGAGATTTTGATGTAAAGGGTTTTATCAAAATAAGCACATCTCCCTAGGGTGATCTAGTGTAGTATGAAAATACATAAAATGATAGCCTTTAGTACTGTGTTGATTATAAGAAGAAAAAACTATGTGAACATGAAGAATATATACCTGTTTTCAAGGATTAATGACTTATTTGATTAGTTTCAAGGATCCTGATGGTTCTCTAAGATTGACCTATGATCAGGCTACGACTAGCTTTGGGTTATAGAGGAGGATATTTCTAAAACAATGTTCAAGAGTAGATATAGACTGTATGAGTATCCATTCATGCATTTTGGGATAAAAAATGAATTAGTAGTATCCATGGATCTCATGAACAAGATCTTAAATATATATATTAACTCCTTCATTGTGACGTTTGTTGATGATATCCTCATATAATAATAGACCTTGAAGATAAAAAGATTTTTTAGTACACTTTGTGCACACTAAATCTTTTAATATATCTAAAAGTGTCACTTATTGAACCCATGGTGTGTTTTCTTGGGCATGTAATGTATGAGGAAGGAATTTATGTGGACCAAAAGAAGGTATAGGATGTGAATTCTTAGGAACTCCATAGAAATAAGTTTGAGATTAGATGGTTTAGATTGATATTACAGATGGTTTATATATGAATTATCCCGTTTAATAACTACCTTGAATAAGCTTACAAATAAGGCAATGAATATTTAATGGTATGGATTGTGTGAAAGGCCTTCATAGAGATGAAGAAAATATCGATGACATCTCAAATTCTAATATTTTCAGTGCCTAGGATTGCATATATAGTTTAATTTGATGTCCCAGTTGCTGGTTCAGAATCTATAAAGATACAGAGGGATTAGGTAGAAGATTATGGATCTCTAAATCTATGAATTCATGAGAAGAACCACAATACACATGACTTGAATTTGGTTGATATAGTTTATGCTCTAAATTATCAGAACCATTATCTCTTTGGCGATAGATCTGTCATACGTATGGACCACAACATCTTATATTACATCTTATCTCAAAAGGACTTGAATCTTAAGTATAGTCATTTGGTAGAGTATATTCAAACATTTTATTCTGATATCGATTATTCCCCAAGGAAATTTAATGTATTATATGATTCTCTTAATAGAATATTATAGAAATTTGGAGAGAGACCCTTAGAGGGGGAATGACAGTTGATGTTCTTGTTGGATGAATGGTTAATGGATTAATATTAGGACTTAGGGGCAATGATACATTCTCCCATTATTATCATGTCAATTTTGGTGGACCAGGTAAATATCATCCCTGAGTTAGACCGAAGATGCTTAGTGATGTGGGAATAGTTGGTGGGAAGTCAACCAATTCCATGATGGATGTTGGATAATGATGACATGATATTTTTTCATGGGAGATTTATAGTATCTATTTCTATAAGTTAAGAGATTATGAGGGACTAACATTCCTCTCAATTAGTAGTGCACCCAGTTTGATGAATATTTATTGGGATATCATGCGACACTTATGGTGTCTAGGAATGAAGGGATACATCGTGGGATTTATCTCTCACTGTCTAATCTGTCAGAGGATCAAGGTGAAGCATCACTGACCAAGAGGGTTACTTCAACCACTTCCCATGACTATATGGAAGTGGGATGAGGTCATGATGGAATTATTGATGGGGTTTCCTAGGACCCTGATAAGTATAGATGATGTTTTGGTGATAGTTTATTGGATAACAATGGTTTCACATTTCATAGAAATTTGAGAGACTCACTATGTAGATGATTTGTTAAATATTTTTTTCTGGAAGTTTGTAATACTACATGGAGTACCTTCCATTATCATATCAAAAAGGGACACATATTTTTTTCAAGGTTTTGTAAGGTTTTACAAAAGTCATTAAGGACTCAGTTAAAAATGAGTATGGTATATCATCCACTAACTGAAGGAATGTCGAGAGGACAATTTAGATCTTGGAGGATATGCTTTGAGAATGTGTCCTAGACCTCAGTGGAGCATGTGATTATTGTCTTTATTTAGTGGATTTTGTGTATAGCAATATTTTCCATGATTCGATTCAAATGAAACCTTTTAAGGATCTTTATGTTTAGTTGTGTCGCTTATTGTTGTGCTAGAATAAGGGAGTGAGGAAGTTGTCGGTGGGACTAGTATAGTGAAAGAGACCATTGAGAGGGTGTAGTTGATCAAGAGGTATTTTTTTTATCATTCGTAGTAGGAAACTATCCTATGTTCACTAGAGGATAAGAACCATGGAGTTTACTATGGGTGATTGTGGTTTCTTGTTAATGTCACCACGGTTGGTGTATCATCATTTATAGAAGTAAGGGAAGTCTACACCATATTTTGTGGGACCATTTGTGACCACTGAACACATCGAACTTGTAGATCACCGATTGGAACTTCCTACATGATATCATGGTATAAATAACATGTTCCGTATCTCTAATCGTTGATGGTATGATTGTACCATTTACATGTGTTTTACTATAAGGATGTTGATTTGTAACTAGGTTCATCATTCATAGAACATCCAATCTAGATCATCGACCAGAGTGAGAAAGTTTTGTGAGGAAAGATAGTACCACCTATTCAATTACTAGTGTAGAATGAGTATATAAAAGAGGATACTTTTTATAGAGAGTCAGATGCTTGGGTAAAGTAGCACGATTTTCTCAATAAAGGCTGCTAGAGACACTTTTCTAGGATGAGAAGTCATTATAGGGGATATTTCTAACATCCTTAATATAATGGAATGCAATTTTGATCATTGTAATGGTTATTTTAGGTTTGAAAAGTTTAGGAGTATTTATGGTGGCTTAAATAGGGGTTTTGTCATTTTGGAAAGCACTACAGGTAGAGTAACAACCATGGTGGTCACTATGTTGAACCCCTAGTCTGTCGAGATGTAATGGGGTGATCTAAATACCCACCATTGGGTATAGTCTTGGGTGTGAAGCACCACAAGTCGAAATTTGAGCCTAAAAAATAATGGTCTCACCACCCCATATTGGAAGGTGTAGTGAGTCAAAAAAGGAAAAGGTTTTGAAAATAAATCATGTATGTTCAATTTTTTGGGTTTCCAGGGCTTGGAGTGATCAATGACACCATAGTTGTGGTGGGAATCACCATGTCGTGGTGAGAGTTGTTTTATAATTTGAAATGTTCATTTTATCAAAAGATATTTTAGTGGGAGTTATAACTGTTGATGAAGATTCTTGAAATCATTAGGAGTGTATGTTTAATGAATTATTAAATTTTTTTCTTCCTTGATTTAACCGTTTCCTGCCTATTTTTAGTGTTCCCAATCTTGTTGATTCTAGGAAGGGTTCTGGATTTTCTTCTTCATGGAGTAGCAGCCTGGGGTGATTCAAGTCTTCTTAGTAATATTCCAATTGTTCTAATCTCATGGGGATCATATATTATACTTATACACTCTTCATATCTTGATTTATAAATTTATCTTTTAACTTCTACAAGAACAACATCAGATCTAGATGATTGTAAACCTTTCCTTCAAACGGATATAGATCTTCCGTATGAGGTCTTTTTCATTGGGTAAGGTGATTTGATTCTAAACCTATGAATAATTCTCCTTATTTAATATCATTATAGATACCTTTTGTGATGAATTGGGAATAGTTATATGGATCTTTGGTATATGGGTTCAATACAGTTAGTGCACAAGTGTGATTTGGGTATTGACACTTGACAGTCTTGGCTAGTGGAATCACATTCTTAAGGTAGGAAGTTATTTACCATGTTAGGAATTGTATAAATTTGTTTCCATGATATTGATAATATGTGTGTGCGTGTGTAGCTTGTGATACCATTGTATGATATTGACCTCATGTGCGTGTATAGCCCGTGAGACCCATGTTTGATATCGACCATATATGTGTGTATGTGTGTATGGATGCTGAGACACATGCTTGGTATGTTATGGTTGTACCTATACATGTTATGCCATGTTGAGTGCGAATGCATGGACTATGGAGGGTTTTCCTCTAGTATATAGTGATGTGTGGTCCATCATGGCTTGGTTAACCCATAGAGGGGGATAATGTGTAAAATGAAATGATGATGATGATAGACCAAGACACAGGGTAGGGGTACAACGACCTTGAGGCCTAACCCATGGAAGTGGTGAGATATGATGGACTTAGGGCCTGACTCAAGGAAGATATGGGGTACAATATACTTGTGGCATAACCCATGAAAGAGATGGGACTCTAAAACCTTGAGGCCTGACTTTAGTCTTTTTATACATGTGTCAGATCAGAGATATAGGGTGGCCTTTTGGCTGACCCACATTCATAACTTATGTTATGAATTCCCTTCCTGCATGGAGCCAAAGAAAGTACAAACAAGGTTCATGGTGTCTTGGATATTGCACACTCACTCAGTACTTGGTTAATTTTTACTTTTTTGTATATTTATTTATTATTATGAAACACACATCAAATGAATGTGCACTAATGTTAATAAAACATCGGTAGTGTCCTGTTTGGTTTATACTTGCGCCTTGCATGGGAATCTCGATGCACATGCATACTTCATGAATAGAGATACGTGAATAGGAAACAGACCAATGATAGGGAGACTAGGAGACAAAGATTAGTGTTTAGAGGTGGTACCAAGTAAAAACTATAGAGTTATGCAACACTTTATTTATTTATTTTCTTATTTCTTACATGTACTCTAGTTTTAATATCCACATTAGGGGTCCTTGGATTATTAATTGTTATGACTATGATATTATTACAATGTCATTTAAAATAAAATTGTTATTTTTCATTTATACTATTTCCTTTTATGTTATTATTTGATATTATTATAATGTATTTTTTATACTAATATTATAGTCTTCCCACTGAACCATTCAGAACCTCACTGTTAGTTGAAAATATCTTAGGTATGGGTAGACACACACAAGGTTATGTTGCACTTCATACCAGACCATCTAATTTGTTATGGGTAATTATAGATGATATTATAAGAGAATATACCAAGATAATAATAATAATCCTTAAATGAAGTTGACATAATTGAAAAAAATACTTTTACTAAATAATCAAAACATTTATTCAAAAACTGGACAAAAATACACTTCTCTTTCATTACCATTTAAAACATAAAAATTTCAAAAATATTAGGAAAATTCTTTTCTTCAAAAAGATACTTGGGAACTTTTAAATTATTTTTCAATGAAAATAATGGTCATGATAATGTGAAAATATGATTATTCCAGATAAATAAAAAAAACATTCTTTTCACACTTTTTCTATAGAATTTAAAATGGGTCATTCGGTAAAAAAATTTATATTTTTTTTAAATAAAACAAATATGAAATGAAAATACCATTTTAAATCATTTAAGGGTAAATAATAACTTTCATGAAAGAACCATAAAGAACATTGTGTTGGAGGAGAAGTAATCATGACCAAAATGAAGAAATAATATTAATTTTTCATAAAAAAACATTATTTCAATCTCATTGAGTGCCAATGAAAGGAAAATGAAATATAAACATGAAAATAATAGAAATTACTATATTATAATAAAATATATGGGGTTTAATAGAGATATATCATATAATTTTCTCAATGAAAAATTAAACATAAACAATCTTGTTAAAAGTGATATTGTAACATAGACCCTTAACTTTCATCCCTAATTTCTTTGTACACACTCTAAAATCCTATATAATAAATTTAAATTTATTATAAATCCATAAAATAAATATATTAATAGTTAAATTACCATATATTATTCAATTATAATTTCTAATTACCCATATCAACATTTTGGGTGTTAACTGTTCTGTTTTTTTTTTGCATATTTCAGTACAGTGGTCTCAATACATACTCCCTGGTCATGGTATTATCACATAAAGTTTTTTAATAATGTCATATACATAATATTATTACATAATATAACCATTATATAACATTAATTAATCATTCATGTCATAAAATTTATAACATCACTCATGTAGGTGGTAAAACCAACCTAAACAAGTGCATGTTATAAAGACTGAATAAGTAAGTACATGATATTGTATAATCATAATATAAAATTTAATGAAGCTAATTCATTCCATTATTATCGTATATATCATTTATATAAAATTTTATAACCATAAATGAAAGTCATATATTTGAAATGGAATGTATCATTCATGGAGATGCTAGCTTGTACATACCAATGAACGATGCTTCCATTTTCTAACGATAAAAATGAAAAGAAAGTTGATAATATATGATCATAAAATAATAACTATTATATCATAAATGTGATATATATCCAGTAAATATATCATTATAACTATCAATGTGAGGTAGTGATGGAAAATTAAACATGTCACTTTCTGGAGCCAGTAATCAACACATTTGCACGAGCTACACATTCATTTTCCATTGGATATATAAATAATATATTATGGTTATTCCATGATCATGATAAAATTTCATTACATTGAGGATAATTAACGTATTTTTTTGATACAACATAATTTAAGGAGGTATAAGAATAAATAAACTTGAAATAACTCTATGAAGAGTTATACCTCTTATTTGAGAATTTTGCATTATCTTGCACATTAATACTTAAAAGGTTGGAATTTTTGGTAGATAAGAACCTCTAGGACATGGGGAGGGATGTTTGGAATATATATGTTTTAGTGATTTATTGATATATAGTTCTGAACATGTGTGAATAAATGAGGGCATGAGGTTCCCTTTTATATGTGAGGTGGGTGGAAATATTTTGAATGCTTAATACATTTAAGAATAATTAATGTATTTATCATGGAAACTAACTCTAATTTGATACAATGTTGAATTCAGGATAATAAACTGTCTAAATTACTTTTAATAATCAAATTTATAAAATGTTAAGGGATATTTTAATTCTGATATCTTAGTTTAACCAAAAGTTAATCCTTTTAACCTTTACCATGGTGAAAACGTTTTACCATGGTTACTATTCAATATGAACAAAAATGAAATTGAAATCATTAAAAAATTTGGAAATGTTAATTCCAATTTTTAAATCCATTTTATAAGATTAATTTTTTAAATTTTTCAGAAATTAGCTTTAAAATATGTATGCAAAATATAAAGTAAATTGGTTTTAGAAAAATACATTTTTTACCATAAATGTGAATTTATCCAAATTCCTTAGTAAATATTTTTTGAATAATTTTAAAATATTTTATTGACTACATTATCTAATGTTTTAATTAAAATAATTCATAAATATTAAACAGTTTAATTTATTAAGATAAAAACACATTGTGCACATATAAACATTTTTTTTTTCAGAAAATACATTATTTAATTACAAATGATTTTATACTCATTTCTAACCAATTGATACCCAATTAATTGATTTTTATATACTTTTAAAAAATTATATTTTGTATGTTTAGTAATTTAAATAATATAAATTGTCCTTTAAATAAAACATATATAACAAAAACACTGTTTGAAAATAATTTTCCTCGATCAGTGGTATTTCCTTATATGAATTATAATTTATTTTTGAAACTTATATTTTATTTAAATACCTTAAAATGTGTTTCCTTTTAAAATATAAAATAATTATTCACATAAGTTTATTATTGTGTTCTTTATAATATATTGAACATAACAATTTTATTTAAGGGGAAGATACACTCTAAAATCATAGGGTGTTACATTGATCATCCTCTAAACCTTCCTTATGAGCATCATGATATATAATAAGATCATGCATAACTTCCAACTAATGATATCATGAATAAGGATCCTGCACCTATTTCATTTTGGATGAATACACCATTATGTAATACAAAAAACCGCTACCACCGACTTCCTTAATATAAATATGTAAAGCTGTAATCTTCTCCCTCACTCTTTTAACATATCCCAAATCATGAAAAATTCCACCAAAAGACTTCACACTTAGTGCATCAACTACTGCATTTACCCTAACTATTGTATTGGTGATATTAAAGTCATAATCCTGAAATAACTCTATCCATTATAATTGATACCAATTTAAGTCTCACAGAGAGAAGATATACATTAGGATTTTTTGATCAGTTATGATAAAAAAAAGTGTTATCAAATAAGGTTGGTCTATTTAAATTCAGAGTAAACACCAATGATTCCAACTCCATATCATGGTGGGATAGTTACACTCAAGGGAAAAAAACTACTGAGATCTATAAGATATCATTTCCCTTTTCTATATAAAAAACAACCCATGTCTAGATAATAAGAACTGTAGAAGACCCCAAACGCGACTCCTTCATCTAGAAAGTAACGGATAAGAGAATTGATCTTCTTCTGCATCTGGTATTCAAATAACTACTGAAACCAATTTGACAAACTACTGAGATCTATAAGATATCATTTCCCTTTTCTATATAAAAAACAACCCATGTCTAGATAATAAGAACTGTAGAAGACCCCAAACGCGACTCCTTCATCTAGAAAGTAACGGATAAGAGAATTGATCTTCTTCTGCATCTGGCATTCAAATAACTACTGAAACCAATTTGACCACAAAAAATCTTGGTATGTCATGAACTATACCCACTAGAACCCCTCTGAGGTCTGTATTAAATATTAGGATAACCTCTGAAGATTTCCCACAATAGGCCATGGGTTAGAGAATAAAATCGAGGGTACAAAAACACATGTATGGGAGGTATGACTATCATAGAAACCAAGAATATGATAAAACCACAAATCAAATCCATATAATAAAAAATAAAAAATAAAATATAATGTAATAAACATCTTGTGAAAATGTTTAAGAAGAATACTAATACCTAAATGAGTAAATACCAAACCAACTCATCACTTATTCTAGTAAAAGTTTCATTCGTAATCACCAAGTATTACTCACCGAATAACATATCCAAGTATAGTAAAATATTAGTGATCAAAATAACAGAAAAATAAGGTGCCCTACTTCCACTTCTCCACTAATTTAGTCATCCTTACACATTAATGGATTATACCCTGTTTCTTCTATCCCTTACATATCCACATAGCCAAAAAACCACATACCACATCTATATCATCACCATCACACAACACATCCACATCACCATCACCAATTTATAACACTACAATATACTACATATCCACATAGTTACCACACATCACTTTCTAATCACATCAGGGTAACATAAACATGATGGAAATAAACCGCATACTCTCCTCCTTCTATGTACACACCCACCATGCATCCACATCAGAACCATAACATATGCACTCTATCCTCAAGAAAATATAGTTAGTGCGATATAACTTAGACAATCATAGATTAGACTATATCTAGAAGATATAGTGTGGAAGTAGTAATTGTTGTCCATTTTTGTAACATCCATCCTTGATTTTGATAAAAACTCTTGAAACCCAAAAATTAATATAGATGTCAACCTGGTTACTCAAATCAAGTGGTGGCGCCAAAAAAATTACATAAAAATACAATGGATATTTAATATTAAACATAAGACCAATCTAAGGGTCCTATAATGAATTCATTTAATTAATTACTACACATGATACACTCACCTTTGTTAAAATATCTCACATATATAAAAACTTCCTAGAGTAACAATGACATAACACACCATGTCAACACTTGAAATAAAAATATTTTTATTATAACTTCCCATTTAATCACATCATTATCAAAATTTTCAATTTCCATTTATTAGCCACATTACATTCATTATCTAATTAATTAATTCCATCCATTTACATTTATAACAACCACCTATTCACCATATTCATTAGGTAATAAACCCATATCATTATTTCATTTATTAATTTAATCCCTTTATATTATTTGTTCACAACCCATTTCTATACCAATTTAATTAGTTAATAAGTAATCCATATTAATGAGGAACTCCTTCACTACCCACAATAACCTATCCAAACCACAATATCCACTGCTACAAAAACCCATGCCAAAAAATAAATCACTATTTATAACTAATTACCTCAACATTAATCCACACCTTTCACAATATCACCAACTTCCCCTCACATCATGCATACAAGACCAACCCCAATTACGCCACATAATCACCCTGAATTTCAGTACAATAAATGTTTCACAAAATCTCCCATAATAGTTACCATGAAGCACTCCCAAGACCACTTCTAGCCACATAGCGAATGAAAACATCAAGATAGTGTCAAAGAACAATAATTTTAACTATTATTTACACCAAACAATCATGCTTTAGTCATACTTCCATATTTATTTAACACCTTAGACACAAACAAGTCAACACTATATCCATAATTATATTCTCAAAATTCATTACCATATTTATGTTATTAAATAATTATTAACGGTAAAAGACATAAAAAATAATAAAAAATAATTCATAGTAATAAAATAACAAATCATAATAATAATTCATGTTAGTATTAACATGGTAATCGTGTAAAAATATACAATTCATATTTTCCATTCAATTTTCTTTTTAACTAGTTCATTAACTTTATTAAGTGAATTTTAAATACCCACCCAATGAAAATATATGAATAGTAATTCTTTAATAATACATGAATATAAAAAGAGAAAATTATAGTCTTTTTCCACAGTGGATACTTCAGAGAATGTAGTGTAAAAGAGAGAAGGAATTTAGAATAAATCGTTAAAAACTCACAAGGACACATTATAAAAGCTGTAAAAATAAAACATTGTAACAAACTAGAAATAAATATCATATAATTAAAATATTTATAGAAAATATTTTATCACTTTTATTCCTAAAACCTTTTAGGTTAATGGTTTTAAAGAATTAGTGTAAAATCTTATATACCATAACCCATACTACTTCTTCTAAATTGATATTTTTTCCACTAAACCAAACACCTTAAATGATAAAAATGTTTTATCCAAGGCTAAAATCACAAATTTAGTGAAATACATCATAATAATTCATACTCATCCTTAAGCCCTATGAAAATCATTTTAAAACATGGGATGATAATGAAAATCAGTATGGGGTATAAAAGGAAGGGAAAAATCCTAAGGCCATTGAAATACCTAAAAACCTTAAAAAAATTATTTTTAACATAGAACCTTGAGATTATATAAAAATTAATTTCAGATATATAAATGTCTATATTACTCAAAATTATTTTGTAAATAAAATTCATAATCGAGAATAAGGAAGTGAAATGAATCTCAAAATTCTTTGAGAAAAATATAAAAACCAATGAATTTTTTATATCTTTAAAAGATTATAAGATTTCTTTAAAATATAATTATTTACCCATTAAGGGATTATGAACTCCACATTGATCATTATATAAACTTCCTATTTCATAAAATTCAATTATTTCTATTTAAATCCTTTATGAATCATAAAAAAAACTATGAAGTCAATTTCAAAAATTATATCATACCACCAATAATCAATTGTAATAGAATAACTTAATTAGTTAATTACAAATAAACTCATAAAATAATAACATAACTAGTTATTTACAACATAATAATATCAAAATGTAATAAATTTTCGAGTTAATTCCAACATCGTATATAATAATGGTTTAACTTAACCAGTTAATTTCAATATTAGATCTTATAATGGAATAACATAGCTAGTCAATTCCATCACCATATCTTCTGAGAGTAAAACATTACCCAATGTATTTTATGGATATATCAGACCTACCTATCATCATATACAATTCCCAAGTAAAACATTTTGAAAAGAACATTTAATATCTTTCACTTCATCATAGAATGAACAAATTCCACAAAAACTTTCTTTATAATCTATAAGCATAAAACTTTATACCAACCAATAAAGAGAAATTAATTTCAAATAATTAATGGTTCATTTATGAAAGAAAATATAAATAATGTTCTTATAAATAAATATTTTAATATACAAAATAATAGTTTTTGAATAAAAACAACCCCTACCATAATTCTTTACTCACCATGCATGGGATATGACCTATATTATCCCTAAACCACCTCCCTTATATTGATCTTAACAGATTTATTAGATGGTATTGTGGATATATCTTATAATTATTAACATTTAAGGGGACGTTTAGAGAAGTAATTTGGTAGAATGTGGAGATAAAATTGAACCTATGATGTTTTTTGGAAAGGGTATAATGATTCCCCTTTATAGGCAAAACCACTGGTATTTTCACATACATGAAGTATTTAAGTGTAATGAATATAATTTTAAAATCTATAGTGGTTCATAAATAGATAATAGATGATATTAATGTCCATTAAATACCACCAAATTTCTCATTATATGATCTTAGGTTTTTTATAACTAATTTATAAATAATTATTTAACATTAAATACCCTTTAAAGTCATTTTATGGTTATTTTGGTACTTTGACATGAAAAAATATCTATATAACTAATTAATTAATATTTTAAATTCTAAATTATTCATTAACTATAAATTTTATATTTAAAAAATTTGAAACACCATAATTTATCTAAATATTATCACTTTAAATATTTATAAAACCATTTACTTTGAATTTTCTCCTACTTGCACAAACACTACATTGACATTCTGTAAGAATTTTGAATAAGTATACTTTTAATAAAAATTGAAAATAAATTAATAAAATAATTTCAATATATTATTCATCAATATTTTCACCTAGTAACATTCCTAATATATTTTTATTCTTATACTTATCATTAAAACATATTTATAATATTTTTTTTACATTTCTTACCTCGTGTATGCGCTAGGTAATAATTTGGATAATTAACATGTTAGAGAATTATAAAATCAATAAATATACATAAAAATAATTTATTATACATCATATATATTGTTAATGTCTATAATAAACTTATTTATTCATAAATTTTATCTCAAATACACCAAATTTAATTTTTTCAATGTTGTGAAAGCATTGCATCAACACCAATAAATGTTTTAATATTTATCTTGACATAAAAGTTAATTTATATCAACTATATAATATTTTGATTATATTATGACTATATCATAATTTAAGATATGTTAAATAAATTTTTATATCTTATTTATTTTATGATTAACTCAGAAAAGATACAGTATTCAGAGAAACTGTATTTTTTACTATTCAGCAAAAATCTACTTGTTCAGAAAAATCCCAAAAATTCATCCTAAAAAATAACAACATGTTGATAAATAAAATTAATCCCTTTTATCAAATTAAAATTTTTAAATTTATAAATTTAGCTTCTAAATAAAATAATATTGTTTGTGGAAAAGTAATTTATTTTAAATAGATATTATTTTTTCCTTAAATGAAAAACGATATTCTTGTTCCATATCTTGATAATATTATTTATAATATAATAATAATACATATCAATATGAATCCATATAATTAAAATGAACATACATTTATAAAATATTTATTAATTAAATAATTCTTTTAATAAATTGAAATAAGAAATTGTGTTAAGAAAATATTTTTTAAAATAATAATTTTAAATGTATACTTGTATTTAATTAATTATATAACATAATTTTTAACATTAAATACAAATACATAAATTTTAAAATATATATAAACTCATAATATTAATATTAGTTAAATTTAAATATGGAAAATAATTTAAAAATACTTGGGTTGTGACATTCCCCCTATGGAAATTGCATCTCCACAAATTTTAAATTCTTAAAAATACATATTAAAATATCAATAATTTCATGATACTTTTATATATACCCCTTAAACAAATGGTTCCTTCATAATCTTATAATAATGTTCCAGGTTCTTATTCTATAATATTTCTCTAAAGGGAAGAGGAATATTCCATTTGAGAAATAGAATTCCGGAATATATGAATCGTAGAAGAACATGGTCAATGAAGAAATGTTATTACTCAATGAAAAGATATAGAGTCAAGAAAATCCCCTAAATTATGAATAACATTAATTTTAGAAAATGAAAGAATTTATATAACAATGTTAATAAGAATTACCTTAGTAAACCATGAAATATTGAAAATAAGACTTCATAAAAAAATAGATATAATGATGGGAAAAATTCATTCATGTGGGGAGAATTAAAAAATATGATCATTTTTACACTTTTCTAAAGTGATTCATGTCAATATAAAATGAAATATGTTAAAATTTTCAAAAATAATCCTTCCAAACTTGTGTAAACAATGTAAAATATAGTAAAAAATGACCTTAAGTAATCACTTAATTATAAAAAAGGATATTTATAAAACTAGATAAATAATATGATCATGAATGAAAACAATTCATGACTGAAAATGGGAGATAAGGCCAATCCCACATACAAGACACCTTTCAGTTGATTTGTAGAACAAAGGAAATTAAAATGAAATAAAGAAATTTAAACCCAAAAAGTAACCTGAGGATTAATGAAATTGAATTTTTTTAGAGATGTAGACCATAAAATTTCCATAGATAAAAATTTAGACATAAACAATCATAAATTAAAATTGATATTGGAAATAAAACCCTTATGAATTTGGTAATATTTGAATAAAATCCATTGAAAGAAAGAACATGATATGGATTTTCAAATCCAATGAATTATATAAAAAATATAGTAAAATAAATTCATGTGGTTGTATTTAAACCGGATAAATAAAGAAGGTGGTGAATATAGAATATATATTAATGAAAGAAAATTTAGATGATAGACCCTTATAAACAAAGTATAGTATGAATTATAAATCCATAAAGGAGAAAAATAGGCTAACAATTCATCATAGCTGAATTTAAAAGTATAAATTATTCTTTTATAGATCATGAATTTTACTCATAGTGAATAAAATATAAAACTAAAATACCTCCAAAGAATGGAATCTTAAAAGAGAAGCCCTAAAAATCAAGAAAAGAAGATAAAAATTCTCTCAAAAATCAACTTAAGTGTTTTCCAAAAAAAAATTGAACCATAATAATCATCAAAATATTTACTAAATTCCTAAAACCAAAATTCCCAATCTTCTTGATCATATATACTCACAAAAAATAACTCAATCATCACCCCTCAAATCATATTAACCATTTATACATAAAATCATACACTAATAAATATATAACACAGCCCCAAAAATATAAGAAACTTCACTACCTAGATCACATTATCATAAAATCACATATTAATTTCCATAGACACTTTTATTACTCCAGTTACCTCATCAAAATATATCAACCCTTTATCCTAATTATCCATAATATCATCAACACTAAAGCACATGTTAACCCTAAATGTTGTCTACACCACTATCATGTATTCTTCTTAAAACTACTATAAAATAATCTTAAAATATCATTAATTACCTTGAAATCCAATAAAAAAATATCTCAAATGAGTATTTATGGTTTTGAATTTATGATAAAACATAAAAACATCAATCTATAAAGATATCTATAACTCATAAATTATCCTCAATAGATAACATCCTTACCTCTATAATTATCTAAAATCTTCTTTGATACCTACTGTAACATCCTGAGCATAATGATCCCCTAATTACATGATTTATAGTGAATATTACATCACTTAAATACCCAAAACCTTTTATATTTTGAGTTTTACAGAATTAATAAATACTCTTACATATCAAAATATATAATTTTTTTTAAATGGACATTTTTTATATTAAACCAAACTCATTAAATTATACACTATATTCATGTAATAAATCACATATTTAGTTCAAGGCTTTATAATCATTCCTATAAATTATTAAGTTACGTGAGAATCATTTGAAAATATGTGTTGCACATAAAACTCAATAAGGGTTATAAAAGGAAGAGAAACCCCATTCATTCCTTGAAATAACTCAAACCCTTTTACCACACATTTCTATTAAGAATAAATACTTAAGATCATATAAAACATACATTCAAACATATAACTAACTTTCATTCTCTAAATGGTTTCATAAAGAAAACTCATAATCAAGCATAAGAAAATGCAATGAATTTGAACGTTATTTAAGAAAAAAATCAAAATGTATAAAGATGTTAAATATTTATAAGAGCATAATATTTTTTTAAAATAAGATCCTTTATCTATTAAAATATAACAAACATACTATTTCTCATAAAATCAACTTCTTATTTCATGAAATATAAATATTTCCACTCAAAACCTTTAAGCGAGCATAGAAAAACCATGGATGGATCTTGGGACATTTTGTTCATATCACCCATAATCACTCATAATGGAATGACTAAACTAGTTAATTACAATGAAAATGACAATATAATAACTTAACCAATTAATTCAAACATCAAGAACTTATAATGGTATAACTTAACAAGTTAATTCTAACATCACATATCATAATGGAATAACATAACCAGTTAATTCCAAAATCATATCACCATAGAATAAATAACAGCCCAATGAATGGAAGGGATATATCAAACCCACCTATAATCATATATAATTCTCAGGTACCATATTTTGATGAAAACATTTAATACATTCATTTCATTATATCATGAACAACTCCCATGAAAACTTATTTTATAATCTGTAAACATCTACATTTATATAAACCAGTAAAGGCAAATTAATTTCAAAGAATTCATTTTATTGGCCAAAAAATAGATAAATAAAGTTCTTGGAATGAAATAAATTAAATCACAAATCATTAGTTTTTAATAAAACAACCCCTTATCTCAAGTTCTAACTTTCCATGTACATGTTCTAACCTCATTTCTCTCTAAACCATGTCCCTTAGATTGAGCTTAAAGAATTTGGTGGAGGTACAATTGGCTATAAAAGAGCTCTATAAATGTGAAAATTTATGTTTATATATGGATCCAAGAATAATGTGTTGAGAAAATAGAATTTTATATGTCTCTTGGAAACGGTAGAATGAGTATCCTTTTATAAGAAAAACTATTAAAAGTTTCACAAATACTAAATCTTTAAGGGTCAAGAATGTAATCTTAAAATTTAAAATGGTTTTTAAATGGATAATAGATGATATTATAGACTATTTATCATTTATAATTGACTTATGATGAGATTTTATGATTTTTAAATTGATTTATAATTATTTGTAATATTAAATACCTTTAAAGTCATTTTCAATGTTATTTTTTTTAATTTGACTTTAAACATATCTATATAACTATGGAATTTGGATTTAAACATTAAAATAAATTATTATATATATAATTTATCCTTAAAAATCATTAAACACCATAATAATTATAAATATTTTCATTTTACATATTTTAAAACCATTTGCATTAATTTTTCTCCTACCTGCACAAGCGCTATGTTGACTCTACCTAAGCGTTTTGGATAATTATACTATTGGTTAAATTTTTTAAAAAATTAATTAAATAAATATAATTTATTAGTCATCATTATTTTCATCAATTACCATTCATAATGTTTTTTAATTCTTATTCTTATCATGAAAACATATTTGAGATATTATTTTAGCATTTCTAGCATTGCACAAGCATTGTGTAAACATTTTGATAATTAACATGTTATATAATTCTAAAATTCATAAATATATATTAAAATCATTTACTAGTCATCATACTTATTATAAAATTCATTAATAGACTTATACCTTCTTAAATTGTATCTCAACGAAACCAAATTTTATATTTATAATGTTGTGTAAACACTACATGAACATTAATAAATGTTTTCATATTTATCTTGACATAAAAGTGAAAATTATATTAATTGAATAATATTTTGATGTTTTTTTTATTATATAATCATGTAAAAGATGTTATATAAGTTTCATAAATTTTTATTCCATATTTATAAAATGACAATATGATAAATTATAGGGTATTCGTAAAAAAGGTTTTATTTATTATTCACTAAAAATCGATTTTTTTGAAAAATAAAAAGCATTAATCCTAAGATAATTTCAACATTTCATTACCAAAATTAAACTCTATTTTATCAAATTAATATTCTAAGATTTTGAAATTTTACTTTTAAATAAAATCATATTATATGTGGAAAAACAATTTATTTTAAATAAAACTAATCTTTACTCAAATGAAAATCCATATTCTTGTTTCATACCAGAAAAAAATTATTTATAAGATTATAATAACAATAAATATCAATATAAATTCATATAATTTAAATAAATATCAATTTATGAAATATGCAATAATTAAATAATTCTTTAACTAAATCAAAATAAAAAAATATGTTAAGAAAACATATTTAACCTTAAAATAAAAAATATTTTTAACCCTAACAGTTTTAATGAATAAGTAGTATTTAATTGATCATAAAATATAATTCGGGTCATGAAAAAAGAATATATACATTTAAAAATAATTTTAACTTCATAATATGAATATTAATTAAACATAAAGTTGGAATATTATTTAAAAATACATGGGTTCTCACAAATGTCTATAACCCACTCAACCTAACATCACAAAAAAAATCCGACCCACTACCATAACTTATAAAAAAATTAGATCAAGAATAAAAAGATGAAAGGAGGAATGAAGTGCACTTTAGATCAAAATATCTCAATCACACATAACCAGGGATCACGATACACAAAATGATGACCAAACACAACCAAAACTGAGCCATGGGATGCATAGGTTTTAGATTGAATTAGAGAGAACTCAAAGGGGAACCAAAATTTAAAATATATATTTTAAGACCATAACGTCATGGTGTGATGGGGTTGGTCATGCCACAATAGTGGTCGAAGAATTCATTACAAAATCACTTCAAATATCAGGGAGTCAAACCATGTAGATTCGATATAAATGATGATGGTCACAATGTCATGAAGAATGCTATGTTGTAACACTTATAAACCTAGTAATAAAAATGAAAAGTACAACACCCTCTTTACACTCATAATCACGTGGCGCACACTCTGTTGTAGAAGGACGCATGGTGTGAGTGATTGGATGATCAGGATGCACAAGGACATATGCCGATGATGTTAGGGGTGGTTGCAAAATTTGTGACAGTTGGACGAGTGTTATTATTATGTTTATTATTTTGTGTTATCAAACAATAATAATGGTAATTAATCAAATGAAATAGAAATGGAATTTTACATTTTTGTTAAAAGAGGGGCATATCATGTGTGTAATGAGTGACGCCAAACATCTCTATCTTTGATTGGGCCATACTTAGCAGATCCCCACAAAAATAAACCTGTGGTGAAGCGCTGAAACAGATTTTTCCGATCTGTGGTAGCCGGTCTCTCAATTGAAATACTTGATCTAGGAATTTTCATAGTATCATGCAATGCACCCAAATGAGGTTGCGGACCACGGAAGCCTACTTCCACTGGGATCATGAGATGTATTCAGGGATATGTGATCATAAGATGTCCATTGGATTAAGCGATGGGCTTCAGAAAAGTCGCCCATGATGGGATGAATTAATCTCGCTGTAATTCAATCGTCACCTACATGCTTCAAGCAAATTGTATTGTGTGATGCATTTATTAAATGACTTGCGACTTGAAACCTTCACCATTGGACATGCACCCATGATCGTGTGACTCCTCTCCAGTTATGCCCGACATCAACCTTGACATGCGAACCCATTGGAATAGTCCCATGACATGCAAACACCCTTAGCCATGATGTGGAATCATAGAGCTATAAACATGTGAAATATCGGGAAAAGAGACTACTCGTGACAATGTTCGCATGTCGTCGCAAGATTCATCATTGAATACATGACACATCAATGGCGAGCAAAGAAACTATTCATGGAAATGTCAGCACATCATCGTGAGATCCATCAATGAACATGCGGTGCATCAAAGTCAAGAAGAAAAATTGTCCCCGACTAAATCTGCATGTCTTCTTTAGATTCAACAATGCTCATGTGATGCGCCACAGGAGAACATGATGAATGGTCAAGACAAGGAATGCACACAATCACAAGATCCCATATTGATCATGTGGAACACTAGTAAACAACCAATGGCCGCACAATGACAACTGAATGAGCACCCCCCAGCCACATGGTTTGTCATTGGAAAGTGCCTGACATACCATATGAAATCCTTCAAAAATAATTAGGGTTGATATTCAAATGTATGAACCCCCAATGGTCACAAAGATCACGCCCCAAATCATCATTGAGAAGAATAATATTCCTTGATTATATTTGAGCGAAATCGCAAGACCTCCAATACTTCATCACATAAAACGAAGGAGATAAAGGGGAGGAGGCAAGAGGGGTTCGCGGTCACTGAGAGACATGCTACACGCACCCCCGAGCGATCCGCGAGACACCGTGAGACCTTGGTGTCACCTCATAGAAGCGCTCTGGCTTGTCAACGTCGTTGCAAAAAAGTCCTTAGGAGTGTCGAGACAACTCTGCGGTGCTCAAAGGATAGCCATATAGACTTTTCCACTACATGCTTGCACACTCTCCATATAACCTATATTGGTCAGGTGAGACATCATCAGGAAATAAAGTAAAAATCATAGACATTACTCATCTAGCTATGTATCCCAGTTACGACATGAATATGAGTTCTCATAGTTCATATATGTCGGGGCTTACAAACTGAGGATGCCAAGTCGGTTAGGGCTTACTTGTCAAGGAAGAGATATATCACAAGTCTTGGGATGCCTTGGGGAGATGGCCTTCTTTTCTAGAGGATGTCGCATGACCCAGTTGACATGTCCTAGGAACCATCGTATGACCTCTCTTTTCACATATGGGGGTGTCACAAGAGTCTGTGTGGCATAGTCCGAGGGGTGTCGCGTATCTTGGCTGACATCCCTAGAAGGCATCACGAGACCTGGATGACATGTCTGGATGGCATCGTGAGTCTCAACTGACATGGATAGAGAGTGCCATAAGGGATTGGTTGTCATGTCCAGGTGACTTCGCGAGACTCTACTGACATGAGTCGGTGCCATTATATAACATAGGTGATGTGTCTAAGGGATGTTGCAAGTCATATATGATTGACCCAAGGTGTTCACAAGATCGAATTACTGCTCGTGAGAGAGTCATGTGGCTCGTTCTAGTATGTATGGAGTATTCTGTGTTTACCAAGTGACATGTCGAAGGAGTGTCGGGAGATCTGAGCAATGTGTCCTGGTGCTGTCATGTGTCTTTGGATGAAACATACGAAGTGCATAGGGGGTAGTGATCATGTCATTTTCTTAAGCCTTCTGCCTTTAATCTTTGTTCTCACCCTCACATTGCAAATACCTTGTTTTTTGTCAGTGTGAGTTGTCTTGAATCTTGCATGAAACAAATGGTAGACCTGATGCACAAGATTGAGTGAGGCAATAAAATACCACTCAATCAAACCATAAAGGGATATCCCATTCAATGTTCCTCATCTAAAACCAAAATAAACAAAAATGGTGAACCCGATGTGAATTCATTTAATAATAAATGATTGGGTTATAATCCACCGAGCCATGTTGCTTACCCCCTATATACAAGAATCACTAAGAGGATCGATGTGAACCTCTTAGGACAATTTCTTTTGCAAACCATATATACAAACATAGTAGTAAGACCGGCATAAACAAGGACTTATGTAATTCCATCCTCGCAATGACAATTCCATGTGTGGACAATGGCAAGATAGGGAATACATGACACACTACATGAAATTCACCAAATAACGGTGGTTTTTTTGTTATGGAGGCTATAACACCCCATGTAAATAAATAATATCACATTTTTATACTTATCCATATTTGTGAATAAAATTTTAACATTAATTTAAAGGGAACGCTATGCTCTATGGCGTACCCAATACGCAACAACGAGTTTCTTGGAAATCTTACGTTCCACTCTAATAATAAAATAATATTATTTTAAATGGTAGTTAATGCCTAGACATTGTAATGGTGGGAATAAACAGAACTGACTAAAAAATGATTATATATGTTTGTCAAATAGTTTTACTTTTATCCAATAAATGTTAGAGGCTTAAAATGTGAGTGAATCCAATTTTAAGCGTAAATATTCTAATATTCTTTAAAAGGTCGATAAACCACCTTTTGATGGATAAACCTTTGTAAATACACTTTTTGAACATTTTATATGTTATATTGGATCAAATAAAATCCTTCTTTAGAATCGGGATATCAAAATTTACTTTGTGGGGGTTATTGTTATTTTTTTTTGCTAAAGTCCATTTTTAATGAATAAGTAAAAAATGTTTTATTTTAATTCCAAACCTCTTTTTAATCTAATTTATTTATATGATTAGATGATATTTTGAATTGGTTTTAAAGTGAAATTAGAATTTATTTTTACCATTAAATCCAATGGTGGTCATTAGAATTAATTTCACTTTGAAATTGGACTTAAACTAGTGTCAATCTTTTAATAGATATTGTTTCTTAAAAACACGCTATTTGTTTTGACAGCGAGAATTAATTATTAAATTAATTAATAAAAAATATATTTTTTTAATTTTGTAAAATAGACATCATTTTTGAATTCAGAAAATCAAATATATCTTAGGGTGAATTTTTTGTATTTTTCTGACAAACTTCATTTTTTGATGAATAGTGAAACCACTAAGTGGTAGTTAAAAAAACTGATTTTTTGTTTAAATGAAACTTTACCAATTCTGTGATTTGAATTTCAAAAATCTTACATACATGGTTGTCATTAGGATGTTAAATTTTGTTCAATGGGATTAAAATAATTTTTTTGGTGAATATTAGCTTTAACGTTTTATTAATCACGATTAATGGTAATTAGTGTAATTTAAGGTAAAGATAATGTTATAATAATGTGAAATGACATTGACACATGTCCTACCCTTGTTTAATGAGTAATTTCTGACCACGACAATCTATAGGGCAGCTTGGGGACCCCATGGAGCCACTTTGGTAGGAAAATTACATTAATAACTTTTTATTTAAATTTAATATAAAAATGTCACAAACTTGTATTATTTTACTAAAACAATTTTTACATGGGGTTATACAAGTCATATTTTTTACTATAAATATTCACTAAAAATCTAAGAATATTTCCTACATCATGATATTTTTTTTATAATTTTTAGACATTAAATAAATAAATTTATTTATGATATCAGGATGATGTAGTGATTACCTCATTAATGAATGATTTAAATAAAATGAGAAGATAAGGTAAAATATAATACTTAAAATTGTAAAAAACCTATTGGATGGGTGGATTTAGAAAAATTTTCACCTTACCCTCGAAATATATAATTGTGGGACCTTTAATATCCAAAAATCATTTTATAATATAGTAACATTTCAAGACATTCCATGAGTGCCTCTCCTCCGTCTTATAAAAGGCCCCCACCTTTACCTCCTTACCCACACCTCTCAAGCCTTTGGCTTGGAAAAAATCTACTAATTTTATCTCTCCACTTCCCTATCTTCATCCTAGAAGCCTTACCTTATGAGGAAATCTCTTCAAGAAACCCTTTTGGTTCAAACCAAGAGAAGTTACCCGAGTTAATGGTAATGTCTTCACTTGTGTTCTTTTGTTTTATTTTTCTTCTTCAAACCCCTAAAATATTTTTATCCCTTTATTTTGTAACAAAACCAGTATATTAAATATAATAGGATGTTCTTATGTGAATTATTCTAGCTACACTTACACACACCTTCGTCTAATGGTTAAAGAACATACTGTTTCTGTGGATGGAAAATTTCTGTCTCACGAAACAATGATTGTTCAATCTTATTTTAACACCTTTCATGGTGGTCATTAATATGTCACTATATTTATATATGATATATATTATGTTTATGTTTTCCTTATTCTTCTGTATTTATAATTTGTGGCATACCTTTATGGTTTCCATTATGGGTAAACACGATATCTTCATTTTAGGAAGTGCGGACTACTGCCCCCTCAAAATTATTTGATTCATTAATGAAATATGTTGGAAATATAAAGGATGGAGTTAATGATATGATATAGGATATTATATTGGAATTATAATATACATCTATATAATTATGATTTAATTCCATTAAATATGAAATAGAAATGAAAGTAGCGTTCATGCGTACGTACGGCTTACCGTCTCAATGAACGGTGCATTTCATTTCATACCTCTAAATGTTATGCAATGTTATAAATGCATGTATATACTAGATATATATGATATATATGATATATACATAATTAATGTAATTCTGGATATAATGTAAATTTTACCAATGAACAACTTCTAATTATAAGAAGTTTATTTTTGACTCAAGTACCAATGATCGACAAAACGACCGTTATTAACTTAAATAATTACATAATGATAATAAATTGGTAATGAATGATATAAAAGTAATAATGGACTTAAAAAAGGTGCTTAATAAAGTATAAATTAACTCTATTTTATTATTCCAGAGATTAAAGAACGATTGAGTCAAGTCGGACATGAGGTAAGGGATCTGACCTCTCTCTCTCTTTTCAAGTACCCTCTTTTATGTCATTTCATTTATGCTCCATGTTCTTATATTGGAGGATGTTATTTTTTATTCACAATACTATAATTTTTATTTTCATATGATGAGATTCCCCCACTTACTCTCATCAATTCATTTTAAGAGTTTTTAAGTGGCGTCGTTAGGCTGCCAAATTTCTGTAAGGGATCCTATCACTCTCTTTCTTTTTAAGAACTCTCTTTTATGTCATTTCTTTGAAGCTCATCTTTCGTATGTTTGGGGATGTTATTTTATATTCGTAATTCTGTACTTTTTATGTTCATATTATGAGAGACCCTATTTGATCTCATAAATCAATTTTTAAAAGTTTTAAGTGGCGTCATTAGGCTTTCGAGTTTTCATAAGGGATTTTTCATCTCACTTTTATTCCCATGAGATTTATGCTACATTTGCAACCATTTACATTGAGTGTTGTATGTACTACCCATTATTCTAATATTTGTGTAATATAATTTCGTTTATGAGTATTTACATCAATGTTTTATATTCCTTCTTTCATGGGGTGTACGTTTCAAAAGATACCCAAGTCGATAAGGGAACCTTTCACCCTCCTATTTTTAAAAGATTTCTTTTTGTTTTGTCTTTTAAATTACATATTCTTATTTTGGGATATGTTATTATATATCCTTGTTGCTGTAAATTTTATGTGGAAGTGATGATATAACCTTTATCCCTCTCATCAACTCTTTTTCTAAAATTTGATTTGACGCTGTTAGGCTATTGAATTTTTGCAAGGGAACTTCTTAACTCAATTTCAATTATTTGGGTTAAACCTCTAATTCTTGATTATGTCATGCTATGAATATGTGTAGATAGAATATGATTGTTTTACACTGATTATCCACTTATATTTGGTGTATTTATATTTTTCACACATAATTAGGTCATTTCTTTATCCTTGCTATAATGGCATGATCCTTGATTGGGATTACATGACAATTTCTTCTCATTGAGACATTTATTAATGATATGCACTTTTTTTCTTTTATAAAGTGTATATACAGACCCTTTTACTTTCCATATCCATATTATGTCTATACTAAAGTCATTTAAATGTTTTGAAAATAATCTGCTATCATGTGGCTTATAATTTAAATGTTCAAAATAGAAAATGACTCTTTTATTAAAACATTGTTTTCAATGGTTTTAAAATTTTATTCTTTTAAAAATATATCATCCATGTCCATGTTTTAAAAATGGTTTTAAGGATTTATTTATATGGACATGAATGTTTTAAAACCATTTAAAAAGTTTCTAAGTGGTATGGGACACTTTGATTCTAAAATATCTTTTAAATGTATTCTTTTAATATTTTCAAGGTATAAAGGGATTTTTCTCTCATAGAGTTTTAGTGATTTTATTGGATGTTTTTATTTATGATAATATCATGATGTGATCTCTTGTGATTGAAATGTGTAAATGTTATGCTTCTTTTATGAATGTTTTAAGTGTTATGATTATGTTATGGTTCTTGGGCAATGTTTATTAAATCGGGTGGTTCCATGATAAACTAAGGGCGAGTGACCTCGAGATAGCTCTCCAATGCATTGGGTAACATGAAGGAGTTAAATGCTAAGGTTTATCCTAAATGATTTAGGGAATATACTGTGATGGGTATTCCAAACGTAACCATGAGGGTTACTCCCAACGTAAGAATGTTATGAATGCCTCATGTTACCTTTATGTCTAATGATTGCTATTGAGTTATGCATAAATCTTATGATTTCATGATGTATGTTAAATTGATTATGTTTTATGAGTAAATTATGATTTCATTGATTCTTATGTGTACATGGACTAATGTTTTCTCTCCGTATTGTTGTAACCCGTGCTGAGCTTTTTATGATCATCCCATGTTTTTTTTTGAAATGTTTTCCAGAGGACTTAAAGATGAATAGGGTCATGGATGGGATCATGGAAAGGCATTATATCTAAAATATGGAACTAGACATGTTTTTTAGGAGTTTTTATTTTATGGCAACTTATTATAAGTGTCTACTTTGTATTCTTTTGAGATGTAATAGTTGTGTCCTAATTCTATAAAACACTAAACTTGAAAATATCCTTTATGTGAATTATTCATTTAATTCATGATTATGTAATGTTTTAAGGCTGGGTCCTTATAGTTGGTATCAGAGGTCAGTTTAGATAACTTTAGAGGTTATAGTGTTGTTTAAGAATAAGTGAAAAGTTGTGTATAACCACAATGGTTATCATATTAGATAGAGTCGTTGTTATTTTTGAATGTTGGAATGAGTTTGAGATAACTTGGATAAGTATATCTTAGTGTTTATATTCCTCTTTAGTACATGATGATTTTTTTGATATACTCACACTGACCTTTTTGGTTTTAGTAAATGGATGGATATAGCAGGCACTAAAGTGACAATGGGTTTGAAGGAAACTGTGACGGTTCTCTGATTAAGAGACTAGATGAAATAGGGGATTCAATGAGAAATATTGTGGTTATTCTAAACCAACTCTCAGGAGTCATGATCAACCACTTGAACCTTGGTGGGTTATCTAATGCATCATGTACGAGAGAACCAACTCGATGTGGAAGTTCAGGTAATAATTGTAAATGTAACCATTAGGGTTTATATGATCCTTACTTCTGAGGTAATTATGGGTTACTATATGATGGAAGATGAAAGGCATGAGGTAAAAATGAGGTTAAATTATGTTGTGGTTATTTTTGAAAATTTTATCTCTTTTTGGGGAATTTTATAAGAATTATGTAGTTTTGAAAAAAGGACAACACATAGACCGTGTGACAACCTGTCGCGTCAGACGGAGCTGTGGGAATCGAACCCACAACCAAAGTGTGACTGGTATTTATCACCTATCACTAGAATACATGAAGTCCCTATTTAGTTTGACTAATTATTTTTAGTTAGATGATCTTATGAATCTAGAATAAGTTTATTTTGGGTTATTTATGGAAATTATTAACCTATCATGGAGGATATGTGATTAGGTTAATTTCTTTTCAGTATGAGACTTTAAGAGTAAATGATGTTATTTGGAGATAAATATTATGGTTTTTCATGGAAGACTATATGATTAAATCCTTTAGAGATTTGGGTTTAAATCTTATTTTTGATTACTTTGAAGAATTTTATAGATTTATGTTTATTTAATGGTATTTGTTGAACTTTGGGTATTGTTTGAAAAATTTTGGAGATTAAGAATAGATTTGTTTTAATAAAGGATTATCCTTTTTGGGTATTATCTGATCTTGTACTAAACTTTTGGTTTTGGTTTTGGTTTTTGTCTAAAGACATGGGAAGTATATAGTACTCTTTTATGGATTAGGTGATTCTCTAGAAGTTGATTATAGTGCTCTTAATGTGAACAAGTTATCCTAAATACTCGTCTTTGGGAGAAAATATGAGTTTGTGTAAGAAATATAGAAAAATTTGAAAGTCAACATGACAAGTAAGTATGTTTCCTTATGTTTTAGTTAAGCACAAAAATAAATTCTTCATTGAAAATTAATTTAAAACAAAAATTTTGTCTGTTAAATTTTCCTACTGGGCAATCAAATACCGTTTAACCCATCACAAGTTTGTGATTTTATAGTGGTTAACTTTATCCTAAACATGTTTTCTATCACTCTCCATCAGAACATGACCCTTTGTTTTTTTCTTCCATATCCATGTTTTCATGTTATTCTAGTATGGGTTAACTTGTGTGACCTTTGTACTTCGCTTTCTTTATTTTAAAGTGATAGTTTTACAGACACTTGTTCTGATGTGGGACTTTCAATGAAGTTTCCAAGCCCAATTTTAAAATTGCAAGGACGCAATTCCCAAAAGGAGGGAAGGATGTAACACCCCAGGTAAATAAATAATATGAAATTTTTATATTTATCCATATTTTTGAATAAAATGTTAATATTAATTTAAAGAGAATGCTATGCTCGATGACGTACCCAATACGCAACAACGAGTTTCTTGGAAATCTTACGTTGCACTCTAATAATAAAATAATATTATTTTAAATAGTAGTTAACACATAGCCATTGTAATGGTGGGAATGAACAGAAATAACTACAAAATGATTATATATGTTTGTCAAATATTTTTACTTTTATCCAATAAATTTTAGAGGCTTAAAATGCGAGTGAATCCAATTTTAAGCATAAATATTCTAATATTCTTTAAAAGGTCGATTAACCAACTTTTGATAGCGAACCCTTTTTAAATCCACTTTTTGAAAATTTTATATGTTATATTGGACCAAATAAAATCCTTCTTTAGAATCGAGATATCAAAATTTAATTTGTGTAGGTTTTTGTTATTTTTTTTTGATAAAGTCCATTTTTAATGAATAAGTTAAAAATGTTGTATTTTTATTCAAAACCTTTTTTTAATAGATATTGTTTCTTAAAAACACTCTATTTGTTTTGAAAGTGGGAATTAATTATTAAATTAATTAATGAAACTTATAGGTTTTTAATTTTGTAAAATAGACATCATATGGGAATTCGGAATATCAAATATATCTTAGGGTGAAGTTTTTGTATTTTTCTGACAAACTTCAATTTTTGATGAATAGTGAAACCACTAAGTGGTAGTTAAAAAACCAATTTTTCATTTAAATAAATCTTTACCACATCTGTGATTTGAATTTCAAAAATCCAACATAAATTTTTGTCATTAAGATGTAAAATGTTGTTCAATGGGATTAAAATAATTTATTTTTTAATAGTAACTTTTATGTTTTATTAATCGCGATTAAAGGTAATTAGTGTAATTAAATGTAAAGATAATGTTATAATAATATGAAATGACCTTGAAACATGTCCTACATTTATTAGATGAGTCATTTCAGACCAAGACAAACCATGTGTCAACTTGGGGACCCCATGGAGCCACTTTGGTAGGAAAATGACATTAATAACTTTTTATTTAATGTTAAAATAAAAATGTCACAAACATGTATTATTTTACTAAAACAATATTTACATGGGGTTATAAAAGTCATATTTTCTACTATAATAATCCATTATAAAGCTAAAAATATTTCGGACATCATGATATTTTTTTTTATAATTTTTAGACATTAAAAAATAAATTTATTTATGACACCATGATGATGTAGTGATTACCTCATTAATGAACGATTTAAATAAAATGAGAAGATAAGGTAAAATATAAGACTTAAAATTGTCAAAAACCTATTCTATGGTTGGATTTCGAACCCTTATCACCTTACCAAAGAAATACATTATTTTTGTACCTTTAATATCTGAAGATAATTTTATAATAATGTAAGTTTTCAATACATTCCATGAGTGCCCCTCCTCCCTCTTATAAAAGGCCCCCACCTGTACCTCCTTACCCACACCTCTCAAACCTTTGGCTTAGAAACACTCTGCTCATTTTATCTCTCCAAATCCATCTATTAATCCTAGAATCCTTACCTTAGGCAGAAATCTCATCAAGAAACCCTTTTGGTTCAAACCAAGAAGAGTTACCCTATTCAAAGGTAATGTCTTCACTTGTATTCTTTTGATTTATTTTGCTTATCCCACCCCTTAAACTCTTTTTATCACTTTATTTTGTAACAAAAACAGTATCTTAAATATAATATGATGTTGTTATATGAAGGATTCGATCTACATTTACACACAACTTCGTCTAATGGTTAAAGAACATACTATTTCTGTGGATGATGAATTTCTGCCTCACGAAACAATGATTGTTCAATATTATTTTAACACCTTTCGTGGTGGCCATTAAGATCTCACTATATTTATATATGATATATATTATGTTTATTTTTTCCTTATTCTTCTGTACTTTTCATTTATGGCATACCTTAACGGTTTCCATTATGGGTAAACGTGATATCTTCATTTTAGGAAGTGCGGACTACCGCCCCCTCAAAGTGATTTGATTCGTTAATGCCATATGTGGGATGTATAAAGGATAGAGTTAATGATATTATATATGATATTATACTGTAATTATAATATACCTCTATAGAATTACGATTTCATTCCATTAAATATGAAATAGAAATGAAAGTAGCGTTCATGCGTACGTACGGCTTACCGTCTCCATGAACGATGCATTTCTTTTCTTACCTCTAAATGTTATGTAATATTATAAATGCATGTATATAATAGATATATATAATATATATGATATCTACATCATGAATATAATTCTGGATATAATGGATATTTTACCACATTAACAAATGGTAATTATAAGAGGTTTATTCTTGACTCAAGTACCAATGATCGACAAAACGACTGTTATTAACATAAATAATTACATAATGTTCATAAAATGGTAACGAATGATTTAAAAGGAATAATGAACTTAAAAAATATTCTTAAGAAAGTATAAATTAACTCTAGTTTATTATTTAGGAGATTAAAGAACGATCAAGTCAATTCAGACACGAGGTAAGGGACCCGACCTCTCTCTTCCTTTTCAAGTATCCTCTTTTATGTCATTTCATTTATACTCCATGTTATTATGTTAGAGGATGTTATATTATATTCAAAATACTCTAATTTTTATTTTCATATGATGAGATACCTCCTCTTACTCTCATCAGTTCATTTTATGAAATTTTAAGTGGTGTTATTAGGCTGCCGAATTATCGTAAGGGATCCCACCACTCTCTTTCTTTATAAGTACTCTATTTTATGTCATTTATTTAAGATCATATTTCTTATGTTTGGGGATGTTATTTTATATACCTAATTATGTACTTTTTATGTTCATTTTATTATAAGACCTATTTGATCTCATAAATCCATTTTTGGAAGTTTTAAGCGGCGCCGTTAGGCTGCCAAGTTTTCGTAAGGGATTTTTCATCTAACTTTTATTCCCGTGAGATTTATGCTACATTTTCCACCATTTCATTTGAGTGGTGTATGTACTGCCGATTAATCTAATCATTTTGTAATATAGTTTCATTTATTAGTATTGAAATCAATGTTGTATGGTCCTTCTTTCATGGGGTGTATGTTTTGAAAGTTACCCAAGTCGATAAGGGAACCTTTCACCCTCCTATTTTTAAAAGACTTTTTTGTTTTGTCATTTAAATTACATATTCTTATGTTGGGATATGTTCTTATATATCCTTGTTGCTGTAAATGTTATGTCCAAGTGATGAGATACCCTTTATCCCTCTCATCAACTCTTTTTCTAAAATTTGATGTGACACCGTTAGGGTATTAAATTTTTGCAAGGGAACTTCTTAACTCAATTTCAATTATTTGGGTTAAATATCTACTTCTTGATTATGTCATTTTATGAATATGTGTGGATGACATCTGAATTTTTTACACTGAGTATCAACTTATATTTGGTGTATTTATATTTTTCACACATAATTATGTCATTTATTTATCCTTGATCTAATGGCATGATCCTTGATTGGGATTACATCTCAATTTCTTCTCATTGAGACATTTATTAATGATATGCACTTTTATTCTTTTATAAAGTGTATATACAGACCATTTGACTTTCCATATACATATTATTTCTATACTAAAGTCATTTAAATGTTTTGAAAATGGTCTAATTTCATGTGGCTTATAATTTAAATGTTCAAAATGGAAAAGGACTCTTTTATTTAAACATTGTTTTAAATGGTTTTAAAGTTTTATTATTTTAAACATTTATCATCCATGTACATGTTTTAAAAATGGTTTTAAGGATTTATTTATATGGACATGAATGTTTTAAAACATTTTAAAAAATTTCGAAGTGGTATGGGATACTCTGATTCTAAAATCTCTTTTGAATGCCCTCTTTTCATATTTTCAAAGTATAAAGGGATTTTTCTCTCATAGAGTTTTAGTTATTTTATTAGATGTTTTTATTTATGATAATATCTTGATGTGATCTATTATGATTGAAATGTGGACATTTTATGTTTATTTTATGCATGTTTTAAGTGTTATGATTATGTTATGGTTTATGGGAAATGTTTATGAAATCAGGTGGTTCTGTGATAAACTAAGGGAAGGTGAGCCCGAGATAACTCTCCAATGCATTGGGTAATGCGAAGGAGTTAAACACTATGGTTTATATAAAGGGATTTAGGGAATATACTGTGATGGGTATTTCAAACATAACCATGAGGTTTGCTCCCTACGTAAGAATGTTATGAATGCATCATGTTACCTTTATGTCTGATGATTGCTATTGAGGTATGCATAAATATTCTGGTTTCATGAGGTATGCTAAATTGATTGTGTTTTATGAGTAAAGTTTTATTTAATTTATTCTTATGTGTACATGGACTAGTTTTTTCTTTCCGTATTATTGTAACCCTTCCTGATCTTTTTATGCTCATCCCATGTTTTTTTGAAATGTTTTCCACATGACTTAAAGATGAATAGGGTCACGGATGGGATCAAGGAAAGACATGCTATCTAAAACATGGAACTAGACATGTTTCTTTTTAAGAGTTTTTATTTTATGGAAACTTAGTAGAAGTGTTTACTTTCTAATCTTTTGATATGTAATAGTTATGTCCTAATTCTCTAAAACTTTAAACTTGAAAAGATCCTCTATGTGAATTATTCATTTAATTCATGATTATCTAATGTTTTAAGGTCGTGTCCTTATAGAGGCGGTTTAGACCACCACCTTCTTCTTATGCGTCAGTTTCAAAATAATGCAGCTAAATTTAGTGTCGGTGTTCAACTCACGGCGGTTTGGATTGAAAAAATGAATGTTTTTTTAGCTGAAGTTTTAATCACTGGAAAAAAATATCAATTTTTTTGCACAAAAACCGTCGTTAATGCCCAAAAAATGCTACTAGATTTAGATTTATAATTAAAAAAATGACGCTAATTCTACCGCCCCAGTATTAGTACCCTAATACCTTGAAAGGAGGGTTATCAAAATCAATAAATATAAAGTCCTTTAGGCCATTCAGGCAAGAGCCAAAATTTATATCCACAATTATTTTCATGTTAACATCACTGCACATTCTCAAATCATTATACATAATCAAAAGGGAAACTAGATCCACATCCAGCTGGCGTAGAATTTGGACAAGTAATCCTACAGTATCATCTATAAGTAACCCATAGGAATCAAATGGGACAACTATCTTCTCTATGGTCAGATTCCATGCATGTGAACTTTTCATATTTTTCTCCTTACTTGCATTTTTTCCTTCTTTTATGAACAAACAATTTGTATAAAAAAGTGCATAAATTTATTCATAATAAAATTTGTACATATAACAGTTACCCTCCAGTATCCCCATGATGAACTAGAAGTGGCACCCCGCTCCCTCCTTGGCATTCCTGTAATTATATCAAATAAAATTAAGTTCAGAACATATATATCAAAAACAATTTCAATAAAGAAAAAAATTAAAAATGGTAATAGATGCACAGTACTAACAAACAAAATATACATAACAATGATAATGAATAACTGCACAAATGGAATTAGTGGTTGCTAAATAAATGAATAAATGTATGTACAATCATTTTCCGATTCAATCATTATAGTTTCCTTCTCCTTTACCTCATCCATTTCATCCACCCTTGCTAGACTAATATTTTCAATTCCATGATTGGAAAATAAGTCCACTTCTTTTTGTTGATGAGATTTAATGACAGAGATCAAATCTTCCACTTCATCACCCATATCATACAAATCTATTTGTTTTACATGAGAAACTACACTCCACTCTTCTTCCAAAACATCATTCACATAATATACCATTTTCTATTACGATGATAAGATATAAGGATCATGTAGTTCATGATCACCAACATCCATCAAGCAAGAGAAGTTCATATAAGTAAATTGCAAGGAATCTCTTTTAACACATCTGATAATATCGACCCATTTGCATTTGAATAAAATAACTGAAAAATGCCTGTGGTATATTAATTCACTAATATCAGTCAAATTTCCATAGTATCCCACTTCATCAAATGTAAATATACCACTATTTTTTGTTTTCAAACCCTCTTCTCTATTGACTGTATGAAATCTAAATCCATTCACATTTTAAGAATTAAACTTTCTAACTTGTTTTAGAGGACCTCAAGAAAGAAACATAAAATATTCTGACAACTCTAATTGTGTATCAGTACTCATGATCTAAAAAAATAATTTTACATTATTATATTTACCAAATATATGTTTCAACATAATATCCGTACTTGACGCAATATTTATGAACTTACACAGCATGCAAACCATTCTACAAGCTCTTTATTAACATATTTCATTATATCTTTCTCATTTTGTGTTTGAACTCTCATTCATATCTTTGTTTTTGTCCTCACCTCTTCAATAAATGGATCTATAGTTTCACTATTCATCAACACATATCTATGTGCCTATAATAATTCAATTTCTTTCAGTGTAACATTTGATGTCCTCCCAACTGATCGGCCAATAGCAGGAAATATTTTGGATTTCCCTTGTATTTGAGATTTATTTGATGTGTATTCAACACATACAACTTGATTAAATCTTTTCTTAATATCATCCAAGTATCTAGAACAAAAGGTAAGACACTCCTCTTCCAAATAGCCTTTAGAAATAGAGCTTTTAGGTTGAGCTTTATTTCTCACCTATGATTTCAAATGCCCAAGATATTTTTGAAATAAAAAAACATAATTATATTTTTAATTAAGATCCAAGAATTGTTTACATAACTAAAATACATATAAATAAAAGTAAATCTCAATTGGATACATCCATAGATAATGTACAAGGCCTTCTAATTTAGCTTCCTCAACCAAATACACAGTTAAATGCATCATGAAAATAAAAAATAACGGAGGAAAGATCATCTCCATTGAAAAAAGTGTCAATAAAAATATCTCCAGAATTTTTCAAGATAAAATGGATGTAGATATTTTTCACATAGTTGTCTAAAAAATGTGTAGAATTGGAGTACAACAACAGTAACCTTTTCAAGTAATAATTTACGCAATGACAATGGTAGTAACTACTATATCAAAATATGTGAATCATGGATTTTTAATCCATGTAACATATGATTCATTAATTCAAAATACCTTGAGATGTTACTCGATCACCCATTGGATATATTCACATGATTTAAAATATGAAGGAATGTATCTTTATCACTACTTTTCATTGCAAAAATTGTCGGAGCATACTTTTCATTCTCATCTAGCGAGAGATCATATTTTATGTTCATTGCATGTAACTATTTCTGAGCATTGAGAGGATCCTTCAACAATCCATGCTCATTAAGAAATGTGAAGATAAAATCGTCACAAACATTCTTCTCAATATGCATCACATCAAGACTATGCCTCAACAAATTAAGTTCCCAATAATGAAGTTTGAGGAATATACTTTTTTCTTCTATTGTTGTGTGCCGATTTCACTTGATGATACACTTTGAACTTGTTTCCCACTATCATTAAAATTATTTACCCTCCCAAATTCTATTTCAACATTTCCAAGTTGTGCAAATATTTCAAAACTAGTTAATAACTTTATAGGTGGCCTATGATCAATAAAACCATTGAATTTTGACATGTTTAGCCAAAATCTATGAGATGCATCGAGAAATCTTCAATAGCACATGAAGCACAATTTTTTACTGTGAGATATCCATTTGGGCTCAAAATCAATGCTACAAATAGGACAAGAAAAACCCATGTAAGTGTTCCAACCATCTAAATTCCCATGTCCATGGAAGTCACTAATGGCCACATTAGAGCAACATATATTTTAAACACTATTTTAGAAGAAGAATTATATATCTCAATACCATTGCTCCACAACTCCTGAAATTCTTCAAATAAAGGCCCAAATTATACATCACCATTATTTCTAGGATTTGTTTTCCAAGAATAATCATCGAAATGATAAAATAAATTTGCTTCATACACATCCACGAAGGTAGATTGTAAGTGATCAAAACAAATGGCCAAATTCTATAACTTGTACTCAATGTCCCAAATGGGTTGAATACATCAGAAAATAATCCCAATAAAACATTCCTAGGATCATATGAGAAATATTTATGTAATGAATCAAATGTATTCCATGATTTTGAATCTCGTGGATATCTCATTAACAAATCCTTTTTATTATCTACATAATTCCACTTCATGTGTTTGACGGTTTTTGATGACATGAATAATCATTGAAATCAAGGATTTAAAGGAATGTAATGAAAAAAAATTAGGTGTGTTTCTTTTATTCTTCTTCATAGTAGTATGTTGATTCAGACTTCCAACATCACCCATTGACTACCATCTAGAAGAAGAACATTTTTTCAATCCTGTCTGCTTGAATAATCTCTTCAATAAACCATACAATCATTGGGACACACATGTATTTTTTTACAATAATGACCAAGCAATATTTTCATATAATAAAAATACTTGGGGATGTTTACTTTAGGAAATTCATCACACAACAATTCCAATATCATTGACATTTCCTTATTTTTAATTCCACATAGGAATTTGATATGGTACAACATCAGCAGAAAAGAAAGTTTTGAATATTTTAAACATCCACTGTACAACTCGTGATTTCAATTGTGAACTAAACCATGAAATTTATTTTTCTTAGTGAAGTTTTCTCTAACATTAGTATCCACAGAATAAAGTGGAGGATCGAATAATATGTTTCAATATTTATCTAGTTGTCCTAAAGTCTCAAAGAAATCACTTGTCACGTTGCTATTTGTATCACCCTCAATTGGTTGTTCTGATATGTTTTGATGTTGATGTTGGTCTCTTGCGCTGAATAATTCATAATTTATATGGTTTTTTATTTCATTTTCCATTGTCTAATAATTTTGGAGCTCATTCTATAGATTGACATCAGCGATCAACCTTTCTGTAACATCCGATTCTCCATGTCAAATCCGTAAAAATTATTGAGCAGGGAATTTCTTCAATATCATGTTTTCATAAACTTTATTTATCTTCAACCATCTTCTAAATTTACATTTAGGACATGGACATATTATTCTCCCTTCAACGGATTGATTGAAAATTTCAAAATCTAAAAACTACTCCAAACCCTTAGCATACATAGGTGTGTTCCTCAAAAATGTGATCTAGATTTTATCCATGTATATCCCAATGTTCCTACACAATCTTAAAAAAAATTAAAACACATAACTATTACTAAATAGGTAATGAGATTCATATAAACTTGTTAAAAAAATTAATATGTTAAATAATTTTTTCTTATATAAATACATATGGTAAATAATGAATCATTTTAAATAAGGTTTTCTATTGTCTTCTTACTAAAACCAGTTGTATATAATACTCTTGAGGATTCCATAAAAATATTTAATGTATTTATAAAATATCCAAAAATGAAATAAAATGTTTTCTAGGTCTAAAATGAAGCATCAATGAAGATTGTTCTCAACATGTTGATATATAGTTGAAAAAGACTAAAAAAATCCAAACACCCATGCTAAATGATATAATGGTTGATAGGTGGAGTATCATATAAAAATGGTCAAATCCAAAAAGACAATACCCATGGTGTGAGGAACATTTAAGGCATAACAGTCCGTTATTCAACAATATATAATGGAAATATCCATTTCGAGGAGGTTGATTCAATTATGAGAATTTTTCATGAAGTTTTATCTTGGTTCACTGAAAGGATATCTAAATCATTCTACAAAAATGATCATTATGGAATGGTGTGTATGTTTTATAAGATTAAATTTTGTGGTTAGAAGAAATCACACCACAACTTTGGCATTTTTATATGAATGATACTTGATGGGAATGTGTCACATTAAAACCAAATGGTTTCATCCTAAAGGGTTCTTTGGTGGAATTTTATCATGTTTCCCTTGGGTGGTTGGTTGTTCCTTGATTCCCTGGTCATACTGCAATGTGTGGTAAGGATGTTATGGGTGTTTTTGTAGGGTTGATTTTTATTCCATGATCCATTGGGTAATTCTACAAAAAAACCATATAAGTGGGTAATCAATCCATTCCCCCTTAGGCTATGTTGAAATGGTCATTCAGTCCTATTTTTTGGAAGGGCCAAACCTGTTACTTGAGGGTTGGTTATTCCTTCTTCAGTTTGGTAGGTTCTTTAAAGTGGTATTTTTTATCTCACTCCCCTATTGTTCCCCTATTTTGAACCCCTTAACCTTTATTGGAGATTGATTAGAAGTATTTTCACCATAATAAAGCCATGTAATCTTCTCGACCCATCTTCTGTCTTTCTCTTTATGGTTCTTCCTCTAATTTTGGATGGTTTCATCTATGGATTTAATGAAAAATCCACTAAATCATGGTGGTGTTATCTTTGATTCATTGGGACTTATGGTATTGTGGTTATAATATTCCTAAGGAGGATAAATGATTCTTATTCCTTATCATTGGAAAAATGGCTTTCTGAAGTATTTTTTTGGGAATTCAACTAGATTAGACTAGAATTGATGGTCAATTCATGGGGATTTTGGTGAAAGTAGTTATGGAGGAATGATAAGAGCCCTTCACACATCACTGGTCGATATTTTCATGCCACGATGATTATTGTTGATTTATCAATGGTTATTACTTATTGGATTAAGTTGGATAATTATTTATAAATTTTTATTATATTCTATTGGAGCCTTGAGGTATGAGAAAGGGGATCAAGAGCATATTGATTCTTAATCTGATCATGGATAGAGATATTAAACAGGTTATGGAATGGGGTAAATCTAACATCATGTTAGGTATTCCCTTTAATAAATTGAAATATTAATACATGAATGTGCATGTATGTGAATGATAGGGGACTGGGTTCAGTAATATGGGTAGGGATTAGTTGGGCTGAAATTACCTCAAGTGGCCTAGGTTGATCACAATAAAATAAATTTGGGTATTTCATGCTTGGTCCATGTTTTTTTAAAATTACCAATCAATATACCAGTAGGGATAATGGAGTCATAAACAAATTTATGTACCTCTATGTTGTCTTTATTTGTGTTATGACTTGTGTTTGGCACGGGGAGAGCCTTAGTTAGCTATTTTAGGAGACTCCAAGTGGTTAAACCTTTAGGAATGGACTAGTTATCATTGGAGATTCGGATTGGTCTTGTAAAATCTATAGGAAATGACCTAGAACATATAAGCACCTTAATTGAGAGGGGTAGTATGTTGTTAAATAGTCTAGTAGCTTGTGATAAGCTTTTGGTCTTAGGACGATCATGGGATTAGATAGAAGTGGCCATTAACCACTCACTAGAATGTTCTTAGAGTAAATTGGTGATAATGAAGTTGATGCTTAGGATTTTTTATCCCCACGGTTCCTGATGAAATTAGGTGGAATCTATGTAACAAGTTAGACACCTTAGTTTGTGGTTGAATCCTAGTTTTGTTCTAGTGATCGGAGTTATTGATGGAATATACTCGATGATTACCTTTGAGGGGGTGTATGGACTCTATGAGGCATAATGTTTAGTGTGGATAAATATGAAATATTTTTCAGGATTTTAGGTTGGGTAAAGGCTAAGTGCTTGGAATTTTATTGAGATTTTGTGTACCTATATTTTAGGATCATTATGGTTGTGTGGTTGAGATTGGTTATGAAGGAAGAAAAAAATACACAAATAGGATATATTCACAAATTCACATATCAATATTCCCACATCTAATGGAACTCCCATAAGGTATATCAAAAACATAGAATAATTAAATTTAGAATCATAATGAACATTGTAACCATTTATAAGAATTTACAAATAATCCTAAAACCAAAAAATGAAACCAAATCACTCACCCACCTCAATTTCAAATGCGAACCAACTACAAAAATCCAACCAAGGTTAACATGATCTAAAAAACACTCAATTACACTTTAGAAGCTAAATTTACATTTTCCCAAACTCTTTAGATGAATGCATATATAGGATTACTAAATGAAATCTATTTAAACCCATTTTTCATAAAAAAAATATAACATGAAAACACCACTATAATCCATAAAAACACAAAATAATTATGATCAACTCATTTAGAATTTAATCAGGAATGATCAAGAATTGAAATATTATTCTGGAAAGGTAATGGATAGAGAAAACTACCTCAACAATGTGAGAATGCAATAAAACGCTCATAGAAGGAAGGACAAGGCTTGAGGAACAACCCTCACACCATATATTCTACGAAAATTAAACCAAATAGAAAAAATATCCCCTCAGGTTCAGCCAAGTGAGATCCATGACATGAAATAAGAAGGAACCAAGGGAGGGAAAAGAGGAGAAGATGAAAAAAACCTTAAAAATAATAAGAACATTCCTAAGAACCTTGAGGAGGATTCAATGGAAGATTGATAGTAAGGGAGGCGTGGGAAAATAGTGAGTCGCGATGAGGGTGGCGAGGCATAGCGAGGGTGGCGCAGCACGACGAGGGTGGAAAGGCGTGGAGAGGGCAGAAAAGTGTGGTGAGGGGAAGTGGCAAGGTGTGGAGAGGGGTGGAGAAGGTGGAGGTATGGCTTCGAGGAGTCGGGGGTGTCAGGGGAGGGGGATAGTTTCATCTGTTAAAAAAATATTTAATGGTTTAGCGGCAGTTTTTTAGAAACTGCCGCTAAATTATTTAAAAAAAAATGTAATGCTAGTTTAATAAACCACCAATAGAAAACCTCCACTAAACCACCAGTTTGATTTAGTGACAATTGTGTTAACCATGAATATCTAATTGATCATTTTCATGCATTCGATATAACGCTGATTGGTAGCCTTGTTCCTTGTTCTCTGCATGATTGTAGATACTTCTCTTATTGACAGAATCCCATACTAAGAGAATGTCTTCATCTTCAACACTCATTCTAGTACCTCATCTGCTGTTACAACCCCCACTGGTCATAAAGAAATCTATCCTGTGAAATGACTTCAACGATGGGTAGCGAATAAGATGATCTAGGAGTACCACTAACATGGTATGATCCTGGTCATGGAATCTGCCCATGGGATCCTTTATCACAATAACCGGTGAGCCCGCATCGCCCGAAAAAGGATGCTCCTAAGATAGTAGCCATCATTGATACAACCAAATTCTTTGGGAGCATATCCCCATAGAATTACAATCACCACCTTCCATATATAATGAAGGTGGAACATGAATCCCAATGTGGCCCCCTTCTATTTCATGCACTGCTGAGGAGGGCACCTACTACCCACTGTCACCAGCATCATCCTACTGGTACCCATCAGTCCCCTTCTTGGGGTACCATTTGATACAGATCCACCTATTATTCCCATGCATGGTCTCCAAGGAAGACTCAATAGAAGACGAGGGTGTTGGAAATTCAAAAGAGGGATCATATTTTCGCTCCTACAGATGATAACTACCAAAATACATTTTTAGGAACTAGTAACCAGGTTCATATTCCAAATAACTTAGAATACGTCTCCGATCATATTCTCATAGCCATACAATATAGGTCTTATACCCCCGTTCCTACCTACAATGCCTACCTACATACTCTTGTATGAACCAGCAAGCAGGATCATACCCATGCTCGATCAAAAAATGTCTGTGGGTATATTACCATGATAAGCATGGGGGAGGCTCATACTCCAACCTCCATGCATGAATCCCATCGGCATACTCCAATGGAATAAGTTGGAATGTGGTGGGAACATATCTCCGATTCAATCTAATATTTCTATCAATAGATAATGGAGACAGAAAATGTCTAGGATTATATCCTCGTACACACATTTCTAAATGAAAATATATTTTATCAATAGCTAAAGAGATTCACTGACATATTCCAACACTGTTATAGATTAAGGGACAAACGCATACTTCAATCCCTACAACCATGAAAACTAAACAATTTGATCATCATGATCAATTGGTTATACCCAAGAAAGCGTACATTCTTTCTCCTGCTCGGGAGGATTATCAACATATTCCGATAAAGGGAGATGCATCGGACCGAGTTCATAATCTCGTTAAAACTGGGGACCACCAAGTGAGAGTGGCACACACCTAGGGACATGGGAACATGGTTGACGAAAAATCTTGACGAAATACTCCAAAGGCCTTGGAACGGGAACACATCCTCATCCTAGATGAGGCTAACCAGAATAGAACAAACCTCAGGACATGCTCATATTCCTATCAATGAATCTTCTAGGCATACTCTAGAAGATCACAGAAGCAAGATAGATATCCATAATTTTCCCAATGAATGATTTTTCCAGTAACATTCCAAGGAAATAAAAGAGGAGGCTCATATTCCTTATCCCATTATAGAGGTATGTCGACATATTTATATGGGGAATTCATATTCATACTAGACACATATTCCTGATCCAACTGAGGCCAACCAAGTGAGAGTGGAACACGCCTCAAGGAAAGCTCATATCCCTGCTATGAAATACCATCAAAATATCTTAAAGGCTTAGGATTAGGCTCATAATACCATCTTGATTGAGGCACACCATGTGAGACTGTCACATGCCTCAGGACATGCTCATGTCTGTATCGATAATGATACAACTTATCGACATATTCCAATAGCTTCTCAATAGTTTCCTCATACTCCCACAACACTATATAGTTATATAGTAGTTCCAGAAACCATCACACAACAAGCTCATATCCCTACATAATCACAAAATATAGGTCAACATATTCTGACCACGATGAAAAACATGGCTCATATTTCTAATCTACTCAATTCCAGTGTTCTTGAGGTTGTTCGAGACACATTATCAAGACCACAAGGGTCTGTCGACTCTTCTATCAAAGAATAATTATAAGGAGTTCATTACCATGATATTCTTCTTCTTGGTAGTGTTGAGATGGATCACAGAGACTCTACTAATAACATCCATCGTGGTTATCCTCCCCATGATGATATCTCTCATGGGAAAGGTAATACCGCCTTTTTATAGAAACATCTATATAGAGAGGTGAACCAAACTCCAACACCTTTATATAAAGAGGTGATTGAATTGTTGGGGTCAATTGTATATGGTTCCCCATCACCTTCCAACAACACCCCATTCCTGTCAATAAGCGACCAATAGAGCCATCTTTTATGGTCTGACTGGATGGCATTGTGTAAGTATGACGAGGAGGATGATGAAATTGATATATGGATAGGTTTATCTAGAAAAAACCTCCCCATATTTCCCCCCTTGCTGCTTCCATCTATGAGATCCCAGATGATCTAGGGAAGGAGTGCATTCTTTATCTACGCTAGAATATGTGGGATACTCATCAGCAACTGATGGATCAATATCTCCCTTATCCAGGATATGAGTGTCACATTTCGAAAATCAATATACATTATTGATAGCTTGACCTAGATACTATCTCCATGGCCTGAGATCCAAAATTAGAAAAGCACAACGCAAATCTGCAACACGCTTGCCACCATTGCATAACTATGCTTCAATAGATGATCTCTGAAGCTACATTGGGAATCTGCATTTGAGGATGCAGACAATATGGATTATTAAACTTTTTCACTCCCTTGGAATAGTATATCCCTTCATATACACTATCCTGGAATGTTATAGCCTCCGGTGAAATCTGGGGACCGGGTAATGCTCTTTCTAGTTGGTCACTACAACAGAATTACCCCGCTTCAACGGTGCCCAGACACAATGAACAGGGAGGGAGGATATCCATCATGATTCTAAGAATGGCCCCTCAAGATAATAGGATAACATTCCAGACATTTAAATATACGTTACAATGACCCAGTAAACTTCTCTTAGGGAATAAATCTCACCATGGGATGCTATTACACCCAATTCCCACACGATCACAACTATGCCACATCATAGAGAATGCAGTAGCATCTTCTATAGCAGATGTTCAGGAATGGACTCATCCAACTAGGCCATAAGAATATATACCGTAGCCTCCACCCCTTGGGTTATCAATTCCTAAGAGGATTCATGACATACCTTCAACATTTATAGGTAAACCCTTGCCTACATGGTTGGAGGAATTTATATCTCAATCACCACCTCCAAATTCATTATCTCCTAAGAAGACCCTAGATACATCAAGAATGATTTCATATCGTCCCCAACCGATTGGTTTTGGGAAATTTATATCTACTCATATATCCCATGAATCATCAATTCCCTGACTAGAGTCATTTGATCCTCACCAATAAGACCAAATGATGCCTATGGTATCCTGAAAATACTCCCACTCCATTAGGTTGGGGGAATTTTCCACATCATCATCACCATATAGAGAATCAATGTTCTCGGGGTTGGGAGGAAAAAATCAATGGTCAACAACGCACATGTTACTCCCACTGTGATACAAGCCTCTGTTGGTCAGGGCTTACTCAGCAATCACGACCGGAAACTCCCTCAAGGGCATTGTTCATAAAATGAGAGGAGCAGAATGTACAATGAAGGAAATCGGACCCCACCAGGGTCACAAGCCAAAATTGGCCAATAAGACCAAGGGATTGAATAAAAACCATGGTAGAGGTTGTTCAAAATTAGATTTTTGAGTGGAATGAAATGGCATGACCACCATTTCCTGATATTCCTCTGCAAATGTCTTCATTATTAAAATGAATGACATCGATCAATATGCAGATTTAGAAGGCCAGTACATCATAAATAAACCCTAGGAGGAGGGTGATCTTGATGCACCAAACAAGGTTGTGTGCACCCAGAACCAAAAAAGGATCCAAAATTTGGCTTTTCCAAATAACAAGTTTCCACCTCCTCGACAGAATATTGGAAAATACAAAGGGAAAGATGCGATTCCATCTCAATTTTCATCCATGGAAGAATAGGTGTTACAATATGAGAGTGAAATAAGAGATCTCTAATAACCCAATGAGGAGAAACATAGGGGAAATATTCCCACTGAATATCATCACCATCGAGAGGAAAATATTCTCCCTCCTATATCTGATGTTCCGAAAAGAGAAATATCTGAATATCAGGTTAGATCTGGATCTAGAAAACTAATCCGCATAAATGAGGAAGCCGAAAATAACCAGGACTTTCCTCCATTGCACTGAAATTTTCTCCCTTTCTAGGGTAATCTTTCAGTCATAGGATGAATAAATTATTAGTAGGAGATGAAAGTGAGACCACCTCAACACCCCCATCCACTCCATATGGATGGGAAGCGGCTCAGACAACAATGCCCCCAGAGCTAATTACTATTGTTGAATCCTCGACTAATCAAATGGAATCCATGGATGGGTAACACACAACTGTGTAGTCGGAAAGGAAGAAATATACCGAATGGGTGGATGATACTCCACCTCCACCTAACTTAGGCAACCGTACCTTTTCTACAACTGAGGGTGTAGGTGACCCTAAGAATAATCTCACATACTTCATGTCCTAATGTGGGCCAATGATGGGTCCTTAATGTGGGATGATGATGGGTCCTCGAGATAAAAAAGAGAAAATAAAATTGAGGTGTTTCTTATAGACTCTGACAGGTTAGACCTTTATTTGTTACATCAGTCTGCTGTGGGATCTGTTATAGGATGGGAAGGCCTTCATCGTTTGTTCCTTAATATTTCAGTTTGACACTGGGGAATAAAATTATTATGAACCTGAGAAACTGAAAATGGTGTGAGAACGATAGGGTTCTAGATTTCATAGAAAGATGGAATGGTTTGACCTATTCAATCAGCATCCCTCTCTCATAGGAGAAATTGTTTAAACTATGTGATAAAAATATTAGGGATGAGTTATAGACACCCATAATCCCCATGAAATATCCAGCTGGGTTCATAGAGTTTAATTAAATAGCACAATGTCTTGTAGAGGCTATTCAGAAAACCCAGTACAAGTCTCAACACATGCCCACAACATAAGAGAAGAATTCAGGCAGAGAAGAAGCTATAACTATCACTCTCAGGCCTACAGTGGTGCCCATACAAGCCCCCAAAAAATCTCTGAACCACCCAACACCTCCTGTTGAGTGATGACAACCATAAAATCACCTCCGGATAAAGGTAAATAGTAATCAGCGTCACTCGGGATTTGACGAACAGATGAAAAAAGTATATTCCTTCATAAATGAACCAGTTCCTAGTAATTTCTTGTTAGCCATGGATAATAACATACTCACGCTTTCGTATCCCATGAGGTAAGATGAAGTCAACCTCACCGACCACCCTAATTATTTCCTTATCCATAGAAGACTGGGTCATAATATCTATAATTTATTATTCTTGAAGGAAGTCCTTAAAGTCACGGTCGACTATAGATAGGTAATGCTAGACAACTCCCTAGAGCAGGAGGATTGCATAACCATCACCCGGTCAGAAGTAGAGGAAGGATAGTAGAAATTTCCTACCAGGTGAGTGCAAAAGTAGGAAGATAGTTGATCGAGCTCATGTCACCCTAAAGGTATTGATGCAAAAAATTTCAACAACTCCAACACCCAAAATGGGACATCTGATGAGACTCCCAAGGGTGGGATGACCCCTAGAAGTAGGAAGATATAGAGGTGGAAGAAACATATTCTACTCCAAATTATTCCCTAGCCCTTGTATATTTCTTCCACGAGAAATCTAATGTACGAGAATTGCCCCACCAAATGGAATCCCCATACGATGAAGAGCTCATATTTTGTTCTGTCATCAGAATACACTTTAAGAACCCCTTTTTTGATGATTTGTATTCCACTAAATATTGTCTTCCCTCATATAACTGTGGAACGGGAGGCCTCATGCACTATATCCAAAGATAAAAAAGACATCTTGGATGTGGACACACTCAATATCCCATTTGTGTCCCCATAGAAGACATACATGTAGCTCAGACTCATGGGAAATAACATCAGTAGGGTAAAATGAGGAAAGGTGGTTCCCTAGATCCCTGCAACAGTCACCCACATCTGATTGTATTCCTTGGCCATTTAGTGGGGGTTCAATCTGATCAACCCAAGAAACGGGGAAAGACAACACGACCTGCACCACCAATAGAAGATAATCCCTCAACCTATGCACAAGATCTAGGTCCATCTATGTTAGCTTCCTTAGATCTTGAACTACATGATCCATCCCCTGATCACCTTGCCTAAGAGACTCCCCATATAGGTAAGCATTGACTCAGGTGTAAAAAATACGATGTTCTGAAATAGCTCTCTATGGTCCCATCAAAGATCTCAATCCTTGATGCACTTCGTCTTTAAAAAGAACTTAGGGAGGAACTTATTAAATACCTATGGAACCCATAGGAATTTGAGATAGAAGTTACTACAGCTGAGGTCTATCCGATGGAGACTCTGTCCTTAGGATTTCATGTCACCATTTCAATCACTGATCAAGATCATGAGGAGGCTATAAAAAGGAACATCAGACCCTTGTACATCTTAAGAAGACTCAATACTATTGATGTTTAAAGGGTGATGATTGATAATGGATTTTGGATCAATATCATCCCATCCCAAACTCTATGATGTTTTGGGTATGACGATGTGGACAAATCCCCTATAAATTTTACCATATAGGGATATGATAAGCATGAGTAAATATGTTTGAATGTCTCCAGCAATACTTTTTTCACCCACCGGTTTTGATGCCTTCGATGGAAGCTAATCCACTCTTCATATATGTGGTCTCCATGGAATACTCATTGGGAACCCTCCTCGCACAAAAGAACGATGCCAGAAGCAATAATAGTCTCTATTACCTCATTCAGACCATGCTTGGTACTGAGATGTAATATTCTGATGTTGAAAAGAACTATTTTTCACTCATCCTCATAATGAAAAAGTTGAGGAATCACTTGCAGCACCACGAAGTACACTTAGTATCTCATATTGATCCTCTCAAGTATATCCTTGGTTTCCCAATGTTATCCAGACACTTGGCTCAATGGGAGGTCATTCTATAGAAATATGACATTCATTTCATATCACAAAATTTAGTGAATGGGAAAGTTGTGGCTGATTTCCTCACAACACATCTTGCCCCAAAAAATACATTGGAAGACATTGAGATCCCCAATGAAGATGTATTTTATTCCAATGACACTCCCTATACATGAGAGATGTATTTTTATGGTTCCTCCCAGAGACCCATTAGCACAAGAATGGAAAACCTGAATCTTAATCCGGTTGGTCTAGGGATTGTATTTATCTCCCAAGAAAAAGTAGTTTTTCCTTACTCTTTCTCAGGGTCTGGAGGCTACAAAAATAATGTGGCTGAATACTAATCTCTCATCGCTAGATTGGAACTATCCTTATAGTTGTACATATCCTTCCTGGATATCAATGGGGATTCAGAGTTATTAATAAAGCAGATAAATAGTGAATATTCCATAAAAGGGAGGAATTGGCCCCCCTTATTGCCTATGTTAGGGGACTGGTGGAAGATTTCCCCTTTGAGTGCACATTGTATTATATCACATGACCATAGAATGATTATGCTGACGTACTGGCTAACGCGGACACCATCCTGGACGACCCTGATTAGGATGAAGAAACATTTCATATTACACATCAAAAATGGTGTCATAGATTGTGGTGTGTGATATGGAAGAGATAAATTAGGCTAGCCCCTCTCTAGAGCATGATTAACTAGTGACAACACTTGGATGGATGGATCCAATAATCAACTATCTTTGAGATTGGACCCTCCTGATGGATCATGCCGAGAGGGAACAAAATCAATATTGGGTAGAAAACTTTACTCTATTATATGGCCCAAATGATCAGAAAATCCTCTATAGTTGTGGCTTTGATGGAGTTATCCATAGGTTCATAGTAGAAGGAGAAATTTTCACTATCATAGAGGATGTGTACGTAGGATCTTATGTCACCCATCAATCTGAAACCATGATCGCCCACCAAATCAAGAGGTTGGGATATTACTGGAAAACCATGATACATGACTGTGTAGAATTTACCAAGAAATTTCATGCATACCAGATCCATGAAAATTTCATCCATGATCCCCCGAAATCCCTACATACAACTAAATATTCGTAGCAATTTTCTGTTTGTGGGATGGATGTTGTGGGACCATATCCCCCAGCCACAACCAAACAGTTCAAGTACATAGTTATTGCTACTGACTTCTTTTACAAGTGGGAATAGTCAATTCCAGTCAAGTAAGTCAGGATAAAGAATATCATCAACTTCATGGAGTCCCATATCATCACTAGGTTCAGAGTACCTTACAAAATATTTATGGACAACGACACCAAATTTTGTTCCACAAAGTTGAAGAAGATGTACCATGATTACAATATCAAGTCTAATCACTTATCCCACTATCATGAAATGAAAAATTGATAGATAGAGGCTTTCAATAAGACTCTTTCAAATATACTCTAGAAGATGGTGACCAAGGATAAGAAGTCTTGTTTGAAAAAACTTTTTCATGATTTATGGGCCTACCATACTACCACACATACTGCTATACAATCAACACCATACTCATTGGTGTATGAGAATGAGTTAGTGTTACCCATAGAGGTTTAGCAACCCTCACTTCAAATATCAATTTGGGAAAATACTCATATGATGAAAAATCACAAAAGTGGGTGGATGAGTTGGAATGGTTAGACGAGATAAGGTTGTGCACACTAAATAAACTCGAGGTCCACCAAAACCAGATAGCACGATCCTTCAATAAAAAGGTTTACCTCCATTCATTTATCCAAGGAGAACTAGTGATGGACCTCAGAACCACAATGATTCCAGGGAAGAAGCCTCTGATGTCAGAAAAAAAAGTGGGAAGAAACTTATTTCATACTTAAGGTCTATCATAATGGAGCCTATTCTCTAGCCGCTATGGATGGGGAGCATGTCACACCGCCCACCAATACAAGATTTCTCATGAAATACTTCGCATACCTACCAATAGTAGGGTATCCACATCAGAGAAACTCCCACCAAATGTCATCAATGCATGATGTTAAACTGCATGGTATGTGTCTTCCTGACTACATGACTTTAAACTGTATGGAAACTATCCTGACCATATGATGTTAAACTGTACAGAGTTCATCCGATTAGAAAGAAGTTAAACGGCATGAAACCTTTTTTCCTCAACACAAGACACTAAACTGCATGGACAACACCCTTACTACATGACATAAAATGACATAGATCCACAATTCCCTTTTCCATTCACGTCGAGTCACCCATGTCCTCACCGCATGATGTTAAACTACATGGTCTTTCTCGAAATACGTAGGCATTGATTCCCATTTCGAATGGGATATGCAGGGATGCCTTGATTTAATATCTTGGTCTAGACACTACATGGTATGAAATGCCTTTGTCATAACCCTTTTCTACCCTGCATTGTCAAAATATTCACATCTTTCCTTGTTTCTCACACTGATCATAGCTCATGTGAGCTTAAGAATTACTACAAAGACCGACCCTCACAAGAAAGGCATGAAGGTGCATGATAGGTCCATTTCCATCCCAAATTCAAGACCATAAAAGGCATGCCATGGGTCCTTACAAAATAACGTTAAACTGCACGGTTCTCCAATAAATATGTATGGTTTGATTCTCATACTTATGAGATACGTAGTGATGCCTAGACCTCCACTCTCGGGCCCAACTACAATACCCCCTTTCAATTCACAACAGTTCGATTTTTCCTTACCGCATGATGTTAAACTGCATGGAACACCTAGAACTATGTGTGCCACGATTATCATCCTCATGAGATATGTAGTGACACCCAAATAGTTCACCCTCGATACCAACCACGGGTATAACCCTTTTCGGCCCTTTGGCATGAGTTTTCCTAGAAGGGTTTTTTGTGTGGATGAGACCTCTTTAGTCCTCATTCACATCAGATTGCTTCATAAAACCACACTGCACATCTCTATGTTAGGAACTTTATCTTGTGGTCCGAACCACATGGTTCTAAACCTTCCACATAGGTCCCTGCAACATGAAATTAAATTGTGATGCACCATACTTACCGCATGATGTTAAACTACATGACTTTCAAGAACTACGTGTGGTTTGATTCTCATTTTCTTGAGATACATAGTGATTCCCAATATCTATCCTTAGGCCCAACCATGATATTCCAATTTCTTCACTTCATCTTACCTCTGTCCACATTGCATGATGATAAACATCACAAAAATTTATCCTCATTGCATGATGATAAACTGCACATAAATACGTCCTTACCACATGACATTAAATTGAACAGAGAAAAATGTACCTGCTACATGACAATAAACGGTTCAGACTATCTCCCATTTTTTCATTCCTTATCAAAGGACCACAATAGACTTACCTCGGTCAACCAGAGTATGGGGTGTATCCACAATCCTTTAAGGAAACATTGAACTCATATACCACACTTCAATTCTTGAGTGTCTGATATCACCATAACCTTCCATATCCCTTGGAATGGATATATGGATTCAAGGAACCTTTGTTTGACTATGAATACATTCCCATGGATCCTACATATGTGCCTATGGATGTCAACCAGATTTGTCACTATAAAAAATGGAATTCTAATTTTAATGAGCATTGACATCCCCACGGCTGGACTCAACAACCCAGTGTGTCTGAACCAATCCTTGTATAATTGTCCCATATCATTACTCAACACCTAATAAATACTAGTCTTGACCTACAACATATTTACCCCTATCTCAGAAGGATGTTGGAGTACTCTTAACCCTATATATCCTAATTAGGCTCTTGTGTAACACCTTCTATACTAGGTCCATGAAAGTCATGAACCTAAACTCTCTGTACTTTGGATAAATATATACAACATTAAACTCTATCCAATAATGATCCAAATCTAAAGAACCTTAGACTATTAACAAAAGTGACACAAAACTCATCAGGTTGAAAACCCGTAAAGGTTGATATGAGAAAAAGTCGAGTCTCCACCGGCTAAACACCTCATTGTTAGGGTTTAGGAAAAAATTAGGGCGCACACATAAAATTCAAAAATATCATAGGGTCCATAACCCTAGTAAAATATTGACTTTGATCTCTAGACCCACAGGTCTTGGAAAAAGTAATGGAAATGTTTTTCATATCTCATTTCCATGAGAATATGCTCTGTAGGTGGTGTCATAGCTTTTAGGGTACTCTAACCCTCCTTGGATTTTACATCTTTCGCAAACCACACTCTGTAAGTTGGGGTGTCTTGAATCACCCTAACCTTCCATAGACCTTGCAAATGATATCTAGGCTCAAGGGACCGTTTCTTGACTATGAATACACACCCATGGATCCTGTATATGCGTCTATGGACGTCAACCAAATGCGTCACTCTGGAAAAGGACATTCAAATTCTCATGAGAATTGACATCATCATGACAACACTCAACATCCTAATATGTCTTTACCACTCATTTTATGATTGTACTATGTCATTATCTTGACTCGAGAACTCTGAATCCTGATTTTCAGTCCGTGCACCAAACTATTGAAGCAGATTTGATATACTCTTTGTTACGTCACTGTGTTTCATGCCCTTCATCAAGGAAAGACTGTGACACTTCATTGCTTGACCTTTTATGGAACATGTCTCATGATTCCAAACTACTAGGCATAGAGCTCGAACTTCACTTTATGAGCTAGCTATTTTAGGGTCCCATAGCCCCTCCTGGATTTGTTTATTCACATATCGAACTTCATCATCTAGACGTTTGAGTCTTCACAAGTCTTCTATAGCCTTTGGGAATAAGTGGAGATCATCTTTTCATGGCCATGCTACCGACTCATAAGGACCATGACCCGCCAACTAAATGTAGATTCCCCTTGCTAGAAAGGCGATTCAATCCTTGTGAGCTGTAGAAACACCGGAACAGAACCTCGCATCTCATAATGTCATGAGACATACCCAAAATTTCTACACCATATCATATTCAGGGACTCAAGCTTTCAGGTTATGATTTACATCATCCAAACTCCAACTGTCCAAGTGGGCTTGGTATCCTTTGTATTCCAACCTAACCAATATTACATCCATAAATCATCCATAACCCTTAGAAAAGATACCTAGATTCATGGACACTTTTCTTGAATATGCATACATGACCATGGCTTCGGTATATGCACTTATGGTCGTCGACCAATCATGTCACATTACAAAAAGGGAATTTAGATCCTCGCGAGCCTCAACAATATCACGGTAGGATATAGCACCTTGGAGTGTTTTGGGTCATTCCTAGCATGTCTGAGACAAATCCTTTGACCCAACAGATGGTCTGTATCGAAAGACCCTAGTGTAAAGAAATGGATGGTTCGAACTAAAATACCCTAATATAAAGCAACAGATGGTCTGAGCTAAAAGACCATAAACTAATGTAATAGTTATTCCAAGCTGAACGGCCTTAAACTAAAGCAACAAGTGCTCTAAGCTAAAAGACCATAAACTAAAGCAACAGGCGGTCTGAGATAAAACACCTTAAACTAAAGCAACATGTAGTCCGAGCTAAAATAACCTAAACTAAATAAATATGTGGTGTAGGCCAAAAGTCCATAAGCTGAAGCAACAGATGGACGGTGCTAAAAGACCCTAAACTAAAGCAATAGATGGTACCTGATAAAAGATCATAAACTAAAGCAACCAATGGTTAGACCTAAAATAACCTAAACTAAATCATATTAAAATTATTGTGAGGCCCACGGCATGGCCCTGTAACGCTTGAGATCCTTCCATAGACATGAAAAACATTCACCCTTCAGGACATATCTCCTACCCGAGAGATCCCTCTAAATATCAGGTAATCCAAAGATAGCCTGAACAAAATACCAATACGGATTCTCGTGTGGCTAGGAATTCATGAGCATCTCCAAAATTAAATCAATTTGAATTTCAACATTCGATTCTAGGCATTCATGTTCATCCGATACAAAGCAAGGAATGAGTATTGTTGGTGATTCTCATAATATCGTAGTAACAAAATGTCATGCACATCATGGATGAAAGAAAACTAGAAAACATATATAAAGTTTAGCAAATCCAGTCACTGATAGCATACTGAAGGAAGAATCCATCAATATTCAGATATGTGTTAAAGTGCACTACATTTACCTTAGAATCAGATTCTTTTCATTTCAAATAAATCTAAACCTAAGGGGGGCATTTGTTGACGCTCATAATAGTGTGACACACACTTTTCCATGGAAGGACGCAAGTCGTTAGTGGTTGGATTGTCATGATGTGCAATGACATATACCAATGATGTTTTGGATGGTTGCATTGTTTGCGACAGTTGGACGAGTGTTATTTTTATTGTTATTCTTTTGTGTTATCAAATAATAATAACGGTAAATAATAAAATGAAATAGAATGGGAATTTACCATTTTTGTTCAAAGTGGGCAATAGCATGTGTGGAATGAGAGTCGACGCACATCTCCATCTTCAACCCGGTGGTACTAGTGTTTGGGGTTTACCTATTGCGCCTGGAGCGGACACTGAACACCAGCCGGACCTTGAGTGAATGAGAACCTCACACCACATCTCCTACTGCCCATTCTCAGATCAGCGCGTCCCATGGTCAACAAAGCAAATCCCGCTGGCACTGTCCTATAAAGCACTATAATAAGATGCGCGTAACAGAGATCCACCAGAAAGAGGATGATACTTGGGTCTGTTTCACCTCCATCGGCCTGCGGAACAACTAGGGAACCAAACTCATCAGATCCCTATGTTCTTGCTCAGAGTTGTGATTATCGCCCATCGCTTCGGATATGCAAAGACAGGGCCAGACTGCCACTGGGATCATGAGATGTCTTCAGGGATATGTGATAATAAGATGTCCATTGGATCAAGAGATGGGCTTCTGAAAAGATTCCCATAATGGGATGAATAACACTCACGGTTGTTCATGCAAAACCAGCCTGAAAATCATCACTTGTGCGTCACCTTCAAAAAACTTGTATTGTGTGAAAAATTCATTAGATGACTTGCGACATGAAGCCTTGCAATATTGGATATGCACCCATGATTGTGAGACACCTCTTCTGTTATGTGGGACATCGGGCTTGACAATGTCCGCACGCCATCACCAGGTCCATCATTGAACATGCAGTGCATCAAAGTCAAGAATAGAAATTGTTCCTCCATGTCATTGTGAGATCCAACACTGATCATGTGACACACCATAAGAGAATAGGATGAATTACCAAGATAAGGCGTGCACAGCATCGAAAGATCCCATATTGATCATGTGACACACTCATAGAAAACCACTGGCTTCGCGATAAGAGCTGAATGAACGCCCATAGACTGCATGGTTTTTCATTGGCATGTTCATGGAAAACCATCCGAAATCCTTCAAAAATAAGGAGAGATTATATTTAAAGGCAAGGAACACCAGTGGTCACAAAGATCATGTTCCAAATCATCATTGGGAAGAATAAAATCCCTTGATGATATTTGAGCCAACTTTCAAGACCTCCAAAGCCTTCATCACAAAAATGACGAAGATGGAGGGGAGGAGGCGAGAGGGGTTCACGATCGCTGAGAGACATGCGATGTGCACCCGAGCGATCCGAGAGACCTCAACATAACCTCACAGAAGCCCTCTGGCTTGTCATCCTAACTGTACAAAAGTCCTCAGGAGTTTCCATACAACTTTGTGGTGCTCTAAGGATAGACAGAAAGACCGGTCCACCACATGCTTGTACACTCTCCATATGACCCATATTTGTCAGGTGATACATCATCAAGAAATCAAGTAAAAATAAAAGATATTACCCATTACAAATCACAAAATCCCAAATCATTTGTAAAATTAAACAAAGGGGATCAAAAGGGAAGAGGGGAGAGGCGTTCTTAGTAGCTAAAGGGAATGAGACGTGCCCCACACGACACTGCGAGTCCCTAATGACCAATCTGGCATGTCTTGCGAAATGCCCTTGGATTGTTAACCTCTCCACATGGAAGTCTTGAGGTGTGTCTGGGAAACACCGAGGCAGTCAAGGAAAAAATGGATAGTTTTGTCCATGGAATTCTCACACAACCTATAGCATCCCGTCCTTTTATAACATAAACTTTCATTACATTACACAAAACTGAGGATATTTAAGGTTTAGTGTCTTGGAAACCAGGAACATAATACATGAAAACAACAAAAAAATTATTCTTAAACACTTGAAAGGCTTATCCTTTAGTTCATCCTAGGTTCATTACTGCATCTCGTAACCTGGGGACATACATCAAAAGAAAGGGTGTGTAGAAGTCCCAGTAAGGGAAACAAGAGAAACATTTTACAAGTGAACTTGAGATACTTCAATAAGGTCATGAAAAGAACTTTAAGTCATGTGAAAGAAATAATGAGATATATCATAATAAAAATAACATTTTTCATAACTTGAAGATGTGTCTGCAACATTTAATATGGACAATCATTTCATTTCAACAAGGTCCATCCCCAAGGTGTCATTAAAAATTACCATGGTTATTCACCAAGGTATCAGTCTAAATGGTCATATCTAGAGATTAAGTCTTTACCCAATGCATTGGAGTACAATCTGGGTGCACCCTTGACATGTATTTATTATCATGTGATCCACATATATCATCATCAATCATTTCATAAACAACCCATATAGCATAAAATAAAGGGGTTTCATTTCATAATCATAACTTTTTAAAAACTGCTTTAAAGACATGATCTTTTTGTCACTTTAAACCCACAGAAAGGGAAAGAGAGTTTCATGTATTTAAATCCCAGAATTTAAAATAGAACATTTTGATATATATGTGAAAAAACCTATAGAAATAAGATCTTTGAGTATTCACATAATAACATAAAATAATATTGAGAGAAAGAGAGAGGCATTTTGAGACGAAAATTCTGCAGCATAACGACTACGTTACAGGGTTTTAGAAAATGTTGAAAAGAGAGGGGACATGGATCAACCACTCATAAATGATCTATAAAAATAGTATAGAGGAAGAATATAAAGGATATGAATCATGGTAATGAAATTTTAAGGACATAACATTTGAAATGAAAAACATGGAAGTAAGACAAAAATAAGATTTCTCTTATAAAAATTCGGCATCCTAACGACGTCACTTAAACTTCAATAAAAATGAATTGACAAGATAAAATAGGGTATCTCATAATATGATCATAAAATAAAAGTATGATATATATAGAGATCATACCTCATCATAATAAAAAGGAACTTGAAATACTTGACATGAAAATAGAACTTGAAAAATGAGAAGGGTGAAAGAATCCCTTAAAAATTCAGCAGCCTAACGGCGCCACTTAAACATTCATAAAACAAAATGAAGAGAGTGATAGGGGATATCTCATCTTATGAAAATTAAAAGGGAAGTAAGATTAATATAAAATAACATCCTACCACATAAGAACATGGAGCATAAAAGGAATGACATAAAAGAGATTATTTGAAAAGAAAGAGAGAGGTCAGATCCCTTACCTTAAATGTAACTCTTAAAACTCAAAGGTTTCGACCTTGAGAGGCTTGAGGGAACCTTGGGAGGACTCCTTGGGAGGTAAAGAGACCAGAACTTCGTTTAGAATTATTTTGGAGTCCAAATGATGAGAGAATGGCTTGGTATTTATAGGGAAAGTGAGGGGACAGGGCATTAATGGCCAACAGACACCTCATTGGTGGTTTTGACAAAACCATGGGCCTGCCCATGGTATTTTCCCATGGTATTAGCCACTTGGGACACCTCATACCTTATCTTAATATTCATAAGTCGACCATATTGATTACATACTTAATACATCATTTAATGATTTCATTAAACACCCGTAACTTAAAAACTGTCTTTTCAATATTTACTGAAAATTTATCTTCCTCAGAAAAATCCCAAAATTTCACCTTAACCAAATATCGACGCTCTAATTAAAAATATGAACTACATTTTTTAAAAATAATTTTCTAAATATTTTTAATTTAATTTTTAAATAAAAACTCTATTCACCGAAAAATCATTTTTTTAGAAAAAAACCCCAAAAATTACCATAACATAATATCGGTGCTTTGAGTTCAAAAATAAAGTCCAATTTATAAAAATACTTTTCTAAATATTTTTAATTTAAAAAAACACTATTCACCCCAAAAACTAAAACTTGACTAATAATTTATAAAATCTTTATTTACCCATTTTATTGAATCACATTACTTAATCTAGGTGTCTAAATTATATTAAAACTTTTTTTTGAGTAAAAGTACTAATCCATTTGGTCACATTACTAATCCTAAGAGTAAAATCACTATTCATAATTTACTATTAATCAAAAATTATGTTGATCTTTTTAGACTCCAAATTCCTTACTGAACACTTTTTCAGTAGACATTTTTTGAAAATCATTACACATAATTAATTATTTAAGGTTTACATAAATATTTTAAAATAAACTTTTTTTCAAAATTAATCAATAAATACATCATAAAATTATTCGGACATTTGAAATTTCACAAACTTCGCTAAAGGAAGAAATATCAATTTATTCATCCCAAAGGATTACACAAAGAAGCTAGGGTCTCGTCACATAGCCCCTTATAGCACCAGCATACGACCTAAGTGTAAGGTGTGCTATGGTGAGAGAATCTGAGGGAGGCTCAGATAACATTTCCCTAGTAGTAATCTCTACTAAATTGAACTTCTCCCGTAGGCATTTCCGTTCAATCTTGACACACTGGAGTTCGTCTTGGGGTTGGTCCAAAGTGAAGCCCAAAGATGCCACCTCCTTCCCAAGCTCTGATAAGTGGGCTTCATAAGGTTCGAGTCTACTGGATGAAGCCATCGACTCCTCTTTCTGCATTAACCATTTATATCTCAATTAAATCATTTAGAGTAAGTTAATATACTACTCAAAAAGTTTGGGTCATCACATTCTTCCCCCCTTAAGAAATTTCGTCCCCAAAATTTATACTTGAGGCCTAGTCGAAAAGGTGAGTGTACTTTTGCTTCGTCGTTTCCTCAGGCTCCCAAGTCGCTTCTTCATATCTATGATTCCTCCACAAAACTTTCATAAGGTGGGTAGTCTTTTTTTGTAGAACCTTGTCTCTACAGTATAAGATCTCCACTGGCTGCTCCTCATAAGAGAGGTCATGTTCCAATTGTACCACCTCTGGGTTTAGTACATGCGAAGGGTCGGGTATGTACTTCCTCAAGAGAGATACATGGAAGAAATTGTGAACTTGAGCTAGGTTCGGTGGAAGTTCTAGACGATAGGCCACTACTCCTATGCGATCAAGGATTTTATAGGGGCCAATGTACCTAGGGATTAGCTTCCCTTTCTTCCCAAACCACATGACTCTCTTCCATGGAGAAATTCGAAGGAATACTTTATCGCTAACACCAAACTCCAAGTCCCTTCGACGATTGTTAGCACAACTCTTCTGCCGACTCTGAGCAGCCTTTATGTGTTGTTGGATGGCATGAACCTATTATATCATCTCTTCCACGAGATCAGGCCCAAGAATATTTCTCTCACCAGTTTCATCGCAACAAGTAGGAGTTCTACATCGATTTCCATACAGAGCTTTATAGGGTGCCATCTGAATACTCGAATGGAAGGTGTTGTTATAGGAGAACTCAACTAATGGGAGGTGTTGATCCCGTCCACCTTTAAATTCAATTGAGCATAATATCAGAATGTCTTTGAGTGTCGGAATAGTCCTTTCAGTTTGGCCATCAGTTTGAGGATGATAGGCGGTACTAAAATGCAATTCAGTATTCAGAGCATATTGAAGACTTCTCCAGAATTTTGATGTGATTCTTGGATCACGATCAGACATGATGGATAGTGGTACCCCATGCAGCCTCACCCCTTCTTCTACGTATATCTTGGAAAGTTGATCGAGAGAGAAATCTTCCCGAATAGAGATAAAATGGGCGGTCTTGGTGAGACAGTCCACACTAACCCATATCAGATTGTTTCCTTTGGATATTTTCGGGAGACCAGTTACAAAGTCCATAGTGATATTATCCCACTTCCATACTTGTATGGGTAGCGGTTGTAATACCCCCTTAGGAAGTTGTCGTTCTGACTTTACTTGTTGACACACCAGGCACCTTGTAGTGTAATCAGAAATCTCCATCTTCATGTTATCCCACCAATAATGACCATGAAGGTCTCTATACATTTTAGTGCTTCATAGATGTATAGAGAAAGTAGATCTATGAGCATCATCCATTTGTTCTTTCTTTATATCTAGAATGGATGGAACACATAGCCTTGTATGAAATTTCAATACACCTTCTTGATAAATATTGAAATCAGGGAACTTCCCATCTTTTACAACCTCCAACTTCTCCTGCAGCAAAGGATCTTCTTTTTGAGCCTTCTTAATCTGCTCTAGTAATGAAGGTTGAGAAATCATTTGGGATAGGGTTGATTATGTCCATTTCCTTATAATTACCATGTCCAATTTTACTAGATCTTTAATCAAGGGATCTCCTAGGATCCTTATTGTTACCAGAACAATAGGGTCTTTCCTACTTAATACATCTGCGACTTTGTTTTCTTGTCCAGGGTGATAATGAATTAAACAATCATAGTATTTAATAAGATCAAACCATCTCCTTTGTCTCATGTTCAATTTTTTTGTGTGAAAATATACTTTAGACTTTGGTGGTCAGTGTATATATCACATTTCTCCCCATAAAGATAGTTCCTCAATATCTTTAGATCAAAAAACGGCTGCCGTTAGCTCTAGATCATGTGTAGGATAATTCTTCTCATGAATCTTCAACTGTCAAGATGCATAAGAAATTACCTTGTTATTTTTCATGAGGACGCACCCAATCCCTTTCAGAGATGTATCACTAAAAATAACGAATCCTTATCTGATAGAGGGTAGTGTTAACACAGGTGCAGTAACCAATCTATTATTCAGCTCTTGGAAACTTTCCTCACATTCCTTTGTCCAGATGAACTTAACCCCTTTTCGTGTCAACTTGGTTAGTGGATTAGAAAGCCGTGAAAAGTTTTTCACAAACCTCCAACAATATACTGCTAAACCAAGGAAACTACGAATCTCAGTTACTATTGTGGGTTGAGTCCACTCCTCCACAACCATTGTCTATGCAGGGTCAACTGAGATTCCTTCATTGGTTACGATGTGCCCCAAGAAAGACACTTGTTGTAACCAAAACTCACACTAGATGAACATTCCAAAGAGCCTCTCCTTCCATAGAGTTTTCAAAATAACCCACATATGATCTTAATTCTCCTCACCACTTTTTGAATATATCAAAATATCATCAATAAAAACTACCACAAAGTTATCAAGGTAGTCCTTAAAGACTCTATTCATCAAATCCATGAAAATAACAGGAGCATTAGTCAAGCCGAATGGCATAACAGTAAACTCATAATGCCCATATCTTGATTAGAAGGAAGTCTTTAGAATATCTTCCTACTTCACCCTCAGTTGATGATAACCAGATCGATGGTCAATCTTAGAGAAGAATTGAGCCCCACAAAGTTGGTCAAATAAATCATCAATTCTTGAAAGAGGGTATCTGTTCTTCACTGTGATCCCATTCAGTTCTCTATAATCAATGCATAACCACATTGATCCATACTTCTTCTTCACAAAGAGAACTGGTGCTCCCTAAGGAGACACACTCGGTCAGATAAACCCCTTCTCCAACAAGTCTTGGAGTTATTTCTTTAACTCTTCTTGCTCTACATTTTCCATTCTATACAGGGTCTTTGATATCGGTTGAGATCCAGGTACGAGTTCAATGGAGAACTCTACCTCTCTTTTTGGGGGAGGTCCAGGTAACTCCTCAGGAAATACATCCACGTATTCCTAAAAAATTGGAACATCTTCTATTTTCATGCTCCCTTTTCCTTCTTCATTATCACCGATTAACTCCATAAAGAAAGCTATAGGAGGTGCTTCTAAATAGGGATTAGTTCGGGATATCTCTCCTTGGAAGATAACTGTAAGTCATTTATTCAAGACTACTGAGATTTCCTTACTTCTTCATTTGATCTTAGCATTATAATTTGATAGCCAGTCCATCCCTAGTATAACATCGAATTCCAAAATGGGAATGACTACAAGATTTACGATAAGATTGTGATCACTAAAGTAAACACTAGAGTCTCTAAACACTGTTGATGCATGGATAATCCCACTTGGAGTCTTGAATGACAACTCTACCTCAAGAAGTTCAGGGATTGATTCTATACTCTTTGCAAACTTGGAGGAAATAAAGGAATGCGTAGAACCAGAATCAAAGAAAGTAGTTGCCAGTTTTGAGAGGACAAGAAGAGTACCTGCTACCACGTCATTCGGAGATTCAACTTCAGTTGTTGTGATATCAAAAGCACGAACTTGCTCCCCTGGCCTTCGCTGAGGTAGATGGTGATTCCCCTCCACTGCCCATGGATTTGGACAGAGATTAGCATAATGACAAAGCTGTCCACACTTGATGAAATGGACTTCAGTTAAGGCCATAACCATCTTTCCTCTATCGTTAGTGTTGGGGAGTTGAGACTTCACCTCACTATGAAAATTCTGAGCGATATAGCCTCCTCTTCCACACTTGTAGCACTTTCCACTTCCGATCAAGCAGTTCCCCAGATGCTTCTTACCATGTTTATTGCATGTGGTAAGTTTCATTTGCTTTCAACCTCTTCCCTGATCAAAAGTCTTCCCCAAACTGGGATCCAATTATCTCTTCTTGTCATTTGATTTATCAGATCACTGTGTCTCACCAAACTCTAGCTCAACTTTCATTGCACTCGGCATGATCTCCTCATAGCTATCGTAGTCCTGGTTGGCTAAATTCTTTGAAGATGAGGTCTCAGTCCACCGAAAAATCTATCAACCATCCCACATGGATCCATGACAAAGCTAGAGGTATATCGTGAAAGTCGGGTGAAGTTCATCTCATAGCTTCCGACAGATTTGTTCTCCTTCTGCTTCAGCTCAAGAAACTCTTTCTCCATTCTCATTCTCATGGAACAAGGGAAATACTTATTAAAGAATATTAACCGGAACTCTTCCCACTCCATATCTTCCATCTCTCCTCTAGGCTTCATGTTTTTGACCAGTGACCACCACTGATCAAATTCTCCCTCTAGGTGGTAAACAGCAAGGGTGACTTTTTATTGTTCCAAACAAAGGAGTACAGAAAAGATCTTTTTAGTGGAGCTTATCCATTGTTCCGAAACCAATGGATCAGTAGATCCACTGAATTATGGTGGTCATTGACTCATGAAGGACTCAACAGAATTTTGTTCCCTTCGTGGGGAGATTAGCCTCTTAGCTTCATTCAAGTTATTACTCATAACATGAGTTAGTCGGTTCATCATTCGCATGAATGTTTCCATTCTGTCTTTCATCGGAGGTCCGTCAGCACATGGTGTATTGTGGTCACCATCGAAATGGTTCCTCCTATTTCCCTCCATTTTCTAAAATAATAAAACCTTAGTGAGAAACTTATTTCATTTATGAATCTTTTAACTAAAACATTATTCTTAGAAAATTACATTTCTCTATAATTATTTATAATGATTCATAAAAATCTTGTGATTAACTAAACATATCCCCCAGTAGTTTCGTAACCAAGAGTGCAGCAAGGCCCATTATCATGCACCAGTTCTCATTTGTGTCTAGCTCAAAGCAATGTTTTCAGGTTTTACCCCTATGTACATCTGTGCCAGAGCCGCCTCTACCTACTCCTATCTAGACAGGGATGTATTTGTTTGATAAACCACTTACTCAATACTTACCAAAATACCAGGAAGTTTTCCGATATTTAAAATTTTATATAGGGTTCTTCCTAATGTTTTTATATCCTAATTTCCACACAAAACTAATCCATCCTCTGAACCAACTATAGCATCCCGTCTTTTTATAACATAAATTTTCATTATAGTGCACAAAACTTAGGATCTTTAAGGTTTAGGGGCTTGGAAACCAAGAACATAATACAAAAAAACAACAAAAAAATTCTTCTTAAACACTTTAAAGGATTCTCCATAAGTTAATACTAGTTTAATTACTACATCTTATAACCTGGGGACATACATCAAATGAAAGGGTGAGCAGAAGGCCCAGTAAGGGAAACAAGAGAAACATTTTACAAGTGAACTTGAGATACTTCAATAAGGTCATGAAAAAAACTTTAAGGCATGAGAAAGAAATCATGAGATATATCATAATAAAAATAACATTTTTCATAACTTGAAGATGTGGCTTCAATCTTTAATATGGACAATCATTTCGTTTCACCAAGTTCCATCCCCAAGGTGTCATTAAAAATTACCAAGGTTATTCACCAAGGTATTTGTCTAAATGGTCATCTCTAGAGATTAAGTCCTTACCCAATGAATTGGAGCGCTATCTGCCCGAACCCTTGAAATGTCTTTATAGTCATGTGAGACACATATATCATCATAAATAATTTCATAAACAACCCATATAGCATAAAATAAATGGGTTTCATTTCATAATCATAACGTTTTAAAACTGCTTTAAAGACATGATCTTTATGTCACTTTAAACCCACAGAAAGGGAAAGCGGGTTTCATGTATGTAAATACCAGAATTTAAAATAGAACATTTTGATATATATGTGAATACCCCGGTAGAAATAAGAGCTTTGAGTATTCACGTAATAACGTAAAATAATTTTGAGAAAAAGACAGAGGTATTTTGAGACGAAAATTCTGCAGCATAACGGCTACGTTACAGGGTTTTAGAAAACCTTGAAAAGAGAGGGGAAATGGGTCACCCACTCATAAATGATCTATAAAAATAGTATAGGGATATAATATAAAGGATATGAATCATGGTAATTAAATTTCGAGGACATACCATTTGAATTGAAAAACATGGAAGTAAGACAAAAATAAGATTTCTGTTATAAAAATTCGGCAGCCTAACGACGTCACTTAAACTTCAATAAAAATGAATTGACAAGATCAAATGGGGTCTCTAATAATATGATAATAAAAGATAATTTTGATAGATATAGAGATCACACCCCAACATAATAAAAATGAACTTGAAAGACTTGACATGAAAATAGAACTTGAAAAATGAGAAGGGTGAAATAATCCTTTAAAAATTCAGCAGCCTAACGACGCCACTTAAACATTCATAAAACAAAATAATGAGAGTAAGACGGGATATCTCATCATATGAACATGAAAAGGTAAGTAAGAGTAATATAAAAGAACATCCTCCCACATAATAACATGGATCATAAATGAAATGACATAAAAGAGATTACTTGAAAAGAAAGAGAGAGGTCAGATCCCTTACCTTAAATGTAACTCTTAAAAATCAAAGGCTGGGACCATGAGAGGCTTGAGGGAACCTTGGGAGGACTCCTTGGGAGGTAAGGAGACCAGAAATTCGTTGAGAATGATTTTGGAGTCCAAAGGATGAGAGAATGGCTAGGTATTTATAGGGAAAGTGAGGGGACACGACATTAATGGCCAAGGGACACCCCATTGGTGGTTTTGGAAAAACCATGGGCTTGCCCATGGTATTTGCCCACGGTATTGGCCACTTGGGAAACATCATACATTACCTTACTATTCATAAGTCGAACATATTGATTACATACTTAATACATCATTTAATGATGTCATTAAACACCCGTAACTTAAAAACTGTATTTTCACTATTCACTGAAAATTTATCTTTCTCAGAAAAATCCAAAAATTTCACCTTAAGCAAATATCGACGCTCCGATTAAAAATATGAAATCCATTTTATAAAAATAATTTTATAAATATTTATAATTTAATTTTTAAATAAAAACACTATTCACAGAAAATTCATTTTTTCAGAAAAACCCCCAAAAATTACCATAACATTATATCAGTGCTCTGAGTTAAAAAATAAAGTCCATTTTATAAAAATACTTTTTTAAATATTTTCAATTTAAATTTTAATTAAAAATACATTATTCACCCCAAAAAATAAGACATGACTAATAATTTATGAAACAGTTATTTACCCATTTTATTGAATCACATTACTTAATCTAGGTGTCTAAATTATATTAAAACTTTCTTTGAGTGAAATTACTAATCCATTTGGTCACATCACTAATCCTAAGCGTAAAATCACTATTCATAATTTACTATTCATCAAAAATTAAGTTAATCTTATTAGACTCCAAATTCCTTACTGAACACTTTTGTAGAAGACCTTTTTTTGAAAATCATTACACATCATTAATTATTTAAGGTTTACATAAATATTTTAAAATATCATTTTTTTCAAAATTCTTCAATAAATACATCCTAAAATTATCCAGACATTTGAAATTTCACAAACTTCGCTAAAGGAAGAAATCTCAATTTATTCATCCAAAAGGATTACACAAAGAAGCTAGGGTCTCGTCACATAACCCCTTATAACACCAGAATATGACTTAAGTGTAAGGTGTGATATGGTGAGAGAATCTGAGGGAGGCTCAGATAACATTTCCCTAGTAGTAATCTCAACTAACTTGAACTTCTCCCATAGGTGTTTCCGTTCAAGCTTGACATAGTGGAGTTCGGCTTGGGCTTGGTCCAAAGCGAAGCCCAAATATGCCACCTCCTTCCCAAGTTCTAATAAGTGGGCTTCATATGGTATGAGTCTACTGGATGAAGCCATCGACTCCTCTTTCTGCATTAAGCATTAACATCTCTATTAAATCATTAAGATAATGTTAATATACTACTCAAAATGTTTGGGTCGTTACACACCCCATTGCGACCCATATTGTTCATGCGACGCATCTCCAAAAAATTAGAAGAAATACCCTCGACAACACACATGCAATATCGCATGAATCCCAACCTTTGTCACATAAAAAAAGGGGATCCAAAGGGAGGAGGCAAGAGTTACTCGCGGCCGTTGAAAGAAATGAGATTCACCCAGTGCACCTGTTGCGCTGTCCCACGAGATGCCAAGACAAGTCACATGAGGTCTCGCAAGTGTCTTCCAACAGACACTCAGATCTTACGAGGACTATTGGACATGTCCCCGTGACAACATGGAGGTATTTTGACATGAAATCATGATAAAAATCCTTCAATGACCATAAAATAATCCGATAAAGGAAGAATTGATGGAGGAGACTCATGATCGTTGAAAATCAGGTGGTGTGCCCGAAGTAGTCCAAAATGGAGACTCACAAAACCATTTGGTGCTAGGCCCCTTCAGTGGATCCATCCTAGAATCACTCTAGATATTCCATAGAAATTGGTGAGTATCCAATGAGGAGGGCCTATAAATTCCCCACCCCAACTTGAAGAAAGGGTTGGATTTTTGATGGATCAGACTCCCAGACTCTACAGGATTTGACTCTCGACTTCTATAGACTTCTTGGAGAGATCATGTGACCAACCATCTTTTTCTCAGGTAATATACCGGAGAGCATCTGAAGTAGTCATGCACTAGAAATAAATCACTTCGCATGGTCATACATGGATCATGTGAAGGGCCTATGGTGGGTTATGTGAAGGAAATACTGCAAGCCTATTAGATCATGTGAGGTTCAAGACAATTAACTCCAAGATAAACCGAAGTATTCACAATATGAGGGTGAGAACCAAGATCAAAGGTGGAGGGATTAAGTGAAATGAATGCTCGTTTCCCCCTATGATCTTCACATTTTTCATCCAAAGACACACACCAACACCAGGACACATCACCCTGATCTTATGAAACTCCTTCAACATTCCACCTGGGACACAAAGAATACTCTAAACATGCTAGAACAAGCCACACAACTCTCTTGTGTACACCACTTTGATCATATGGACCCCTTGGGTCTATCACCAAGGACTTGAGACATCCCTTGCAAACATCTCCTAACTCATATAATGGTGCTCTCTCGTGTCCAAAAAATCTTGTGAAGGCACCTGGGCATGACAGCCAAGCCCTCACGACACTCCCTGGGTAAGTTAGCTGAGAGTCACGATGCCCTCCATACATTTCATCCAGATCTCAAGATGCCATCGAGCGATGTTAGCCATGATACGTGACACCCCTCGAACTATGCCACACTGACTCTTGCGACACCCCCACATGTTTCAAGATAGCTCATGCGATGGTTACTTGAACATGTCAACTTGATCATGTGACACCCTCTAGACAAGATGGTCATGCCCCCAGGGCATCCCAGAACTTAGTGATATAGACCATCCTCTGTGTGTAAGCCTCAAATGATAGGGAATCCCTAGTATGTAAGCCCTGATGTATATGAACTATGAGAAATCTAATTCTCACCATAATCGGGACACGTAGGACACATTCCTAAGGCCCAAGCACTATGTCGAACACCCCAAGGACTGTCCCAATACATAGGTCCCATTTCCATACACCATGAGGTTGATCATATGCTCCCCATTATTTCTCACACTAATCATAGTTCACATGTGCTTAGGGGGATGAAATGAGAACCTCATTAGGCATCATAAATCCTCATGATCCAGGGAAACCTCAGTGTGTAAGTCCTGACAGAAAAGGGAAGTACAACGAATCTGATTCTTGCCATATTCAAGATATGTAGTCAACCTATCCCCAAGGTTAGAGCTCCATATTCATCATTTAGGGAAATATAATAATCTAAGTCCCATTATTGGAATAAATGACACTAATAACTTGTGGCCCCTTTTTTTCTCACAATGAGAAATGACCACATGGGATTATGAGGTAGAAATGATCATGTCATCTGCACTATGAACCTCTATAATGGTACAAAGAATCATCAATGTGTAGGTACCAATAAAAAAAACTACAATAAATCTGATTCCTAATATACTCAGGATATGTAGGACGTCCCTCTAGGATTCGATCTTGAATACTTGGTCTCTCAGATCACCCATATAAGTCCTTATACATGACGTTAAACTACACGAGTCCGATGAACTACATGGGTTTTGATTCCTTCAATTACTGGGATACATAGGATGCCTTATACTATATCAATACCATCATTAGAATGTTAATCTCACCTTATATGGGAAAATATTATAAAAAACTTGTTTATACGACTTCAACATATAATCAACCACATGTTACTGGAGAATGATGAAGAACCTCAGATACATACAGATGGACTCACCCAAGAGATTCCAATTTTTTTATATAAAATAGAATTAATCTATATTAAATATTTTAGGGTAACCGGTCCCATATCAAGATTATTAAGAGATTAAGGAGCATATATTAAATTTATAAGAGAGTCCCAAAGTAGGAAACAATTCCCCACAAGATGGTGTGATGAGCCCGACCTCCCTTCCTCTTGACCAATGTGAGTCCCCAAGAGTCTTTGGGCCTAAAAACCCAGATGACCAGTGACCTTTGGAAACAAGGATGATACCTATCTATGTATAAGGGAAACATTGAGAGTTTTTAGGTAAGGAAGAACAAATGGAAGACCCGATGAACATGATTGAGTGAGGCCATAGAATACCCAAAATCAAACCATCAAGGGAGATCCCATTCCATGTTATCCATCCAAAACCAGAAGAAACACACCCTAATATTTTATATGTATTTCCTTTGAAATAAACATTAAGTATTTGATAGCTTTATTTACACACAACCTCGAGTCTAAATGAACTTTTTTTATAATATACCTTTATAACCAAGGTATTTGATTTGGGGGAATGAATAGGATTATTCACAATATAAAAAAATAAAGGTTTATTTTAATGAAAATGTATTGATTAATTCATTATAACAAATTATTCAATTTTTATTAAAATCGTTTTATGCTTCGAAAATATGTTTTCTTCCAAAATGGGTTTTATTTCATTTTGTGAACGAATATTATAATTTTTTACCCAATTTTTGAAATTTAATTTTATAAAAATTATATCATTTTTTAAATCATCATATCAAAATTATACTGAGGTAAAATTCTGATATTTTTCTGAAAATATTAATTTTTCCATGAATTTTAAAAAATACCGATTTTGTAGAAAACTATATTTTTCATTAAAGTATTTACAAAGTCCCATTTTTTTGAATTGATAATAAAATTTCATTTGTTCATTATGATTAAAAATAATACAATAAATTTCATTCAAATAGAAATTATTCTTAATTTTTTTTAAAAATTTGTTATACATTAAAATGCATTTAAAAAAATTCATTTTTCGACACATTTTGCGAGTTTATTTAAAAAGTAATTTATACCACTTATAGAGATTTTATTTTAAAAAATATAATCTATATTTTTAATAATAAAAATTAATATTATATAAAAATGTCAGCTTATTTTTTGGTCATTATGAATTGTGACCGAGGTAAAAAATCATTAATACGGTTAAGGTTAAAATATGTTTAACAGGTGGGGTGGGATGATGGGGGTTAAACCGAGAGATACAATTTAAATTTATAATTAAAAATTTATAAATCCGATTATATGGCCATATTTCCACCCTATATTATCCTAAATTTTAATACTTTTCCATTTGTATACATTTGACTGGGATATGACATTATTATATTTTAATTTTTTGAAAAATTGCAAGTGTGTCCTATCCCACCATTATAAAAGAACACCACTAATATATCTTATTTTCACCAAATTAATCCAACTAGATCCACCAAAACCTACCCAATTAACTTCTTAACTTACCTATCCATGAAGTAGAGGCGCTGGTTTTTTTAAAAGACCATTCTAAGGGACCTTAAGAAGGGATCTAAAGGATGTATAACAAAGAAGAGTTAATCATACAAAATAATCTCTTTAAATTTATTTATATTTATAAATACTATAAATATATGGTACTTACCATAAAATAATATGTTTTGAATCCTCAAAATACTGAAATATGTGGGAAATGAATGAATCACTCGAACAAACGTGTGGAATATTGACTCCACGTGGAAATATAATTCATTTTCTATCACCATTATTAATGGTTGGTTATTATGAAATATATAATATTTATATATGATATTTATGATATAAATATAAATATTTAATGATAAAATATAATTTACATTTCTTTACTTATTTTCATTTGGAAATTAAAGTAGCGTTCATGCGTACATATGGACTGTCGTCTCCATGAATGACGTGATTCATTTTTTATCTCTACCTTATATAGGTGACTCTAAATATATATATAATAAAAATATATGATATTTATATCATGATTTAAATTATTAAGATGATGAAACCATGAACAAATTTGAAAGGACCAAAACCATCAAACCAAAACTTTCATAAAAATTAAACAGTTAACACTCAAAATGACGATTTTAATAAAGAGTAATTAATAAATGGGTGTTGAAATGTTATAATTTGATCATATATGATATTATAAGTATTTAAATGATTTTTTTGTAGAATAATAATATATTTCAATTTTCTATATTTTAGTTTAGAGTGCATAAGAATCAAGTCAAACTTGAGCTAAGGGGTTTATGTTACAATCTCATTTTTACTAGGATTGCTTATGCTTAAATTTATCATGATGAAATTACATGATCTGTCTCTACAAAATATCATTAATTTTCTAATCATTTTATTTTTTTGAGATTAAATATCTTCCTTTCATTTTACTCACTTTATGTTTACAAGAGAACAAAAGAGTTTTTAAGGAAAAATGACTGTTTCCCCTCTTGGTAAAAATTTGTTTCTTTCATGTCCTTAAATTCATTAAAATGTTTTCAATAATGTTTTTACCATTATCCTAATATTGATAAAGTCAGTTTTACCCATGTTTTAATTTTAATAAAATGTTTCCAAAGAATATTATTGAATTTTTCCAAATTAGGTGTTTTTGACTTTTTACCAAAAATGTGAAAGGAATATTTGTTTTAACATACGCAACATGAATGGAATTTCCCACCATCAAGATTAATAAATGAATTGAAGATTACTTTATAATTTTCTAAGTTTCCTTTCAAAGAAATTTTTTTCCTTAATATTTTGTAAATTTTCTGATTTTAAATAAGTGATTTCAAAAAGAAAAGGGTTTTTTCATCATGAAATATTCCAGTGATCTTCTAAAATAATTTTTCATATATGATAACTTATTTTGATGTTACTTATGTTTTATTTGGTATTTGATCCAATTATACCATCCTTATTCTTTCTATGTATGGTTTATTATTATGATGTTGATATTTTAAGAAAACCCATTTATTTTTTATGGGTAATGTTATAATGATATGGTGAATCTTTTATGATCTTTTGGCATACATATTAATGTATTTATGATTATGTGATGGTTGGGGATGAAATTATACAGACCTAAAATTGATCAGGAAAATATTATTGTTTTATGAGCTCAAAGGGTATATGGGAGGTTAACACAATCTCAAAATAGGGTAACCGAGAGGTTATCCAAAATTTAAAGTAGATACATGGGTGTTTATCCCAAGCCTAACATGTGATTAATTTCATGGTAGGTATCATTGAAATAATATTTATATGATTATGATTATATCTTACTTTTTTCCACTTTTTTATATCTTGATATTATATCATGTTATGCTCTCATGGATCATTTTCTTTGATTCCTTTATTATTTATTTCTTATATACTTTGAAGATTTATGCCATGAATCATATTTATGATATATGAATTAATGGGTGTTATTTTCAATGGTTAATATCATGTTATCATACCCTTATGCTCTTGTTATACCTAAATGATCATTGATATCTCCCTTATTTATCCTTACCAAGCATTTGAGATCACCCTTTTTATGTCTCCATTTCCACAGGATATGAAGACTATTTTCAAGTAATATATGCTTAAGAAAGGTAAAATTTTTGAAGAAAATGATGGTAGTTGATATAGATCATTTATGTATCAGTTGTTTATGTATCTATGTTTCCATATAATATAAACCATTATAGTTCTGGTGTGGATCATAATTTTATGTAATTAACATCCATCTAATAAGATCAAATATTTTTGTACACAAGGTATGGGTCACTATTGTTGGTTTCATAACAAGGATTAGATATTTTATGAAACTAGGATGGATAAAATTTAGTGAGGATATTTTTGATAATCCTAAGTATAGGAGAAAATCCTAATTCATTCACTACTATAGATTTCATAAAATACAAGGATATCCTTTATCAATGCTAGTAAAAAAACACAAATAAAGGGGGCATTATCAGTGTTGAAAATAGAATTCATTAAGGGTTCCTTTATCTGCTCACGAAAAAAGCACTAATAAAGGAAACCTTTGTCAGCTCTTTTTTATAATTCTGTTCAAGGCCCCCCTTTATCATTAGTTTTCTTATAGTTCAGATAAAGGGTTATTTTATCCTTTATTTTTGGAAGCACTGATAAAGGGTGTGTTTATTAGTACTAAAAAAGTTTTAACAAAGGCCACCATTGTAAGTGCTTTTCTTTAAAGATGATAAAGGATACCCTTTGTTAACACTTTTTTTATCACTGATAAAATTTATATTTCCTAGAAAGATTATATATCATTTTTAGTATTATATTAATATAAAAATATATTTATATTGATATAAATATAATATATGTAATTAAATATGATTTATAGAAGACTAAAGATACATTTAAACTTAATATATAATATATTTAGAGAAAAATGAATTATAAATTAGATAAAAAATAATATCAAAAAATAATTTTATATTTATTATTGATAAATAGTCATTTAATAACAAATTGATGACATAAAAAATCAAAAAATTAATGAACAATCTAAGATAAGTTGAAAACATGACTTGAACTTAAAATGGCCATAAATTTTGATTTGGGTGTCCATTTGGACTCTAAAATATATAAAATAGTATAATGTATATATACATACAATATGTCAACTTGAGGGGATGTAATTAAATATTTTTTTCAAGGTCAAAAAATGAGCATATAGCCTCCAAAACTGAGTTTTTAGTTGGGATACTATAATTTTTTCATATTTGATGAGAGGTAAGATTTGTTTAAGAGGGTCTTATTGTTCTTTTTCTTTGAAGACTAAAATTATTCTCAAGGATTACATTAATATTGATAATATGGTTTTAAAATTTTATCATTTTTTATATTTTATTTTTATTTGTAATTAAGTATATGCATATTTTCATATATTTATATTTAATAAATGAACTATAAAATTACATATTTAAAAATATATACATAAAAAAGTGTGTTTACATATAAAAACCACATGGAAATAAAAATTTATTATTAATTTTATTTAAAATAAAAAAATTTCTATTTTATTTAACTTATAAAAATGAATTATTATATATTTATACCTTTACAAGTAATGTTTATATATAAAAATTTGTTTGTATCAAGATATATATATATATATATATGTATGTTTATATTCTAATATATGTAAATTGTGACATCCGAGACCCAGGTGCCACTCAGAGGTGCGCAAAAGCTGGTTGACCACACGGCCTTAAGCATGCCTCCCCCAATAATAGAGGCCATTGAATAATAGTGAGGGCATAGGGTGTGTTCTTGGGGAAACTTTGTCATCATTACCATAGTGGATAAAATCGAATAAGAAATAATAGGTAAGTAGTAGAAGCATATGTATAAACATATGGCAGAAAATAAATATACACTATGACAACTAGACTAGTCACCCACCGTATTAGGAGAAGACATAAACATCCAAGAAATAGATGATAATAAAAATATTGAAACTAAATCATATAAAAAATATGAGGATAATGTATTTCACGTATTTACAGAACTAGAAAATAGGTACACATTATAACAAATAACACATGATATACAAAAGATTAAAAAAGAATCCAAAAACTATCCAGCATCCTAAGAACTAACTCAGTCATCTACTACCAAGATCCAACCCAATGTAAGCAATCAAGATCAAGTGTCCAAAGTGGGACACATCCCCTTATCCACACAAAGATATATATAATATTCTTAGGTACCATCAAAATCCCAAATCGGGTGTGAGATAAATCTCATTAAGCCACCTCCAAGGATGTTCATACCTTCTAGTCAGTGTTATATAAACTAAAATAGTGATCAGGTATATATAAATGTAAATCAATTAAAAATAAATGACTTATACCGACTTTAGCCTTAGATGGTAATGTATCTAAACATGGGACCAATTAATTTATTCATTTAATTTAAATTTATATAGACAAGTCACTTGAGGGGTAAATAGCACTAACAAGGTATCATGATAATAATGACAAAGGATACAAGATATAATAAGGCATCCTACAATGATGATAATAGTAAAAAAGATCGAAGGTAATAACTAAGGAATCCCTAACCATAGGGGTCGATTCATGCTAGTAATAAAATATAACCGATCTATAAGGGATCTGAGTGAAATCCAAGGGGCATCACCTAAGGAATTTCAATATAAATTATTCTAGCATAGTCCAAGGAGCTCTTATAAGGTAAAACGATCTAAGAAAGACATGGCCTAATGGGGGAAATCCATGGTTCCATGTGTCTGAAGACATAAAGCAAGGTCCAAATAGTGTATCCAATGTATCCTAATATTCGGAAGATACTGAAGGGATCCTATGACAACATGCCATGCATCGACTAGTAGACAAGAACCACATTCCAAGGTGGGTATATCCCTTTGAAACCATCTCCTTTAATTAGAATGAAATCCTATGAATGATTAAGGAATTTCCTCAAGAATCCAAGGCCTTTGTAAGGATGACCAATTTTATAAAGAATAAAATGTCCATATTCAATAGATGACTTATATGTTAATAATTATTTAATTCAGGAAATTTAATACTCATTCTTTTTTAAGTCAATTTGTTCATTCCATTACCTTCCATACTATGTGGAAAAGAAAAATATAACATGAAACCATTTATGACTTTAATTCTATAGTTAATTAGTATGTTCATTCCTTTACCTTTCATTAGTATGATAAGGCCAAATAAAGACATGACACCATATTCATTTCATTTATAATAAACAAGTACTAGTGACATCTATAATATACTTTCAAATTGAAATTTAAAAGATTAATTAATTAATTTGACATAATTACCATAGAATGGTCAGGGGATACTATAATTTAATTGCCATTGATAATTCATTTATTTAATTAAAATTATTACCTTTATAAAGATCAAATAAATGAACTCCCGAACAGTGGTAAAAATATACCCACAAGTGTCACCAAGGAATAAATAAGGAAATAACCTACTTGAGGTGGTATTTATTGATTTCATAACCTCCAATGACATAATGAATAATTATGAACAAGGCTCTAGAACACAAACATGACTATTATAAGCAAGGAATATGAATTTAATAAGCAATGCGTTATGAAAATGACATTTTCACGACTATGGAAGTTTATAAAATGGAGAGACTCGATGGATGAGTCATAGAACACTATCCATATAACTATAACACTCTCCTAATCCAGTATCGCCCCTTAGTTTGGCCTGGATCAGAAGAAAAAGAAAAAGCGAATCAACACCATGAAAATAGGGAATATGAGCCTACATCAAAATAAATACATCAAGGAGAAGATAATTTATGAATTAAGGATGATTATTGTAGAGATCACATGGAGGAATCCAATGAGACAAAGAAATCTTGATTCTATTCTTAGATGATGAAGATATTGATGAAACTAGGAGGAGGGAACTTGAGAGCCTTCAATGGGGGAGAAATCCACTATACATTGGAAATGAGATAAAAAAATATGGAGGGTGAGTTTAATTACATTTTAAAGGAAAAATTATCATTTCACCCAAGAAATATGGGTCACATGGGTTTCTCGAATGGTCACCCAGACCGTACGCCAATAGTGTGCATGACACTATCTTAAGGGGGAACCCACATGGTTAGGCCACATTGTCTGATAAATTGTGATCCAACCATGATACATGGATTTTCTAAAATATATAGACCAACTATACAAGAGTGAATCCCTGACCGCACGATTTCATCAAACTATGCAGCCACCTACTCCCCTATATTCAAACCTCCACGATTAGGGGAATCTGTGCAGATAGGATTCCATGGTTTTGACTAACTGTGTGGTCAAGTTCTTTACTCTACCTACTGGGGTTACAAGCTCCAAAAAATCCCCAGACACCCTAAAAAAACTGTGAACTCATCAGGAATCTGTATTAGGTCTAAAACAAAGAATTAGACCAAAATTTAAAGGATCCATACTATATAGAAAAAAATTGGTTCTTACAGTCCTTTTAATTAAAGGAAATCAAACTTGAGTTCACCTTCCAAGGGTGAAAAAGAACTATCTGCAAAAAAAATATCCAATGATCATGTATGTTGGCCTCCCACTACCAAGTCTTATCTTTTACATGTCCATGATGCCATAATACCCATAATATACGTATATACCGGCCTCAGATATCCTTCATACTCCATTCAATGATGCGTATATGATATTCCTCAGAAGAAGCAGCGACATATTACAGAATCTCCTACAGATTAAAAGAATGAGATGGATCATCATGTTAATGGTGATGCTGTGAAATGTGGAAGACATCATGCATGGAACAACACCTCTAAAGTAGTAGAAACTAACAGGCTATTTTCCAGACACTCTCCATGATCTCAAACTTCCTGAAAAAGTGTGACAAAAACTTCCCTTACCTCCATATCCATCTATGCCAAATATTGGGAAATACCTATAGTAAAAAATGATATCTAACCTCAAAATCTAGAGGTCATCGATAGAAACAAACATTAGATTTATTTCTAGACCGAGTAGTATACATACAAAAGATGATCATCTGAACCTACTCTGCAGTCTCCTATATAAGAAGAGGACCTAGTAGCACTACCTCTCCTACCTCTAACTAGCACATGAGTGAATGACATGGTGTTCTGTATAAGGCATCATAGGGATCCATCTAAATTATCAAATTAAATACATTATTATAGGATAACATGATGATAGGGTTATGGTAATCTGAAGAACCATTGAAATCAAGTATGCATGCTTAGTGCATTTCCTCTAACCCCTGTATCATCTGTTCTGACTGGCCATCGATCTGAGGGTGAAATCCTATTCTCAGAAGTACCTATTTAACTATAGCTCCCTATAACCCCTTCTAGAAACTCGATGTGAAATGATAATCCCACATTGAAATGAAATTATGAGGATCCCATGTAGTCATGTATTGTAACGAACATATAGTCTTCCAATCTTATCAACTAATAAAGTCTCTCAGATACGAAGGAAGTGGGATACTTTCGTCAATCAATCCATGACTAACCAAACTGTATCACTACCCCATGACAACCTAGGAAACATGACTATAAAATCCATATAAACACCATTCCATTTCCATTATGGGAATAGAAGTGGCTATAATAAGACAACATGTTACTAGTTCTCTGACTTAACCTACTGATAGGTGGAGCACATAGTGATAAAACCTACTATCTGATGTTTCATCGAAGACTAGCAATACTACTAAGAAGTGTGAGAATATTGCATCAGTTACCCTTTTATATCTTTTAAACCAAGATATGAACATTTACATGGAGGATATTATATCCATCAACCAAAAAATATAGAGATGGGTCCTCACTAGAAATACTCTCTCATAGAACTAGAAATTTAAGATATGAGAACTTCCCACTCTTCACTTTATCAATGAATAAAGAGGTTACTATCAAAGATGAAGTAAAATACTACAAATGACTCTGATAAAACACCAGATGTATCTCAGGAAAGAAGGCCATTAATTTCCATTCATCACTGGATTCATGTACGCCATGTGCCTAATTTTTCCAGATCAGTGAAATTATTGTCGTATTTCCCATTCCAGGCGTATAGGAAAGCTCAAAGTCAAAGGAATAGAGATATTGGACCCAAAATCACTATTTTAGATTAAATTCAAATTGTTTAAATTTATATTGGAGGCTCTTGTGATCTATATACACCAAAAATTTATCACCCATCAAATAGTGTCTCCAGTTTCATAAGGCATAGACAACTGCTACAAAATTGAGTTAGTGCATCCGGTAGTTTCTATATTGTGGAATCAACTTCCAATATCCTTATGTAATGAATCTATCCTCTTACACCAGAACTACACCCAGGAAAATTATTTATGCATCATATAACATTAAATAGACTCTTCTAGGATCCATTAGAATACGAATCTGTGCTGAAAAAATCCCCCCATTCAGCTCTTGAAAGGATTTCTTGCATGCTTCTGACCAGATGAACATAAAACCACTCTTTTTAAGACCAATAAGAGGTAAAAAAAGGCAGAAGAAGTTTTGTATTAAACACATATAATATATATATAACCCTAGGAAACTCTATATGTCAAACCTATTCTTAGGATGCTCTCAAGAAACTACAACACTCATATTCCCAAGGTTAATAGAAACTTCTGATTCTGAGATAATATTACCCAATAAGTGAAAATTGATGATAAAAAATTAGCACTTAGAAATATTGGCATAAATATGATGATATCTTAGTATATTTAGAATTATATTAAGGTGTTTACCATGGTCTCTATGAATATTATAATACACTAAGATTTCATCCATAGAGACCACTAAAAAGGAATATCGATAGGGGTAAAAAACCCTATTAATCAAATCCAAGATTATAGAAGGAACACTAGTAAGACTGACTAGTATATTGAGAAACTCATAAAGACCATACCTAGTATGAAAATCTATATGAGGTATTTCAGAAGGTCTAACTCACACCTAATGATAGCCATATCTTAGGTTCATCATTGAGAATACCCTAGCTCATCCGACCTGATCAAATATATTATATATTCGAGTTAGTGGATATCAATTCTTAACCATAAGATTGTGAAACCATCGTTAATCCATGCATAAATGAATGTCCCCATCCACATTATTGGTGAAAATAATGGGTGATCTCAAGAAATAAGTGTCGAGTCAGATAAAACCCTTAGCATTTAAATCCTCCAGCTATTGTTTGAGCTCATGGAGCTTAGTAGGTTCCATCCTATATGGAGGAATGGATACCATATCTGGTCCTATAACAAGATCAATCATAAATGCTACCTATCTCTTAGGATTTAAGCCAGAAAAATCATCGAAAAAGATGTCCCTGAAATGATCTACTATAGGAGGAAAATCTATCTAAGGGAAAAAAATGCTCTTCCATAAAAACACTAGTAATCTGGGAAGTCACTCTACCTAGCCCATGATTCTCTTGTCCATCTCTACCAGAATAGATAGTCCACTCATCCTTGTGGATATTGATGGAGTAGGTTCCCTAAAACCAATTTTTGTGCACCTTATGATAATTTTTATACATAGTTTTGAATATTAATAAACTCCTTACACAATCATGATTTTTCTTCTAAATAACATAGTATGTGATAATGTCTTAAGAGTAGATGTCACACAAAAAGGTCATAACAGTTCCCCTCTATGATGAGAACCCATAAGATCCCACATATTATTCTTAAATATATGTTCTATAGCTGGATGTAATAATTTATGGAAAAAATGATTCAGCCTATCTGGGATGGAGGTACATAGGACATTGAGACATCTTCTCATGGTGTATACCCATAGTAATATTTAGTCTAGGATTTTATGAGAATGAGATCCTCCAGTATGAAATAAAAATTTATATGTGTCATTGGATGTTCCTATATATGGAAATGTGTATTTATTATTATACTTTAAGATAATAATTAATGAATATTTTAAGTCATTTACATTGATGCGTTGAAAAAAACTATGATGACATATGTTCGTAGTGAGCTAGAATATGTTGGGTGCGTCATGAGTAATGTTGAATTAATGAATAATTCAAGAAAAGTTTTGTAAATTATATTATTTAATGAAATTTTATATCTTAGTACCTTTGATGGAAATGATATAGCCTAAAAAATCCAAGTCTATGGTTTTCTATTGGCAAGATATATTTCCATAAAGTCAATGAAAGATACATCTAGCACAAAGGTTGATGCCACCAATGTGCAACCTTCTTGATTAGATATATAATGATAAAAGGGTTAATATTACACAGTAAGCATCCATATGAGATATTCGGTCATTGTGGAAATAAATTCTTTTTCTATGTGTTCCGTTTCATGTTTTTAGATTTTATCCTTATAATTTAGGCTACTTTGCTTAACACCACCGAGAAAGAGGTGTAGAAGGTCACATACTAAATGCATCCATAAAAATATTATTCCCATATATGGTTTAATAATTATTCATGTTTTTTATCACGTATATTCGGTCACCAGTTATTCAATAAAAATATTATGTGAGCGAAATATTTAATAAATATTTATTCCCTATTTAGTGAATATAATATTTATTTATTTATTGGTGAATAATGCAGCTATTCTTATTTATTAAATAAATAATCATTATTGAAGACCTAGAAAAAATAATGAAGGATTTACAAATCATGTTTATATGACTGGAAAGAAATAATATATATTGAATGTTGTTTGAATAAATAATATTTAATTTTAATTAGTGAGTTTATCGTATGTTCAGAAATAATAATAATAATACTGTTATTAACATGGGGTTGGATAGGGATTAAATAAATATTAAAGGTAACTTGTGTAATTATTTATTTCTAACCCAAGCATTATATAAATCCAATTATACTATTTTTCATGAGCCCTCAAGGTGCAGCTCAGTGGTATCTTCCCCTATGGGTCTCAGTGAGGTCTCTGGTTCAAGTATCTCTGAGTACATCCATGAATTGTATACTGCCTAATTTTTTTATGTAATGTATCTCCATTCCCTGAATAACTCAAGGATTCAGCCTCAAATTTTATTATTTTTCATGAGATCCAATTCATTTGTTTTGTTTTGTACAAAAAATATTGAGAATCCTCTCAAAGACCTAGATAGATCCCTTCTCCAAGAACACTCCCAAGAATGAAGAGCGGTCTTTTTCCACCCCCAAATCTTGAGTCTAGTGAGATAAATGAGAATACTTTTTAATTAATTCTCATGGTGATAAAAGGTGAAAGATTTAATCGATAGGATCTTCTATGATAGGACCCAAAGATTCCTACGACTATGTTCAGATATTTGTGGAACACATGTAGATCACCGCAAGAGGGAATATGCTATTGATTCCATCAGCGCAATAATAGTACAAAATAGTTCGAATGTAAGATTAATCAAAAAAGAAATAATTATCAGATGGAAATTCATTAAATGAATAAATTAATTATAAATAATATGTGATGATCCAGTTCTTGGTTCTAGCATTTTATCCCTTATCTATATTCTTTGATTTAATTCTGTTGATCACGATGTCCAATGTTGTGGAAAATATTGGATTAATCATAGATCATGGAAAAAATAAAAGTTGGGAATGACCCCTCGCACACTTTCATTGCATCTAAAACCTACATGTGGTATGAGAGCGATCACATAACTATTTATAATCATTTAAATATCCTTGATTAATTTTGCATATTTTTATTAGGTTTTAAATTCAATTTTAATCATTATTTAATCCAAAATGTGAGTTCTGATTCTTCCTCTTTCATTTATTTTAAATATAATCAAATAAATTAATTTTAAGAAAGAAATAAAATTGAAGATCACCTTTGGAGGTGCTGAGGAATCTAGAAGGATAAAACAAGAGTACATGTTGTGTGACTATAACTAAACCCAATGTAATAGTTTTCAATACACCATGAATTAATTCAAAATTAATTCAATGATTGTTCATTGAATACAAAAAGTATAAGTAATTATACATCATTTGTCGACTAGGCTATCCTAGCTCACTATCAGCCAAAGTACATTCTCTGTAGCCCACACACATGACGTTTAGTCCCAGAAAATCCATGTATCTTCTTACATAGGCTACCTAGCTGGGGACTGTGTAACTCAAAGACTACACAACAAGTATCCCATGTATACACTATTTACTCTAATATTTTATATGGAATAGTTTATATGCTGAGTCCATAGGCACATTCCCCAAATATACCATGAGAAAAGGGCACACCGTGTAGTTGGATTGTTCACATTGTGTACTTATACCAAATTGAGTAGAATTAAAAGTAAATTATTATACTGTATAAAACTCATCAACATGTTCTTGCATGTGTTCATTATGTTGATAATAAATTCCATGTGATGAGTTTATATATATATATATATATAAATGTTTTGTTAATATCTATGTATTGTTCAGATCTGCATATCATGTTTGATTCATATTATAGTTATTACACTACATGTATTGAAACATATAATATGATAGAAAAATCATGTAATCTGTGTAATAATTAAGTTTATAATACACATCATGAAAGTACACGATAAGTCATGTATTCCACATTTCATAAGAGTAAACGGTATTTGAGTATAGTACATGTTGGGTAGTTCATATGGGTACTAACCATGTTTCCACCAAGGTATATTTCTGTACATAGTTAATTTTAAATAAATTTATTTAATCTGTATAAATTTTTTATGGTTTAGAATCTCAAGTAAATTTAGATGAGAATTATAATAAATGAATAGATTAGTTAAATAATATAATTGATTAATTCAAGCATGATTTATCTTAAATAAGTACGATTATAATTGAATGACAATTTTATTAAATGCATAGTTAGTTCCATGCTAATGGATGACCACGAGCTTAGACCATGACCATTGTATGTGATTGGTTTCATTTAATTTATTATTTAATTAATTTTTGGCCTGTCTCTCCTATTATTATCTATTGTCCAACATTACCATGATTTTTTATGTAAACCCCTTCCCTCATATGCATGTTATAAAAATAATATTTAATGGATGGAGCTCCCAAGCTAGTGGAGGAAGTTCAATATTTATGCTAACGAGAAAAAAATCCAAGAGAGATACATAGGTGGACATATTGAATGTAGGAACAAGAACCTTAACTAGTCGAAGGCGCATTCCCCCAAGGCCGACAGTTGGATTATCATCCACTATATAAAATAAACATCTAGAAAAATATCATGACCATATCACTTTAATATTATATTTCTATCAAGTTGCATGATTATTTCCTTATGGATGTATTTTTGTGATAATATGAATTAATTAATTAACAAGCATGCAAGAAAGAACTAAAATAAATTAGATTATGTGTAAATATTATCTATGACATGGTTAATCACATAAGTAAATCTAATTATTATTAAAAGAATTTAATAAAAGTAATAATTGTATATTTAAAAAAATAGATAAAATCTCCCAATTATACATTATGTTGGTAAATCTGTCCACCACTTCAATTAAAATCAAAACATAGTTCAATGTGATTGACCATCCAAAGTTTATGTTCTTTCAATTATTAAGATATTTTTAACTGGAATTTTTAGGTTGACATAAATTAGTTCACATTGAGTGTTGACTTCCACATTAGGACCTGATGTAACTAATCGGAAAGGGTTGAGGAAATAAAATTTAAGGATTTCAGGATTCAGGAGTCTACTCTCAAGATCATGGAACTGTAAGTTAATGTAGTTGTACTTGGGAATGCCAAGGTAAAACCCTTCAAATTTATTGACAATCCAAATTTGGGGTGATGATAAGGGTAATATGGATATTTTCCACTAGACTGTCAAAGAATCCTGAAATTCCGAAGCCAATGGTGAGGGATATTGGGTTTTGATAAAATAGTGGGAGATTAATAAATATAATATTTATTTATTTCTCTAAAATATTATCAGATAATGCACTAAATATCTATTCATATTATTTGTAGAAATAATATTAAAATGACTTCAGAAATATCACTACGATCCCAACTTTATAAGGATAAGCTTCTTATCAACACAAATTTATAAGAATGAAAAAGGCACTTACACATTATCCTGCACCATGAAAAAAAATTGCATGTGATGGAAGAACTAATTCTTGATGTGCTTGGTAAAGAGGCTAGTGAGGAAGAGTTCTTTTTCATTGAGAATCATTTGAATGATTATATATATGTTCAATGTTTCATGATATCATCCATTACTAATGAGAATTTGAAGCAACAAGAGAACATGGATGTATATAGCATGATGTCTCACCTTTGGGATCTCTATCATGGGAAGTCGAGACATGAGAGATAAGTGATATCCAATACTATATTTATAGTTAATCTTGGAGAGTATGTGACACCTATGCCTCATGTAGTCAAGCTTATTGGATTTATTGAATTCTTAGACATCTTAGGGATGAAATTACCAGATGAGTTGCACATAGATCTCATACGTTCCTCACTACCCAAAGACTTATGTAGTTTTATTGTTAATTATAATATGAGAAATAATGAGAAGAATCTTTCAGAACTTCTTACTTTTATTCTCTATGTGGATAAGAATATGGTGTCTGATAAACTCATTTTCCATATAGTGAATTAAAAATGAAGATTAAGGTGAAGGGGCCTAAGAATCATAAGAATTTTAAATCTTTTGAGCACCATCCTTCTAAGAAGAGGAATATCTAGAGGCAGAGAGCAAAAAATGAAGTAGTATTTTTTGTAGGTGGAGATCAAGGCCATTGGAAGAGGAAATGCACCCAGAATAAAGGGGAAGCTAATGTTACATTCATTATAAAGTGTAATATTTCAATATCTACACATTGGGTATTAGATACATATTGTGGTTCTCACATATGTTTCCAAATGTATAAACCAAGTAAATTTTGAAATATTTCCCAAAAAGTGGTGGATCTGCAAGCTACCAACGGTGAGAGGATGAATTATCTAGCCATTGGTGACTAACACCTTTAATTATCAATTATAATTATATTGGTTTTATGGCATGTTATTAAGTACCCATCATTACCAAGAACAATATCTTTATATCGTGCCAATATATAGATGTTTTTTTTAAAGTTTGGAAATAAAATTTGTTTCTTTTTAAATGAAACATATGTTCTAGTATGGAAAATTTAAATAATGGTTTTTATGAGTTAGATTATGAAATAAACTATTGTAAATAGATAATGAATCATGTTCACATGAATCATATGACACCCATCTATGGAATCACCATGTTGGTCATCTAAATAATAAGCATTTGATAAAGCTCTGTCAAGATGGTTATTTATACTCTTTTGAGCTAAAACCACTTAAAATTTGTCATGATTGTTTAAAAAAAATGAAAAAAACTTCCATTTATTGGATAGGGTGAAAGGGCCACATAGCTTCTAGTATTTCTACACACTGATGTGTTTATCCCATTTCTAGTAGAAGGTAGAGGTGGGTATTCATACTTTATAAATTTTAATGATAACTTGAGTAGATATGTTTACATCTACTAGATGATGTATAAGTCAAAGTACTTTGATAAATTCAAAGAACTCACGAATGAAGTAGAGAATAAACTTTGAAGGAAGATAAATATTCTTCAATCAGATAGAGGTGGTGGATATCTTAACTAAGAGTTAAATGATTTTTTATGAGATTTTGGAATTTTATCTCAACTTACTCCACCTTACACACCATAGTGAAATGGTGTCAGTGAAATGAAGAACCATACATTATTATAAATGGTAATGTTGATGATTATTCATACAGATCATTCATTATCAGTTTGAGGATATTCATTACAAACTACGACATATACATTAAACCAATTACCAACTAAAGTGGAAAACAAAATTCCATTCGAGTTATTGAGTGGAAAGAAGCCTGTTTTGTTGCATACACATGTATGTGGTTTCAAGGTGTTTGTTAAGGCCTTTCCAAGAAAAAACTCACACCCTAGGGAACAAAGTATATCTTTATTAGGAATCCTGATGAAGAAAGGGATACTACATATACAACCCCTCATACAAAAGTGTTTGTCGCTAGAAAAGACTTCTTTCTTTAGAGGGAGTACATACTTTAAAAGGATAGTGGGTGAATATTTAATTTCGTGAAGTTGGTGCTCAAGATATATAATATTTTGTATAGGAATATATTCCACATGACCCAATCGAAGACGTAGTTCCTGAAACACAAGTACTGTGTAGGAGTACAAGAGATGTAAGATAAAACGAGAGATATGATTTTGTAGTCACCAGAGATGGTGAATAATTATTGGTTAAAAATGATGAAAATATATCCTAAAAATAATTAGTAGATATCTAAAAATATTCAAGATTAAACGAATAGATGAATTTTTGTAATAGATTCCATGTATCATAACAATGTATGGGTTCTGGTTGACACACCAGTTGATGTCAATCCCATAGGGTAAAAATGTGTATTCAAGAGGAAAATATACATTGAGGGTTAATTAAATTCTTATAAAGAAATTATAGTGGAAAAATATTATAAAAAATATCAAGTAATTGACTATGATGAATCCTTTTCACTAGTTTCCATGTTTAAATCCATCAGAATTCTACTTGCTATAATAACTTACCATGACTATGAGATTTTGGAAAATGGATGTCAAAATATCTTTCCTTAATGGGAACCTTTAAGAAGATGTCTACATGACATGACCATAAGGGTTTGTGAATCTAAGATATTCCAAAAATATTTTCAATTTTCAAATAACCATTTATGGATTGATGTAATCATCGTGGTTATATAACATTCGATTCTATGAAGCTAAGAAATAATTTGGGTTCATTTAGAATTAATGTGTGCCTTGTGTTTACAAGAGGTTTAGTGAGACTAAAATCGTTATCCTAGAAGTATATATTAATTAAATATTACTTATTGGAAATGACAAACCAATATTATAGTCTTTTAAGTATTTGTTAAACCAGTGTTTCTCTATAAAAGACTTTGGTGAAGCGGTCTATATTATAGGAATCACAATCATTCAAGATAGATCCAAGAGGATATTCGACTAAGTCAAAGTACATAAATTGATCCTATACTAATGTTATTTATCATGAAAAAATCCAAGAAGGGATTAGTTCCAGTGTCGCATCGTATACATCTTTCTATGAAAATGTGTTTTTGGGAAAAAATACCTCAAGGTAACATTGCATCATTTTCTTGTTGGTTGTGTTTGTTGAAAAAGTATTTATTCATGGTGAATTGTCAAGTTCTAGAGTTATTATTGACAACCTCTGTTAAAAAAGAAACATGATAAAGGAATGTAAGATCAGAATGTGGTATAGAAAGAACAATTAATAGGCGGCACCATTTTATAGTGTTTTATAAAATTTTGGGGTCTAAAATTTGGAGTTTAGTGAGCATTGTGAAAAGTGTATTTCCATGAAGATCTCATAAAAATATGGAAAATTCATGAGTTTTTTGAAGATGGGCTTCGTAAAGTGGATTTCTCAAATACATGAATAATGTTGATGGTGATCTATGTGATTGGGACGAGTTTAAAAAATGATAGAGGTGAAGAGCATTGTGAGGGAACATTATGGTGGAATAAAGGTTTTGAAAGAAGTATTTGTGATTACGTAGAGAATCATAGTGGTGGTTCAATGGAATTGATGGAAGGCTTCATGATTAATATGTGCATTGTGATCTAGAAAATTTTCATGGAGCTACGTGAAGAAGATAGAATGTAGGATGAAATTTCGAAGCTCTATGAAATGGGATTACATGGCCCTGATTTGGCATGAAATGTTCTAGAGTTAGTGGGAAATTTCTATAAATAGGCCACCATCCCAAAGATAAGAGTAGAGAGACTCCACGAAAAACTTAAGGCACTAGAATATCAAATGGGGTTCATGAATAGAACGATATTTGTAAAAGTAATGGGATTAATAGATTCCAATTGAGCTCTACGAAAGGAAAGCATGCCGTGAAAGATATTTAAGATTTGAAAAAGAAGTGTGCTTAGAAAATTCTTGTTTGGGCTTTGAGAAATCACAAAGTCCAGTGTGAGATTTGAGAACTAGTGAGATCTGTGAACTAGTGAGCTTTGCGAACCTGTGAGATTCACAAAAAGGTAAGAGCTTCATAAAGGCTAGTTTTATCTTTACGAAATTGAGAGCTATGTGAAGCAGTGAGATTTGAGAAAGTGTTTTAAAAAGGGATTTCTCAATGTTCAGTGGAAAAGAGGTATTCACCAGTGGATGAAATATGGACTTCAATATAGCATCAAAATAAAGTGGAGGATGCATTAATTAGTGATAATGAAATGACATAAATGTATATAAACTATGCTTGGATCTTCTGAAGAAGTAGTGAGCACAATTCAGTTGAGAGAGAAGTGAGATTTCAAATTGGGATTGGTTATAAACCAAGAGGTACAGTGAGTCCATTTCAAACTTGTAAACATCAGTTCACTTTTAGTGGATTTGGTAAATCAACACATTACCATTGTATGATCCTTGTACATAGCCCTGTGATGGTGAACCAAGTAATTTTTTTTGGGTCTCATGCATGATTTAATTTCTATTCATACATTTCTATACAAAAGATAGATAAGAGAGTTTTGTTTAAAAACGAAATAAGATTAGAAGGGGTAGTTGTTTTAATCTGTCATACCCTGATTCACCCCTCTCTCAGTGTATCTAGCCTAGTGGATCTAACATGCCTCCTCAGACATAATAAGATAATGAGAGAATGATTAATTTTACATAAGTGTCAATGATAATATCAATCAAGAAAGATATCACGTAGATCCATGAAAACAAAACTGTTATACTATTAAAGTTATCTTCAAGTATCTAAGAAGAAATAACGATATGTTCCTGGTGTATACAAGAGATGAGGTTCAGATCATGAGGGGTTATACTAATGATAGTTTTTTAAATAGATCAGAATTATCTAAAGTCACAGTAGATATATATTTTCTCTCTTAATAGAAGATGTATGAGCTGGAAAAGTTAGAAGAAGCCAATTGTTGTTGATTCTAAAATGGATTATATATATAATGAATTCTGATGAAGATAATGAAGCCATTTGGATAGATATTTTTTTCTAATATATATATTTGGTAACCATATGTAAAGAACCTATGACATTGTATTGTGATAATACTAGAGTGGAAGCTCTTGAAAAAGATCCCTGGTCACAACAAGGAATAAAGAACATACACTAGAAGTATCACCTCCTGAGGTATTTTAATCATAGGGGTGAAATTATATTAATAAGAGTTCCCATATAAGAAAACATGGAAAAACCCTCGACTAAAGCCTTATCTTAGCAAAATAATGAGTATTATGTGAGAGCTTGCAGACTAAAGGTGGTTTGCAGTTTGGTCTAGTGAAAGTGGGAGTTTTTTGGATTTGGTACTCTAAAACCAAATTCTATGTACTTTATGATAAAATGTATTCATAGTTTTGAATTCCATATCACATCATAATTGTTCTTATTCCTAAAAAAGTATGTGATAATGTCCTAAGAGTAGTTGTCGCACTAAAAGGTCATAGTAGTTTCCCACTATGATGTGAACCTAGAACTACCCCAAAAATATTCATAAATATATATTGTATAGCCAGATGAAATCATTTGGTGGACACAAATTATTCATGCTATCAGAGGTGGAGACTCATAGGACATTGAGGCATATTCATATGGTGCACTCCTTTGGTAATATCCAGTATATCATATTATGAGAATGAGTCCCACCAATAAGAAAGCCACATTTATAAGTTTCATTGGATGTTCCCATATATAGAAATGTGTATTGATCCTTATAATTTAAGATTATTATTAATTAATATTATAAGTTGTGCACTTTGAAGCGTTAATGAAAACTGCGGTGACATATTTTTAAAGTGAAGTAGGACACGTTGGGTGATTCATAAGTAATACAGAATTAATGAATAACATGAGAAAATATTTTTCTCTTGTGTTATTTAATATAGGTTGATTTCTTAGTACCTTTTATAGAAATGATATATCCTAAATAAATCCATGTCCATAGTGTTCTATAGGAAAGTTTGATTTTATAAAATTCAAAGAAAGATACATCAAGGACATAGGTTGATGGAACCAACATGCATTAGAATTCATTAGAGATATCATGATAAATGGATTATATTACACAGTAAGGGTTTGTATGAGGTATTATGTCATTGTGGCATTAACATCTTTCTCTATGGGTTCCTTAGTGTGTTTCTAGATTCAAACCTTGGACTTTAGGCTGCTTTGCTTAACACCTTCGAGAAAGAGTCCTAGAGGGTCACACACTAAGTGTATACAAAATCATAGTTAAATTATATAATTTTATATGTTATTTAACAATCTGAATAAATATTATTCCCAAATTTGTTTTAATAATCATTCATGTTTGATTGATCACATATATTCTATCACTAGTTATTTTGAGAAAACATTATGTGAGAGAAATATTTAATAAATATTTATTTTTAATTTAGTGAAAAAATATTAATTTATTTATTGGTGAATAATACAATGATTTTTATTCATTAAATAAATATTCATTATTCATGGCTCAATAAATATTAATGGGGATGATTAAACATGTTTATCATCCTTGAGAGAAATAACATATATATTAAATATTCTTTGAATAAATAATATTTAATTTTTAATTCACATGTTTAGAACATGTTGATAAATATTATAATTATTATTATTGACATGGGGTTCCACATGGATTAAATAAATATTAAAGGGTAGTAGTGAAATTTTTTATTTATAACCTTGGCAGTATATAAACCCAATTATATGACTTTTTATGAGAGATTATCAATTTATTTTTTTGTACAAAATAAATCCAAAGAATCCTCTCAAATCCCTTGAGAGATCCCTTCTCCATGAATGCTTCCAAGAATGGAGACCAATATTACTCCATCCTCTTCTCTCAAGCCTAAAGAGATCAAGGAGAATCCTTTTGGAAAAAATTTTCATGGAAATCAAAGGTGAATGAGGAAAGTGATAGGATCAGCCATGCTAGCACCCAGAGATTCCTACAAAGAAGTGTAGAGATTTTTGGAACATGTGTGGATCACCTTTAGAGGGAATCTTCTCTTAATTATTTCAATGAAACGATGGTACAATGTAGATTAGTTAATAGACCCATCAACGAAGAAATAACTCTATAATGTTAATTAATTAATTTATTTAATTAATTATAAACAACATGTGATGATCTCAATCATGGTTTCAATGTTTTTTACCCTCTCTATATTCTTTGATTTAATTTCAATAATCATGATGTTAAATGTTGTGTAAAATCTCATATTAATAATCAATAATGACAAAAAGAGAAGTTGATAATGACCCATTACACTCTTTTTCTATTATCAAAATATATAGAGATAATTGATTTCCTTTGGTGATGTAAATGAAACCCTACAGTGATATAAGTTTAACATGGCATGATATGGAACCTACCAATCCATTCCAAGAATGAAATCAAAGCCTATAATATTGAGTATGAGGAGCTCCCATAATATAGGATAACAACCTACCTCAAGGAGGTAGTACCTGCATTAGCATATTCCCTCTGACCATACTCCCAAAAGTGTATCCTGGTTTGTCAAACCACATTAATAATGAGTCCCCATCCAAAGAATTTCCATGTATAATAAGGAGATAATGGAGTGTGAAGAACCTATGTAGAATAGATCGGTACAATATTATAGGCTACTAGAATAGTAACTCTCACTATAGATGGTCATGTACTCTGATCCTCAGGTATCAGCTATAAAGCATGCAATTGACCTGATCCATGACCCTGTTATATAGCTGGACTACCCTGAGAATGTCCTCTCTACTAGAATTAATAATCAAAATTCTAGCTACCATGACCATGACCTTCCCCTTGACCATTCCTTCCAGTTCTACTCTAACTCCTCGCCTAACGTGGAATAACAGAACTAGCTCTTGAAGGTGTAGCTGGTGTAGATCCTCTTCCACTAGAAGCTTATGGATATGTATAACATAATATATATTGATTCCCCATAAGACTGCAAGAATTAAACTCATTCAGGTCTCTATACCATCAAGGTTTTAAATGCCCCTGTCATCTACCGATGGAATATAATGGAGTTTCCAGTGTGGTTACTTTGACCACCACTACTCTGACAAGAAACCATAATGGTAAACTTACTAATATTGGAAGTAATACTGCCCTACCACAAAACTGAACCTCTGTTCCAAAAAATATCACCTTTTCTCAAGTTACCCTTAGTGATAAGGGAATGGTTCATGATATTAAAAAGGTGTGTTGGGGAAAGATATACACCTAAGTATAGAAGAAATACCCGATCCCATCCTCAAAGCGTTTAACACACTATATCTCATCACCACATAGAAGCAGTACAAAGTGTTATAACACAGTAAAATGCACTGAATAATCAATGAATAACATAGAACCCTTCTCCTTGTGAATGATATCTCTAGATTTTTCAGCTCTCAATGCATGACGAAATAAGTTCTCATAGAAGATAGTTTGGAAGTCATCCCATACCATTCCCTGATGATGACCGGCCTGGGAAATCACATTCCACCAACATTTGAACGAATCAAACAACATGTTTGTGGAAATATTGACCCTTTAATGTGGTGGAATATCCTATGATCAAAGATAGATAAGGCTACCTCTATCCATAACTTAGAAGTCTATAGACCTCCATCCCCCCAAAATATGGGAGGATGTTGCTGTTAGAACTCACTTGTCAGATAATTTATAGCAGGTGTAGGTCAGAAAGCACACTGCATGGACTGCATCAGATGTAGAAAACCATCATAAAGATGTGATCCAGTTCCTACATGGGGTATAACACTTGGTGCCTCAATTTGAACTGATGGTAGTAAGGCTGGCAGCTCAGGGACCACCATATTTGGAGCATGGTCATCACCAACCTCCTATCACATGACCCAGGGACATCATGGTGGCATACCTCTATAAAAACCAAACACATGACTTATATCAAGTTTTAAAGATGATATATTGAAATAGTGTAAGTGGATCGTATGTAAAGAGCTCACTACCCAAGGCATACTACCCTAACTACCTTCTTAGAAGGCCAGGTATTGTTAAGTGTTATTTCTTAATTTATAGGAGTTGCAGTAGGTGATGGTTCAATCAAATTTTTCCTCTTCATTCACTGGAAACCATTTTATTCTATAGGTCATAATTTTCATGTTACATTTTATTATATACATATATAATGGTTTTATTAAAATGGATTTCCATACCCAGTGAATAAGGGCCCATACTTCTTATAACTGAAATTGATAACCATTTAATTTCTATTTAACCCTACCTATATTCAGTATCAAAATGTAATAGTCAATATAAAATGGCTCGACTCGGTTAATTACCCATTCTTGTATATGAGGGACCATACACCTCATGAATAGAACTGAAAATAACTCATTCATAGCCAAAGATAAGCTCATGTAATGCGTGGTACATAGTTGACCTGGGTAGATACCAGCCATTTAAGATGCCACCATCAACCTTTATAGAAAAAAACAATTTAGATTGATACTAAACATTAAATAACTGATCCCATACAATGTATAAGAAGATAGAAGCAGAATAATATATATCAAGCATGGATTACTCAACAATCACATGAAATACAAGAAAATAAAATCAATGAAAAGAACCTATATGAAATGAAATATGCTCAGAATGTGAATTATAGTTTCTAATAATGATGCATGATTGATTGTTACTTTCCCTCATTTCATCATGATATGGAATAAATAAAATCCACAATAATGATAATAATAACCATCACATAACTTGTGGGTCACCCAATGATGAATGTTTATCAATTATTTTTAGATGAATACAAAAAATAATTCTTATTTTAGGAAACTCAGATTTTACCCTGAATGTTTGTTACCTAACACAATAATGACTTATAACCAAGTTCCAATGTGTTTCTGATCTTCTATCTATTATCTCAAAATATTAATGAAATAATGGAATTGCTCTGATACCCCTTTGCGATTTCTCAAACCTAGGTGACACTCATAGGTTTCTCAAATATGGTTGGAAACATGGACTCATGAATACCTCCCTATATGATAGAGGCTATCAAATAGAAGCAAGGTCCTTGAGTGTGTCCATGGGGAAACTATTACCTCATTAGTAAAGTGTAGAAAAACAAATAATTAATAAAATATAAGTTATAGAAGCATATGTATAAATAGATGGAATAATAAAAATAGACACTATTTTAACTGGACCAGTCACCCACTATAGTGGAAGTAGACATAAACCTGCAAGAAATAGATGATAATAAAAAGTTAGAAAATAAATAATATACAAAAAGCGATGATAATGTATGACATGCCTCTAAAAAATAGGAAAAAGGTATACATGGATACACTATATACATGCTATAAGATAGAATAAAAAAGATTCCAAAAAATTATCTATCATCCTGAGCATTGGCCAGATCATCTACAACCAAGATCCACCCTAATGTAAGAAAACAAGATCATGTGTCCCTATCAGGACACTTCCCCTTACACACACCTATATACATATAATTTTCCTGAGTACCATCATCATCCCAGATAGGCTGTGCGATAAATATGAGTAGGCCACCACCAAAAGGATTTATATCATCTAGTTAGTGTATTATAAACTGAAACAATGTTCATATATATATATATATAAATGTAAATAAATTCCAAATAAATAACTCACACTTTATTTATACTCATCTATAAATTTCTCTCAACATTAGAACAATTAATTAATTCATTTAATATTAGTTTATATAGAAAAGTCACATGAGTTGTAAACAACACTAATAAGATGTCATGATAATAATGATAAAGGATCCATGATATAACAAGGCATCCTATAGTGATGATAATAGTGAAAATAATCCATGGTAATAACCAAATAATCCTTGAACTCAGGGGTCAAACAAACTTAGTAACATCATGCAACCTGAATATAAGGGGTATGAGTGTACTCTAAGGGGAATCAACCAAGTAATTATATTGTAAATTGTTCTAACCATGTCCAAGGATCTATTACAAGGTAAAATGGGCTAAGAATGCCTTGGACCAATGGGGTGAATCCATTACACTATGTCTCTAAAGTCATCAAGTTGGATCCTAGGAGTTTACCAAGGCATCCAAATATTTGGAAGATTGTGAAGGGATCCTATGGTGTCATTCCATGAATCATATAGTAGAAAAGTATCATGTTCCAAGGTGGGTATCTCCCTTTTCATCCGACTACTTGAATTGGAATTGAATCCTATGAGTTCTCAAGGTATTCACTCATGAATCCTAGAATGGATCAAGTCTTACCATTATTATAAATAATAAAAGTTCCATGTTCAATAGAAACCTTATATGTTAATCATTATTTAATTTTGGCCATTTAATACTCATTCCTATTTATATGTCATTTGTTTAATTCCAGTAACTTACATAATAAGTGGAAAGGATAAATTAAACATGCGACCATTTATTACTTTAATTATAAAGTTAATTATTAGGTTACTTTTTTTTCTTTTAATTAGCATGAAAAGGTGGGATAAGAACATGAAACCATACTCAATTCAATTATAATAACCTTGGATAAGTGATATATTTAATATACTCTCCAATTGACATTTAATATATTCATTGACTAATTTGATACACTTTTTTTAGAAGGATCAAGTGATACTATAATTTAATAACAATTTAAAATTCATTCATTTAATTAAAACACATAACTTTATAAAGGTCAAGACAATGAACACCCGAATAATGGAGAAGATAGACCAACATGGGTCACCAGGGAATAATTATGGAAACACTCTACTTAGGATGGATAAAGATGAGGTTATAACTTAAATTTCGTGATGAGTAATTATGATCAAGGATATATAATACAAGTATAATGATTATAAGTAAGGAATATGAATTTAATAATCAATGCCTGATAAAATTGACATGTGCACAACTACGACAGTTTATAAAATGTAAAGATATGAGGGTTAATCATAGACCACATACCCTATACCCATAGAGATCTCCTCATCTAGTATCATCCATTAGTTTTTCTTTGATCATAATAAAATAGAATAATAGATCAATTCCCTAAAAATATGGTATATGGGCCTGCATAAAAATTACACCATTGAGGAGAAGACAGATGAATAACATATCATGATGATTGTAGAGCTTATATGGAGGAATCCAATAGGACAAATCAATGTTGACTATGATCTTGTATGATGAAGATATTAAAAAACCCATGTGGAGGAATCTCAGGAGCCTTCAATGGGGGATAAATCCACTAAATGCCAGAAATGAGAGAAATTAAGGGGAGGTAGTGTTTAATTATATTTTAAGGAAAAAATGTTCAGTTCACATTGAAAATATGGATATCATGGTATGACCACATTTTTTGAAAAACCATATGCTAAGCGTGTTCATGGAACTTCCTCAAGGGGGACCCCAAAAAGTTAGGTACTAAGTATCAATTATATTATAAGAAAATTAAATTTCAATAAATTATTAGTGAAATATGGATATTGTCCCATTAATGGATATGATGTAATTAAAAAGAGTACATCATTTTAGTATGATAATATTCAATAAAATTCATTGCTAATTGATTTTAAAACAAGTTAATAATTTGAAAAAATATTTTTTAATGGTAAAATTGGAATCATTATCATCAAATATGACTTTGAGATCAATATTTGAGAATGAAGAAAATTTAATGGGAGTAATTTCCTAAACATGTACAGAAACATAAGAACCATTCTTAATAAAGAATAAAAAATCTATATATTAAACTACCCCTTCCTCCTAAATGATTTTTTGAAGTCATTGAAAAACTAAATCTTGATTCTTATGAAAAAAATGAAAAAAATTACATTAGATTTGAAATGCATTGATTATATGAATAAATGACATAATTACTCCACTCACAACTCAAGTAGTCAATAATATTGGGGATGTTAATGACTGGGATAGACTAAAGGCTTCCACCAAGGATATGGATATAGAATTTATTCAATTAAAAAGGTTTTGAAAATATGAATTATTTTTTTAAAATTTTACTCGATGTTCATAAAGTGTTGAGGATTTATGAGTAGGATATAATATGTTCAAGATCTAGTGCTTTGTTTAAATATCAGTTGGGTAAACATTTGTTATAAAAATAGAAGATAGAATGGTCCAATTTTTACCCCTGGTCACCAAAACTAAAATGTGGTGTTAGAAAGGATTGTAAATAATTTCATTATATATAATTTTCTATGAAAAAATAGAGATAAAAAGAAACCAAATGTATAGACCATGTTAGTTACTAATGTTATATAAATTAATTAGTTTGTTTTGAAGTGTATATGTTACAAATTTTATATTTTATAAGTGTTGTAAATGTAAATTAGTTCAACATTATAGAATTATTTATGATTAAAACTTGAAAAAGAAATTATGTGATGGAGAAAGAGTAGTTTCATCATGGAGTTGGATGAATGGGATTAAAGAAATTCATGAACCAATCAAGAGCAATGATTTTATATTTTTTATCTTGTTTTCACTTATATGATGAGAGTTATTCATAAACAATGGTTGTTTAATGGATAATAAAAGATTATTGATTCAATACACATGGTTATGATTTAATCCAATTCTATAACTTGGTTTGAAAATGATATAACGATAACAATGTTTTATTTTGGATAAAAGCGAATATCCAATATATTTTTTGAAAATATAAGGGAAAGGGTTCCCACTACCCATAAATGGAATATTTTTTAGAATATAATTATAATTAATTAATATTTATAAAAACATAAAGAACAATATACAAGATTTTGTTGTTAATATTTTATTTATTAAATATTCCCCTTGAAGGATGAAAGTGTTATTCCATGAGAATAAAAGTATTTCTTGTTTTATATCTTGATTTTTTAGAGAAAGAACAGTTCTAAGATACTATTGGGGGTATTTTTAATCTTAAAGAAGCTAAAATGTAATAAATAGAATATTATACTTATCAAAATTCAGAGTGAATGTAACTTTATATCATAAAATATTTTAGGATATATTTAAAAAAATAATAATTTATATTGTTACATTTTTATAACATGTTGATCTTAAATAAATGTTTTTAAAAAGCATTCCAAGATTATGATGATAAACTTAGAAAGATTTTTAAGTGAAAAAACGAGGATATTAACTCCATAATATTGGATTTTGTGAATTAAATAAGTTTGAATACTTTTTCAAAAGTTGAATATTAGGATATGATTAATAAATTTAATAATTATTAAAACTACCATTCTTCATAGGCATTACTCATTTAATGAATTTTCCAGGATGTTTTTATCAAATGTTCATGTAGTGATGTGGTAGTAATCACATCGATATGTAATAATTTCAATAAGAACAAAAAAATACAAAGAAAGTAAGGCATTCTATGATTATTTCATATATGATATGATATAAGATATCATTTACTGTTTTGTTACATATTCTTAAAAAAGTTTAAGTATATGAAATATATCATGTTATATAAACAAAAATCTCCACTTTATCATTTTTTCATGTTTACTATATAAATACTAGAAGTGAAATGATAATTATCTTCTCAAATTATAACTTCGAGTTATCCCTAATTGAATTTTATTATATATTATTATATATAATGATGAAATTTTAATGTTATTTTGATTAGTATTTTGTATCAATATACAAAACATGACAAAATAAAGGTTTTGTGGGCAAGATAACCCATGAAGTCTGGCATGTGGTGTGTCATACAATATGTTTTTGATATACTGTGGGTGCATGTTTTATATTTGAATTTACCATTACTTGTGGTTAGAAAAAAGACATACATGATACCCTTTATACTTTTATATATTTCTTATTCTATCCTTAAGGTTGAGATAATCATGGGGTGGCTGGGTATGTTGTTGATCACGTTGTCGATTGAGTATAATCAAGGTAGAATTCTCCTCTCTTATGATGAGTATAACATATGGGACCTTGATTGAGATATTATAACGTACTATATGACCATTCCTAAATTAATGACTTGTGATGTGATTATCAACTATATAAGGGTCATGTGATGTTCCCTTCCATCAGGTTGAATAGCATATATTGTTTTCATCTATCTAGTTAGTACATAATTAAATAACTAGGGCTATATAAGTATATATATAGTATTTAAATAAAAATTTCCAATGGTTACATTATGTCATGGAAAAAGAAATCATAAAATTATGTGTTCTTTTATTTTATATAGCTAGAAGACATAGGTTTTCAAAAAAAATGTGTTTAGTGAAGACCATGAAATATCCCTTTATATTTTAGCAAAATTGATTCTTTTATAGAGAATACACTTTACTTAAATTTATGAATTTAAGAATTTATATTTATTTTCAATTTTATAAAATACTTGTGGGTCAAAATTTATGGTTTATTGAATTGGGATTTGATTTTACTAAACTTAGACAACTTCTTTAAAAGTGTTTTCGAGTTTATAAAAAACAATTTTTGATTATATATTCACAAATTATTTCACATTATGTTATACATAGTGAATATGATTATAAATTTCCAAAATTGTTTTAGAAATATACAAAAGGGTGTATTGGACATGGATTAATATGTTATTATATATAATACAATATAAGGTTAAATGGCATAATGTTTGTGTAGATTTTTTGAAAGTGGGAGATTGATGAAGGTATATCCTAAATACATTGAAAGTGCATTCAAGATACCCAAGATAAAATTTGGGTGGTGGTATATTTCCGGGTTATTGTAGCACTACTATAGCTATTTGGTAGTGTAGTAGCTAGAACTATTCGTCTGTTTGGGCCTTCGGGCCACGAATTTGGTCCTCAAGTCCTTCAAGGCCTTCAGGCCACCTAAATCCTTCAGGATAGTCTGGATTTTGAGCCACCTCAAGGCCTTTTGGCCACCAAAAGGCCTTTAGGACACCTCAAGGCCTTCGAGCCACCTAAATTTGCATATGTACCCGACTGATTAGAAGGAACAAGGCTCTAGATGAGGATTTAGAGAAGGATTAGTCACTAGATAAGAGCTAACAAAACTTGGAATATAGAGAGTGTATGACATTTCCATTGGTATCGGGCCTGTGCAGCTCTACATAGGACATCTAGCCGACCAGCTATGTGAAGGAAGAGAGTGGACATCATGAAATTTTCTAGGGAGGGTTAGTTCCAATTTGTCTTGTTTGGGTTGATATTATAAGATCTACGGGTCATGTAATGTCGCTTAATCCTTAGTTCCTTGTAAAGGTTCTCCCTTATGCCTTGAATGTGAGATTATCAAAAATCTTTAAAGCATTAAAAGCCTTCAGGACATTCCGACATATAGTATGATTAATATAAGTAATAAAATATTCACTGTTAAGGATTGTGTCACGACCCGACTCTACCTGGGCTCGAGCCACAACTACCCCAAGCCCACCTCTATAGGCCAGGGGCTGGCAACAAGCGCCAAAGGCTAAACAATTCGGGGAGGCCTTTGCCTGAGTACCTATACACACATATATAGCACATTCAATGAAAAAGTGAAGATTAAAATAAAAGACAAGTAAAGGAAAGGGAAACGGCTATATATAAACCACAAATGTGCATCGACCTCAAAACAGTACACGTAAAGTACTGAAAAGGAAAAAGGGGAAAAACAGGCGCCCAAACAGAAAATGTGCCACAACCTGGCAATAGGTAAACAAAAAGAAACAACTGACGGGTCTCTCGCCTAGAACCCGACTACGACCACCGCATGGGGTCCATGCCCCCAAACTCCTAAGCTCTACTAAAGTCACGACCAACCTGTCTGCCGTCTGCAAGGGTACACCAAGTGTGGGAAAAGCCCAAGCAGTGGTGAGTATAAATATACTCAGTAGGATACCCCGAAGGCTCGAGGGAGCAACAAAAGAGGTACTGAAGGTTGAGAAGTAGATTAAACAGGGATAGTAAAGGAGTACAACAAAGAATGCAGTAAAGAGTACAACCTCAACCCAACAAGAGGAAAGAAGGTAGACTCGTCCATACACAAGGAGATGGAAACGGTGAGAAGATGAACTTCCCGTTGAGTCATCACTACCTATAGAAGAAGAGTAGACTCATCCAACCATGAGAATCTAGACATGGAAAGCACGTGGCATACCCCGCGCGTCTTCACCTCTCCTGGAAGGAGAGTATCCAAACCAAAGAAATGGGTACTGAAAACAAGGTATATACATATCTGTATGCTCAAAAAGAAACCCCAACAAGATCGTAAGGGGATCTCTATCCCATAGATCAGCCCAAGAAAGTGAGTCTCCAACAGTCCCAGTAGTAAACACCATCGATGACCAGCATCCCACATATCTGCCCCGAACCGGAAGTCAAGGGGATCAAATCACCGCACCTTAACACTATCCAATTTGGGCGGCACTGAATCGCCTGCAGTTTTAGGTCGCGTCGCAAGGATGCGTCTCGGTGGGGACAGTGCCCCTCACACTTGAGAGTTCTGGGGGAACATCAAACCACACCATGTCACTACCCCACAGTTGAGAGGTATCCTCAAAGACAAGGTCGTTCCATCACTAAACCAAACAACCAAAGGTCCCACTCCAGTAATCATGGAGGAAAGCCACAGACTAGCCTAGTAGAAAGGACTATGTCTGGAATATCAATGGGTGTCCCACTGCCCACCCCTACTGGAGGGTAATTCATAATACATCATCAGGCGACCCACTCCCCAGCCCTGCTGGAGAGTAAACTTAGAATAAGTCTTCAGGCGACCCACTTCCCAGCCTTGCTGGAGGGTAGACCTGGAAGAAGTCGACGGGTGTCCCACTGCCCAACCTGCTTGAGGGTAAACCCAGAAGAAGATGAAGAGCGACCCACTTCCCAGCCATGCTAGAGGGTAGACCCTCAAGAGTCGTCGAGTGACCCACTTCCTAGTCTCTGTTAGAGGGTAAACCCTAAACAAGTCGATAGGTGACCCACTACCCAGCCTTGCTGGAGGGTAGACCTGAAACAAGACGACGGGCGACCCACTGCCCAGCCCTGCTAGAGGGTAGACCCTCAAGAGTCATCGGGTGACCCACTGCCTTGTCTTTAGTAGAGGGTAAACCCTAAGAAGTCGATGAGTAATCCACTGCCCAGCCCTGCTGGAGGGTAAAACCAGAACTGCTCTAGCCATCTCTTCTGGATGGTACAACAGAGGCCAACCGAACATGAAGTGGGTATCACGCAACCAGCTGACTCCAGAACAAGACCAGGGGAAACCACTCAACCCTTCTGATCTAAGACATCGATCAAAGAGCCAAGGAAAAAACTCAACCCCACTGGTCAACAAACGAGAACCATGGGACCCTCTACGTCGCGAGAGGCAAAGGTACGCAAAGCAGAACACGACACGCACATGGGGACCACATGACGTCTGGCCCCAAGTCAATCCCCAACCAAGTGCACAAACAGTCTCAGGTAAAAACCAAACGTACCTCCAAGCACTCCCGTATACTGCCAGAGTATATCTCATTTTCAGCCCAAGGGTTATTGTGCACACAACACCCCAACGTCAACACGAAGGGCGTAAACGTAACTTCACCAAATTTCCACCCCATAGGCCCAGGCACAACCAACCAAATCTCATTAAGCATTTACTCCACTCCCATGGGAGTGCATACGATCACGCACCAAGGGTTATTTTCAAGCATCGCAGAAGGAACCACCACTGATACACTTACAGGCTTCCACAAATCATGAGATCTCGAACAATACTCCGCACATCCAAACGGATTACACCATTGTAATCCTCACGGAAAAACATGTGAGATCGACTAATTACTTGCCTTAAACAGATATCCGATGGAAAAGTCACCAACACCACCTCACGCCCGAACGAAGTCCCATGATCCCGAGCCTCAGCCCCGTAAACAGTCGGGCGCATCACACCATTGCGATCCACTAGGGAAAACACGTCAAAAGCACTACTCACTTGAGTGCAATGGATATTCGGAGAAAAAGGTGCATTCTAGCGCACCGCACACGACCGGTGCTTCGTGGGACCCACATCTCGATCCAGAAACACAAAGAACGGATCGAACCATTACGATCCTCTCGAAAAAGTACACAAGGTGGACTACTCACTTGTCCAAAATGGTCACCCGGTGATAGATATCGAAAATCACCATCAACGCCCAAACGACCCTCATGGGGCCCACAATATCATGCCGAATTAGAGCGGGTGGATTGCACCATTGCAATCCCCTCAGAAAAACATACAGAATCGACTGCTCGCACGCCCCGAACGGACGTCCGATGAGAAAGTCGCTAAATGCTGCTCATAGCTTAAAAGACGGCCCATGGGGCCAACACCTCAAATCCTTTTCAAAAGCCCGAAGCCACACTGAAAAGCTACGCCCCGATGTCTGGGTCCCAACGTCGCTGATGATGCTCAAAACGGACGTCAGACGCATCTGCGCCGTCCAAAATAAGAATCCCCAATCAATCCCCTCGATGTACGTGTCGCGCCACCGAAGCCCCCCATCTCAGGAATTATAATTGCCCAAGACCATCTAAAAAAGACCGCCTTACTGTTACGTCCGCACTGCCATAGACGGCGCTCAAAACGGACGCCCGAAGCTCGAAATATGGGCATCCAAATATTTTAAAGGGGGGGGGGGACCCCTTGGGCCGGACCAGCCCGGTCCGCCCCGTTTGGGCTGGCCTGCTCCAGCTGGCCCGCTGGGACCGTGGCCCAGCCAGACCCGTGGGCCGCCACATAGCGGTCCGCCATCTCCCGCAAGACCCACGCTACACGCGGGTCACTCCACCGACCGGCCAGTTGGTTGGTTGCGTCCATGCGGAGACCCGCCAACGGCGGGTCTCGGTCTCCTCGCGGGGTCGCAGCGCGACCCCGGTTGTCCCCTCATCGGCGCCCTGGCACTCCTCTGCGCCCCGGCGAGCTTCGCCTCGCCCCGCCGATGGACGCCGCACCAACCACTGAAGCCGAGTGCTCCGCCGCCCGGAAGAGAATCCGCCGCCGCCAAGGGGGACCACCACCGCCTTGAAGAGCCATTCCACCGCTGAAGCCCCTGCCGCCGCTGCTGGAGCTCACCGGAAAAAAAAGTGGAACCCACCAGAATCTTCGAAAACCCACAAACTTCGACGAGCCGTTGCGGCCTCCTCCAAACTCGGATTTCAAATCTGAAATGAGCGTCAGAAAGAGAAGAATTTATACTATACCACCATGGGATTTGTTCAAAGATTTAACAGAAAATTGATGTATAAAATTGAATTGAAAGAAAGGTTCAGAAATAAAAATGCAACAAAACTTCCTACCTCATTGGGCTTCGCCCGACGCTTCATGGACGGACCACCGGAGTTACTGCACCTCGTCGGAGCTACCTCGCCGGAGCTGGAGGAGGAGATGGAGGGATGCCGCCTGCTGCTATCCAGGAGAAGAAGAAGGAGAGGGAGGGGGTGGGTTAAGTGTTTAAATAGAAAACACTTAACCACTCGCCCATCGCCCCGAACCCAAACACCCGATAGGGTTGGGATTAAACCTCCCCTAGGATAAAAACCATGCTCTGAACGCAACGGCAGTCTCGAAATTTTATTCCGAGGCCCCGTTCAAATGTTATTAAACTCAACACCCGAGGTCGCCAAATTATGAAAACGCCCCTGGGGCCATTTTTCACAGATGACCCGTGCCCACGAATCGTACACCCCTCCTAGGGTAAATGGCACGTTCCAGACTCAACGGTACCCTCAGTATTCCAATCCGAGCCACCATTTAAGAGATACTGAGTTTATCCACGAAACGTATTAATTAATTAATTAATTTATCCGTTTAACTTTATGAAAGTGGGCGAGGGGTGCAAACATCCCGTGCCAACATGTTTTATGTCGTTCCTAGGGTAAAAACCCCAATCCAGACCCATCCATACACTCGGATCTCTGATCTAAAGCACTATTTAGGAGTTATCCCATTTATTTTGCGTTTCTAGTGTGAACGCACTGAACATTTAATTCCAGCCTCTCCGGGGCTTGGAATCGCACACTATCTGAGGGCGCTGCTCTAGAATAATATCAAGAATATTCCAAAGTCTTTCGCAGCAAAAAAGGGTTCTTACATCATTCCCTCCTTCAAGATTTTCATCCCCGAAAAGAAAAACCAGGGAACAACTCAGGGTACTAAGCCCACACCGGGCTCTCCCGTACCCAGAAGAACTCTTGCACAGCTCTGCACCACCGCACACAGACCAAAGGATTTGATCTGTTCACTCGAGGTCTCCCCTCACCGATGAAGTGCATAGAAGCAAGAACACATCCCCTCAGGTAAGACACACGGGGTACGTCGTGAAACCACTCCAAACCTTGGGGTTAGGGAAAGGGGGTAGGGAACCTCGCCATCCCTTCGCATGGACTCAAACGGTCCGAAGGCTCTTGGGGATAGCTCACCTCCCCGACCGAGCCCCTACATCGCATGCAACGACTGGAATCACCGCCCGCACCTGGAACAAGTCCCTATAATTACCTCCTTCAGAATATCCATATGGTGAAACACCCAATGATATCTTGTCATGCAAGGTTCCATAGTCGATTTCTCTCAACCAAGACTCTCTTACATGCTCGGGGAGTGATGGAGTCGACACCATCAACTAGAGAAAATGGTCCCATGACTTTTAACTTACAAACACAGGGTTACACCTGACGCCCTGCGTCACCCTTGTAACACCTCAAGCAAGGAGCAGGGTGGAAAGAATTTCACACACAACGTCTACCAACTCTTTTGCAAAAAGTAGGAGAGCTATAGAGCGTACCTCTTACCACCTCATGCTCTGCAGGATCGTAGACATCCAAAGCTCGCGGCTGTCCATGGTCCCAACTGTCAGCTCCCGACGCCTGACGTGGACCACGTAGAGGTGATGGGAAGACCTCTTAAGGTCGTCTTCCACTTCCTGCTCCTCTGTTAGCACCACCTCCCTGGGTACTACACTGATCATGGTGCTTCCCCTACCATGGTGGTGCACCTGCTGCCTGCCTGAAGCTCTCTACATGCCGGTTTGGGTAGTCCCATGCCAGGTGACCCCGCCCGTCGCAATCATAGCACCGACACTCTTCAGGAGAAACTGGTTCCCTCCAGCGCCACTGTGGTGTACGACCATGCCCCTGAGTCTGGTTTTCAGAAAGCCACCTGCGTCGAGGTCCTGCTTGCCAACGCCCGCTAGCTGCGGTAGACGTCTCGGCTCCAACGTGCCTGCTGCCACCACCAACTCTAGAACGTGACAGGAAGCTCTTTGTCACCAGCTCATGCTCTAGAACCCCGGTATATTTATAAATGCCCCAGGGTACCATAACAAAACTAATCTATCAGAGGAGACCCTGTTCAAACTTCTGCGCTGGGAAGTTATCATCGTGGACCAAGTCCGGGTAAAAGCTTGCATGGTCTGCAAAACTAGCTGCATACTCGGCCACTATCATCCCTCCCTGCTGAACCTGCAGGAGCTCCTGAATCAGAACGGATCATAAGAAGGAAGGGAAAAACTCTTCATGGAACAAAAACTGAAAGTCACCCCATGAAAGTGACGAATCATCAAGAAACTGAGTCATCAGACTCCACCAACGCCGAGATACTCCATGAAAAAGGTTGGTTGCCAAATCCACTCTTTGATCTGTCGGTGTCTGCTAAAGCCTGAAAAGGCGAACCACTGTCTCAAGCCAAACCTCTGCTGCCTGAGGGTCTGGCTCACCACTGAACCTCAACGTTCTTTTCCGCTAAAACTCATGGAGCGCGCTCAACCTGCGCTCAAGCCCTGTCTACTCTGCTGAAGCTGTCTGCTGCTCAACAGGTGTGGGTGCTGCTACCGGCCCACCCAGAGGAAGGGTCTCACATGATGGGTCCTGGAATGAGGCCTCGTAGCTCACAGGGTCGTCATCACAAACCAATGCTAGTATCTTGGATGGCTGTCTTCATGGAGACATCCTGAATATTATCCAGGAGTTCCACGGTCAGATGAGAATATATGTATATACTAATAACAATGATGGGTAGCTGACTCAAGAAGGACAGTCAAAGACTCAATCCTATGTGATGAACAAACCAATTTTTCCCTGCAACAAGTGTCTTAGCATGCCGAGTCGACAAGCGGGTTATCAAGGTCCTGGTGAATGGATATGTCGGTCGCCACACCATCACTGGACTCCCTGGCCTGAGAGCCGCTCTCGAGACACGTTAACAATGTTTCCCTAAATCCCAATTGATTCCTTTTCAGGGACATCCGCACAACATCCCATGGAATGAACCACCTCTGATACCACTTTGTCACGACCCGACCCTACCCGGGCTCGAGTCGAAACTACCCCAAGCCCGCCTCCATAGGCCAGGGGCTAGCGACAAGAGGCAAAGGCTAAACAATTCGGGGAGGCCTTTTCCTGAGTACCTGTACACACACACACACACAGTACACTCAATGCAAAAGTGCAGAGTAAAAGAAAATAAAAGTAAAGAAAAGGTAAAATGCTATATATAAACCACAAATGTGAATCGACCACTAAACAGTACATGTAATGTGCTGAAAATGAAAAAGGGAAAAAACATGCACCCAACCAGAAAAGGTGCCACAACCTAGAAACAGGTAAACAAAAAGAAACAGCTGACGGGTCTCCTTTCTTGGAACCCGACTACGACCACTGCATGCGGTCCACTCTCTCAAACTCCTAAGCTCCACTGAAGTCACGCCCAACCTGTCCACCATCTGCAAGGGAACACCACGTGCGGGCAAAGCCCAAGTAGGGGTGAGTATAAAAATACTCAGTAGGATACCCTGAAGGCTCGGGGGAGAAAAAAAGAAGGTATCGAAGGGTGAGCAGTAGATCAAACATGGTTAACAAAGGAGTACAATCGAGAGTGCAGTAAAGAGTACAACTCCACCCAACAAGACGAAAGAAGGTAGAATCATCTAAACACAAGGAGATGAAAACGGTGAGAAGATGAACTTCCTGTCGAGTCTTCGCTACCTATAGTAGGAGAGTAGACTCGTACAACCACTTGAAGCTAGACACGGAAAGCATGTGGCATACCCCACTCATCTTCGCCTCTCCTGGAAGGAGAGTATCCAAACCCAAGAAAGGTGTACCGAAAACAAGGTATATACATATCTGTATGCTCAACATGAAACCCAAACAAGATCGTAAGGGGATCTATATCCCATAGATTAGCCCACGAAAGTGAGTCGCCAACAGTCCCAGTAGTAAACACCATCGATGCCCAGAATCCCGCATATCTGCCCCGAACCGGAAGTCAAGGGGCACAAATCACCTCACCTAGAAACTATCCTCTTGGGGCAGCAATGACTCGCCCGCACTGTTTTAGGTCGCGTCGCAAGGACACGTCTCGGGGGGGGGGGGGGGGGAAGTAGCCCTCACACTTGAGAGTTCTGGGGGAACGTTAAACCACACCATGTCACTACCCCACAATTGAGAGGTCTCCTCAACGACAAGGTCATTCCATCACTAACTCGTACAACCAAGGGTCTCGCTCTGGTAATCACCGAGGAAAGCCACAGACTAACCTAGTAGAAAGGACTGAGTTTGGAATATCTACGGGTGTCCCACTGCCCAGCCCTGCTGGAGGGTAAACCTGGAATAAGTCATCAGGCGACCCACTGCCCAGCCTTGCTGGACGGTAGATATGGAAGAAGTCAACGGGTGACCCATTGCCCAACCCTGCTGGAGGGTAAACTCAGAACAAGACGATGGGCGACCCACTGCCCAGCCCTGCTAGAGGGTAGACCCTCAAGAGTCGTCGGGTGACCCACTGCCTAGTATCTGATAGAGGGTAAACCCTGAACAACTCGACTTGCAACCCACTGCCCAGCCCTACTGAAGGGTAGACCTGAAACAAGAGGACGGGCGACCCACTACCCAACCATTCTGGAGGGTAGACCCTCAAGAGTTGTCGGGTGACCCACTGCCTAGTCTCTACTAGAGGGTAAACCCTGAGAAGTCGATGAGTAACCCACAGTCTAGCCCCACTGAAGGGTAATCCCAGAACTGTTCTGGCCATCTCTACTGGATGGTAACACCATGGCCAACCAAACATGGAGTGGGTATCGCACAACCATATGACTCTAGAACAAGACTAGGGAAAACCACTCAACCTTGCTGATCTAAACCATCGAGCATAGAGATGGTGGAAAAACTCAACCCCACTGGTTAACAAACGAGAACCGAGGGACCCTCTATATCATGAGAGGTCAAAGGTGTGCAAAGAAAAACACAACATGCACATGGGGCCCACACAACGTGTGGCCCCAAGTCAATCCCCAACCACTCGCACGGGAGTGCACGGGATCATGCACCAAATGTTCTTTGCAAGCATCATAGAAGGAACCACCACTGATACACTTCCTGGATACCACAAATAATGAGATCTTGAATGAGACTCCACAGATCCAAACGAATTGCACCGTTGTAATCCTCAAAGAAAAACATGCGAGATCGACTACTTACTCACCTTAAACGGATATCTGATGGAAAGGTCACCAACCCTGCCTCATGCCTGAACGGCGTCTCGTGATCCCGAGCATCAGCCCTGAAAACAGTCTGTTGCATCGCACCATTGTGATCCCCTCGGGAAAATACATCAAAAGTAATACTCACTTGAGTACAATGGATATCTGGAGAAAAAGGTGCATTCCGGCGCACCGCACATGAGCGGTGCTTCATGGGACCCACAACCCGATCCGGAAACAAAAAGAACAGATCACACCATTGCTATTCTCTCGAAAAAGTACACAAGGTGGACTACTCACTTGTCCAAAACGATCACCTGGTGATAGAGATGGAAAATCACCGTCAACGCCCAAACGACCCTCGTGGAGCCCGCACCATCATGCCGAATTAGAGCGGGCGGATTGCACCATTGAAACCCCCTTAGAAAAACATCCAGAATCGACTGCTCACATGCCCCGAACGGACGTCCGATGAGAAAGTCGCTAAACGCTTCTCGCAGCCCAAAAGACGACCTGTGGGGCCCACACCTCAAATCCGGTTCCAAAGCCCGAAGCCACATTGAAAAGATTTTCCCTGGCGTCAGGGTCCCAACGCTGCTGACGGAGCTCAAAACGGACGTCAGACGCGTCTGCGCCGTCCAAAACAAGAATCCCCGGGATAACGTCAATCCCCTCGATGTAGGTGTCGCGCCACCGAAGCACCCTGTCTCGGGAATTATAATTTCCCGGGACCATCTCAAAAAGAGCACCTTACTTTTTGGTCCGCACTGCCACAGACATCGCTCAAAACAGACGCTCGTAGCTCGAAATACGGGCGTCCAAATATTTTAAAGTGGGGGGGAACCTCTTGGGTCGGACCGGCCCGGTCTGGCCGGTCCGCCCCGCTCGGGCCGGCCCGCTGGGACCGGGGCCCAGCCGCCTGGGCCTGACCCATCCAGACCCACGGGCTGCCGCACAGTGGCCCGCAATCTCCCGTGAGACCCGCACTGCGCGTGGGTCGCTCCACCGACCGGCCAGTTGGCCGGTCGCGTCCACGCGGATACCCACCAACGACGGGTCTCTGTCTCCCCGCGGGGTCGTAGCGTGACCCCAGTTGTCCCCTCGTCGGCGCCCCATCGCTCCCCTGCGCCCCGACGAGCTTCGCCTCACCCCACCGACGGACACCGCGCCAACCACCGAAGTTGAGCGCTCAGCCGCCTGGAAGAGAAGACGCCACCGCCAAGGGGGACCACCGCCACCTTGAAGAGTCGGGCCGCTGCCGAAGCCCCTGCCGTCGCTGCTGGAGCTCGCCAGAAAAAAAAAGTGGAACCCGCCGGAATCTTCGAAAACCCAAAAACTTCAACAAGCCGTTGCGGCCTCCTCTGAACTCGGATTTCAAATCCGAAACATGTGTCAGAAAGAGCATAATTTATACTATACGACCATGGGATTTTTTCGAAGATTTAACAGCAGATCGACGTGTAAAATTGAATTGAAAGAATGATTCAGAAATAAAAACGCAACAAAAACTTCCTACCACGTTGGGCTTCGCCGGACGCTTTACGGACGGACCGCCGGAGTTGCTACGCCTCGCCAGAGCTACCTCACCAGAGCTGGAGGAGGAGAGGGAAGGCTACCGCCTGATACTGTCCAGGTGAGGAGGAAGGAGAGGGAGGGGGTGGGTTAAGTGTTTAAATAGAAAACACTTAACCACCCGCCTGTTAGCCCGAACCCAAACTCTAGACAGGGTCGGGATTAAGCCTCCCCTAGGCTAAAAACCAAACTCGGAATAGAATGACAGTCTCAGAATTTTATTTCAAGGCCCCGTTCAAATGTTATTAAACTCAACGCCCGAGGTCTCCAAATTACCAAAACCCCCTGGGGCCATTTTTCACAGATGACCCGCGCCCGTGAAACATACACCCCTCCTAGGGTAAACGACACTTTCCGGACTAAAAAATGCCCTTAGTTTTTCAATCCGAGCCACCGTTTAAGAGATACTGAGTTTAACAATGAAATAAATAAATTAATTAATTAATTTATCCGTTTAATGTTTCGAAAGTGAGCGAGGGGTCCAAACATCCCCCACCGACTTGTTTTATGTCGTTCCTAGGGTAAACACCCCATTCCGGACCCATATGTACACTCGGATCTCTGATCTGAATCACCGTTTAGTATTTATCCCATTTATTTTACATTTCCAGTGTGAACGCACTGAAAATTTCATTCCGGCCCCTCTGGAGCTCAGAATCGCACGCCGTATGACGGAGCTGCTCTGGAATAATATCAAGAATATTCCAATGTCATTCGCAGCAAAACCCGGGTTCTTACAGATTGAGTAATTTTTCATATAATATTTCATTAATCATTAAAATTCCATATGATGAACTATATATGATAATAGTTAAATGAATTTATATGATAAATACATGAATTCATATGAGGAGTTACAAATTTTGTAACAAATGGAATTACTGAAATGCTTATAACATTTGAGTAATTTTTTTGAAAGTGTTGGGGAGAATCCTTTAGGAATTTATAAAGAAAATAAAGGCTATGAAAATGGTATTCATGCTCTTTCTCTTGATTCACCCCAAATATATTTTTTCTTTCTTCCTTTTCCACCAAATAGGTACTAGGATATGGTGGTTATAAAGGGGATCCTTTCTAAATGTTGGATGAATTATCAACTCATGGATACGCCTAGGATGAAAGAATCCATTGGTTTAATCTTACTTATCTTCATAAAAATTTTATTTGAAGATTGGAGATTCAACTAATATCATTCTAAGGTACACATGTATTATATTTTTTTAAACATGGTCTCAATTTAATAGCATAGTACATCTTGGTTTAGGTTTTCTTTGAGTATTTCACTAGTTTAAAAGCTGATATTAATTCATAAGAAACCTAAATTTATTATTTGGTAAATTTTAGTGTGTAAGATCTAATTGAATTTACATATAGTTGTAACCCAATTGAGTGAAAATGGGTCTTTAAGACCCAACTTGATCCATATGGAAATATAAGTTATTGATTTCAATGAATCATTTTCACTAATTTCTAGATAATATGCATTTTAATTTGTGATGAACTTAATAACTCATTTTGATTTTTAGCATAATCAAATGAATAATAATTTTTTTCCTCAAAGGTGGTTATATATTTAAATTTTTACATTATTCAACTAGATGGTTTTTTATAATGTTTAATATCATCTCTCTTATATGTTGATTAAATATATTAATATAAAAAAGAATACTTGAAGAAAATGAAATCTATTTTTTTACTAGGTGGAAATTTCCATCAAATTTAAATATAATGATTTAGAGAAATAAATTTATTTAGAAACTTATAGGAGAAATTTTACAATTAATACTCTATTATTTTTAGAGATAATTTATCTAGTACTTGTGTTAAAATTTTGATATGGAAAAAGATGATATTGATTATCAAATTTGATATAAAAGAACTGAAGGATATTATTTTTGTTTTTGGAATATAAATTCCCCATGATAAGCCATGTGTAATTATTGAATCATCTTAAAGAGAATATATTGAAAATATTCTAAATAAATTTAATAGTATTTACTTCTTCTCTAATATTGTTCCATTTTGAAAAATGTTAATCTACAAATAACAAATTTCAAAAAATGACAATGAAAGAGTTGAAATATTTTTTTACATGTATTTTAATGTATTATTGGGTTTTTAATCATAATGATATTGTATTTTTCTACTAATTCATTGGGTTCATATGTGAGTGATATAGGATTAAGATATTGGTAGGGATATAAAGATTATATGTAAATCTATAAGAATTTGTTCATCTTCATGTCACTTACTATTCTAACTCTGATATTTCTAGGTACCTTGACAACTAAAAATCTAATTTGGGATTTATTTCTATAATGAATGAGGAGATATGCAATGTTTTTGACTCGAATACCAAATCAATACCTAGATCATTCCATCATAAAACCATAGGCGCACCTCCCTATCACCATAAAATAGTGTAAATACTAAGGGATAAATATTTCACATGTGGGATATGGATTTCAATCCTTAAATTCATAATAACTAAATTTTGATATAACAACTTTATACCTAGAGTATAAAACACACATAAACTCATTCACCCAAGTTACCAATCACATTATATTAATTATATCTATAAAAACCATATGAAATAAAAAAATTGAAAAAAATAGTCCAACATAACTGTACACATAAAAAACATGAATAATATATTAAAATATACTTATCCATATATAATGAAAACTACATGCTCCTTAAGATACAAAAATGGGGTCCGAATTGGGGAGATCATCCATATAGATGACCATGGAAAACCCTATTCCTCTACCTGGTATGTTCACTAAAAGTTATCCACCCAAACTCTATCTTCATATGAAGCTAACTCTCATGATTTGGTGTTTTACTATTCTTCAAATCTCATACAAAAAAAATATTCAAATATCCTTTGAATTTACATACAAGGTGTAAGAATAATATACTCAGTACAAAATATCACCCTAACCCTTCCCTACTATTATAAACGAATGTGTGTAAAAGACTAGAGAATTGAAAAATAGATTAGAGAGGTTATAATAGAGACATAAAAAATGTTTTTAAATTATAGAAATTAACTCTTAAAATAAATGATGATCCATACATGGATTACCAAAAACATACCATTACTAAAAATATTATATTAACAAATATAATGATTCTGGGTAAAATATATGACACCCTAGACCCATACACAAAAATCTTGTTCTAAAAACACATTTATTATATTTTGGATTTGATACTAGTTCAAGATACTCAAATTTAAACATCCATAATTAAAATGTCAATTTTAAAATACTATTCAATCACATATAAAGCAACCTTTAAGTTTAGAGTTTTAGATAATTATGAAAAAATATTTTACAAAACTAAACTCATATATTTTCATCAAAATTTTATTTTTCCCATTATACCTAGATTTTATTAATCCATGATAACTGTTCAACATATCCTATACAATTCAATACACATGAAAATATTCTAGACATAACTTAATAAAAATTAAGGGTGATCTGAAATCATCAGTAAGGGTAAAAATATGCGTTGACAATTTAATATCCTTAGTGAAAATAAGATAAAAATAATGGTATACAAGCATAATCAAAGTGCATGCACATAAAATAAGAGAATTCAAACCCATAAAAACCTATATCATAAAACCTGATTCATGGAACAAAGATTTAGAATTAGATAAGAGTCATTTGAGTCAATAATCATGTTCAATGTGAAAATAATATTGTTTAAAGGAACCATTAAAAATCATATAAATCATATAAAAATTGTTTTGGTGTCTTGGTAATTTATACTACCATCATAAAATCACCTAAAAAGGATAATACCAACATCATATTAGGAGTAAATTCCATACTATTAACTCCTTGGTCTCTTAGAAGTATCTTATATATTGAAAACTCAATCATATCTTTGGAGTAACTTCAATCCTGTAAAATTGATCACATTAACCAATACTTTAAAGATATATGGTAGGTTCTCCCATCATCATCAATAAATCCCAAGAACCATAACATGAATAAAGTACACGGATCATTCACTTTATCATAAAATAACTAAAAGACAATCATTTCATTAAGAAATTGATTAAACTATTGAAATAAAATGGGTTTCATGAAAATTTAATTTGAAACATCATTATAATACATCTAAAGAAAATTGTTGAATGGTATCATTAGGGCACAACCCCAGTGAAGCATTGGAATCATTTAAAATATTTTAACATTTATGGAAAAATCATTTATAAAATAATTTAAAAATATACTTTTGAAGATTATAATAAATAACCATTTTTTAAGTAACCATTAAAAAAATAAAAATTCATTAAATAAGGGACATAGTTTCTTTAAAATCTTCTGTCTGTATAGGCGGTTTAAATTCAAAAGTAGTTTCAAATTTCAGTTAGTGGATGGGTTGAATTTTTAAAAAGATATTATAATGGGATTCTGAAGTTGAGAACCCCTAAAATGACACATTGTGGGCTTAAAATGAAGTTTTATATGAGTTTTAGGGGTCACAAGAGTGTCTCAGAAGTTTGGGTTTCAATTTTTGAAGTTTTGGATTGAATAGAACAGGGAACACATTTAGTACATAGTTAGTGATAACTGTGCACCCAATACCATGTAGCCTAAGCTGTAAATGTATACAATTTGTGAAACCATGTTGTAATACCTGGTAGACCATGTGAGTTTCAATAGTAAGTGAAGACATGTCATCCTATTTGCAAAATATTATCAACCCTATGTACTATAACCATGAAGAATGGATCGTCTTGGATAGTGGATGGAAAATAGTTTTCACTCAATTTGGAAAACTATGAAGTATACTATATTATCAATAAAGTAATTCTCTTACCATTTCCCCCAATGGTATTTTAACTTCCCTGTCACTTTCTCTTCCCCTAAATCAAACGGTTTATAAGAGGGATCCCCTCCACTTCCTCCCTTATTCAAGTCTTGTTGAGGAGGTGTTTTTTGGTTTATTCAAATACCAATTAGAGGAAATTCATACATTCCATCATACTCTATTGGTAATCCACTAATGATATATTAATTTCTCACTTCTTTTGATATATTTTATTTGGTGATTTATCCAGTGCATGATAGAATTTATGGATTCTAAATGGGATTTCATGAATCCTAGGTTGAGGGCATCTCGAGACACCATCTTCACACAAATATTCATCAATATATGTCATTATTTTAATTTTTATTTAATTTTTTTAGAAATTTAGAATTAAATTTATTATAGAATTGATATATTTTGTTAGGGATTTGGATCATCGTAGGAATTTGAGTGTGTTGTAGGGTGGCCGGCACATCGTTACACGATGATTTGATGATTGACAGATGCTTGATGAGTAGTCCAGCTTTATGAGAAGTGGGTTTTGAATGAAATAATTTATAATAAATTTTATAACTAATTTATTGATGATTTTTTCCTAAGATAGAAACCTAGGTGGTTGGAGTGGGTTCAGATAATATTGTACATGGAATGGTGGGCCTTAGAAGAGCTACTTTCCCATGATGAATTTAATCCAAATTCTCCAAAAGTTTAGTAGGTGGTCTCTAGACTTGACCCATAGTATTTTATGAATATTATATACATGTTTCATGTGGTCATGATGAATTCACCATTATTGAACCTCTTAAAATTAAATGATAATTTTTGGTAAATTCATAAGTGTGTCTTCATTGGATAAAAGGGGTAAATTTATTGAATATATGGTTGTGAAATGAGATTTCAAAACCATAAATAATTGAAGACAGATTGTCTTCTGAAATGGGTATATATTTTGGAATGTAAATGGAATATTAAAGTAAAAAATGGTATTGGATCATAAATGATAACATGAGGTAATGAGTTGGTAAATTATTTTTGAAATGTTGTTTGAAAATGTCTTTTGAAACTGTATTTGAAATGTTGGTTGAAATGGTGTTTTAGAATGGATTTGTAAATGGAGGTTTGGCCTTGGTTTTTTGAAATGTCTATTTTGAAATGATATTCAGAAATTGAAGCATTTTTTTAAAAAAAGTAAATGTTAAATGATTTATATTCCTTTTTTCTCATTTCTTTTCTTTTGTAATGGAATTGTGTTTTATGTTTAGTTTTCTTAATAGTTAACCATAGATAACATGTCCCCTAGAGGAATCGTGGTATATTCTATTTAAAAAAGGTTAAAATTGATAATGGGTAATGTGGGGATATTTATTGTTAAACCAGAGTGAACATGTCCCCTAGGGGATGAATGTGATGGTTAGATCAGGGAGAACACTACCCCCGAGGGATGCAGTGTTCCATGGATGGGTATATGTACCATAGATTCCACTTTGGACTAGGGTTGGTTATATATACCCTAGTTGGTAGTGAGATGGTTATAATAGTCTACATTATGTGATCAGAGACACCTCAGCACTAGGTAAAGATAGTTTGTACCATTCTCAAGGTGAACCCACCCCCTGAGGCTAGGGGTTTTTCAAAGTTTTCTATTTTTTATTTTTTTGAAATATTTATTTTGTAATCTGTTATCTTGAGAACTTCAACGTGCAATATTTATAGACTTGTTAATTTAGGGACACCTTTAGTGGTGGCCTAATGAGTTTTACTCACACCATTATCAGAACACCATTACCCTTGGGTACATAAGAAATTTGAACATATTATTATTGTAATAGGTAGGGATAAGGCATGAGATCGGGTTTTTCATGGTCATGCCGACTGGGTCAGGTTGGTTTTGAAGACTAGGATATGGTACAACCCAAAGTTGTGGGATATCCTAGTATCTTTTATTTTATTTTATATTTTTTCCATATTTTACTTATGAAGAGTACAACTAATGGTATGTTGTAGTGAATAATATATATTTTATTTTATTTAGAATTTTCAGTTTTATTTATTATTTATATGTATAATTTATTCTAGTTCCAGGTCTCATGGATCTTATATCGATGATGGTTTTATGGTCTCTTCATCAAGTGATGAGTGTAGATCCTGAGAGGTCAATAAGAGAGTTTAATATCTAAGATATTATCCTGTTGGTGGTGAGTTGGAATTGGTTTATTTATTTAATGTTCCAGTAAAAACCTATATGGTTCATTTCTATATATATTGGAATAATACTCTACATAACCATACCATGTGCGTTTTTTTCCATGGTATGAGTCCTCTAGGATGGAAAATTTGATTATATGAAGTTTCAAATTGTGCTTGTGTTTCAAAATGGTGTTATCATGTGTTTGGATTATTGTGAGAATCAATTCCCTTTGGGATGGTGGTTTGGAATGAGATGTTTGGTGTTTTAAATTTTATGTGATATGTGAGTAGGTGTTTAGGAAAATAGGTTTCCATGGTATGTTCGAAGTATGGGTGGGTATGAGGTATTATTGTTAAGACCATGTAGTGGGAATTTTTCAGGTTACTATTGTGTAGTGTTTTAGGTGGGAACTGTATAATGTTGTCATGATTTTTGAACTTAGTGATACTTATTTATCCAAAGTTGTTAGACTTAGTGACCCTAGAGAGAATATACCTTTTTGACTATGTGGGATACCTAGAAATCGTAGAAATGGTTTGGTCTCTAGTGCATCAGTTGTTAGTTTGTTATGATGGTAACCCATGGGAGGGGTTGACCTTGGAGCACCGATGCTTTTGTGGAAGGAAGCATAATCAGGGGGTTCTGGGTGAGACCAATAAACATTGGAATAGTGTTTCCTTAGAAGGTTTTGAGCAAGTAAGTTCTTTATGTGCCTGTAATATGGTATTATAAGTTTCTTGGAAGGGTGGGAATGTTTTGGTTCATAGAACTATTTTATAGGTTCTTTTAGTGTGCAATGAGTACACAAGTGCACTCTCTCAGTGTTGGTATGGCATTGGGTAGAGACTAAGAATGTGGATAAGGTTGAAAAGCCCTTCGGCATGGGTGGGTGCTAGTGGTATAGGAAAGACACCACCTGTTGGGTGATCTTGATGAAAATCACAGCATAGTGAAGTGCCCATTTTAAAGACAAATTCCTATAGAGTCCCTATTTGGATAGATTAAACATGTCTTGAGGGAAATTTTCAGTGGTCTTGGATGGTGAACTATGACATAGGTGATATTTTAGGACCCTTTTTGGGTAAGAGAACCTATGAATCCTTAGGTTGTGTGGAATTGACATGCAAGAGACATAGTCAGTGACTGAATTAGGCTTATGAGCCTAGTTGGGTTGTGACATGTCTTTTGGAGGCATGATATTGGTTGGGACCATGTGGTATTGGGGATTACACCCATTTACTTTGTATGTAAATTGAGTTATCATGTTCATTTCACACATAGAAATTATGGATTTTCAAATTAGTAATGATAGTGAGAGTGATAAGGACTGATGGATGTTTTTGTGGGATTATTATTAGTATGTCAAGATGGAGATTCAGGTGAAATAAAGGGAGTGACCCTATGGTGATGTATATTCATAAATAGATTAGATTTGGTGGGACAATCAATATAGGATTAGGTAAGGGAAAGTGTTGCCTAGGGTGATGCGATAAGGGATCAAGAAGAGTGACATGAAGGTTTAGATTTGGACATTTGAGTTGGTTATTGACACACGCCTGTCGTAGGGCATGGAAAAAGAAATTTATTTTCCTAATGTAGCACAGTGGCTGACTAGGGTCATCTCACTTGAGGAGATTTATCAAATGTTCACTCAAATAATCTAATTCACCTAAACTACTTATTTTTGGTGATTTTTATTTAATCTATGAATGATATTCAATTCAATTTAAATAAAAGATAAAACTAACATGCAATGAAAAAATGAAAATGAAGAAAGAACGTGGCCTTTATGGGTTGGTTTTTGGATTCCATCATTCTCCGTATTGCTATTTAAATTAATTTTGATAATTCAATTATGAGATATCATTCATGAATTACTATTCTTTTATTGATTGGTGTGAAATCTTGAATGCATTTAGCAATATTAACTTCACCTCCTCCTATAATCAAGGATGATGGCACACCTCGATCGAGAGTGTGACATATTCCAAGACCTGGCTCCATCGGATGTCATTTCAACAACAGAATGGATCAACTCCATCATATGAAGAGATTATATCTAGTATAAGGGAGGAAAAATATTTAATAAAAGAATAGAAATGAGTTTGATATAAGTGTCATGGTGGACGATCGCCACACCCGAGCACATCACTCTTGCTCATCACAAACTTAATAAAACATCATAATTTAAGAACAAAATAAATGAAATTTCCACATACCTCCCCCGAGACAAGTCTCGGGTTAACCCCTCATATTTGAGGGTAAGAGGTCATGGTGGGTAATATGAGAAGAATAAAATAATAAAAGAAGGTGAATAGATAAAGTAGAAAAAAGGGTGGATGGGTGGGGACAGAAAAAAATAATGCTTGAATTTTATTAGAAAACTAAATTACAATTGAAAACTAAAGAAAAGAAATAAATAAAAGAAATAAATAAAAAAATGAAATGGGGATGATTTTTGTCTGGCCTCCCTCAGTGGTGATCTCCTCCTTGGTGCCTTGAAGGAATAGAATAGAGAATGGGATGATTTGAGAAGGAGGTGAGGGCCTCCTTTTATAGGTAGAATTTGTCCCCCGAATGTTGACACATTTTAGCACCATTAAATGACATCTTCACGCACTCAGACCTTATTCAATTTTGTTCATAAATCTCTTGGGCGTTTCCCCTAAATATATCAGCGGATTTGGATATATATTCCAAGAGTTATGGCCGTTTTACTCTGAGCTTTTATTCTATCCAGTCAGACTCTCCCAAATGCCAACCCCCGGATTAGGAAGCTTTAATGGCCCCATAAACAGCCAAATCCTATGGAATTTCCTTCATGAAAGATGTTATAAATCTCCTTTAGCGTCCACCCACATAATAGCACAACATTTGGGCCCACCATGAATGAGTTATCGACCCCACATGAAAAATAGGCAGCACTGTGAACAGTTTTCATGATCCCACTTGTGAAGTTCTTTTGAGCTTCCATATGGCTGATTCATCTTTTAGTACAAAAATAGTAAATGAAGAACATGATGTTTATAATATTTAAAAGAAATAATTTTTCAATTTGGATTAGTGTAGAAAATGTTATTTCCAAAATACAGAAATACGTTAAAATAGAAAAAAATTCGAAATGGGCCATTTTTACTATTAAGCTCAATATATTACTAATATCATAAAAATGTGACAATTATCCATACAGTAACACTCTAGTGGGATTATAAAAAATGCATTATTGTATAAAATATATGAAAATCTGAGATTCATCACTCCCTCACAATTAAACATTGCACTCCTGGGCAATCATCTTACATCCAAATCAAAATCCACACAACAATCAAAAATGAGAAAATATCAATCATTTTATCCAAAAATAGAATTACATCATGTATCATCTATAAAAAACAATTCTCTCTCATTTTAATTTCAATGAATAAATTCTTTTAAACCTCATAAATCACTCCATGGCCCAATCACAACCTACCTCACATTGAATTTTATGTTACTCTTCACCAAAGAGAAATTGAATCTAGAGTTATACTCATACTTGAAAATCGCATGTGTCGCCATAGGTTTGTGAAAATTATCATTTCTCCACAGTGTGAAACATGGAAATGAATTTAATCATGAGGGATTTAATTAATTTTTCAAATGATTATGTGTCTTAGGGTTGGTGGGAAAATGATTGAAAAAAAGTATCAGGCTAGAAAGAGGAGGTTGAACTTTTAAGTACAATGCATGATTAAATAAAGGGAAAACACAAGTAATTCCTCTCTTAATCCCTCTTTAATATTTGAAAAACAACATCACCCATTTTATGACATGGTTCATGAACCATTAAGTGATTATAATTAATGATATCATCTATGTTCTCCCTTTTTTTCAAATCTCCAAAAAGGCACAACCTTATTTTTTTCTTTTTCAGGGAGGATGAGCTGAATATTGAATACAATGAATGAATGAAAATTCACACCCTTGATTTTTCAGAGGGACATGAGTCATAATAGAATGTACAATGAGGAATTCAAGCTCATCTCCATTTTTTTCATTTTTTTGAAGGATAAATTTATGAAACAAATAAAGCACAATGAAATGACGACACATGCCCAATTATCTTATTGTCCACTGCCCAAAGTATTGAACCACACCCCGCATCACAAATAAATGATACACATCCCAATGAACGCACACTAAATTCCCTTAGCCCACACTCAAACTTGAAATAACCATGCAAAAATACTAAAAGTGCATGTAGGTAAGAAAAAATTGGCTTGTAATGTGGCTTAAACATAGAAGGAAATTCTTGGAATCTAAGGGATTACAAAGGATAAATGTAAAGGTAGGTCTCAAGATAGAATGTGTCTAGCCAAATAGATGCCTCAATCATTTCAAATACATTTCATGAAATCCAAATCTTCGAAAGATAATTATTCACAAATTATGGTTCTCACACAGAATTCATGTTTCCCTCAAGAAAGTGTGGGTATTAGGTAGAATATGTAAAAGTGGTTTAGAATACCTCATAGGATTGGAAAAATATTTTGAGTCAGTGTTTCATGGGAATGGATTTCAAAAATCAGTCAAACTCATTAAAATGCTTGAAAATACATTTCAAGGGAAAAGAATTCATATCAACAATCATTTAAAATCCATTATTTCAAAAATCATTTCAACTCTTTCACAATCAATTGATGTGTGAAAAGTGTTAAGAATATTAATTAAATAATAAAAATATGCTTTGGACCAAAAAATGAAAGGATTTTAAATGATAATAATAAAATGTGATCTCCATTTTGAAATAAAGATCTGGCCATCTTCTACTAATTATTGGGGATTCCTTCTACCATCATGATCCTACAAAAGAAAAATTACTAAATTAATCACAAGGATCATTTCATTTAAGCTCAAAATGAAAAGAGAGAGGGGGGCACATGGTAGAATAATTCTTAATAAATAGTTTTAAATCTAAATTCCTAATATTTAAAATTAAATTACTATAAATAAAGTAAAGAATAAATCTTGGTATGATCTCCCAAGTGGGCCATGGCTTCATTTACTGCCTTTAGAGGGAAGTATCAGCTGTTATCCAAAGTTTGATGGTGGTTGGGTCTTCTTTGACATGAACCACCACATGTGGTGTTTCTTAGCATCCACTTCTTCTTTCTTGTTAAGGAGGACTCCATGGAAAGAGTACACTAGATCCTCCCCCTTCACAATTTGGTATAGTTTTCATGGCGGGGGTGGGATGATGTATGGAACCTCCTCCTTATTTTTTTTACTTATGAAACATTTACTTTATCTTCTTGAGATCCCTCTAGTAAATGTTAAATATCTCTCGGGAGCTCTAGATGTTCCTCAATAGGTGATTCTTCTTTTGTATCTTCATTCTACAGGGCATAATAAGAGCCATCTGATTCTGAAAATTCAAAACAATTGAGAGTTATACTCAAATTCATTTAAAAAAAATTAAAAGAATTTGAGTTCAAGAGTGTATCATCTCTCGGAGTTGGTTCAACTTGAATCTATTCTTTGATGCAAAGTTCCTCTTGGAGTTGATCATCACAGGATGGAGGTACGTAGTCAGACTCCTCCATCTTGACTTCAAATTCTACTAATTGGGGGGGGGGGTCTTCTTTCAGTGGTTCTAGATCTTCTCCTTTTCAAGGTTTGGGGAGATCAAGTAGCTCCTCACATTCATTCCATAATTTTTCCAATTCATGTTGATCTCCCACATTTGGATTAGGAGGAAAGTTATCCTCCTTTTTATCTATCTCAGGTAGAATTGGTTGAGTGAGTATTAATGAGCCTTCAGGTACCCCAACATTTACCTCCTCTGGTTCTTCAATGATGAGTTGTGAAATTTCGTCCACCACTATCTTAGATTCTTGCTCCAGATCAAGGTCAGGTTGCTCCATCCTTTCACGAACAAAGTCCAATTCAAATTCCATTTTCCTCCCCAAATCATACATATTATTACTAATCCTTTCAACCCGGTCATTTAGATCAAGATAATCAATTTCTGGTTCTTGATATTGCACCTGCGAGTAATCTTCCCATGCATAATAATTGTAATTTGAATTCATCATGGAAAAATATATTTTTTGATTTATTATTATTATTATTATTTTAAAAAATAATGAAAATTATCGAAATTTTGAAAATAGAAGAAGTAAAGTAAACACCCAATTAGCTCCCTGGCAACAGCGCCAGTTTTGACGCACGCCTGTTGTAGGGCGTGGAAAAAGCAATTTATTTTCCTAATGCAGCACAGTAGGTGACTAGGGTCGTCTCACTTGAGAATCATTATCATTTATTCACTCACTCAATCTAATTCACCTAAATTACTTATTTTTGGTGATTTTTTTTAATCTAGGAATGTAATTCAATTTAATTTAAAGAAAAGATAAAACTAACATGCAATGACAAAATGGAAATCAAGAAAGAACTTGACCTTTATGGGTTGGTTTGTGGGTTCCACCATTCTCCTTGTTGGTAATTAAATTAAGTTTGATAATTAAATTATGAGATCTAATTCATGAATTACTATTGTTTTATTTATTTGTGTGAAATCTTGAATGCATTTAGCAATCTTAACTTCACCTCCTCCTATAATCGAGGTGGATGGCACACCTCAATCGAGAGTGTGACGTCTTGCAAGACCTGGCTCCATCGTATGTCATTTTAACCACTGAATGGCTCAACTAAATCGTATGTAGAGATTGTATCTAGTAGAAGGGAGAGAAAATATTTAATAAAAGAATAGAAATGAGTTTGAAATTAGTGTTGTGGTGGAAGATCGCCACACCCGTGCACATCACTCTTTCTCATCACAAACTTAATAAAACATCAGAATTTAAGCATAGAATAAATGAAATTTCCACATACCTCCCCTGGGACAAGTCTTGGGTTAAACCCTAATATTTGAGGATAAGAGGTCACAATGGAGAATACCAGAAGAATAATAGAATAAAATAAGGAGAAAAGATAAAGAAGAAAACATGGTGGATGGGTGGAGACAAAAATAAAAATAATGCCTGAATTATATTAGAAAACAAAATTACAATTTAAGACTAGAACAAAACAATAAATAAAATAAATAAATAAATAAATGAAATGGGGATGATTTTTGGCCATCCTTCCTCGGTAGATATCTCCTCCTTGGTTCCTTGAAGGAATGGAATGGAGAATGGAATGATTTGGGAAGGAGGTGAGGGCCTCCTTTTATAAGAAGAATTTTCCCTTAATGTTGAAGCATTGTAGCCCAATAAAATTACATCGTCACGCGTTGAGACCTTCTTAAATGATGTTCATAAATCTCTTGGGAGTTTCCCCTCAAACGATCAGAGGATGTGGACATATATTCTGAGAGTTATGGCTGTTTTACTCTGAGCATTTATTCTGTCCAATCAGACTCTCCAAAACGCCAACCCCCAGATTAGGAAGCTTTAATGTCCCATTAAACGGCCAAATCCCCTGTCCTTTCCTTCATAAAATATGTTTTAAACCTCTTTGCTCGTCCAGCCACATAATATCACAACATTTGGGATCACCATAAATGAGTTATAGACCCCACACCAAAAATAGGAAGAATTGTGAACAATTTTCATGCGCCAACTTGTGATCTTATTTTGATCTTCTATAAGGTAGATTCATCATTTAGTACAAAAATAGTAAATGAATCCCTTGATGATTAGAATCTTTTAAGGAAAGAACATTTCAATTTAGATTAGTGTAGAGGATTTTATGGCCAAAACTACGAAATAAGTTAAAACAGTTAAAAATTCTAAATGGACCATTTTTTATATTAAACTCAAAATATTACTAATATAATAAAAATGTGACAATTAACCATACAATAACACTATGGTGGTATTATAAAAAACGATTTAAAGTATAAAATATAAGAAAATGTGAGCTTCATCAGTGATCTAGGATACATTTAAATAAATCTATGTGGTTGTGAGTTAACTTGTGGGTGGTGAGGATGGTGTATCTTGTTTTAGTTTGGAAGTTCATTAGGTTCCAATAATGATGTACTTATACACCAAGAATGGTTTTTGATATTTGTTTTAGTTAGTGGTTGGGAATTAATTTGTTTGGATACCATCACTTATCATGTTCGGAAATGGATAGAGCATGGGCTATGATATTCATGTTTTGATCAGTTGAGGCAACGAAAAGGGAACACCTATTATGGGTGTGTAATGTTTTCCACAAGGGAAATGACCCTATATGGGTATAGTCATGGTATTGGGTGACTAGCCAAAACACTATTCTTATTTAAATTGGATTCCAATGAATAGGTGGGAACCTAAATTGAGTTTAGTTTTCTTGGTGGCTAGAGTTTGAGTGTGGGAATCATGCTTGGGTTGAAATAAGAATGATACAAGGTTTTGTTTTATTGAAAACATGTTGGTGATCATCGAAATCAAGAAATGGGTTTAGTATACCGATGATATAAATGATGGAATCACATTGGGTGTTAGTATTATGGATTTTTTTTTGTTTCATATATATCAGATCGATGTTATAATGGATCTAGAAACATGTATTGAGGGTTATTTTAATGGTGGAGGCCCTGATCTGAGAATTTTACTAGGTTTTAGGAGTGGAATTTGGCATTCACATAAAAATGATCAACCGATGCCCCCTGAAATAAAGGAACCATAGTTTGGTGTTTTTTAAATGTAGTGATTTTTGGATCCCAAATGCTGGAATCTGGCTTGATATGACACATGATGACCGAAACGTGATTGGGTTGGGAAATATCAATGCTCATGGTATAGAACATTGGTTGAAATATGCAGTTGATATTTTCACCTTGGAGTTTTTGTGTGGGTTAGGAATGGACCTTGAAGAGTGTGTTTGATTGGTCATAGGGATCCTAAGATGTTTAAGAACTAGAGATAAGTGTTTTGGGAATGATTTGGTGGGTGTACCCAAGCGTCTTTATGGAAAATTCCACTAGATGTGGTTTAGATTATTTTTTCCCATGCAGTTAGATATAGGTAATAAGAAACCATGTAAATAATGACATGTAGAATGCAATTGGTGTATTTTAAGTCCTTCCTTGGGATTTAAAGGGGAAGTTTACATGTTGAGGTTTCTAAATGGATGGGTGGTACATGTCTATTTTTTGTAAAATCATGAATAGGAAGTCATATCGATACTAGGTCAGTGTTATATTTTGTGACTGGGAATGAAAATTTATGAGCACCAACTGGTATTTCATTGAAATAAGGTTATGGGGTTCTAATATGAAATTCCACTAACAGAAATGACAAATCATTAGAATCAGTAGTTATATCCAATGTCCTATGGTTTTGAGAACCATATGATATGTGTTTCATTGTGTAGTGACACAAGTGTGTCTTGGGAGGGTTGTGTTTGATTAAGGATCCTCCTAGTGTTTCGGAATAGTTATGGGTGTTGTAAAATGTATCAATGGCTTAAGCACCTTAAATCAACTGTTGTTCTTGAAAATCACATTTGGGATTTTGAGTTTGAACATGGCTATGTCAATAGAGTTAATGACAAGGATAAGGTGGGGGAGGAGTATAATAACCATGGAGACTTCTTAGGGATGAGAATTATTAAGCTGGGTAGGTTGTAAAACCCCTTTACCATATGGTTATTTTAAATTATAAAGGAGTTTAAAATTTTAGTTTGGTGGATGGGTTAAATTTTGAACTAGACTTCAGAATAGGTTTATGAGTGTTTTAAACCTTTGAAGGAACCAATTTAGACTTGATGTGAAGTTCTCTAGGATATTCAAGGGGTCTCTAGAATATCTTAGTGGTTCATGTATTTAATTTTGATTTTTTGTATAGAACAAAAAAGGGATCACAGTTAGAATCAATTTAGTGAAAATCGTGCACCCCAAACTATGTGACCTAAATTATATGGGTTCACGGTTGTGAAACCATGTGGTAGGAACTAGAATATCATGCGGGTTTCTATATTACATGAAAACATGCCAAATGGTTGGAATACAATTTGTGCAACCATGAACCTTAATCACGGGGAATGGAAAGCCTTGGACAGTGGAGGGCACATGGTTGTCACATGATTTGGCCAACCATGCGGCCAAACCATTAAACATTCTAGATTCTATTTTTGGGGTATTTTTAAGGATTCCTAGAATAAACATAAATAGTTTCCAAGATTAGGATAAAATGTACAGGATGTGAAAAAATATACTTGGGAGGAAGATCTATTTTTAGAGAAAACAATATAATTTTAACAAAAGAAAAATTTCATTTTCCTTAAAAATAGAAAATAAAATCGATTCCTTAGAAATGATTGTAAAATTATAAAATTATTATTCCATGATTATTTTTCAAGAGTTGAAGGATTATTTTACCATAAATATAAATAAAACTAGAAAATATACATTCTTGATTATTTAAAAACCATATATATAATTTCATCCTTTTGTTTCATGTTTTAATTAGTCTCAATTTCATCATATCTTTACTAAAACTGAAATGATTAGTATAAGGTGAGAAAATACCAAAAATAATAAACCTTCATATGAAAAAATAATAAAATTATCTTCAAAATATAGATAATAAAAAAAAAAATTTAAATTAAATTTTTCCATAAATTACTAACCCTATATCACAACTAACTAAAGTTACTTCGACATTAAAAAACTATTTACCTTAAATTTTATCTTTTACCATTCATCTTATATCCCAAAAAAATGTAATAACAATTTTCTAAAATAATAGGTGTGCTAAATCACATGTTAAACCTATGGGATATATATACCTCAATAATCTATTAAAACCTAATAAAATTCATCCCAAAATATTATTGATCACCTCAAAATCCCACCACTTAAGACCTCAAAATGGTATCTATACATTTAAGATCATAATTATACTTAAACTCGTCAACCCATGATGATATCTATAATTATTTAATTATCCTCATATAATAAAATACTAACCTCTAAATTTATTTAAACCCTATTCTAATACCAACAATATTTCTTTAAACACACATAAATAGATCCAGTTCCAAAAACATATTCTTTATGTTCTAGCTTTGATACCAAATTTTGCGACCCAAATTTAAGCATCCATAATAATGATATCAATCATAAAAATAATTCACATAGATCCATAAGAAATTTTAGGTTTAGAGTTATAGAGATTTATGGAAAAAATTTATATAACTATAATGAAATCTTTTCATAAAAATGGTAATTTTTTACCACCACACCAATATTTTATTATTTCATGATAAGTCATAAACAAATACATTAAAATACTCCACCCATGAAACAATTCTAGGAATATCTTACTCAACAACATTATTCAGACCGTGGGCGCATAGGAACATAAGACTGGTGAGCTCAAGAATCCACTAAGGGTAAAACTATGAATTAAAAATTGTATATAATAAGTGGGTATAAGATAAGCATAATATTATAAAAAAATAATCAATGATAATACAAATAACATAATAAAATTAATACCCATAAAAACCTGTATCATAAAACATTAGTCATGGCATAATATTTTAGCATAAGATAAGAGATATTTGAGTCAACAATCTTGATCCATGTGAAAAATTCCTCTTTAATGGAACTATTAAAACTCATATAAAGCATATATAAATCATATTGGTAACTTGGGACATCATATGTTCCCCATATAATCACCTAAATGGGATAATTCTAACATTACTGTAACTTTTATACATTTATCTCAATCATCTCTTAGGTGTTTCTATTTTTTAGAAAATTTCACCATATCTTTGGAGTAACTTACATCTAATAAAAAATTGCACATTAACCAATGCATTGGAGAGAAATATTGGTCCCACCCATCATCCTAATTTTTTTAAGAACCTTTACATGGATAAAGTACATAGAGTTTACATTTCATCATTAAACTCATATAAACAACCATAATTACATTTATAACATTATTAACCTGTGGAAATGAATAAAATTTCATGAAAATTATCTTTAAAAAATTATTACAATCCTTTAATTTTTTTTTGGATGGTATCATTATAAAATAACCCTAGTGAAGCATTATAATCATTTAAAATATGTTTATATAGAAGAAAAACAATTTTACTAAATGAATTTAGAAATATACTTTTAAATATGAGAATAAACACCCTTTCCTTTTGGAAAACATTAAAAAAAATTCACCGAATAATGGGTAAATTATTCGCTTCAAAAAAATCATGGAAACTTGAAAAAGGATTATATTAATAAATAATGGACATATTTGTGAGAAAATGGATCAAGTTTTAAATGTTAAGAAAAACATTTATTTCATAATTTTGTAAAGAGATTCCAAATTTACCCATGTATAAAACAATATGTAACTTTCTTTTAAAAACATTTTGAAATAATTTCAACGATCATGGAAAATAAATTTAGGAAATCATTTATGTTTAAAAGATGAAATTCTTAAAATTAGACAAATAAATAGAGGAGATCCCTATCAGACTCACTCATCATCAGCTATAATGGTCAAGTACAATATCATGGATATTTTATGATTTTATTTTTTTATTATTAAAACCCTTTAAATAATACTTTAAGCATATAAGAAAAATCATTTTCAATTTTCATATAAAAATATCGAGAAATAGCCCATTATTTTGAAAACTATTTAAAAAAAATATAAACCAAAAAATGGGAATTGAATTTAAATTGGGAAACCATGAAATATTGAAGTGAAATATTTATAATTAATAATGTACATGATTATTGAAAATTCCACACATTCAATATACATTAAAAATACATTCATTCTTACAATTTAGTTGAAAATTGATAATGGCCCATATAATAAATGGTAAAATTATCACTTTTTAAAAATTTTAAATGAATTTAAAAAGTATTTGGATATGAAATTTAACAATATTTATTTATAAATATAAAACTAATTATAAATTTTTTATGAAAATGGATTTAGTGGAAAAATATTTTAAATAAATACATTAAAATAAGGTTTGAAATAAAAATACCTCATAAGTTTAAAAAATTTTGAATCAAAAGAAAAATTATGGTGGGATAATAAAAATGATTTGGAAACCAATTAAAATTTAGTAAATTAATGATAAAATAAATCCATATGGTAGTATATACACTACAAAAAATAAAACATTTGGTGAAAATGGAAAGAGTGTAAAAAGATGGCATTTGAGATGAGAAATCCCTAAACTTAAATTCTATATAACACAATAAATTATTTTTATCTAGAATAATAAAATTATACTAGTTATTTAATTTATTAATAAAATCTTTAATTCTCATCACATTATCATTCCTCTAATTCCTCACGTAGTTACGGGTTGTAAAATTCTCGAAAAAATTAAATTTTTTGCCATTGAGGGGTCAATCAATGAATTCAAATTTGGTTACAAATTCATCATATTGGATCATATTTTTGGAATTATTTTGAGAATGGTTTGAATCCCATATTGTCGCATGGTTTCTCAGGGATTATGTGTGTGAGTTTGTGTTTTTGGGCCCTTTTTAGCCTAGAACATGGTTTGGCATGCATAGTTTTGTGAAAACATCGTAGTAATTATATGCTCAGGGAGTTTAAAGTTCATTTTAAACAGATCATGGTTTGAGTGCATTGTTTTTACATTTTTAGAGTAAAACCATGTGAGACATAGAGTAAACCATGTGGGGTGGGGTGATTTCTTGTCCAAGGAACACAAATTGCAGAGAGTTCAAGACAAACTATTTGAGGTGCTACTAAGGGGGTCCAGTAATGTTCTTCATGGTTCACACATGGTTTTTGAGACCATACCTCCAACATGTGTGAGGTGTGTTTTGTTCGATAGATACAAGCAAATGGTTTGTGAAAATTTTGTAAAATCATGTGGACAAAGCATGTAGCTTTCTAGGTTGGGTTAAAAAGGGGAAAATACCAAAATTCCCTCTTAGGATTTTAGAATTTCACCTTTCTCCCCTTGTGGTTTCACATACCATATCTTATCCCTATCCCTTTCCCACCAAATAACTATTTATTTTGGGTGAATCGTTGAGGAATTTATCATTTTTTAAAGGTGAGTTTTTTTATCTACTTTTACCTTTCCTCTTCTGTCTCCCTTGCGGTTGATTTTAGTTCTATCCTCCTAGGGTTTCAAATCTAATTCAATTTTGGAATGGTGGAATCAGCCAAGGATTATGACGATTTGGATTGGAATGGTGAGAAGACATCCCTAGGTGGTGTATTCATGTATTCTCTCATAATTTTGGTGGAGGTATGATTCATATTGTATTTGTTTCTTACATTTCTATTAAATTGAATGAGATTTTCGGTTAATTGAGAATCATGTGTTAGGGTTCTTTCTCTTTTTTGTGTTATAAGTTCATCAATGGACTTCTAGGGTTAGTTGGAAATAGTTTTTAGAGTGTATGCATCTCTATGAGTTTTAAATTTTTATGAATTTTTGGAATTAAATTAATTAATTAATATTTAATTTTTTAATTTAATTTAATTTCAATGAGTGGAACAATATAAGCACTTAAGCCGTTGGTAGAGTGCAGGTTCGGGCTTGAAGGATTGACAGTTATGCTCTGAGGTAGAAAGGTGTTTAGTTTTTTTGTTGTTTCTATTTTAATAAATATTAAATATAATTTAAATGATAACATTGTTTTTGTGACCCCCTTAATGGGTTGTTTTGTGTTGGTTTGAAGAAAGGCTTGGGGTTTAGATTCATTAAAGGGGGTTCTATTTTCTGGGGAGCCACATTCTTAGATCAATTCAAGGGAACCCTTTCTATGACTTGAATTAGTGGATAATGGTGGTGATGAGGAGGTTCTTATATTCCCTCCTAAACCTAGAACTGATATTGGACTTATCTTTTCCCTTTCAAGGGTTTCATTCGAATGTGGATGTGAGGGTGTGGCTTGTGGTTTCTTAGAAGATGTGGGGAGTGCGTATAAGTGATTTTAGGGTGTATATGAAGTCTCCCTCAAATCCTTGATTTGATTAGCATATAGGTGATATGGGTGGTTTGAGACCCCATGTGGGTTGTGAGTTAGTTGGAATGTTGGAAGAATAATTCCAACTGGGTATTGGCTTTTGGTTTGATTGGATAGTTCCTATTATTTAGGATTGAGAGATATCATCGAATAGCCACTGGATACATCACCATGATTCCAATAAGTTTCTTGTGGTTCCTAAATGCTTCCCTTTTTTGGTTACAGTCAAGATATTTTGAGCTATTGAGATGAGTCTGAGGGACTCTTGAGGATGCATTAGTGGGTTGATCACTAGTTGAGTGATCAGTAGTAACCATATTTAGTGGTAGAAAATTACTTTATCTCTTGGTTTAACTTATTTTGAGAATCCCTTAGATAGGTTTTCCTACTTTTGATGTGATCATGAGGACTATTATAAATTCCACTATTGGTGGGCTCATGATTTTGTATGTCATTGGGAGAGTTATTCATGAAGGATTATTTTGTGGCTATTAATGGACATTTGAGTTTTTCTTGTACAAGGCATGGATCATGCCTTTAGATGAGATCTTGTAACCTTTTTTGAGATATCCTACACTTATTGTGGACTTTGGGCTAGTTGAGGGAATTTCTTTGGGTGTGGCCCAAGAGCTTGGGTGAAGTAGGGGAGTCCCTAGTTGGACATTTCTTTACGCTATAGCCCTGAGGACTAAGTGATCCATAAGTATGGTTTGGACGTAAATTGGTTCATTGAGATCCTCCAATGGATGTTTTTTTTAATGCTAGGATCTAATGTTCCATAAGAGGACTCATACTTGTTGTCCAAGAGTAGATAAGTGTTCGTAGTTTGTTTTTTTGGACGGTGGGTTTGAGATTTGATCATCCCACGTTCGGTTGTCCTTTGGACATGGTATTGAAGGATTTTTTTACATAGGACTCTGGTGTGAGGATGAGACACTTGGGATATCTTATATTAGGCACTATCCCTGAGTTTTGATCTGGTTCTCTTCTACATCAGCTGGCTTTTGTATTACGGGGTTAGAGAGGTAATGAAAAATTTAGATGAGGGTACTAACCCAAGTTGAGTGTGTTCCCTAGATAGGAGTGGATATATTTTTCCATGGATGTTGTGGTACTCTAGGCTATGTATATGTAGCCCATAGTGTAGTGAATCCATCAGTTCCTTGTGGATGGATCCCATAGGGCGGTGTATCTGTCAGGCCTTATGGTAGATACTGAGTTTTTTATAGGACTTTCTGGACATGATAGATCTTTGAATTGTGGAGGGGATATCCTATAATTAGTTTTTATTATTCCTTTATAACCCTAGATCTGGGTTGATGTGATTTGGCATTTAGAAACCGAGGATGAGATCCTCAGGTACAACATTCATTCCTATACTTTTAGTTGACTTTATATATCATTTTTAATTAGGAAGACATTATTTATGATGTGGTTGGGTGAGCCATGTTTTGGAATTCATCTGATGGGGGCCATAATAGGGGTACATTTTCCTTGAGTTTCAAGATAGTACCCATGGGTGTCTGTTTTTCTTTATGTTTGTTTCCCCCTTTATAAACATTGATTTGTATACTAGTTGCTATAGTTTTTGGATACTATTGGAATATTACATATACATACATTTGTTATGGAATTATATTTATAGGTCCAATAGTGATGGTATCCTACTCATATTTAATTCCCACCCCTATATGTGAACCTCAGTGTGCATGAAAACCTAATGTCTACATTAGAGCTGGAGAACACTTTGTGCTATGGATGGGTTGGAGGCCCATGGTTTCTAGATCTAGAAGCATCACTCATGTGGAGTCTCAAGATTGGGCTGGTACATATGGAGCATTGTGGAGACCAGTTACAAGGATTGGATTAGTGTTAGTAGTAAAACACGTTATTTTTTCATTTTTATTTGGTTTATTTTGTTTATGTGGTTAGCCTAGTGGGAGACCATCTATTCTTTGTTATTTAGGGTTTTGAGTGTATATGACTGTATGCCACATCCCATTTATTATATAAATCCATTGTTTCACATTATTTATTATGTGTTACATGATGTCTATCCTTATTTATGGATGTTTGGTTATTTTTCTTCTATTATTACACTCTGTCTAGAGGTTATTGTATCCCCACGACACCTTTTAGACTGATGCCATTGGTCATCATCCTATGGAATTTTGGGATGTCTTCTTGAGGCCATGTGGTGAGCCTGATTAGGTGATGTGTCAACAAGGAATAGTTAGTTAGAAAATGGTATCATAGTGTTTTAGTTTTATGATTTGGGGGGATAATAGAAATGTGTTTTAGGAATGTGTTAGAACATATGATGGATATAATATTGGTGTATCATGAACACCTGTACTGATAGAAAGACAAAGTTTTTAGGGATTTGTATTACTGTTATTGGATTATGTGTTTACAATTTCTTGACTTCACCTTGCTTGATGCACTTTCTTTGTGGATATATGGTTTATTCTGGTTTTTGGATCTTGAACCATCGGTAAGAGGCTATTGTTCATGAATCATTTGAGGAATAAATGATTCATTTTATGACTTACTATCTATGTTATTTAATTATATATATTTTCCCTTGATGACAGGTCATGTGGGTTATGTGGTGAGAGGTTCACTGGAGTTGGAGATCCTGACCCTTTATCAAGGGATGCACGAAAACCATAGTGGGTTGGTAGTAGGATCTAAGTACCATATTGGAGGATCAATGAGGGAAAAGATACCTACAATATCATTGTATTGAGATCAATTTTCTCATAGGTGACGGTTCCCATGAAGTCCCATGTTTGTGTTACTTTGGAGAGAATAATTCTTTCTATGTGTTTTATACTAGGTCTTATAGTGGGGTTGTGTGCCTTCTCTCACCGATGGCTTGGGTGGGTGTGACTTTTGTTCCTTTTTTGTGATGCTAAGGTTTTCTATCACGAAGATTTTATTATTCATGACGATTACTAGTGTTCATGAAGTGGAGAAATGGGAGTGGTCCTTATCTTGGGGCTAGTTATAGAGGTAAGGTTTGGGGGTTTCATAGCCTTAATTGATTTTGTGGTACATGGGTAGAGTAGTGAGAGTGTGGTTGGACGCTTGTGGATTTAGATTTATTCCCATGTGTAGGGGGGACATGTGGTTGATCTTGTCGTGAGGGAGATGTATCGATGTCATAGAGGAGTGCTGAAGGTGCTCAGGTTTACTAGAAGTAACCTACATGAGGATCTTAGTTAGAGGTTTAAGAGGCGTTAGCATAGTTTCATTAAGAATTAGCTATTTGAGATTGATTCTTTGTACTATTTTGAGACTATTTTAGGAAATATTTGTGCTGGTCAATTTACTGACGGAATTTAGAAGTCATGAGCCTCGTTTTTAGTGGATTGTTGAGTGTAGAGGTTGCATGTTTTTCGATAGAACTCATGTGTGAGTGGGTTTTCCATATTTATCCATTGCATTCAAGGATTGACTTAGTGTGGAATGTGTGTTTTTTAATTAGGTATAAAGGAAACAATAAGTATACTCTTATGGTGGGTAACATCAAAATGCTAATGGTTTATGATCTATCCTATTAAAAGATAGTTATGGTCATGGTAAGACTGATCATTGGATGGTCAAGATAGAATCAGTTGTGTTAATTTTGGGGGGAGAGTATAGTTGATGGATATCCCCCAAGGATTATTAGGGGGAGATAATCCTTTTTGGTGGGGAATTTGTAATGTCTATTATCATTACATGTTAAAAAATTCATGAAAATTTTTAATTTTCATCCCATTGAGGGATTTCTCATTGAATTCAAATTCAGTTACAATTTCTGAGGGGTTGATCATATATTTGGAAGGCTTTTGGGTGTGGTTTAAAACCCAATAGCAGGATTGAGTTCTTATGAAAATATAAGGTATTTTGCATGCGAGTTATCTTTTTCTAGTTTCATTGAGCATGGATCATGGTTTGGTGTGCATAGTTTAGTGAAAACTATTGAACCCTTAGATTCTTAGGGTATTTCCAGTTCATTTTGAACTGAGAATCGTTTGAGTGCATAATCTATGAACAGTTTGAGGTAAATAATGTGGGGGCTATAGGAAACCATGCAGAGTTGGTAGATATCTGGTCTAGGACACACAACATGCACACAGTTTCAAAAAAACCATGTGAGGGGCTGTAGAGGGGGTCTAGTGCTGTACTGCATGGTTGGCACACAGTTTTTTAATCTACACAACCAACCTGTGTGATATATGTTGGGTTGGATATATCTAACCACATGGTTAGAACACATCTTGTAAAACAGTTTAAATTTTTAGGTTGTGTCAAAAAATGGGAAAAGGCCAAATATCCCTCTCAACATTTTAGCCTTCCCCCCTCTTTCGTTCCCTGTACACACAAACTAGACCCTTTCCCTCTCTCATTCTTCCCTCAAATATTTATTGATTTTGGATTGATCATTGAGGAATTATTCAACATTTTCTGGTTACTTTATTCCTCTCATTTCCCCTTTCCTCTTCCTATTACCTTTTGGAAGGTTTTGGTTATCTCTTCCTAGGGTTTCAGTATTGATTCCACCAAGGAATGGTGGAATCGAACAAGGATGATGAGGATTTAGCTGGGATTGGTGAGAGAACATCCTGAGATGATGTCTTCACATCATCAGTCATCATTTCGATGGAAGTATGATACCCATTTAAGTTTTCCTTGCATTTAAATTAAATAGAATGGGAATTTTGTTTAACTGAATATAATTTGTGTAGGGTTTTCCTTTCCTTGGTGTTGGAGGTGAATCATGGGCCTTTCATTATTTTTTAGTCATGGTTTGAGAGAGTGGATGTGCCTTAGTTAATTTTCAATATTTATTATTTTTTTGGAATTAAATAATCTAATTAATTTCATATTGTTTTCATTAATTTAATTTCCATGTTTTCATCATTTATGTGCTTTGAAAATTGGTTGTGTGTGAGTTTGGGTATAAATATGCAGCGGTTATATCCTGAGGTAGTCCAGGGGTTTAATTTTTATGAAATTTCTATTTTAATGGTCATTTAATTTAATTTATATTATATCCTTGTTTTGTTGAGACACACTTCTCAAGTTGTTTTGTGTTGTTTTGAATAAGGGCTTGGTTTTTAGGTGCCTTGAATAGGGGTCTCTATTCAGGGGATCCTCATTATTATCTTGGTTTTGGGGGAATACTTTTTGTTCCCTATGGTGGTGCATATCTATATTAATGAAGAGGTTCATGGGTTCCCTTATCATACTTGAATTGATCGTAGATATGTACCTATTCCTTTATAGTTATACCTTCTATGTTTTATGTGATGGCATTGCTTGTAGGTGCTTGGGAGCTATAGTGAGTTCTTATGAGTGAGCCGAGGGTGGATAGGTGGTGTCCCTTACGAACTTGGTTTATTAGACTCTAGGTGAGAGGGGTGTTTTGAGACCCCATGAGGGCCATGAGATGGTTGGATCCTTTTCCTTGGAATTCCAAGGGGGTTTTAGCTTTTTGGTTTCTTTGGAAAGTTCCTAGTAGTCTGGAATGAGGGACATCCTAAACTAGCCACTTAGGAAGTCCCCTAGATGTAAGTCTAGATTATAGTAGTATTTGAAGGTTTCAATTTTGTTGTTAGGACTGAGATCATTTTATCTATTGAAATGAGTCTGAAGGAATCTTGAGTATTTTTTAGTGGGACAATCATTGGTCGAGTGATCAGTAGTCTCCATAGTTGGTGGTAGATAATTCCCTTGTGTCTTGGTTTATCTTGTGATAAGTGTAACACCCCGAGATTTTATGAGATATATTATTTTTAATTTCTTTGAAGTCTTCTATTATACACTACACCAAGATTATCTTGTACTATATGCAACACCATATTAGCTTGCAGTATACGTAACACTATTCTTGGCTCTTGTTACACACAAATTCAAGTCCATTTTGTGGAAATTATTCTACGCAACATTAAGTATAGATTTTGTTTAATGTATAAATGAAATAAGTTTTAATTATTTTATACACAAAACCAAATGGAGCATTCACTAAATGCAGGCATGAATTGGCTTTCATTACATGCAATCAATACCTTCTTTGATAGCGTGTGTAGTACGCAATACCAAGTTTCACTAAACACGATATTATTATAATATTATTATGAACTAGCTGTTGTGAATAGTAATACCCACTTTTTGAAATTTAATAAATTTTATCTTTGAAAATGGACTTCATTTTTGGATTCAAAATATCGAAATTATCCTAGGGTGAATTTTTGGTATTTTTATGAAAACTTTCAATTTTTGATGAATAGTGAAAACACTGGGTTACTATTTAAAAACTAACTTTTTATTTAAATATTTATTTATTTTATTTACATTTATTTTAGGTCAAAATTGATACATAATACTTATATAAGTTCAATGTAATTAATTTGAGTCATTTTATAATAATTTTAGATATATAAAAAATTTATTGAACTTTTCACCGTCTTTTACCCACCTCCTAGAAGAATTTGAAAATTTACATAAAACATAATTTTACCGCTTCTGTGAGTGGAATTTAGAAAATCCTAGAGACATGGACAATATCAAGGAGTAATACGCGGTTCAATAAGATAAAAATAATTTTTGGTGAATAGTAACATTTTTACTTTTATTTACCACAGTTAAAAATTAAATAGGGTAATTAAGGGTAAAAATGATATTATTATTACCCTAACAAATGTCTTAATTCTATCGGATAAGTGTAATTCGACCTAAAACAACCTTAGGAATAAAATATTACCCTTTAGGTCCACTTGGATTAGATTAGAAAACTTATTATTATTTTATTTAAAGAAGAGTTAAAATAGTTAAAATAAAAGTTTAATAACTAATTTTTTTTAATATAGGGTTATACATAAGATAAATTCTACTATAAATATTAATTACAAAGCTAAAAATATTTACTACATAATGGTATTTTATTTATAATTTTTATACATTAAATATTTTAATTTATTTATGACACAATGATGACGCAGTAATTACCTTATTAATGAAATATTAACATAATAGATGTTATAAATACCCAAATAAATGTAATTTGTGACTTTTTATGAATTAAAATAATTTTATAGGTTAATATGACATGTTATTATTGATTATATTAACTTTTTTATAACTAATAATGTGGTTATGAGTTTCACAAAAATCAATTACCAAATAGTGTAAAAATTGACATAAAATTGTTTTAAAAACAAATATTATATTATTAATTGTTATTATATTTCTAAAAATCTAATTTTAGACCAAATGACTTAGATAAATTTATATATATTAATAATGAATCACTTGGGGTTTTTTTGTCTTGTTATAGTAAGTTTATTAACCCTAGAGTGTAAGCAAACAAGAAGACATCGTAAAAGTTAAATTATTTAACTTAGAGTTAAATCTAAATGATAAGGTTAAAATAGTAACCTAAACTTGCATAAAAAATATTTGTGGAGAATATTTCTATCCATAACCACTTTAGCTTCTAAATAAATCAATTTTGAGCTATTATAAACCGAATATGACTTTATTATAAAATAATATTTTAAGTTTTTCCAAAGGTGCCCCTCTCCTCCCTTATAAAAAGGGCACCCCTTCCCTCTTCGCTTCACACCCTTTGATCCTTGAAGCTCCGAAAACCACTGAAAATTACTCTTATAAACCTCTCTAGTTATATCATAGAGGTTTTGTTCATCTCAAAAGACCAACTCTAGTGCCCTAAGAAGAAGTTTAATGGAGGTGCATCAAGGAAGAGGTAATCTCTTCTACTGACTGTTTCAAGTTTCTTTCTTCTTCTACATTCTCTTATTTAGTTGTTTAATTATAAAGTAATAATATTAATATTACTTATATAAATATATGTTATTATAAATATTAAAAAACCATATTTCACCTTCTATCCATCCTATAGAAAATGAAATCACCGCGTGTGCGTACGTACGGAATACCCTCTCCACGCCGTGGTGTAATCAATTTTTCCACCACCACCTTACTTGGTTGGGAATAATGGTGTAAATAATAAGTATATATGATTATTATAACATCATAATGATTCTAAGAAATTATATAATCCACTCCAATTCCATTCAATAAATATGGGAATGATATCATCGCTCGTGCGTACGTACGGATTACAGTCTCCATGACGCGATGAGATTCATTTTCCATGTTAACAAGTCAAGAATTATTATAAAGTATATATAATAAGTAATAATGAAATATATGACATAATAATTCTAATTTATTTATGTATACATATATGTATGTCATCTACTTAATTCCATTCAATTCAATAAGGAAACAAAAAACAGCGTTAATGCATACGTACAACCTACCGTCTCCATGAATGGTTTATTTCTTTCTATTTATAAATATATTATATATATGTATATTATTAATATATATTATATATAAATAACTTTTTATATTATGGAATTAATTAATCATGATCTAAGTAATCATATTAATAATTACAAGTCAAAACAAGGATGATAAATGAAACAATTTTACCCAAAACGCTCCTTTAACATGGAATTGACAAATGAACAGATAATATAAAGTCATAAGTGAATCTTATATGATATCATAAATATTATTATGGTTCTGTTTCAATTTAATAATATTTTTAAACCCACTATACAGGCGTCTTGGACACATACGGAAGAAATTGGACATAAGGTAAGGGATAATTTTGCAATCTCATTTTTATCCGGGATTGCTTATACCTAAGTATTTACTGGGGTTATATTTTTCATCCATGCCCATAAAATGTTTTTCATAAAGTGTTTAATATTATTCCATGTATTTTTAATGTCATGTTTACCCCCCTTTGAATTTTACTTCATGTTATGGAAGGAATCTTTCTTTTTTTACCATATGAGGAACTTTTTGACTTTTCCAACAAAAGTACGAGGAGAATGTTTTTTTAAATTATTTGGTCTGAATGGATTTTTATGGTTTCAGAACGCCTAATTTTCATGATGAATCTTCTACATTTTTTCATGATTATTTTCAACAAAATACTTTTCTTTTAATATTGCAAGGCATTTTGTGAAAAGAAAATGTTTTTAAATAATAAAGGATATTTTCCTCAAGAATTTATTTTAGGTGTTTTGTGAAAACCATTTTCTATCTAAGATGAAATTATTTAGTATGATTATGTTTCAGTTATAATGTCTCTATTATTTACACGGTTTGATTCTTCTTATGATGAAATGACATCCATTTGTTTTATATGGATTATGTTATGATGGGATGATGTTCATGAAACCCATTTTATTCTTTGGGTTATGATGAAGGATTTATGTTTATTTTGCAGCATATGTAAGAATGATTTCATTAGGACATTGGTGGGACCTATATCTCCCACCAATACATTGGGTAAAGATTTATATCTTATGAGATATACATGGCTGGAACGGTAATTTAACCCAGTTTAGTGATACTGGACTAGAACGAGGAGTGAACTCGATTCAGAAAGGGACTTTGTCCACTAAGATGGTCTTGGCAGCAATGCTTTGGCTACTATGGAAATAATATCATGTGATTAATGGTTTTCCACAATTAAATGTTTCATTCCCATGCTATTTTATCATGATTAATGTTCATTTTTGACCTATTCCTTATGTACTGCCAAGATTTATTTCACAACTCAAGATTTTGATGTGTAAACTTTATGTTCATGTTTTGAAGTTCAAATTTATATGGTTTGTTTTATTATCTCCATGATTACCCTTACTGAGAATTTGAGCTCACCCTTTATATGATTTCTTTTCCCCAGGATATAAATAAAGGTTTTAGGTAAGAAAACAAAAGGGGAAGATCTTTATGGGAGATATTGAAGATCTTTCACCACGATTAGAAGATTATGTTCTGAGTTTCCAAAGACACTAAATTATTACAGTACTTGTGTTTTTGTTTTTGTTATGTATTATGTATTCCGCAAAATTAATGTATTGTCCATGTACGTCATGCTTCGGGTCTCTACAGTTGGTATCAGAGTAATGGTTTAGTTAACCTTTGAAAACTAGGATGCGAAAACATTAGTGAGATCCCTAGAGATATTTCTAAGGTATTTATAGGGATGTCCCTAAGGTTAAGTATAAGTATTGTTTATAGTCCTAGAATTACGGTAAAAATCATAGAATTAACCCTAATATGTTATATACTGAAGGTACTCCCCCTTTATTATGTTGTTTTATCTAGTATTATTTTTTCCTCTCACACTATTCATTTTGGGTTTTAGACGATGGATGGAACCCGAAGGAACCGTGTTGATCAATGTAATGGACAATGCAATGATTGTCCTCCTGAAAAAACCAATGTTATGGGAGATGGAGTGAAAAATCATAATGTTATACATACACAAGATATGAATCATTCTGGACATCAAAATGAGCAGAGAAGGGAACAATATTCTATTGAGTCCTTCATGAGGCAATGTCCACCTTCTTTCAGGGGGTCTTATGATCCAATTTTTACTGAATAATGGATCAGTACCATTGAAAAGATATTTTCCATACTTCGCTGTTCAGAACATGAAAAAGTTATTCTGGCTATTTACCATATAGAAGGTGAAGCAGATCAATGGTGGACTCTAATTAATAATATGAGGCCCCGAGATGAAATAGAATCCATGGAATGGGATGAGTTCAAGAACTGATTTTTCAATAAGTACTTCCCTCGTATTCTTCAAACAAAGATGGAAAATAATTTCATTGATCTTAAGAAAATGGATGATGAATCTATTGGAATATACGAAGTGAATTTTACAAGGCTTGTAAGGTATTCATCTGGCTTTATCATCCAACCTGAAAGTAAAGTTGGTCGATTCTTTAGTGGATTAAAACCAAGTATTCAAATGGAATTAACTATAAGAGACTTCAGTACCTATGAAGAAATTGTGCGTTATGATATAAAGGTAGAAATGGAAGTTGGTGTTACATATCCATCTCATGGTTTTGATAAGAAACAAAAGATGGAGTTCAAGGAGAAATCTCAGAATAATGGTGAAAAGAATATGAATGTTTATTTATGTTCAAAGTGTGGAAAAATAATGGTGGAGATTGTCTTAAAGGGACTAGAAAATTTTTTAAGTGTGGAGAAGAAGTTCATCGAGAAGATGAGTGTCTAAGTAATGGAAAAAGGGTTTCTAATGATGTGAATAATGAAAAGACTGTAGAGAACGTGCCACCATCACTTCAATGCTTCAAGTACATGGAAATTGGGCATTATGCTAATCAATGCCCTAATGCAAGGGTTAATGATGATCAACGTGAGAAACCTATTAAGGCAAAGGATAAAGGGAAGTCACATGCGATCACTATTTGAGAATTTGAGTATGGAAATGATGTTGTGTAATGATTACGTGTTTATGTAATGGGATTTCAAAATAGTATCATGGTATCTCATTTATGTCATCATGGAATTTTTAAATATCTATGTATTGTTCTTCAATAATTATATGGTACCGGTAACCATGAAAAGTGATTGAAATATTTTTTTAAAGAAGATGATTTGCGCATAATGAAGCAATAAAGAAAAATTAAATGAGCTCATGACTGATATAAGGACAAAGTTATATCATGGTTTTAGTATATGGAAATTTTGGGATTTTGGTATGTGGAAAGTGTTAAATTTTGACAGCATTCATGTTTCCACTAAGAGTCAATGGGTATTATTTTTTCAAGAGAATACATGATTAAGGTATTCATATGTTTGTAATTTGACCAACAAGATATATCGTACGATATATGGTGGATAAATGATGGAATTCACATTCTTGGAAGATTCCATTTCTATTAATTGTTTTCTTTATACTATGAGCTTAGAATGAAGTATTTTTGATAAGCCTAAAGATTGGAATGGATTATGTTGGACATAAGTTAGTATTCTTTAAGGATAAAACTTTTTTTGATATTATTTATGGAATGTTATAATAATTTAGTTTTAGAAAAAGGACAACCTCCACGACGGACGACAACCTGTCACGTCGGACAAGGCGGTTGGAATCTAACCCACAACCGAAGTGCTACAGGCCTTTATCACCTACCACTGGCCTACAGGAAGTCCCTGGTCAGTAAAAAATAGTTTTATTATATTGAGTAGTATGATATATGAAGTATAAGTCCATTTTAGAAACCATATATGATTAATCACACTATAGATGGACTTATGTATTTTTGATAACTTTTTCTAACCTTTTGTTTGAGATAGATGGAATGACCCATCATTCTATCACATGATCTACTAACACTTCACAAATGAAAAATTCAACATCATTTTTTAAGAGATGAAGTGGAAACTGTCCAAGGAACAACCAACGGTTAGATTGTACCAAAATCAAGAAAGTATTTCTTCTAATTCCAATTTCTTCAACTTTAAAAAAATGATCTTAAAAACCAAAAATGTTGTCCTAGTGCCCTTATATATAATGAATTAGATGGTACCTTAGATCATAAAAAATTTATGGCTTTGTGATTGTTGGATTTTTCATAGCCATGTCCTCTACCACTCTTCATCAGAAGTTGATGGTTATATTTCTCTTCCATATCTATATTTTCACCCATGTTATCCTATATGGAAACCCAGTGCTGAGTTACTTTGGGTGACTATTATGATTCTAACTTCACTTTAAAAAATGAGGTTTCAGTATTCCTTTTTATGATGTGGGTTTCTATAAAGGAATCTTTCATGTAGTAAACCATTTATAACCCCGATGAATTTTGAGGGCGAACTTCATTTTAAGGGAGGTAGAATATGACAACCTGAGATTTTATGAGATGTATTATTTTTAATTTCTTTGATGTATTCTATTATATACTACACCAAGATTAGCTTGAACTATACGAAACACCATATTAGATTCCATTATACGCAACACTATTCTTGGCTCGTGTCATACACAAATTCAAGCCCATTTTTTGGATATTATTTTATGCAACATTAAGTAAAGATTTTGTTTAATGTATAAATGGAATTAGTTTTGGTTATGTTATATGCAACAACAAACAGAGCTTTCAATACAAGCAGCCCCGACTTGGCTTGCATTACATGAAATCAAGACATTCTTTGATAGCATGTGTAGTACGCAGTACCAAGTTTTACTAAACAAGATATTATTATTATATTATTATGAACAAGCTGTTATGAATAGTAATACCCACTTTTTGAAATTTTATAAATTTTATATTTCAAAATGGACTTCATTTTTGGATTCAGAATATTGAAATTAGCCTCGGGTGAATTTTTGGTATTTTTCAGAAAACATTCAAGTTTTGATGAATTGTGAAAACACTGGGTTACTATTTAAAAACTGACATTTTATTTAAATAATTATTTATTTTATTTAAATTTATTTTAGTTCAAAATCGATACATAAAACCTATATAAGTTTAATGTAATTCATTTGAGTAATTTTATAATAATTTTAGATATATAAAAGTTTTATTGAACTTTTCACCGTCTTTTACCCAACTCTTAGGAAAATTTGAAATTTTACATAAAACATAATTTTTCCACTTCTGTGAGTGGAATTTCAAAAATCCAAGACACACAGTTAATATCATGGAGTAAAATGTGGTTCAATAAGATAAAAATATTTTTTGGTGAATAGTAACTTTTTACTTTTATTTACCACAATTAAAAGTAAATAGGGTAATTAAGGGTAAAAATGATATTATTATTACCCTAAAATATGTCCTAATTCTATTGGATAAGTGTAATTTGACCGAAAACAACCTTAGGAATAAAATATTACTCTTTTGGTCCACTTGGATTAGATTAGGACACTTATTATTATTTTATTTAAAGAAGAGTTAAAATAGTTAAAATAAAAGTTTAATAAATTAAACATTTTTAATATAGGGTTATACATAAGATAAAATGGACTATAAATATTCATTAGAAATAAAAAAATATTTCCTACATATTGGTATTTTATTTATAATTTTTAGACATTCAATAATTTAATTTATTTATGAAACTATGATGATGTGGTAATTACCTTACTAATGAAATATTAACATAATTGATATTATAAATACCTAAATAAATGTAATTTGAGACTTTTTATGAATTACACTAATTTTATAGGTTAATATAACATGATAGTATTGATTCAATTAACTTTTTTCTAACTAATCAAGTTTTTATTATTTTTAAAAATATAAATTATCAAATAGTGTCAAAATTGACATAAAATAGTTTTTAAAACAAATATTATATTATTAATTGTTATTATATTCCTAAAAATCTATGGTTTGGAAAAATGACTTAGATAAGGTTATATATATTAATACTGAACCAATTGGGGTTATTTTGTCTTGTTATAGTATGTTCATTAACCATATAGTGTAAGAAAACAAGAAGACATGGTAAAAGTTAAATTATTTAACTTAGAGTTAAATCTAAATGATACGGTTAAAATAGTAACCTAAACAAGTATAAAACCTATTGGTTGATATTATTTTGACCCATATCCACTTTAGATTCTAAATAAATAAATTTTTAGCATTTATAAACTGAATATGACATTATTATAAAATAATATTTTAAGTTTTTCCAAAGGTGCCCCTCTCCTCCCTTATAAAAAGGGCACACCTTCCCTCTTCTCTTCACACCCTTTTGAGCATTTTTGCTCGGAAATCCCATGAAAATTACTCTTCTCAGCCTCTCTAGTTATATCATAGAGGTTCTGGTCTTCTCAAAAGACCAACTCTAGTATCCTAAGAAGAAGTTTAAAGGAGGTGCGTTGAGGAAGTGGTGATCTCTTCTACCAACTCTTTCATCATTCTTTCTTCTTCTACATAAACTTCTTTAGTTGTTTCATTATAAAGTAATAACATAAGTATTACTTACATATTGATATGTTATTAAAAATATGAAACAATCCTATTTCACCTTCTATCCATCCTATGGAAAACAAAATCACCGCATGTGCGTACGTACGAAATATCGTCTCCACGCCGTGGTGTAATCAGTTTTTCCACCACCACATTACTTGGATGGGTATAATGGTGTAAAGAATAACTATATATAATTATTATAACATCATACTAATTCTATGATATTATATCATCTACTCCAATTCCATTTAATAAATATGGGAATGATATGATCGCTCGTGCGTACGTAGGGATTACCGTCTCCACGATGCGATGAGATTCATTTTCCATCTTAACAATTCAAGAATGATTATAAAGTATATATAATAAGTAATCATGAAATATATGATATAATAATTCTACTGGATTTATGTATATATATATATGTATGTAATCTACTTAATTCCATTCAATTCAATAAGGAAACGAAAAATAGCGTTCATGCGTACGTACGACCTACCGTCTCCATGAACAGTGTATTTATTTCCATTTATCAATATTTTATATATATGTATATTATGAATATATATTATATATAAATCATTTTTTATATTCTGTAATTAAGTAATCATGATCTAAGTAATCATATTAATAATTAAAAGTCAAAACACGGATGATAAATGGAACGATTTTACCCAAAACACTGCTTTAAGGGGGTCTTATGATCCAATTTTTACTGAATAATGGATCAGTACCATTGAAAAGATATTTTCCATACTTTGCTGTTCAGAACATGAAAAAGTTATTCTGGCTATTTACCATATAGAAGGTGAAGCAGATCAATGGTGGACTCTAATTAATAATATGAGGCCCCGAGATGAAATAGAATCCATGGAATGGGATGAGTTCAAGAACTGATTTTTCAATAAGTACTTCCCTCGTATTCTTCAAACAAAGATGGAAAATAATTTCATTGATCTTAAGAAAATGGATGATGAATCTATTGGAATATACGAAGTGAATTTTACAAGGCTTGTAAGGTATTCATCTGGCTTTATCATCCAACCTGAAAGTAAAGTTGGTCGATTCTTCAGTGGATTAAAACCAAGTATTCAAATGGAATTAACTATAAGATACTTCAGTACCTATGAAGAAATTGTGCGTTATGATATAAAGGTAGAAATGGAAGTTGGTGTTACATATCCATCTCATGGTTTTGATAAGAAACAAAAGATGGAGTTCAAGGAGAAATCTCAGAATAATGGTGAAAAGAATATGAATGTTTATTTATGTTCAAAGTGTGGAATAATAATGGTGGAGATTGTCTTAAAGGGACTAGAAAATTTTTTAAGTGTGGAGAAGAAGTTCATCGAGAAGATGAGTGTCTAAGTAATGGAAAAAGGGTTTCTAATGATGTGAATAATGAAAAGACTGTAGAGAACGTGCCACCATCACTTCAATGCTTCAAGTACATGGAAATTGGGCATTATGCTAATCAATGCCCTAATGCAAGGGTTAATGATGATCAACGTGAGAAACCTATTAAGGCAAAGGATAAAGGGAAGTCACATGCGATCACTATTTGAGAATTTGAGTATGGAAATGATGTTGTGTAATGATTACGTGTTTATGTAATGGGATTTCAAAATAGTATCATGGTATCTCATTTATGGCATCATGGAATTTTTAAATATCTATGTATTGTTCTTCAATAATTATATGGTACCGGTAACCATGAAAAGTGATTGAAATATTTTTTTAAAGAAGATGATTTGCGCATAATGAAGCAATAAAGAAAAATTAAATGAGCTCATGACTGATATAAGGACAAAGTTATATCATGGTTTTAGTATATGGAAATTTTGGGATTTTGGTATGTGGAAAGTGTTAAATTTTGACAGCATTCATGTTTTCACTAAGAGTCAATGGGTATTCTTTTTTCAAGAGAATACATGATTAAGGTATTCATATGTTTGTAATTTGACCAACAAGATATATCGTACGATATATGGTGGATAAATGATGGAATTCACATTCTTGTAAGATGCCATTTCTATTAATTGTTTTCTTTATACTATGAGCTTAGAATGAAGTATTTTTGATAAGCCTAAAGATTGGAATGGATTATGTTGGACATAAGTCAGTATTCTTTAAGGATAAAACTTTTTTTGATATTATTTATGGAATGTTATAATAATTTAGTTTTAGAAAAAGGACAACCTCCACGACGGACGACAACCTGTCACGTCGGACAAGGCGGTTGGAATCTAACCCACAACCGAAGTGCTACAGGCCTTTATCACCTACCACTGGCCTACAGGAAGTCCCTGGTCAGTAAAAAATAGTTTTATTATATTGAGTAGTATGATATATGAAGTATAAGTCCATTTTAGAAACCATATATGATTAATCACACTATAGATGGACTTATGTATTTTTGATAACTTTTTCTAACCTTTTGTTTGAGATAGATGGAATGACCCATCATTCTATCACATGATCTACTAACACTTCACAAATGAAAAATTCAACATCATTTTTTAAGAGATGAAGTGGAAACTGTCCAAGGAACAACCAACGGTTAGATTGTACCAAAATCAAGAAAGTATTTCTTCTAATTCCAATTTCTTCAACTTTAAAAAAATGATCTTAAAAACCGAAAATGTTGTCCTAGTGCCCTTATATATAATGAATTAGATGGTACCTTAGATCATAAAAAATTTATGGCTTTGTGATTGTTGGATTTTTCATAGCCATGTCCTCTACCACTCTTCATCAGAAGTTGATGGTTATATTTCTCTTCCATATCTATATTTTCACCCATGTTATCCTATATGGAAACCCAGTGCTGAGTTACTTTGGGTGACTATTATGATTCTAACTTCCCTTTAAAAAATGAGGTTTCAGTATTCCTTTTTATGATGTGGGTTTCTATAAAGGAATCTTTCATGTAGTAAACCATTTATAACCCCGATGAATTTTGAGGGCGAACTTCATTTTAAGGGAGGTAGAATATGACAACCTGAGATTTTATGAGATGTATTATTTTTAATTTCTTTGATGTATTCTTTTATATACTACACCAAGATTAGCTTGAACTATACGAAACACCATATTAGATTCCATTATACGCAACACTATTCTTGGCTCGTGTCATACACAAATTCAAGCCCATTTTTTGGATATTATTTTATGCAACATTAAGTAAAGATTTTGTTTAATGTATAAATGGAATTAGTTTTGGTTATGTTATATGCAACACCAAACAGAGCTTTCAATACAAGCAGCCCCGACTTGGCTTGCATTACATGCAATCAAGACATTCTTTGATAGCATGTGTAGTACGCAGTACCAAGTTTTACTAAACAAGATATTATTATTATATTATTATGAACAAGCTGTTATGAATAGTAATACCCACTTTTTGAAATTTTATAAATTTTATATTTCAAAATGGACTTCATTTTTGGATTCAGAATATTGAAATTAGCCTCGGGTGAATTTTTGGTATTTTTCTGAAAACATTCAAGTTTTGATGAATTGTGAAAACACTGGGTTACTATTTAAAAACTGACTTTTTATTTAAATAATTATTTATTTTATTTAAATTTATTTTAGTTCAAAATCGATACATAAAACCTATATAAGTTTAATGTAATTCATTTGAGTAATTTTATAATAATTTTAGATATATAAAAGTTTTATTGAACTTTTCACCGTCTTTTACCCAACTCTTAGGAAAATTTGAAATTTTACATAAAACATAATTTTTCCACTTCTGTGAGTGGAATTTCAAAAATCCAAGACACACAGTTAATATCATGGAGTAAAATGTGGTTCAATAAGATAAAAATATTTTTTGGTGAATAGTAACTTTTTACTTTTATTTACCACAATTAAAAGTAAATAGGGTAATTAAGGGTAAAAATGATATTATTATTACCCTAAAATATGTCCTAATTCTATTGGATAAGTGTAATTTGACCGAAAACAACCTTAGGAATAAAATATTACTCTTTTGGTCCACTTGGATTAGATTAGGACACTTATTATTATTTTATTTAAAGAAGAGTTAAAATAGTTAAAATAAAAGTTTAATAAATTAAACATTTTTAATATAGGGTTATACATAAGATAAAATGGACTATAAATATTCATTAGAAATAAAAAAATATTTCCTACATATTGGTATTTTATTTATAATTTTTAGACATTCAATAATTTAATTTATTTATGAAACTATGATGATGTGGTAATTACCTTACTAATGAAATATTAACATAATTGATATTATAAATACCTAAATAAATGTAATTTGAGACTTTTTATGAATTACACTAATTTTATAGGTTAATATAACATGATAGTATTGATTCAATTAACTTTTTTCTAACTAATCAAGTTTTTATTATTTTTAAAAATATAAATTATCAAATAGTGTCAAAATTGACATAAAATAGTTTTTAAAACAAATATTATATTATTAATTGTTATTATATTCCTAAAAATCTATGGTTTGGAAAAATGACTTAGATAAGGTTATATATATTAATACTGAACCAATTGGGGTTATTTTGTCTTGTTATAGTATGTTCATTAACCATATAGTGTAAGAAAACAAGAAGACATGGTAAAAGTTAAATTATTTAACTTAGAGTTAAATCTAAATGATACGGTTAAAATAGTAACCTAAACAAGTATAAAACCTATTGGTTGATATTATTTTGACCCATATCCACTTTAGATTCTAAATAAATAAATTTTTAGCATTTATAAACTGAATATGACATTATTATAAAATAATATTTTAAGTTTTTCCAAAGGTGCCCCTCTCCTCCCTTATAAAAAGGGCACACCTTCCCTCTTCTCTTCACACCCTTTTGAGCATTTTTGCTCGGAAATCCCATGAAAATTACTCTTATCAGCCTCTCTAGTTATATCATAGAGGTTCTGGTCTTCTCAAAAGACCAACTCTAGTATCCTAAGAAGAAGTTTAAAGGAGGTGCGTTGAGGAAGTGGTGATCTCTTCTACCAACTCTTTCATCATTCTTTCTTCTTCTACATAAACTTCTTTAGTTGTTTCATTATAAAGTAATAACATAAGTATTACTTACATATTGATATGTTATTAAAAATATGAAACAATCCTATTTCACCTTCTATCCATCCTATGGAAAACAAAATCACCGCATGTGCGTACGTACGAAATATCGTCTCCACGCCGTGGTGTAATCAGTTTTTCCACCACCACATTACTTGGATGGGTATAATGGTGTAAAGAATAACTATATATAATTATTATAACATAATACTAATTCTATGATATTATATCATCTACTCCAATTCCATTTAATAAATATGGGAATGATATGATCGCTCGTGCGTACGTAGGGATTACCGTCTCCACGATGCGATGAGATTCATTTTCCATCTTAACAATTCAAGAATGATTATAAAGTATATATAATAAGTAATCATGAAATATATGATATAATAATTCTACTGGATTTATGTATATATATATATATGTATGTAATCTACTTAATTCCATTCAATTCAATAAGGAAACGAAAAATAGCGTTCATGCGTACGTACGACCTACCGTCTCCATGAACAGTGTATTTATTTCCATTTATCAATATTTTATATATATGTATATTATGAATATATATTATATATAAATCATTTTTTATATTCTGTAATTAAGTAATCATGATCTAAGTAATCATATTAATAATTAAAAGTCAAAACACGGATGATAAATGGAACGATTTTACCCAAAACACTGCTTTAACATGGAATTGACAAATGAACGGATAATATAAAGTCGTAAGTGAATCATATATGATATCATAAATATTATTATGGTTCTGTTAAAATTTAATAAAAATGTTTAAACCCACTATACAGAAGTCTCATACAAATACGGAATAAATTGGACATAAGGTAAGGGATAATTTTGCAATCTCATTTTTATCTGAGATTTCTTATACGTAAGTATTTACTGAGTTTATATTTTTCATCCATGCCGATAAAATGTTTTTTATAAATTGTTTAATATTATTCCATTTATGTTTCATGTCATGTTTACCCCCTTTTACTTTTAATTTTTCTTATGGAAGGAATCTTTCTTTTGTTTACCATTTGAGGATCTTTTTGACTTTTCCGAAAAAAGTACGAGGAGAATGTTTTTTAACTTATACGTCCTGAATGTATTTTTATGGTTTCATAGCACCTAATTTTTATAGATATTCTTCTACATGTTTTCATGATTATTTTCAACAAAATCCTTTTCTTTTAAAATTGCATGGCATTTTGTGAAAAGAAAATTATTTTAAAGAAGAAAGGATATTTTCCACAAGAATTTATTTCAAGTGTGTTGTCAAAACCATTTTCCATCTAAGATGAAATTATTTAGTATGATTATGTTTCAAGTATATGTCTCTATTATTTACACGGTTTGATTATTCTTATGATGAAATGATATCCATTTTTTTTATATGGACTATGTTATAATGGGATGATGTTCATGAAACCCATTTTATTTTTGGGTTATGATGAACGATTTATGTTTATTTTGTGGCACAAGTAAGAATGATTTCATTATGAGATTGGTGGGACCTATATCTCCCTCTAATTAATTGGGTAAAGATTTATATCTCATGAGATATACATGGATGGAATGGTAAGTTAATTCGGTTCAGTGATACAGGACTGGAACGAGGAGTGAACTCAATTCAGAAAGGATATTTTTCCACTAAGATGGTCTTGATATCAATGCCTTGGATACTATGGAAATAATATCATGTGATTAATGGTTTTACACAATTAATTTTTTTATTTCCATGCTATTTTATCATGATTAATGTTCATTTATGACCTATGCCTTACGTACTTCCATGATTTATTTCAAAACACAAGATTTTGATGTGTAATCTTTATGTTCATGTTTTGAAGTTCAAATGTATATGGTTTATTTTATTTTATATATGCTTACCCTTATTGAAAATTTGAGCTCACCATTTATATGTTTTCTTTTACCCAGGATATAAATAAAGGTTTTAGGTAACAAAAACAAAAGGGGAAGTTCTTTATGGGAGATGTTGAAGATCTTTCACCATGATTAGAAGATTATGTTCCTAGTTTCCAAAGACACTAAACTATTACGATCCTTATGTGTTTGTTTTTGTTATGTATTAAGTATTCCGAAAAATTAATGTAATTTCCATGTACGTAAAGATTTGGGTCTCTACTATAAGGATCCCTTGTGAAGAGTTTTTTGATTTTCATGTGGTCCTGAGATTTTTTTTTTGAATTACCCAATTGGAGGGATCATCATTTTGGATGTTTTTGGGTATTTTTTTGATCGAGGATCAGTTGGAGGCCACAGAGGGAGGTTTGGATTGTTTCTACACTAAGATTGTCCCATGACATTGGATGAGCTTGAATAACCTCTAAAAAGAAGTGATGATCTTGGTGTTGCCATTAGATTGGTTGAGGGTGTTTATGTAGGAATTTCCCAAGATATTGTGTGCAATAGAGGAGTCCCTAGATGGAATTTGCTTTATTTTGTTGAAAAGGGGACCGTGTGAGACCCGATTTTGGTTTGGTCCCTAAAAGGGTCATTGAGAACTCGTGGTGGCTATTTATTAGTTTCTGAGATCCAGTGTTCCATGATAGGAACCATTATTATTATTTAATAGTGGATTAGAACTACCTTTACATCTATTTGGATTCCGGGTTTAAGGTGGGATCTTCACCCATTCGACTGATCTTTGGCCATGGCATTTGAGGCAATATTTTTACATAGGACTATGGTTTGAGGAGGAGACCCTTGGGATATAGTTGGATGGATTGTAACATCCTAGGTATTTATAGAATAATAATTTTTCATTAATATTTATGTATTAGAAATTAATTTTCTAGTAAGGGGACACTTTTTCCAATAGCATACTCGACACACAACAACAGATTTCTCTATAATCTTACGTTGCATACAACATTGAGTTATTTCAAAAAATGATATAATACTAATATTATTATTTAGAAATGATAGTTAACGCTAGCTGTTGTATTGGTGGTATTTAACATAATTAACAAAAATATAATTACTAATGTTTTTTAAATGTTTTTAAACTTATCTAACAATTTTTAGAGGCATTAAATAAGAATGAATCCAATTTTAAGCATATAATACTATAATATTTTTATAAGGTTGTTTTACTGCCTATTGATGGATACACTTTTTTAAAAATAGTTTTAGATACTTTTCTATGTTCTATTTGACAAAATCAACTTATTTTTTTTGGAAGTGGGACATAAAAATTTACCTTGGTTGATATTTTATAATTTTTCTGATGAAATTCATATCTTAATGATTGTAAAAAATATTGCATTTTAATTCAAAACAGTCATTTCATCTAATTTATTTATATAGTTAAATTATAATCTTAATTGGTTTAAATAGTAATTTGACAATGTTTTTATAAATTAATCCAATTTAGGTTATTGGACGTAATTTCACATTTAATTTGGACATAAACCAGTGTCAAACTTTTGATAGTTTGTACTTCTTAAAAATCTACTTTCTGGTTTTGACAAAGGGAATTAAATTTAAATTAATTAATGAAAATTAGGTGTTTTGAATTTGAAAAAATGGATTCCATATTTGGAATCATAGGGCCCAAATTATGTAAATATGTACCTTTTATCTAGGACATTAGGAATAGTAACTTCAGTAATTATTTTTATTTACCATGATTAAAGGGAAAATTATGTAAATAGGGGTAAAAATAATATTATAATAATATAAGACTTACCTAACACACATCCTAATATTATTGGATAAGTCATGGGAGACCAAAAAAATCCCCATTCTAAAATTTTGGCATTTAGGAGCCACTTGGGCGTGATAATGACATGTTATAATAATTAATTTAAAGTAATGAGAAATATAACATAAACATGTATCTTTTTACTAAATATATTTTAATATAGAGTTATATAACTGATATATTTGACTATAAATATTAATTGTAAAGGTAAAAATATTTCAACTATCATGGTATTTTATTTATAATTTTTATACATTAAATAAATAAATTTATTTATGACACAATGATGATGCAATGATTACCTTATTAATGAATGATTCAATTAAACGATATTATAAATATTAAAATAAATTAAATTTTATTGTTTTGATGCTATAATAGAATTTTATAGATGATTATGACATTTTATATGTTATATTTTATTTATTTGGAATGAATCATGTTTTTATGGATTTAACAAAAATCAATTACTAAATAGTGTCACAATTGACAAAAATGAGTTTTTAAAACAAATACTATTTTATTAAATGATATAATAGCCATAAAAATCTAACATACGACAAAATGACTTAGATAATGTTAAAAATGTTTTTAATGATCCACTTTAGGTTCTCTTGGCATTTTATAGTATCAATATTAATCATATAGTGTAAAAATACAAGAAGACATGATAAGAGTTAATTTATTTAATTAAAGGTTAAAGCCAAAAGATAAGGTTATATTATTTAACTAAACCAGTCTAAAACCAATTGGTTGAGAGGTTTTCAACCCATAGTCATATTATCCTATAAATATATAACTTTTGGAATATTATAATTTGAACATTAATTTATAATAATACATTATTTCAGGACTTTCCTTAAGTGCCCCTCCTCCCTCTTATAAAAGGCCACCACCTATACCCACTTAATCACACCTATCAAGCCCCTTGAATCATAAAATTTCTTCTCAAATATGCTCCCAAAATACCAACCTTCCTCATTAAATCCTTAACTTGGGAATAAGGAAAATAAATAAATCTTTTTGGATCAAATCAAAAAGAGTTACCTGATTTAGAGGCAACATCGTCTATTAAGAACCTTTCATTTATTTTCCTCTTACAACCCCTGAACTCTATTTATATTATTATTTTATAAAAAACAGTATAATAAATATACTAGTATGTTTTATACAAAATTTTCAACATAAAATTACACATAACTCCATTTAATGGATATAAAACATATTGTTTCTGTGTACGATGAACTACTACCTCACAAAATGATGATTATTCAAATTTCTCCTACCAACTCTCATGGTGGAAATTATGATGGAACCATATTTACATATGATATATATTATATTAATATTGTATCTATGTTTCTGTAATTTTTATTTACAACATACATTTATTACATCCATAATGTGTAAATATGATAATTTCATTAAAGGAAGTATGGACTACCACCCCCTCAAAGTGATATGACTCGTTTATACCATACATAGAATGTATAAAGTATGGAGTTAATTAACATATATAACATATATAACATATATATTATATTTTATTTATAATATACCATTTTATCATTTAGTATTCATTCCTTTAATATTAAAAGAAATGATTGTAGAATTCATGCGTACGTATGGTCTACCATCTCCGGGAATGGTGCATTTCATTTCTAATCTCAAAATGTTATGGAATCTTATAAATACATATATATATTTAATATATATGATATTTAAATCATGAATAAAATTTTGGAGATAATGTACTTATGACCACATGAACAATTTTCATCAAAAAAATTTCATTTTTGACTCAAGTACCGAACATCAATAAAACGTCCAATATGAACTCAAATAATTAACTAATTATTATAACATGGTAATAAGTGATATAAAATGAATGATAAAATTTAAAAATTTTCTTAATAAAGTTTAAATTAACCTAAGTTTATTATTTAGGAAATAAAATAATGAACAATAAAATTCATACTTAAGGTAAGTGAAATCTTAAATCAATCTCCATTCATTGAGTTAAATATCCATTTAATTGGTTTTGTTTTTACAAGAATTTTTATGAATGAACTCTGATTGTTTTACACAAAATATCCACTTATATTGGATGAATTTATATTTTTTCACACATAATTATGTCATTTATTTATCCTTAATATAATGATAAGATCATTGTTAGGGTCTTCATATCAATATCCTTTCATTGAGGTATATTTTGATAATATGCACCTCTTTATTTTAAGTGATGTATAATAAACCCCTTTGACTTTTAATTTAGTTCAATGGGTTTCAAAAAGAAATATTTTTCTATAAATTGTTTTACTAAATGGAAAAAAATAATTTTTTTAATGTACTTGATGATAACAACCTTTCCGCCAACATGACCATTATTTGGTATTTGGATTCCTCTGCAATCCGTAATGTTTTTAGAAAAGAAAATTAAATAAAATATTCCTTCTATTTGTATTTTTTATTTAAAATGGTATTGATAATTGATTTATTTTATCAATATCTTGAAATTATGTCTTATTATTTCAATGTGGAAATGTTATTTTTCCTTTATGTTTTTTCATGTGTTATGATTATGTTATCGTTCTTGGGAATTTCTTATGTACAAGGGTGATTTCGTGATAAACCAAGGGAATGAGAGAAAGTGATAGCTCTCTAATGCATTGGGTAAAGTGTCAGAGGTAAATATTAAGATTTCTCCTAAGAGATTTAGGAAATATTCTGTAATGGGTATTCCAAAAATAACCAGTAAGGTTACTCCATATATAGTTGTGAAAGCTACAATTTATGTATAATATGAATGTCAAAAGTCACCTTTATGATTTAGGATTTCTATGATGTTTTCAAGATTCTTATGAATTCATGGGTTTATAAATATTCATGGACTAGAAATTTCTTTCCTTATTTTATCCCTTAATGAGTTTTTATGCACATCCCAAGTGTTTAAGATTCTTTCACAGGGTATATGGATGAGTAAGAGAAAGGAATAAATCAAGAAGATTTTTATCAAGAATATAAATCATGTTATATTTATAAAAGGGTTTCTATTTGTGGAAAAAATGGATACTATTTTGAAAGTATTATCTTGTGTGATTATGGGATGATATGTATTAATAATGGATGAATTCTCTAAATCTATAAACCTGAAAATATCCTCAATGTGAATTCTCGATTTAACTCTAGATAATGTATTTTTTAAGGCTAGGACCATATACAGATACTAGACCTCAGTTTAGATGTGGTTCTCTCCACCATTGACTGGATGTGGTTAGATCAGATTATGGAGATGATTGAAAATCTAGATTAGGTAACTACCCCTAGTTGGGTGTTCTCCCTAGGTACATGTCGGAATTATTTTTCAATGGATGTTTTGGAACCATCATACATGTGTATTGAGACCATATGTTAGTGCATCCATCAAGTCCATATGGATGGAGCTTATATGGAGATGTATCTATCAGGTCCATGTGGTGGAGCCTGATTTGTTTCATAGGACTTTTATGACATGAAAGATATCTGATGGGTGGAAGGGAAGTTATGTCCCTAATTATTATTATTCCATTGGAATCTTAGATCCTGGTAGATTATATTTAGTGTTTATATTACTAGGATGATATCCTAGGGTCCAAAATTCATGCTTGTCCTTGCATTGGACTATGGAATTCCATTGTGATTAGGTGGATGTTCTTAATGATGTGGCTGGGTGAGATGTGTTCCATAACTTCTTATGGTGGGGTCTATAGTGATGGTAGATTTATCTTTGGTGTTAGGATAGAACCCATGAATGATTATTTTCCTTCTGTTTGTTTCCCTATTTTACACCATTTATTTTTTATGCCAACTATTATAATTTTCAGCTAGGTTGGGAATATTACCTATGCATGAACATGATATGATTTCATATTTATAGGATCAGTATTAGGTGTGGTGTAATGATATTTATTTCTCACCTCCTATACGTGCACCTCAGTGTGTGTGCAGCCATGATGTATACTTTCAGGTAGGAGCACAGGTTGCACAATGGATGGGGATGAAGCCTAGTGTAACTAGATCGAACAGATCCACTCATGTGGAGTCTCAGGATCAGCATAGTGTAGATCAAGTTTTGGGGAAACCTTGTATGTGGTTTTTCTTGGTATTGGCAGTAGAGCCTCTATTGTTTTCCAGTTTATTTATTTTCTTTTTTTGGTCAGCCTAGTGGGCGACCAACTATTGTACGTTATGTTTTCTTTTGAGTCTTTATTACTATGTGATGCATCCCATTTGTTATAGGATTATTTTTTTATATTTATTTATTATGTAATATATTATTTTTATCCTTATGTATATATTTTTGGTTATTTTACCACTATAGTTTCACTCCAACAAGAGGGTATATTCTCCCCATTTCTCCTATTAGACTACCACTACTGGTTGGAGACATATGGGATGAAGGGAGGCATTCTTGAGTCCCTATGATGAGCCATATTAGGTGACATGTCAGGTCTAACACAATTGGTATTTTACATCCCATCTATTTCATTCATGACCATTTTTTTAGATACTTATTTAGGTTAGTTTACATCAGACATTCTTAGGATTATTAGTTCATAATCCAAAAAACAACATTGGTTGGTTGATAGTGGTCAAAAGGGTTATTGTTCTATCATACCCAGAATATTAATCATTATATTATTATAATTTTTATACATAAAATAAAATTTTATAACCATCCATGAAATGATGACATGAAAAATGAAATACGTCATAAAATGTTGGTTATAGTTTGTACATACATAAGAGTGACATTTCGACTTCTCTACTTGGTGGAAAAGAAATAAAGTGGATAATATTTTAATTTTAAATAATTTTAAATATGCTATAAATTTCATATTTATTCATTATTTCTATCCCCAAACCATTCATGTTCACTGGTAATGTAAAAATAATCACATCGCTATCTGGAGGTTGTAGTCCATACGTACGCATGAGTGATGCTATCATTTTCCAATGCATAGAAGGGTAAAAAGGTATGTAATACATTATATTTTAAAAAAATAATTATTTCATAAATATAATTTATTTTCACTTGATCTATCATTTTAACCAACCATATGGGATGACGGTGAAAAATGAAACACATCACTCTATGGAGATGGTAGCCCTTACGGACACACACACGATGATTTCATTTTCCATTGGACGAAAAAGAAGATAAAATATAATTTTGAAATCAAAATAATAAAATTTAATTTTATATATGGTAATTATGTTATTATATCATAATTTTTATTTAATATTTGAAAGTTGTAGAAGGAGAAATAACTTGAAAACACTCATTAATTAGTTACAACTCTTCTTTGGGAAACATCCTTTGGATTACACCTGACGACTTATAGGTTTGAACTTTTTGTGATATCATTACCTCTATAACATAGGGAGGAATTTTGGTGCGATAATGTTTCACATATTTTCTCAGATATATTTATAAAAATCTGTTTTGAATAGAGGAGATTAGGTGACACTTATTAAGTGAGGGGATCAGGGAGTGGCACCCCTGTAATTTTAATAAAATTTTAAATGCTATAAATATCTTACTGATAGTAAAGTATCCCAAAACTATACAATGTATAATATAAGTTGATAATTTTTGGAATAACTCATCCAATAATATTTAAAATTAATTTTTTTCCTTATCACAATGCTTTTAAATTAATTAAATCGATTTACCCATTATTATATTGACAAATATTTACCATGGTTACTTTTCATAATGACAAAAAATGGATGTTATTTCTAAATTTTAACCACCTAATTCCAAATATTAAATCTATTTTCAATATTAAGTTTGTACAAGTGGGATAAAATACTTTTAATATAAGAACGTAAAACCCAATGATAAAACATTTTTATAAAATTACATTTTTGAGCATAAAAATTAACGTATACCAAAATAAAATATAATTTGATTCCGATAGAATTATTTTGATTATGTTTAATAAAATAGATCCTTTTTACTTTATAATAAAAATAAAACATAGTGGGACTTTTATGTTACATTAAGTAATGAAAATAAATGGTAGTTTTTAAAAAAATCATTATTTTTATTTATTTACTCAAAAATTAAACTTTTTATAAAAATACCAAAAAAGAACCTTAGCCAATTATGACACGATGGTTACAAAAATTATTTCCATTCATTCAAATAAAACTTCTAAAAGTTTTATAAATTAATTATAATCTATACACACAATATTTAAAAATCCATTTATGAAGAAAATGCATTTTTGAAGTATAAAATGAATTTATTCTCATTCATTTTATAATAACAACAATTAAATGAATATTATTTGATTTATTTGAACATATATAATAATTATTTAATTAGAATAATTTATAAATCATTATTAATTTAATTTATTGAGATAAAAATAAATTGAACATATAAAAATAGCTATTTGAAAAATATATATTTTTACTTCAAAAGATTTTATATTCATTACCAAGAAAATGATAATCTATGTATAATTGATTATTCATTATATTAAGTTGAAAATTTATAAATATATTTTATTTAATATCATTGTATTTATAAAAGGTATGAACCCTTTAAATTTATTTTTTCATCTTTAGTTTTATCATTATGGAAATTATAAATGAGGTTATGGTTGTTTCAGTAGTGTTTGCGGCTAGTTCGAAGCCGAAAGATCAGCTTTTTAGAGGAAATAGGATAGATGCATGATTAACACATGGTAAGTTATAAACTGAAACCTCAAACCATGAAAGACTATTAATTGACCCATGGTTTGTAAAACCATGAACCCTGAACCACACGAACATGTAAAAAACTATATGCATGTTGTAGAGGGGGCCTGTACAGTCTGTGCACTATTTGTCATACCATGCACCCAACCCACATGGGTAGTGTCATTGAGGCAGTAACCCAACTTGATTGATGACCCGATCATCCAAATCATACTCTTGACCATTCACTCCCTTTTTAAAGGGTGAATTTATCATGTTTATTTTCTTCTTTAAAACTCTCACCATCATCCTGTTATATTCTCCACGCACAACAACTCTATTCCATTAAGATATCCAATGGAATCAAGATAGGCTCTGAAGTGTCACATTCAATCATAATATGATCAGACTATCATTCATAATGATGGTTGACCAATGGTAATATCATATATTAGTTACCTTCCTCTATTCATTTATCATTGCATCTTTGGTGCTATATCCGTGAAAGCTAATATGGCCTATTTCAGGTCTTTTTTCTGTTATTTTATTTTCTATAAAAGTAGACCAAATAAATGACTGATACTAGAGGAGTGTTCACATAATTTCATAAAGAATTTTGTCATTAATTTCCCCCTCAAGTCTCACCAATTTATTTTTTCCATCGTTGGTCTACAAACTGTTTTCCCCCTTGATTTAACCCTAAAATTATTATGCCCTATATTAGTTGCATAATTTGACATCTTATCACCCAAATAGACCCCTAAATATTAATATAGGTCAATGAACTCAACATAAACCACCCTTTTGGGTATTCCATGAATATACCTATATAACTAATAAAAATTTGTTGTTATGTCTGGTTTGACCTTCACAAGGGTTTTAAATTAATTTAAATAGATAAAATCTTACACTAAAAGGGGATAAAATGTTTCAATTAGATCTCATAATTTAGTCTGATATGTTAGTGGTAAGAAAATTCCCTTGACCCTTGTATTTTATAAATGGAAGGTTAATGTATTAAATAAAATGTAAATGGTAAATTGGCATGGTTATTACATGAACATTGAATACATACTATATGTATGGTTCCTATGGTTATTATTGAACTTTTTATTACTAAAGGAGGGGTTAGATTTGAGTTAGGCTTGGTTTCCTAATATAATTCCTTTAGAAATCAGGGGAATCCACACCGATTCATTGAGTTAATTTCAAAGGGAGTTACTTAACTTGGAATATGATCTTTGTCTTATTTGTATTTGAATCTCTCAGTGTAGTAAAAATATACATCAATTTAAATATAGGTATTGGAATTCCATGGATACAATCCTTGAATTCAGATTGACATCTATATTCAGACGGTGCCTTGGATTCTCTCATTGGGACTTGATCATGCTTAACACAATATTTATTATTGACGTGCTCCATAGACTTTATTGGATACTTTTTCCGAGTGGAATACAATGGTAATTACATTAGATTATAATTAGGAACCTTATACAGGGCGCATGGTTTATATGTGTTGTGATCAAGATTGACCTTCTATGCTTACAAATTCCTTGATTCCTCTTGGATCCTACCTTACTATTGTTATGGCTTGGATTCCTTGGTTTCACCCTAGGTACTATTTTAAAATTGCTAATATGTGTACACATTTGTTATATATGTAAGTCCCTAACCACTTGAATGTTCCCTATTCAGAAACTACCATCTTATGTTGAAGTAGGTATTGTGGGCTGCATATCTCATGAGGAGACTGATCCAGATATTATTACCATTTCACATACTTTACATCGCTGATTATCTTATATATCTACACACTACTACTTTTATATTCACAGACTGGATTTGTATAGACATATTTTGTGGTGGTATACATAGTATATCTAACACTCTATTCAGGCTTCCAATTGGTGCTTGGATAGACTTCATGGATGAAATTAAGGATAAGGGTAAGTGTCTAATCATAAATGCTTGATTAAATATAGAATGGGAGCTTGGGATCATGGGACTGACCCTTAGCTTGTGACGATATTAGAGATAGAATTTTCATATTTTTGGTTATTTTTTATTCATATATGTATGTATTCTGGAAACCATATACGCCTTCCCATTATTATAGCTCGATGACATACTCATCATTTTTTATATAGAACTACCTTTGTATTTAATTATTATTACTTCTTGGATGATTCACATTTGTTTATCTATCCATAATCATTATTTTTACACTATTTTATCATTTATTATAGCACTATTTTACTATGAATACAAGGGTATAGTCTCCCAACCATACCATTATGGATCCTCACTACTAGTTAGTATCCTCTGGAATTTGGGGAGGGGTTCTTGTGGCCATGTGACAAACAGGGTTTAGTTACATAGGAATGAACATGTTATGAGGCATTAAATATTGGCACTAGATTCTATTTTATTTTGTCTTACTATTTTGGGTCAGTAGAAAGAAGACCAATAACATGTCAGAATTTGGTAATGAGTCTCTTCATGGGAGTAGCTGATTCACATACAAATATTTTTTTCCATGTTATGGGTTTTGATATTCTATATTATGCCTCATATGGGTTTACTGACTTTAAAATTGTGTAATTCACATGATATGTGGTTTGTATTATTATTATTTTGGATTCTATTTATACCCTTGTATTGGTACTATAAGGAATAATTATTCATGCATCATTATAGGCACCTTTGAGAATTAAAATGTCAATAATATTCCATGCCATATTGGTTTCATTGTTTGACTGCATGAAACATGTTTTATATCTCTTGAGTGATATATCTGTTATTTTGAAAACATTTTTATAGAGAAAAGGAATGAAATTATTTGTTATTAAAGTGTCTGTGTAAACCTAAATGGGGTTTTACCATAGAACACGATGGTTCCACCTTAACTAACCAATTATCACATTTTTGAGATTTGTAAATAGGTTACATAAACTAAAACATTTTTTTATTCTAAATACATGAATGATAATTGTAAATTAAATAGTGTGTGACTCTATAAATTGGGAATGTAATCCATCTAGTAAAATAATATTATATAAAATTTTTCATTGTTTTATTGGATGTAAGGTACATGATGCATTTACATGAACTATTTATTGTTATTTATAAATAATATACTTCTATAAATTGAAAATAGTACTTAATTTAATTCGTTTATTTTGTAAATATGAGAAATTTATAATTATAACTTAATTAATTTGAAATTAAATGGGGATTATAATTAAAAAATAATGGAATTTTTCATTTATAAAATGTAATTGAAACTCCATATACTGGAACCCCAAAAATTAAAACTTATAATCTGACCAGCACCTGGACATTAGATGTCGAGTAGTCGGGTTGATAAGTCTTAGGAAGTGAGCCCTTATTCATTTCTTTATTCCATAAGATCTATTTTTCTTTTAATCAAGTTTTGAGGTGTGTTCTTTATAAATGTAGAATTATGCCTCCATGAAGGCCTCAGTTTGAGTTCTAGGAATGTAGCGATGACCATGCTCCTATGGTGGTGGGATCTAACCCACCAGTTGTTCCACTTGTGGAACAACCATTTGTAACTAACATGGGTGCCAATTCCCAATTTTTAGAGGGTTTCCAATGACTTATATAGATCATGCAGGGAGCCTCGCGATCCTCCCCTATTTTGGTAGACTTGATGAGGGACATTCAATAGTAGCATCGACCTAATTTTTTAAGGGATGGTGGTCCCCATTATACTGATCCATGTATAGAGTCCATTCTATATATCTTTCAGAATCTGAAGACACCTACCGAGAGGAGAGTAAATATCACTATATTTATTATTCACGATTCTACCAAGAAGTGGTTGGAAGTCATTACCTAGTTAGATCATAATCTGGATGTGGAATGATTTTTAGGCTTCCTTATATGACTTCTTCTTTTAGAGATACTGAGAGCTGACTGAGCCGGGGAATTTTTTCACCTGGAGAAAGGAACCTTGTTAGTACTGGATTATTTAAAATATGTTTATGAGTTTCATCAATTTGTATCTTCATTCTCTACAGATGAAATTTTAAGAGTGGGATGATTTGAGGATGGGATAAGGCATTCCATTTGGTCTCAGGTAAATTTCATCTATTTGAATAATATTTATAGGATTGTGAACCAGACACTTATCAATAAACTCAAATTGAGGGAATATAGTGATATGGGTCACATTGGGTAAGTGATGAGACAAGGTAGTAGTTTCTCTAGTGGATGGATATGCCATCTAGATGGTTCTATATAGAGTAGCGGTAGCCAATGTATCTGTACTAATACTTTTTTGGTATGTTATTAGCATTGAAGGTAAGGTCACATAAATCCTTAATGAGACCGAGACCCACTTATGTGCTGAACCTATGGTAGAATGGTCTATCTTTAGAGTTTTTTTTTTCATATCTTCCCATATGTTACTAGTGTAAGAGGATCTACACCAACTCAAGATTCCAGAATAGGATTAGTAGATCCATGCTAGAAAGAAACAAAAACAACAACTATCCATACAGATGAGGGAGGTGGATGTGGTTGATGAGTACATGATCATGATATAAAGTTAAAGCTGATTGTACATACTCTAGGTATTCAGGTTTTATTTTATGGCTATGGATCATGCTATATATATAGAGTCTATCCTATACCTGATGAGCATGGTTTCCAGACATCTACTATACAAGGTACAATCTCAGGATCCCCTACTTTAATGTATTACCTTTTTAATACAAGTATTTCATATTATTTTATCTCTGTGTATATCATAGAAACACTTTTTTTTTTTAAAATTTAGTATTTTTATAGTGTGATATATCTGGATACTCCACTCAGAGTATGGTATTAGAGTGTATGCTAATGTCGGGAGTTCCCTCTTGAGATTCAAAATTATCACTTCCTATTAGACCTCTTTATTCTCGAGTTTATGGGATTAAATGTCATTTTTAGGATGGTTGGGTAGGTTCTCTATCATGGCCATATTGACTGTTATCATCATAGGATGTCGTTTTTATCACCCTAGGGTGGAAACTATTTGTATAGGGGTGAATGTAATATCTAGGAAAAGTCATGCTAGACCTGATAATTTCAAGATAAGAGTGATATCCAAGATTTCCAGTGTTTTCCTAAGAAATTTTAGAACACATTTGATATAATTTCCTCTTATATTTGACCATTTTAGGGATTTTTTTCCTGATTATTTTTTTACATTACATCCTACGAGTGATGGAGTTATCTATTGAGATAATTTTTGGAGCTACAACAGAGTCCATTTGTCATTACTGGATGGATACTACGGAGTTATAGGAGCCCAAGAAATAATTATAGGACTAGTAAGTTAATGGTTTTATAAGACTTAGTACTTCACATTGGGGTTCAACCATGCATTTCACCAAGAAGGAAGAAGGGACCCTTAGTCATTGCATGGATTAACAGAAACTAAATTTGATTATGGTGAAGAACTGGTGTCCTTTCTCTCATATAGAAGAAATCTTTGACCAGATCTAAGGAGATCAGTTGTTCTCAAAGATTGATTTTAGTCCAGGCTATCAATAGGTATGTGTCAAACCATTGGAAATAGCATATACCATGTTTCAAAGTATGTATGACCTTTATGATTATTTATTGGTTTAGTGTCATTAATACTCTAGAATATTTCTTTGATTAGATGAATTGGGTTGTTCAAATTCCACTTCTGAATTGATAGAGTCTACTTCTTGGGTCACATATTATCAGAATTAGGAGTATCCATAGACACATATAATGTTAGAGATGTAGTTTCACGGGAGCATAAATTTTTTTTTCACATACATTGTTTCTTGTGGATGGATTCATATTACATATGCTTTATTTAGTACTTTTAATTCCTATAAACACCTCTTATGAGATTGAATAAAAAGGGTGTGAAGTTTACTTGGTCTGAAGCATGTGAGAAAACCTTAGTAGAGTTGAAAGGGAGATCTAATTTGACATAGATCTGAATATTTTCAAAGTTGGAAAGAAGTTATATAGTTTATTATGAGGCATTAGGCATCAGGTTGAGAATAATTTTTATGTAGGGAGAATAAGTCATGGCATATGGGTATTGCTAGTTGAGACCTCTCGAGCGGAATTACCTAGCACAAAATCTTGAGCCAGCAACTGTGGTTCATGACATGCATTTTTAGAGGCACTATCTTCTTAGAGAAATGTTTCTGGTCTATAAAGGCCCAAAAATCATCAAATATATCTTTACATGATGGCAATGGAATCTCAGGAAGTGATGGTGGGTAGAATAATTATAGTTGTTTGATTTTGAGAACACCTAAATGCTCAGCAAAGGAAACAAATTAGAAGATTATTTGATATGGAGGACTCAAACACATGTATTTATGGAGGCCAGTAGAATATATTAGTTTATGGACACGTTTTCTGATATGAATGCGGTGGTTCCAAACCATCACAGGTTTCCTGTTATTACATCATTATTGATAACCTCTACAATTTTGGATAGAGTGAAGATGAGACAAATTTCAAACCCTAAAGTCCTAGTCCTAAGAGAGAGATTTTTAGGCGAGGACCCACCTCTATAATTGATTATTGATGAGGATGATATATTTCACATTCATGAACACGTTTGGGTTTCTAGAGATGTGACGAATTGATGTAGGAATGTAAAGATTCTATTTGGGAGTTACACTCTATGTTTAGAAATATTTATCACAACTTCTTCCTCCAATATTGGTGGTTGAGAATTAAAATGGAAATAATTGGAATTATCATTTACTGTTCCACCTATTAATAGGTGAAGGCAGAGCACCAACATCCTGAAGAGAGTTTACAGCAATGTCCCATTCCGGAGTAGAAATGGGAAGACCTCACCATGGGTTTTGTGATGGGATTTATGAGTTCACCAATATGTAGTGATACTATATGGGTGAGTCTAGAAAGGATAACGAATTCCGCTCATATTTTTCCTATCAAGGATACCATTTTAGTGGATGATATTACAAGGCTATATGTATAAGAGATTATATGAATTTATATATTTCTATAGACTATCTTATCAAATAGATATGATCATTTTATTTCATTGTTTTGATAAGGGTTGAAGAGGGATTTGGGTAAATAGGTGACTCTGAGCACACCATACCAACATTAGAACAAAGAATAGTCCAAGTGAATAATTAAATTGTTAGTGGTCATGATCCATGCATGCATCCTTGATTTCATAGGTTCTTTGTGAAATAAGGGTATCATGAATGTTCTATGTTCATGAAATGAGATCTTTATCTTTAAAAAATATAGTAATTTAGTAGGATATTCTCAACCAAAATTAGTCAAATGATTCTTAATTAATATCTCAGTTTAAACTCATAGGAATTTCCTTTCAAAATATTAATTAAACCCCATGAATAATTGAGCATCATATCATCATTCACATGATATTGGAAAAACTGTGATCACTATAATTAGTCAAATCTCACTTATTTATTCATGAATGGATACTAAAAATAGAAACTTCCCCCACGATGATACCATAAAACACTTTCAACATAGTGTATATTCCATAGTGAAATAGTCATAAAATATTCAAAACCACCCACTTATTATTATTTAGCTTCTTCTATATGGCATAGATACATCTCAAATGAAAGAACACTAAAAATAATCAACACTCAATTTTTTGTCTTCGACATAAACTCTATAGGGAAAATTCATTTTCCTATGATTTTTATATTTCTTTAAGGTTCATAAATCACCATGATTCTAGCCAAACATAATCTATTATGCACGAAGTGTCTCTGTAGCATGTGAAAAATTTTATTATATCAACTTCTTAAGGAAATATTCCATACTATTAATATCTGTATCTCCATGATGTAGAGTAAAGATATAATATGGGAATCTTATTATCCATGGAACTCTTCCAGTGAGGTGATCATCCCTATGACACATATAGTGTCAAGTTCAAAACAATCAAAGATTACCCTTATATATATTACCCTTTTGAGAGTAGGAAACTGCCCTTACTCTAGTTGAGGAAACTCACATATTCAATTATCTATCCTTATTACCCTTACAAAAGTACCCTTACACAACTACATTACTCTTTCACAGGTACCCTTATATAGCCTTTTTACCCTTATGTGGGTAACCTTACCCATCTCACATCCTTTACATAGCACATGTGATACCTTTACATTGATAGTTAAAAGAAATATTTTCCTTTATTTAACTCTCTTCTTATCTTTACATAGGTCATGTAAATCATAGATGACCTTAACATATCACCTATGATAAATTTACGTAGTTTAATTTTGACATTTAAGATACTCAATAAGGCATGTAATGAACCTTATGCAGGTCATTGAGATTACACTTACGTAGCCTTCAAAGCCTTCTAATGACACTCATGTAGGTAGTGTAATTTGAAGATCTACATTTATGCAGCACTTCATGACCATTATGTAGTAATTGATACGACCATTATAAACCTAGTTCAACTCCCAATTTAATATAATTTAAGTTATATTTACCTTTACTTAGCTTATGAAAATCAATGAATAACTTTATACAACTTCTTGTCCCTACTGGATTTCACTCTATGAAAATCACAACCTCTTTAAACTCACTATAGTACTTACAACATTGATAAAATTAAGAATATAAGGTTACTTTTTTTCCACCATAACCATTCATGTATTCCATTGAAGATCAACAAAAAAATAATCACATAACCTAATATAATATTATGAATATTTCATGGTTATCTTTGAAAAATTTCTTCAACAAGTTGATAAAAAAGGGTCACCCATAGCATAAACGACACATGTATTATGAATTAAGGATTTATTAAATAATAATCACAATTTACATGGAGAATTTTCTTACCAAATAACATCCAATGAATCCATAAAAAATATCTAAGTTTCTTCAACATCCTTCTTCATTATTTCTTGAATTATTTCAATGTTTCTCTTCCAATGATTAACCACAAATCACAATGGAATTCATCATACATTGACCTTGATTCCATATTAAATATATCTAAAAAATACAACTACACTCATCATCCATCCATATCGGCTCTTCAATCTCCCCATTTTTCTTTGTTTTCAATACCATTTCTGAAAATAAAGTCAATGCCTCTTCTCCCCATTATTGAAAATAGATAAAAAGTATTAATTTGGTCAACTTGTAATGAGGAGAATGATACCACATGTTTCTAGAGTAATGATCCTTTAGCTAGTCAGATCTAAGTCCGCATAGGTCTACATAGTGTATAAAACAAGATTCATTTCACTAATACATCAATGATATATATTTTCTGATTCAACATGTGATACAAATTCCATAATTTTCTTCCTTGGGAAGTAAATATTTTTTCATGAAATATGTATCTTTCAATTAACTCATAAAATACATGAAAAAATTGAAGTGAAAATACAGTCTTCCCCCCTTTATATGAACTTACTCAACCATCAAAATTCTACCTTCCCACATATATTTGACAAAATCAAGGAAAATAGGATAATTATAATTGGGTTACCCCTATTTTAAACTTTGGTAGTGATGACCCAAACTCTATATATTGATGGAATTAACCTTTCGAACATCAACTTTGTTTTTTCTTCCCCTAAGGGGTTCCCTCTATTAATTTTACCTAGTGGATAGTTTCATCAGATAGTATTCAAGTTTTTCATATTAATGATTCACGAGTATGAAATAATTAAATATTTTATCTGATATTGAAAAATTATTTCAGCTTGTTGTATTCTAATTATTTTATTTAGTTTTATTCTTAAGAATGAAATTCACCTTCAATTCCCTTAATTATAAGAATGAAAATACTATAGAATAAGTAAGGGAATAAGGTGGAACACTTATGAGAATCTTAATAAGTGCAACATAGATGAGTATTTACTCTAATCTAGGAGAAAATTATACCTATTTCCTTAAATATATAGGTACTATTCTTGTTTGTGACTCCTTTAAATTTCATATTCTGATATTTATTAGATATTATAGACTCTATATATATATTCATATTCAACTTGTATTGATTGTTATTATTAAAATATTCCATTAGTGCACTAACTTCCCATGGTGATTGTTTTTCTAACTTTACTAACTCTTCTTGAAAAATTAGAAGAGTTATAAAATTTAATCTATTATGTCAAGTTTTTTTTCACCTTAAAAATATTTTTTGAAACAATTTAGATTTCATTTGTTTATAACCTCACATGAAATTTGAGTTCTTCTTCATGTAGAATAACATATTTTCCTTTTTTCACTTTATCAATCTAGTACTTCTTCATTTACTTTTATCATTTATTTAGAATATTTTAGTTTATTAAGACAAATAAGTAGGTATTATTTCTTAACATATTATTCTTTGTACTTCCCACTTGGATTATTCAATTTTGTGTGTCACATTTCCTAGTCACCTCAAAAAAATCTTCAGGAATGTCTTTAGTCAATCACATATTCTTATTTCTCTCATAGATTGATTCTCTTCTTGATTTTATATTTCTTTAATTCATCTTAATTTCCATGTATCATTTATTGTGGTGTATGCTATGACCTATATTTCTATTTTAGAAGAATATTTTAATGGGTTACATGAATATTTGGCCAACAAATTCTCTAATTTCTTAGGAGTGGTTTGTTCAGTTGGTTTCATATATTAAATATCTTTTTCCATTTGTTTATCTCCCTAGGTATCTTATTATTCCTTATTTATAACCTTATTATATATAGGTTGTGGTACTCAGTTCATATTAGTATGTGAGATGTACATGGATGGTGCACACAAGCACTCTTCTTCTATGTGATCATATATATTAGAGTACTCAAGGAAATATTCAATTCATTTGAATATGTTTCTAGTGTACATATTCATTTTCTTCTATGAAATATTATAATGTTTAGTAGGTTTATTCATTTATTCTTGTGTACTACCCAAAAATATAGGCCTTTTGTAGTATTGATATATTTTCATGTCGTGCAAACACAAAACAACATGATGTCCAAACTTCCAATAACACTAACAATATACAGACAACCCCCTTCTTTTTCTTATAGTACAAGTCTGACTAGATATAGTACCCTACTATTTCGGGATTTGACATTACTTATTTGAAGCATTTTTTTAGGATTTATTTATTTTTGATCATTCTCAAGTACAAACTTGGTGTTTTGGTGTATTTATAAACACTTTTATCTAACCACATCTTCCCAAATTTTGGTTTTGAACCTGCACTAGAAGATGAGACTACATTACAAATATAATTAATTGGGTTATGGGTTAAATTATTACACGAGATTGTAGAGGGTTGGTTAAGAGATGATTTCCCCCCTTCTTTCCACCAATATGAATCTCTTTAGAGAAATGAATATAATCAATAGTTTGTTTAGAAACATCCCTATTTGGGGATTGCCTATATTTTTATGTTTGGGTCGTAGAATTATTTTTACCAGCTTGGGAAATTCCAACTTGTGTCTCCTTAAAGTTTATCAATTTAACCTCTATATTAATACATTTTATACCGAGGGAAAACAACCTATTTTTAACCAATACTAGTAATACTTCACATTCAATTTTCATTTTACTAATATGATATTCATGATGTCTACTACCATTATTAAAATAGCTATCATGGTATATGATTCTAATGAATTTAGATTCCAATTTGGCTTCCTTGACACTAACAGTAGCCTTATGTGATTATTCTAAAGAATCAATCTTTTAAATACACTCTTAATTCAACCTATGATTTTATTTAAGTAAATTTAATGTTTTTTTACCTCATATGTTTTTCAAATTGGTAATCTATGACCTTCTTGGAAGCATTGAATTTTTTTTCAAGTGCATGGATCAGTTCACTTAAAACATGTTTACTCACAATGATCTCATAAACATTTATTTTCAATTATTCTCAAATTATTTGAATTTTTTCACTAAAAATATTAATATATTATTAATTTTCCTTAATACAGTCTATGTAAGAGTCATACCATTTGAGTTTCTTATATAGTGTATCCTCTAGTTTATAAATTGCCTCTCTAAGCCGTGCTTTGTTGTCAAGATGTTTCTTGAAAAAAAGTATATGTAAACCACTTCACTAAGAAAAGTTAGAGCATATTTTTGAAATTGAGAGTAGAAGTCATTATAATTTTTTAAAGACTCATCTTCCTCATACTCTTTATAGCTCAATAAAGTTTCTTTAAAAGGATCAGTTTCAACATATTTGATAGAAGATCACATATTACCTTAATCTTCTTCAAATTGTTATTGATCATTTTCTTATTTCTTTTAGATTTTACACAATCTATTTAATTACATATTATTCTTATGTTTTAAATTATTTGAAGATACCTTCATGTAATATTTAGGAGTAGAGACTAAGTATTACACCTTAGGTGCTTCCAAATCAACTTTAAATATACACTTATATAAAACTTTGAAACTAAAATTTATTTATTTTGATCCAATTAGAGGAAAAATTAGTTTTATACTACTTGTATAGCCTATATGGATCATTTAAGGAAAATTAGTGCGTGTGTGGGGGGGGGGGGAGGGTGAATCAGTGTACCCAAATTTTATTAATTTTATAATTAATTTTCATTTATCCCACATACACTCAAACCTATTCCCTATTTAAATAGAATATATCTTATATGAGATATCAAAAATCACAAAAACATGTGATTCAGGTAATAAAAGATAAAAATCCACAATGAGATTTTACATGGTTCAACCTCAATGGGAAATCATAATCATTACCATGATCAACATGTGTTTGCTTCATGGATTTTATTATCACTAAAATTGTTGTGATTATAAGATTAGCATAATTTTGACACAAATTCCGGGTAAGAATCATCCATATCCTAGATATAACATTGTTTATACTAGTAACACAAATTATTTAATAGTGTTGTTTGTACTATAACCACTAATTATTGAAATATTACTGCAAATAATATCTAAACAAGATCGTACCATCAACTGAAGGATTTCATTGTATCATATTGAAAAAGATATTCTTCATCAATGAAATGATCTTCAACATCCAAAGTGATGTCAAAGGTATTTTATTCTTGTTATTCCTTATATACCAACTCATTGTCATAATAATTAGTGATTTTTGAATGCAGAATATTCAATGCTACCTTATTCCTCAATTATCAAATGCATGGGAAGAAAATCTTTTTATTAATGAAGTTTCTGACCTCAATAATATGCGTGAAAGTGATCTACACAAAATTTTAGATGTTATTTTGTATAATACCAAACTTTTACAACTCTAAATTTTATTCCTGAATTCAACACTCAAATATCTTAAGTGAAAATGGTTGAATTGTTTCAATGAATACAAGTAGAGTTCATGGAATAAATGTTTTTTCAAAAACATTTTATCTTATTTTCTTCACACAAGTGGTTAGTATGGGATCTATCTTATTAAAGTTTTCTATGTTCATGTTATTGATATATGTATATTATAACTTAGTTCCTTCACATGATAGGACTATGAGATGTATCACTCTCTTTCTAACTTATATTAAACAAAATACATCAAATATATAAATCTTGAACTGACTCAATCCTCTACCAGAATGATTCATGATGATTCCTTCTCTTACCTTTTCATGACTAGGGTATCCCACAAATACCCCTTCCATCTATCAAAAGTATGAAGGATGATTTATTTTCCTGAAATGAGATATTACCTTCTCTAAATAATATCAGACAAAAAAATATATATTATCATCTAAAATCTGTCAACTGATTCTTGATTTATCCATCATTTGAACTTATTAGAATATCTATTCAAAATCTTTATTTATGTCCCATGAAGACTTTATAGTCATTCCATATTTCATGAAATATTTAAATAGATGTGATCATTTGTATTCCCCAAATCTCATTTATTTATTCATGGATGGATACTACAACATAGAAATTACCTCGACAATGCATCTATAAAACCCCTGTTTCTAGTGCATCTTCTATAGTGCATCACTATTCAAATCTTACGAACAACCCACTAAATATTACATAGATTCATATGTATGGATTAGATATATTTTAAATAACATAACATTAAAAATAATCCACACTTACATTTATAGCATAGGTATAATATCCATAGTGTAGAATAATTTTTCATATGATGTGGTTACTTATTTATGGTGAATCCATCACCATAATTCCATTCAAACATATTCAACTATGAAGGTGGTGTCTCTGTAGCATGTGAAAACTCTCAGTATCTCAAATTCACATTGAAATATTCACCATTGTTAATATTGGTGTCTCACTAACATACAAAGAATATTTGGTGTGGGTGTCTTATTCATGATACTTTTATAGTGAAGAAATTATACCAACAACATAGATGGTGTTGTTTGAAAAACCATAAAATATTACCCTCATGTGGCATACCCTTACATGGCTATGGAACTACCCTTATGTGTTCTAAAGAAGCTCATGAATACCCTTATACAACCTCATTACCCTTACAAAAGTACCCTTATATAGCCTGGTTACCCTTACATAGGTACCCTTACACATCTTCATTACCCTTACATAGGTACCCTTAGCCTTCTTACTACCATTATGTAGTTGTTGGGATACCATTACGCAAGAAATGAAAAGCAAGAGTTAACTTTATGTAACTCCCTCGTTTATTTTACATAGTCCATGTAAATCAAAAATGAACTTTATGTAGAACCTATAATACCATTACATAGCTTGTTTTTGACCATGATGGATCTTAGTTCTGACCATTACACAACTCACTGAGACATGAAATTAACCTTACATAGGGGATTGAGATTACCCTTACATATCCTTCAGATCCTTCTGTTGACCCTTATGCAGGAAGTGTACATTGAAGATCCACCTTAATAAAAAACATTATTACTTTTATTAAATTCTTGATATAACCCTTATTCACCTAGTTTAATTCATAATTTACTCTTACATAGTTCATACTTACCTTTACATAGCCTATGGAAATCATGGAATACCTCTACACAACTACTTCTTTGTTCCAAATTTCACTATATTCAAATTATAACCTTCTCAAAATCACCCATTATTTCTAACATCAATTATATGAACAATATAAGGTTCCTTCATCCACCAAAACCGTTTGAGAATTACTTTAAATATCATTAAAAAATCTTCACATATCCTTAGTGAATAAGAGAAATATATTATGGGTTTGTTCTAAACATTTAATCAATGTGTTGAGAAAAATATGTCACCCATAACATAAATTATAGATGATTTAGAATTAATTTCCCGTTAAATATTTTTAAAAATTAACATCTATAATTTTATTAACAAATAACATCCATGGAATCCAAAACAAACCTCCATGATTTATCACCATCCTTCCCAATATTTCTCAAATTGTTTCCATCTATCTATTATGATGATTAATCTCTAATCATATAAGACTTCATCAAACATTGAAGTTGATTCTATATTATATTTATTGAAAAAAACACATCAATTATCATCAACCATCTACATGGTATTTCAATCATTGAAGAATTCCACTTCTATTATCTTTAACCATAAGACCACTTTAAGGATTCACTGGACTCCCTCTTACATGTTGTATCTTTGGGAGAAATCGAATCACTTGAAACTCATATGGAATCCTCCAACCATTCAAAATTTTCTAGTATCTTTATTAGTAATGATATTAAGAGAAGAGAGCTTTAGGTGTGGGAAAATTGAAGGACCATTGGTACATAATTGAAAACATTCTATATTAATGGTAGTGTACCCTTATATAACCCTTGGTAAGCCTCCATGAATTTACTCATAAGTTTATAACATATTAGTAAATGGTATATAGTTATTACATTAGTAACCCCTTGAATTAATATGAATTTATCACATATAGGTTTTTATGCACTAAAAATATATCTATATGATACATATAACTTAATCATATGTTGGGGCCAACATATCCTTCAGCTCGATCACGAGAATCTATTGCACCCAACGTAATATAGGATGAGTGTATGCATCTTCCACCCACCTTACTTGAGGTTTATTTAAATTTGTAATCCATTATGAATGGATTAATTACAACATGTATGTACATAAAATAGGTTCAGTTGAACACGCAAACATGATGTAATGTACACACTCGATACATTGGATATATATGATGTGTTTCATTAAATTAAACACATTGAGGATGTATATATACAGGCTTGAGATCCATCATATTGGTGATTTTTGACTATATGAAATCCTTCTATATATCTATTCTTCCTATTAATGTGTTCATTTCTCATTGTGAGGCTCTATCACCACTTAGATGTAATGGGAATCACATGAAAATTAAAGGATCTAAATGCTAGTGCAATCACCTTAGAGGAATGAGTATTCTGATAGTTTCTATGGTAATTTTCATCAATAAAACTCTATTACTCTCTTGATCATGTGTTTCAAGCATGTCGTGTTCTTCATTTCCATACATATTTGATTCCTTGAATATATAGTGGGATTTGTTTGGGATTTTATTTCACTATTAGGGGTTAAAAATGACACTATAAAACCCATCAATGGTGTTAGAGCCTCATTCATTAAGAATCAAATGTGTGATTCAATGGTTTTTTAGTACACATACCATCACCATGAGATGTGTGTCCCAATAATGGTCTTCAAAATATAAAATATTTGATATTAAATATTCTTAACTAATGATAATTTTTTTTTAAAAAAATGATAAATGTTAGGAATTATAAAAGGATATTTTTCAAGCATAAATAAAATATGAAAAGTTCAAACATGTTTCTCATGATTTGGGTTAAATAAATAAAGTGTTTATTTATTAATGAATTCAATGATGAATTGAATTAGATTATTTATAAGTAGTTTTTAAAAAACATAAAATGAAATGTTGGAATAACTATAAATTTATAAATTTTTTTATAATTTAATTAATCATAAAATGCTTATGGTTAATCGATTACTTGTTTTTTAAATATTTATTATAAATATTCCATTAATATTAAATAATTAATATTAAGAAAGTATTTTTCAAATTTATATGGGTTATTAAGGGTTTATAAATCATAGTAAAAGGAAATTAAAGAATATTTTAATTTATAAAGAGTTTGAAAATATAATATTTATAAAATATTTATAATTAATTAAATACATGTTAATGAAAAATTATCAATAAAAATATTTCAAAATATTAAATTTTAATATCATAAAATATATTGTACCTATTATATTACATACCTTGTGATCTAAAAAAGAAAGTGTTTATTTAGAAATCACAAATTTTATTTATAAACAGTTTATAAATTACAAAATAAACAAAATATAATGAGTTGATATTTAAAAATATGAATTTTTCATAATTTATTAATTGGAATTGCTAAAATAAAAATGGGATTTATTTGAGATATTATTTATACCAGATAAATATTTTTGATGATATATTTGATCATAGTTTTAAATAATGTCAATTCATATTATATAAAATGATTATATAATATAATTCAAATTATAAAATTTATAAAATTCCTAAAATATCATATATTTAAATTTAAATTCTATACAATGCATAATTTGAAATAGTTCATATTTAATGTGGATATAAATTATTTATATTCATGATTATGTACATTCCATAATATTATCTTAATTATATATCATTTATAGTTCATTTTTATTGCTGAATTATTCATAAATGGTTATCTCATATTTAAATATATTAAATTTTTAATTATTTAAATGAAATTCCTTAATTTATTTATATTTATAATTATTTATATTATAATTATGTGTATGATTTAGTTTATGTTTTTAAAATGATTATTACATATTTTCAACCTTTTCATTACATAATAGGTATTATTATATAAGATTTAGTTTTCATCTACCATGAACACGGATTTTAATATAAGTTATTATCTGGAATTTAGTTTTTGGGAATACATTGTGAATATTATGTTTTATAATTATTATGAATCATATTATATATATGGTAAAGTATACCTGGTAAGAGAGACTATGGGTTAGACTTCCAACTATCCTGGTGGTTTATGCATTTTTCTAGAAAGGCGGGGTTGGCTGTCTGATGCTCTGGGCTTACTACTGTTGAAATTTTCCATCTCGTATAGTTTCATTCCTTTATATGATGATTTAATATACCTTATTATTAAAATAAAGATGGATATGCATGAATAATTTTAGCTTCTACATTTATGTGAATAAAATAAAATATAGGTTGTGTTAAGAGTTAAACATTAACAAGGTTTAAAAAAATTAATTTCATAGATGAAATAAGGTTTCCAAAACAAATTTTTTATAATCATGTATATAGTAAGCTATAAAAAATAATATGATACATATTAAATGAGATTAAATAGATTTGAATTTAATGGAGACATGATATATATTAAATTGGTGAGTTTTTAGGATCAATAACTCTAATACTTCGTGTTTGATTATTTCCAAAGTGATACTTATCAATACCTCAATCATCCAACCAGATATGTCATTACAAACATAGGTTACCATGAATTATATTATGTAAATAAAATAATTAATTAGTTAATTTAGATTGTCTTATTGGATAGGTCGTACCAAATTGTGGTTCCCCTTTAATGTCTTTTTTTAGCTTTTTCTTAATGTTTTCTTTTGGTTAAACTAAATATGAGACCCTAATAGAATTATGTCACTAGAGGAATATAGGTTTTTATATCCATATGATATATTAGGTTAATGATTTTTATTCTTAACTGTCCAACAATCCTAACTATTATGATTGGTATGTTTCCTTACATAAATAATGAAGTGGTGAGAGGAATGCTAAAGTGGACTCATTATTTAATGAAATATGGTTCCTGGCTCACTAAACAGATATGATTTAAGAGGTCATAATTTTTATTCTGTTTGATTTCAATAAAATTTTTTATGAAAAGATATCGTACATAATAATCATATAATAAATGAATTTTTTATAGGTAAATAACATCATCATTAAACAAAACATCAAATTTAATATTTTAATGGAGTATTTAATGTAAGGAACTCAAAATATTGGTGTCTTAAGAAATGGTTCTTGAGCAATATTCAATGTGTTAAGAGAAAAACTTCCAAAAAAAAAGAAATTTTGATGTTCTTTAATAGGTGAATCTAGATGCCTATGATTAACATAAAATTGTTTATTTAGGGTTTCAATGGAATTTGATTCACAGTGACTAAAGTAATTTTAGTCTCCACTCAAATAATTTATTTTGTTGATTATGACAATGACTTGGAGGGACTATCAGTTTTTAAGGATTGATATGGCTAATAAGTTCTTCCAATATTCTTTGAAGGAAATTTTCTAATAATGATAATGAGTTAAATACATGTTTGTCCTGTTATTCTCAAAGTTCTGTGAATCAGTGAGCTGGTCATATGATATATTGATTTATATACTGTGTTGAAAATACAAGTGGGAAAAAGTTATAACCAAAATAATAAAAGTTTTGTTAAAGAGTCGAGAAATATTTATTTAAGTATCTTAGTGAAACCAAAATGGGTTTTCTGAAAGGTGTAATAATTCAACATAATTGAATTTTTTCAAATACCTGAAGGAGTTTACGAAATTTCAAAGAATTTCATTATTAGGTATGCATATTATTGAAATTTGTAATTTTATTTTAAAGGGTACATGATACCAAAAGTATATTTTAAAAAAATTTATAAAAATGTAGGAGTTAAAAAATATATATTAAAATTGATAAATATTGTTTACATTCAAATGATGAAGATAATAATTATTATATCTAGGATATGAATATAAAGGAATTTTTCAATGTCAGATGAATCTTATACCAGATGTGTTTCTTTATAATATATATCTTTTGAGTTAGAGTTTTTAATTATTTAAAAAAATGTTATTATGAATGACTTAAGATGATTAATTTTATACACATGTATTATGGTTCATCACTTCATATAACATATTTTGAAAGAAAGACAAGGGTAAAAATGTTCTACCCTGAATAAAGAGTTTATATAGATGTTTTTCAAAATACGAGTGATGTTATTCCCATCACTGATTAGTAGAATAATTTGAGGAATAATATTCATTTAGATGAATTGTATAAACACACATGACACCATATATGATATGGAAATAATAGTTTATTTCTTAAATATTCATACCAAAAAAAGATACACATATATTTCTAAATAAAATAAGTTCATTTTGTGTCTTAGAAATATATTTTTGTGAAGGATATAATGTATAATTGGATAGTTGGAGTTTATTTGAACTTATAGAGGTCGAATACTGATAATAGAAATTTACACTAGTCTAAGGTAAAAGTTATTTATCACATAATATCCTAATGAGTTTAGGATATGTGACATTGATGAAAAATATAAATAATTAAATTTAGTGAATCTAAGATAGTGAATACCTTTATTTAATATAGGATTATTCTATCCAATTTATAATGTGAATTACACTTGATATACAAAATAATTTTAGGATATGATGGTGTAGAGGAGTGTAAAGGGATACATCTAGTTACTGTATAAAACTAAATTTCATTTTACCATAAAGGAATTTAAGATTTATAGGTTAGTAACACTATATATAAATATTTATTTCAAGTATTTTTTAACGAATATTTTCCAAATATGATGAAGATGTTAAGATTATAAAGGGATTTAATTAGAAAATTGAAGTTCACATTGTAAAATTTAATGTTATAAAGTTAAGGAGTTTGAATATTTACAAATAGTTAAATGTTAGGAATATTATTCTTAAGTCCTACCATAATTCCAACCTACTTACTTCATAAAATTTTCTCATTAAAGGGTTAAATGGGAGAATTTTATTAAGTGGTCATATAGGGATGTGGATGTAATTACATATAGATGTAATAAGTTAAAAAACATAAGAAAATGAAATAATCATGAGGCTTAATTGGTAGTTCATCATATATGATCCGATAAATATGATCTTATTTATGTTTTTGTTAAATATTATTAATGAGTTTAGGACTATAAAATGTTTCACAATTTTTTAATAAATTGAATAGTTGTTCATCAATAATTTATTCTTCTGTGCTATGATTTACTTTACATGAATGTGGAATGATAATATCCCCTCAAATTCCAACATTTAGTTGTCCCTAATCAATTATCATCACAGAGTATAATGGGTTGTGATAACATGTTTTGATTATCATGAGTAGAATATTATACTCACCACAAATGGTTGTATATGAGATATCAAGGACAAATTCAAGAGTTAATAAGAATAGACTTGTTACTTATAATGTCCTAATAAAGTATATCTTATGGAATTTTGTATAATCATTGATATACATAGTGGTGTATACTTATTAAAACTCATTCTTTTCCGAGGTTGTTGAGACACTTATGATGAGAATTCATACTTTTATACCTTACTTATGAAACTAAACAGTTACTTAGCTAATCAATAGGTGGTTGGGTATGTTATTAATCATGTCATTGGTTGAAGTACAACAAAGATGAGATTTTTCCACTCATATGAAGAGTAAATACATATGTACCTTAATTGAATTATACGGAGGAAATGCATGGACATGATTATTTTATTCATATATATTGTGTTCATCTCTTCAGATGAGGGGAATGTGATGCACTCATTTGTAAGATGAATGGTGTGTGATGTATTCATTGAAATGGTTAGTCTTTTTAAGAGAATCTACAAAATATGAGCTGACCTATTCTATATTGATGTGTTCCATATATAATAGTCATATATTTTCATGGATAAAGGGTTTATATAAGCACACATATGATGTATATGATACATACTATGGTATAAACTTTAATATAGGGATATGAGTATGCTTGATGGAGATCAAACCAGACCCCTTAGTTTCCTGAGAAGCACTGATTCTTTGATAGAGGTTACACTTTAGTTATATCTACAAAAAGTGATTTTTTTTAAAAACTAAGAAGGACTTTACGGTAACATAGTTAGGATTTTGGATATGGTTTATATTTTGGAAATTTTTTTTGTTACAAAATGAAGTGTGATTGTTAAAATCATATCTAAAAGAGTTTGAATGTATTAATAATTATTTGTAAAGTATTTTATAAAGTCCATATAAATTTTATTTTAAGTGGGATATTATTTGGTTATCCACTAAAAACATATGAATATGATACATATGATATAATAAAAAGTTATTAACAAAATATCATTAATTATTATCCTAAGAATACGTTAAAACCAACACAATGTAGGTTGAGTGCATGCATTTTCTACCTCACAAGTTGAGTGAGTACATATTCCACCTCCTACCCAAATAATATTTTTAGTTACTAAACCATTATTAATCGATTAATTATATATTTCATTACTATTTAATGGGTTTAGTGGATTCCTCTAACAAGAATTAATGTACAAATTTGATATGTTGAAAATAAAAATTGTGTTTCATTAATGGAAAAGAATCTAGGATTGATATATAAAGGGTTGATATCCCAATATTTGGGTATGAATAAATTTATTTAGGACTTATATAGATATTTTCATCATAGTCATATATTTATCATTCATTATGAATGGGAAAAATCCCCATAAGAGTACAAATATTCTTAAGAAATGTTCTAGGATCCAAGGGCCGATGTGATCCCCACATAGATAAGATGATTATGTTTTCTACTTTGGTGATTTTAATAAAAAAATGTTCCATAAAAGATGGTATACTAGTGGCATATGTTATTATGGTTAATTTATTCCCTGTTATTCATTTCCTTTTATGTTTATTTCCTTGATTATATATTAGTCCATGTTTTGTGTTTTCCTCCACAACCAAGGATCAGAAGATGACCATATAAAACCCATCAATAAATTCATTATAGATTCTTCCCATTTACTAATCGATATGAATCATCTTATTTTAATGATAACTTACATGTAATTTCACTAAACTACCTCATTATAAATACATAAAACAATTTAGCCATGTCATATAATGCGATTATCTAGGCAATGACATGATTTATCTCTGTTATTTCTTATGATATAACCATATAATATATTATGATATAACCAATATAAAACATATGTATATTTGTATTTAGGGAATATATAATTCACTACTCAATTAAAGTTTAAAAAAATTGTTCAATTTTAGCGGTTGAATGTTAGTAAAAAGTTCAAATGAAAGTTCAAACAACAAAATATTTTGAACATTTAAAATAACATCTAAAGCATATTTTAGGGTCTTTTTTCCATATAACAGTCATGGCTCACAATTATTTTCAATAAAATAGTAGAATAAGCATTCATAACACCTGATTCAACATTAAATCAGTTTGAAAATTATGAAATTCATCATTTAAACAAGAGATTCAAAAGTGAACACAAAAAATGTTAGTGTAATATTTAAATAATCACGACTAAAAAGTAAATATTCAACTTTTTTCATTTTTTATTTTTAATATTTTTTAAAAACCCACATGAATACAACCCATGCTAATAATATATTTTAAATGTTGGTTATTTAAATGTGATGTTAAAATTACTATCAACATCAATTTTTATAATAAATTACATTCAAATTTTCAATAAATATAGATATAGAGAGACTTCCAACATCAGTTATTATGAAAACCAATGATTAAAATAATTTCTAAATTATTTTTAAAAAACATTTGAAATCAAATATATATAAATATATATATGGTTACTTTCAATGTTATTCATTATAAAAACTATTATTAAAATTACTACTCAAATGATTTTAAAAAAACTATACCTGAATGTTGATATCCACATTGGTTTTCATAAAAAAAATGAAAAAAATACAAAATAAATGTTGACAAAAAAATACATTTAACACCATTTTTCTATGAAAATTTAATTTGAAAATCAATTTAAACCCATTTTTTTAAAACACTGTGAAATGTACTTTCAGCATCAGTTTTTATAAAAAATGACATCGAAACCAAATTAATATTTTTGAAATATAATAAATTAAAATAACCCATGACCCCTAATGAGAATTATATAAGTATTACAAAATAAAAAGACACTATCCAAAATTTATTAAAACATCATTTGTTAAAAAATAAAATTACATGAAACTTTTAGTCACACAAATACAAATTAATCAAACCTAGAAAATAGTTTATAAATACATCTTGATGGTTGCTTAATTTTTTTCTGAATACTATTAAACATCATAAAATACATATTAAAATAAAAAATGTTATAAAGTTAATAGTAAAAACTATTTTTGAAATCATAAGAGTTTTAATGAAACTAACCTTTTGAAAATGTGTTATTATTTCAGTTATACTATTCAAATATAATATCCACATTCAATACAATCTATTTGATGATGACACTACAGTTATGAAAAAATCATAGAAAATAATTAATTATATATATGTAAGATAGAACAAGTATTAATTATTATAAAACTTATCTACTTATAATTACACATAATTAATTTTATTTCGGTTCTTTTATTTACAAGTGAGACCTATTAATCACCTTTCATGGCCTAATTTTTGTTTATATATTACTTAATAAAACATATGTGAGATGAAAAATTTATAATTAATGACATTATAAAATAGAATGAAATTTAAGAATTCGACAGATCTTGAATTTTTTTTAGACTTGAACCAGTAAAGGGTAGAAGTAATATGTCATTAATTTATATTGGAATAATATATATAAGGTGGTCAGGGGTTAGGGGATTGGGGTGAAGATTGCAGGGTCAAGTCCCTAGGCCACATCTTTGTAGCATGTGTGGATCCTCCCTTAGGAGCTGTAATAATTTTTTTATAATATGTATAACATCCAATATAAACTAAAATAAAAAAAATTAGCATTAATAAAATTATAATTAATAATATTTCATAAATAAATAAGTATAGTTACTTGTCATAGAATAAAATAAACCAACACTTAATCCCTATGTTTTTAATATCTTAGTTATATATTTATCTCTAGCATACCTCAATAGGCATTGTTCTATAATTAAAATTTTTTCTTGATAAATAATACCATAAACAATTTTTCTGCCATTTTATATAAAATTTTTGTGTAGATAACTAATTATAGAAGTAAAAAATTATGTCACTATAAGTTATATATTATTAAAAAAATTTAAATTTAAATTAAAACATATGTATATGTAAAACTACTATAATAGGTGTACCAAGACCTTTACACTAATAAAAACATCCATGATATATTTTTCCTAAATATTCTTAATGGATAGTCTCTCTGATATTTGTATAAATTCATCAGTACTTCATAATAACTCACTAATATAAAATAATTTATATCTAAATTCTAATGAATTTTGAAACATGAGATGTATTTGAATGTTTTGGTTCTTAAAACTCTAATTTATTTTATAATTATTCCATAGATTTCATATAGTACTATAGAAGGTAAATTTAATAAAACATTACAAGTAATTTGAAATCATAATTAAATGAAAATTGAAAAACATCACATAACCCATATATCAACTGACTAACTTGGCTAGTTAGAGTAATAAATAACCCATACTCTCGAAATTTTTTTCTACCTCCTTAGTAGGAAATGAAACTAGAATATTTTGAACAATAATATCATGCAACACTACTCTTAACTAATATGAATTTTGAGTTAATAAAGTAAATATTCTATAAAATTATGTATGATTCCATACTCTAAAATATTTAAATAGGGATCCCCATTATACAACTCACTATACATAATTGGGTCTGAATGCGAAGGTAGAGGTTCTGGGTAGCAAGGAATTTTGTGCTATATTTTCCTTACAATTTCAACAAATATAGTTTCTATATAATATTTAACTTAACCATTTATCGATTGATTCATTTGTCTTATGTCAGTATTCAAGGAAGCTATCTCCCTCTTATATTATTCTTCCATTTATTTTATAAAAGAATGAATAAAATTATTTCTAATACTAACACCCACCTAAAATACACATACAAGGACTTGGTGGTCATGATTTCCTAAATAAGCAGTATCAATATCTATCCTAACCTAAGGGATAAAGGTCTCTTGTATTACTTTCTCAAGAATGGTGTACCAAAATTATATATTCAAATGTTATTTTAGTGTAATAAATTTACAAAAAAATAATTTTCCAGTAATATAACAATTAATTTCTTACAATCCTATGAACTAATTTTTTTTATATATTGGTAAGAAACGTCCCATTTTAATTATTCATAACATTTTCAATTGTTTATAGTGAGTGGGGGGAGACATAGTGATTCATTGAATCTCATCAAAGTTTATATTAGACTTAGATCTTAACTTATCAAACATTTCAGCAATCATTTTC